>CM043716.1:5104665-5723225 GCA_023969325.1 Oryzias curvinotus | reverse complement strand
GGGGGGGGGGACAAGAGAAAAGAGAAAGGAAAGGAGAAAGAACAAAAAACAACGAAACAACCTCTGAAAGCCTTCAGCACAGCCACGGTGTTACCTTTGGGTCCCGGAACAGCTTACCGTTCACAAAAAGTTTATCAACAGCAACCACCGCACGGGCTCCAGCAGACAGGTGCTTCCTCCTCAGCGGGAAGAGGATTTTCCGACGGCAGAGGATCTCGCCTGGAAACTGGTCATTTACGCTGTAGTGTGTTCCTTTCAGTTCCCGGCCTCTGCTTTTTATCAGCTCCTTTTGTTTATAATGTTCAAATTTAGCAACAAAAGGACGGGGACGCTGATTGTCCGGCCTTTTTCCTCCGAGCTGGTGAACCCTGTGAAAGGAGATCTTCTGGACTTCTTCCTTGGGGAGCTTCAGGTGGACCTCTATGAAGGACTTCACAATGTTCTCCGGGTCCTCCCCTGCCTCTTCTGGAATCCCCGCGATCACTAGATTGTCCCTCATGCTCCTCGACTGAAGATCCAGGAGGGTTTTCTTTTATGGATCGGTTTTCCTCAGAGAGACGGGCGGTGTCATTGCTCATGATCTTCACGGTCTCTCTGAGGGCCTGGTTCTCCGCTGCGAGCTCCTGCACCTGCTGCTGGCTTAATTCCAGAGACTCTCGCAGGCCTTGAAATTCCTTATGGAGGATCTCCAGCAGATTTAAACGGCAATCAAGGCTGGAGAGCTTTTTATCAATTGAATCCAGGATATCGCTCATGTTGCTGCCTGGGGAGGAGGCAGCCCCCGGAGAATCTTCGGGACGGCCGCGTTTGGTGGAAGGAGTGGCGGTGTTGGATTTCTTCATGACGCAGGTATTGAAACACTCGTCGATGTATGCCTCCAGATCCTCCAGGTCCTCCAGGCTGACAAATGCTTGATAAACTTTTTTCAGATTTTTTTAACTTTCTGGATTATTTAAATATGGCGGTATAATGAAATAAACCAAAATGTTTGTTCACAACTTACGCGCCGCCAGGTAAACTCAACCAGCACGGAACGGGCGCGCGCGCATACTAGCGCGCATAAGGGCATGCACACGCGATCCCGCACACACACGTTGATAAACTGCAAAAACCTCACTTAGGCTCACACAGGACGCACGCAACATGCAGCTCACAGCCAAGAAACGTTCACCCACAACGCACGGCGCTTGTCAGTGTAGCAGGTACGCACAGCGGGCACGCGCACACGGACGGGCACACGCACTACTTAGCCTCGCACTCTCCCGGTAAGACCAGCTATGAACAGTCTTAACATCGTTAGCTGGAATGTGGGTGGACTTGGCTCTGGGCCAAAGAGATTGAAAGTGTTAAATCACCTGAATGATCTTAAAGCAGATATAGCTCTACTGCAGGAGACCCACTTATCTTTATCAGCTGGTCATCTCTTGTGCTGTTCCCAGTATCCAGTTATGTTTTTTGCTAGTTTCAACTCCAAACAAAGAGGGGTTGCAGTTTTGATTAATAAAAACGTTACATTTACTCATAAGGATACAGTTACTGACCCAGAAGGCAGATTTGTAATCATTAATATATTCATATATTCAGAATAAGGACTTTTGCATAGCCAGTATTTATGGCCCGAATGTTGACGACTCTTCCTTCTTTCACAGATTCTTCACCTCACTCTCAGTTCACTCTGACTCCACAATCATTATAGGAGGAGACTTCAACCTTGTTTTGGACCCTGAACTTGACAGACTCAGCATAGCAGCAAACCAGCGTACATGGCGCTCTGCTAGTATCCGACAGCAGTACATGAATGATCTGGGTCTCTGCGACACTTGGCGCTCATGTCATCCAAACACTAAGGGGTTCACCTTTTTCTCTCCAGTTCACCATTCACATTCCCGTTTAGACTATTTATTAGTCAGTAACTCTCTTTTGAAAGAAATGAAAAGTTCCAAAATGCATCCAATTATTATCAGTGATCATGCACCAGTTTCTGTTACTATTTCAAGGGAAGTACCCACACCCTCAGGTTCAACCTGGAGGTTTAATACATCTTTGTTAAAAGACCAGGAATTTATTGAATTCTTTAAAAAAGAGTGGGCAACCTTCTTAGAATTCAACAATACTTCTGAAATATCACCATAGCCTTCTTTGGGAAACAGCAAAAGCAGTCATGAGAGGGAAAATCATTTCTTATTCAACGCATAAAAAACGCAAAGAGAAAGCAGATTTATTAGAACTAGAAAATAAAATCAAAACCCTGGAGACTGCTTATGCTGTTTCTGCACAGGAACACATACTGGGCGACCTGAAAAATTTAAAGCTGCAGTTAAATGACATCATCAATAAACAAACACAATTCCAGATACAAAGGCTTCGATTGGAAAGATATGAAAACTCAAATAAATCTGGCAAATTTCTAGCTAATCAGCTTAAAATTAATAAAAAAAAAATCAACAATCTATCTATTATGGACCAAACAGGGAATGTCACCCATGACCCGGTAAAAATTAATAATGCATTTAAAGACTTTTATCAAAACTTATACACACCACAGATCAATCCATCAGAACAAAGCATCAACTCATTTCTCAACAATGTAAACCTGCCCAGGTTAAACGAAGATCAAATCACAAATTTAGATTCTCCGCTCTCGTTGTCTGAGCTTCATGAAGCTCTGTTACTTATGCCTAACAGCAAAGCACCAGGACCCGACGGCTTTCCTGCAGAGTTTTATAAGGAATTCTGGGAACAACTGGCACCAACGTTTTATAAAACGGTAACATTTATCAATGAAAGCCAATCTCTACCACCTAACATGAACTCCGCCAACATTATCCTTCTTCTAAAACCAGACAAAGACCCCACTAGTCCTTCAAGCTATCGCCCCATTTCTTTAATTAATGCAGATGTAAAAATTATCTGCAAAGCACTAGCACAGAGAATAGAAAAAGTCACTCCTCACATAATCCACTTTGATCAAACTGGTTTCATCAAAGGCAGACACTCGGATGACAATGTCCGCAGACTCGTTAACATAATAGACTTTGCCACCATCAAAAGCCAGGAAATGAACATACTATCATTGGATGCTGAAAAAGCCTTTGATAGAGTAAATTGGAAGTTCCTCATTGCTGCCCTCCATAAGTTTGGGTTTGGAGAATCATTCATCAATTGGATCAAAATATTATATCACAACCCCAATGCATCAGTTAGAACTAATAAACAGACTTCCAACAGGTTTTTTCTTGGAAGAGGAACTAGACAGGATAGCCCACCTCTCTTTTTGCAATATTTATCGAGCCTCTAGCTGCAGCAATAAGACAGAATGAGAGCATTAAAGGAATTAAAACCAAACACAGCCATCATAAAATTAGTCTATATGCAGACGATATATTACTGTTTTTAAGTAATTCACGTTCTGTAGATGAAACAGCAACAACCATTAATGAATTCTCCTCCATATCAGACTACTCCATTAATTGGAATAAATCTGTTTTATTGCCACTGAACAGTAATGTGGAGCAAGGACTCACAATACCAGTTAAATCAGGCAATATCAAATATCTAGGTATTTATTTTTCCCCCAAATTATCGGAACTGGTGCAGTTAAACCACACCCCGTTACTGAAAAGCATACAGGACGATCTAACACGTTGGGTTAACCTGCCTCTGTCCCTCATGGGCAAAGTAGCCACAGTTAAAATGAAAATCTTACCTAAAGTTAATTATCTCTTCTCGATGATTCCCATACAACCGCCACTAAAATGGTTCAAAGCATTAGACTCATCCATATCAAACTTTTTATGGAACAATAAACCTGCAAGAATTAGTCTAAAAACTTTAAAATCTGCAAAAAACTGTGGAGGCTTAGAATTACCTAACTTCCACAAGTACTTTCTTGCAAATAGATTAAGATACATCTTAAAATGGTTAAAAAATAATCCAGAAACCAACTCATGGTTAGACTTGGAACAAGCGTTATGTGGGAAGATCAACCTGTCAGATCTACCGTTTATCAGCCAAACAGTTAAAAAACAGGATTGTTTCAAAAGTATTAATATAAACGCTAATTTAACAGCCTGGTGGGAATTTCTTAAAATATCTAACTCTTCAATCCAACCGTGCAGAATGACACCCATCTGGAACAACCCAGACATCCTCATAAGCAAAAAGATGATACACTTCCCAGCTTGGCAAGCAGGGGGCGTGATGTTACTAGAGCACTTAATTATTGACAGAAGATTCATAACTCCCCAGGAACTAGAAGACAAACATGGAATAAATAACTTCTTGGAATATCAGCAACTTAAGTCTATTATTACTAAAAAGTTTAAATACAGAGACAACGATTTAAAGCTACCAGAGGTAGTTACCGCTCTGATTAACTTTTCAATGAACAAAACTCTCTCCAAAATATACAAACTTTTATGTAATTTAGATAATAATATTTCACTTCCAATAACAAAATGGGATGCAGATTTGAGCATCAACACTGATGGAAACTTTTGGTCAGAACTTTGCCTAAACACCTTTAAACTGACAAAAAGTCCAAATTTGCAGCTAATCCATTTCAAAACTCTTCACAGGATTTACTACACTGGACAGAGGATGTTCAAGATGGGTCTCAGTAACTCAGACATTTGTGAGCACTGTGATAGTAATCTACCCGACAGTTACATGCATGCATTGTGGGTCTGTACACCTGTCCAGGCTCTCTGGCAGCAGGTACGTGCCGATCTATCAGCCTGGCTTAAGGTTTCAATCACGGCTTCACCATCACTTTGCATGCTTGGTGACATGAGTGCCATCGAAGTAGAAGGAGAATTATTAAATATCATTTTCATAACTCAGAAGAATCAGAATCAGAAGATTCTGATTGTATTAGGTCATTCTGCAGTGCACAATGAAATTTTTTCCAGCAACTCTCTTCTAACAATATATTAAAAAAAGGATAAAATAAAATAAGGATAAGGAGCTATATAAGGCATAAATACTGTACAATGGGGTGGGGTGAATATTGCACATATGAGAGGGTATTCAACATATAGAATGAATATTGCACATATAGAATGAATATTGCACATATAGAATGAATATTGCACATATAGAATGAATATTGCACATATGGGATGAATATTGCGTACATAGTACAGTCAGAGCATTGTCAGCTGTGTGCTGACAGGGATCAGTGGGTTATGTTAAGTCTGGGGGGAGGGGGGGGTGTTGTTGACCCAATTGAGTGAGGGGGAGGGGGGGGGGTGGACCTCACTGCTCTTGGGAAGAAGCTGTTCCTCAGTCTGTTTGTGTGGGTTCTGATGCTCCTGTATCTCTTCCCAGAGGGTAGAGGTACAAACAGTTGATGTCCTGGGTGGGTGGGGTCTGCAGCTATACGACCAGCCTTCCGTCGTACCCGGCTGTCGTACACTAAGTCAAGTTGTGGGAGAGGTCCTCCCACAATCTCCTGTGCGGTTTTCACCACCCGGGCCAGGTCCTTCCTGTCTTGAGTGGTGCAGCTCCCGTACCACACCGTAGCACTCAGACAGAGGATGCTCTCAATGGTTGCCCTGTAGAAGTTCCCCAGAAGTTGAGTTGAAAGTCCAGTCCTTTTCAGCTTCCTGAGAAAGAATAGTCTCTGCTGAGCCTTCTTCACCAGGTGGGATGTGTGCAGCGACCAGGTGAGGTCAGATGTGATGTGGATCCCCAGGAACTTGATGTGGTCCACCCGCTCCACCTTCTCCCCGTTAATGAGGAGGGGGGTGTGTACCACCTTTCTAGTCCTTCTAAAATCCACAATGATCTCCTTGGTCTTGGAGGTGTTCAGGATGAGGTTGTTGTCAGCACACCATCCTGTTAGGTGCTGAACTTCATCTCTGTAGTGGGTCTCCTCATTGTTGGATATGAGACCCACTACGGTGGTGTCATCGGCGAACTTTAGAACCAGGTTTGTGGAATGAATAGCTGAGCAGTCGTGGGTAAACAGAGTGAAGAGGGCGGGGCTGAGGACACACCCCTGTGGTGTTCCTGTGCTCAGGATCAGAGTGGATGATGTTGAGTCCCCGATTCTCACCACTTGGGGCCTGTTGGTGAGAAAGTCTTTGATCCAGAGGCACAGGGAGGCTGGCAGACCCAGGTTGTGGAGCTTCAGTGTCAGCTTGTCCGGGATCACCGTGTTGAAGGCTGAACTGAAGTCCACAAATAACATCCTGACATAGGTGTCAGAATGCTCCAGGTGGGACAGGGTAGCATGTAGGGCTAGTGAGACTGCGTCCTCTGTCGATCGGTTCTCCCTGTAAGCGAACTGATGACTGTCCAGAGTAGCAGGGATGATGTCCTTGATGTGGTTCAGGATGATCCTCTCGAAGCACTTCATGATCACCGGTGTCAGAGCGACCGGCCGGTAATCATTGAGGCACGAGACAGATGATTTTTTTGGCACCGGCACGATGATGGAGGACTTGAGGCACACGGGAACTGAGGTGAGCTGCAAGGACCAATTGAAGATGTCCAGAAAGACTCCAGCCAGCTGATGTGCACACAGCTTCAGAACCCGGCCTGACACCTTATCTGGTCCTGCGGCTTTACTGGTGTCGATCCTCCTCAGAGTGGAGCTCACCTGATGTAGCTGCAGGACGAGAGGCTGGGACTGCTCCTCCAGCTGTAATAGAGGACCAGAGTCTCTGCTGCAGCCAGGCGTGTCGAAGCGTGCAAAGAAGGTGTTTAAAGTGTCAGGCAGGGTGGGGTCATGAGCGGTCTGCTGCATGCTGCTCCTGTGGTCTGTGATGGTTCTGATGCCTCTCCACATCTCCCTCGGGTTGTTATTAGCAAAGTGCTGTTCCACCCGTTGCTTGTATCTGTGTTTGGCCTGGTTGATGCCCCTCCTCAGCTCTGTCCGGGCTCTGCTGTAGGCCAGCCTGTCACCTGACCTGTAGGCTGCATCCCGAGCTTTGAGCAGAGACCGCACTGTTCCATCAAACCATGGTTTCTGGTTTGGGTACACTTTGATGGACTTTGTGGGCAGAACAGCATTGGTGCAGAACTGCACGTAGCTCAGGACGGATGTTGTGTAGGCCTCCAGGTCTGAGCCATCTTTAAACACCTCCCAGTCAGTGAGTTCAAAACAGTCCTGTAATGCAGAAGAAGCCTCTTCCGTCCATACCTGAACTGTTTTGATGGTTGGTTTGGTCCTGCAGATCAGAGGTCTGTATGTGGGGGTTAGCTCCACAGAGATGTGATCTGACATGCCCAGGTGAGGAGCTGCTGCAGCCTTGTATGCACCTGGAATATTGCAGTAGACTTGATCCAGTGTGTTATTGTCTCTGGTGGGAAAGTGAATAAACTTCTGGAATTTGGGGAGCACTGTTTTGAGTTCCACATGATTGAAGTCTCCTGCTACGATCACAGCTGCTTCTGAGTTGGAGTTCATCTGCCTGCTGACCAGACAGTAGAGCTCCTCTAGCGCTAGCTTAGCGTTAGCTTGAGGTGGGATGTAAACAGCTATGATCAGGATAGAGCAGAACTCCCTCGCCGTTCGAAATGGCCTGCATTTCACCGCCAGGTATTCCAGATCGGGTGTGCAGTGCGTTCCGATGATGTGTGTGGCTGCACACCAGGAGTTGTGAATGTAAAGCGCCAGTCCGCCGCCTCTGCCCTTACCGGAGTCTGCAGTCCGATCCGCGCGGAACAAAGAGCGGTCCGCTAGCTCCACCGCGGCGTTAGATCTGGCGAGTGATCTTACGTTAGCGAGGAAGAGACTGGGGAGAGCTGGTCGATGCGGGTTAGCATGTAGCCTCGCGCGTGCGCCGCTTCTCCTCCCCCGAGGAGAAGTGGGGGATCTGCATCCCATTTTGTTATTGGAAGTGAAATATTATTATCTAACTCTTTGTATTGCTAAAAAAACCATCTTAATAAATTGGAAAAACAAGAAAAATATAAATATAAGTCTATACAGAAATCTGCTTTTTGATCATATCAGCTTGGAAAAAATGTCAGCCCGAAGTTCAAGTAACTTTGAAAGAATTCGGTCTCTTTGGTCTCCCATAGCTAACTCCATGACTTAGGGGGGGGGGGGGGGGGGGGGGGGGGGGCTGGTCGTTGCTGCTCCTGCCTTTCTGCCGTGGTGCGGGGTGGGGGTCGGGGCCTCTGCTGCCCGGTGGGGGCTGGTGGGGGATCCCGTTCGTTGGGGGGTCAGGTCCGGTGCCTGGGCGGGGTGGGCGGGGCACTGCGTGGTCTTCTGGGCTTGGCGGTGAGGAGTGCGTGGTGGGGGGTTGGGTGGTGGTCCGGCTTGGCTTGGGGGGGTGGTCTCTTTGTCCGTGCTGGGGGGGGTCGGCGGGGGGTCCTGCTCGGGGGGGGTAGGTCCAGCGGCGCTGGATGGGCTGCCCGTCTACACCCGGGGCTGGGATCAACCCTTCCCTGGCTCTGGGGCGGGGCAGGGCAACCCTCTTGGGGCCCCCGGTCGCTCTGGGCGTCACCCACTGTGGCTGCGGGGTCTTGGGGGGTGTGGGGGGGGTCTATCGGCCTTGTCTTGTGGGGGGGCTTTCCGGGGGGGGGGGGGGCGCCATGGGTACGGGACCTTGGGGGTTTGACGGGTCGGGGTCTCCGCTGGTGGCAATCGGTGGTTGCCCCGGCCGGTTGGCTGCCTTGGTCCCGTCGAGGCCTGACCAGAGCTCCCTCGGGGCCGGCGCCTGGGGGTGGGGGCCTGGGCTTGCACACATATACCCTTAAGAACACACGCACACACATTATGCAAGGAAGGTGGGTCCAAGGTCCATCTGTCCCCTACCCCATCCCTGGTGGGGGGTACTGGCCCCTTGGCAGTGGCGGCCGTGTCCCCTGGGTGCCGGTTTCCTGGGCCCGGCAGGAGCGTGACATTATAAGGAAGTCCAGCAGCGAGTATGCCTCACCCCTTGTGGTGGTCTTAAAGAAAAATGGGGATTTAAGAATTTGCAATGACTTCCGCTGGCTTAATGCTCGCACAGTCAAAGATGCACATCCCCTTCCCCATCCGGCGGATGCATTGTCTGCTTTAGGTGGTAATGCCTTCTTCTCAACAATGGATTTGACCTCTGGCTATTACAATGTAGAAGTTCATGAGGACGACAAGAAATTTACAGCTTTTCCTTCGCCATTTGGTTTGTATGAGTACAACAGGATGCCCCAAGGCCTTTGAAACAGTCCAGCGACGTTCATGAGGATGATGTTAGGCATTTTTGGAGATCAGAACTTTCTCAGTCTGTTGTGTTATTTGGATGACGTTTTGGTGTTTGCCCCCACTGAGAGTCTGGCCCTTGAACGCTTGGAAATGGTCTTTCAGAGACTCCAGTCACACAACCTCAAGCTCGCGCCAAAGAAATGTAATTTCTTGAGACGTTCAGTTAAGTTCCTGGGACATTTCATCAGTGCCGATGGCATCCAGTCTGACCGAGATAAAGTGGCGGCAATCACATCCATAACGGAAGCTGACCTTATGGAGAACGGCACGAATATCCCTTCACGCCGCAAGGTCCGTTCTTTCCTGGGTATGGTGGTGTACTACCAACAGTTTATTGAGGGCTGTTCCGCCATAGCTAAGCCGCTGTTCAGACTGACATCTGGTTCTGGACGTCCACGCGGAGTTGGCAGAAAGCGCCATGTTCAAACGAAGCTTGGTGCTGATGATTGGACTGAAGAGTGTAGGTCAGCTTTCAGCAAACTCAAACAGGCATTGTTGGACCAGGTCATGCTTGCTCACCCTAACTTTGATGAACCATTTTTGCTCTCTGTTGATGCCTCTGCTGACGGTTTAGGCGCTGTCTTGTCACAAGTTCCTGTTGGTGGTACGATAGCCAGACCTATAGCATTTGCAAGCAAGTCCCTCAGTTTTGCTCAGTCAAAATATCCTGAGCACAGATTGGAGTTTTTCGCACTCAAATGGGCAGTGTGTGATAAATTTCACTATTGGTTGAAGGGTCATCCGTTCACTGTGTGGACGGATAATAACCCCTTAACCTATATTTTGTCCAAAGCTCGTCTGGATGCGTGTGAGCAGAGGTGGATAGCTAAACTTGCTCCTTTTCAATTTGACATAAAGTACATCCCAGGACCTCGTAATGTCGTTGCTGATGCTCTGAGCAGGGAGCCATTTGTGCAGTCCAGCGCATCTCATCTCTTAACCAGGATGCCATATGCTGAGTTGCTTGCTGGGGCTGCTGCAGTGGGAGCCACTGGCATCCAGGATGCTTTTCGATGGTCTGCTAACCCACGTGATGTGACTTCAGTGTGTGGTCAACCTGTCGTTATGCAATGTGCAACAGTTGTTCCGTCTGGTTCTGTTTCGTCCGATGAAGTTGCTGCTGTGTTCGACCGCGTCGGAAATTTTAACTCAGAGTTGGTCCAGCACGCTATGCTTTTGCCTCAGTTTCCACAGACAGTCCTGATGCCCTCACATGTTGGCTCGGCAGTTCTCTCTCACGATGAGTTGGCAGAAAAACAACGGACAGATCTGGAGTTAAACAGAGTGATTTTCTTTTTGGAAAGAGGAAGGAGACCATCAAGGAGGGAGCGAGCCATGGAATCTGCTGGGGTCGTAAAATTTTTGAGGAGCTGGGGGAAACTCTCTATGAGAGATGGGGTTCTGTATCGTGTGGCTGTGCATCCTGTGACTAAAAAGAAATCCTACCAGTATGTTGTTCCTGTTTCCTTGCGCCGCAAAATTTTGTGTGGTGTTCACGATGAAGCAGGTCATCAGGGACAGCAGAGGACTCTTTATTTGGCGAGACAGAGGTTTCATTGGCTTGGGCTTTCTAGCGATGTGGCGGAGTATGTTAAGCACTGTAGACGGTGTGTGGTTTCTAAAGCTCCTGAGCCTGAAGCTAGGGCACCCCTGGAGAGCATACATACCTCTGAACCTCTTGAACTGGTTTGTGTTGACTTTTGGTCGGCTGAAGACTCCAGCAACAGGTCCTTGGATGTGCTCGTCGTCACTGACCATTTCACCAAAATGGCGCACGCGTTCTTGTGTCCTAATCAGTCAGCCAAAGCAGTTGCTCACCAACTGTGGCACAACTACTTTTGTGTCTATGGGTTTCCTAGACGGTTACATTCTGACCAGGGTGCCACTTTTGAGAGTGCGCTCATCGCAGAGTTGTTGAGTGTTGCCGGGGTACAAAAATCGCATACTACTCCCTACCATCCAATGGGTAACGGTTTGTGCGAAAGGATGAACCGTACTCTAGGCAACATGATTCTAGCACTGCCTCCCAGAGCGAAACATCGTTGGCCTAATGCCTTGAAATCCTTAACATTTGCTTATAACTGCACTGTGCACGAAACAACAGGCTACGCCCCGTTTCTGCTCATGTTTGGACGAGTGCCACGTCTGCCGGTGGATGTTATGTTTGGCTCTGTTCTTCATGATCAGGAGGTTGTGGACTATGACCGTTACGTTGAATCCCTGCGCAAGAACATGAAAGAGGCTATGGCTGTGGCGCAGTCAATGGCAGTGAAACAACTTCAGCGCCATTCACAACTGTACGACAGGAAAGTGCGTGGTGCACCAGTAGATGTGGGTGATCATGTGTTGTTAGCCAACAAGGGTGAACGTGGGAAGAGAAAACTCGCTGATCGGTGGGAAAACACAGTCTATGTCGTGCTTGAGAAAAACGATCAGAGCCACACTTTCAAAATTCAGAACCCCACGAGTGGGCGATCGAAAGTTGTTCATCGTAATCTGCTCATGCCTGTCAATTTTCTGCCTCTTCATGACTCTGACATCACTGCCCAGGAACAGGGTATTTCCTCGGACGTTTCAAGCTCTGTGGATGCTAGGGATGGCAGGTCTGCAGTGAGTGATGTTTCCTCTGAATCAGTTGAGTTCAGAACGAGAGTTTGGGTGTCTGAGCTGCCGTCAGCATCTGGCAGTGTTTTGACGATTGAGGAAAACGGTCTGCAGGGTGTTGCTGTGGGTGATGACGCGTCGAACGCGAATGCTGGATTGTGCGACCCTATTCCTTCAATATGCCCGGACTTGGAGACTGTTGCCCCTGACTCTGTTTTGACTACTGACTGTACTGTGCTCACAGTTGACAGAGTCCCTCCCCACAGATCTAGAGCTGGACGTTTTCTGAGACCAGTGACTCGACTTATTGAAATGATGAACCAGAGATCTGCGTCGGCCTTTTGAATGTAGGAGTGTGTTTGAGTTTTTTTTATGCTAAACGTGTTTGCAACATTTTTGTAATGTTGTCTCTTTGTGTTGTCAGTTTTTTTCTTCTTTCCTGGAGTCATGTATTACAGTTGCATTTGTTTGTGATATGTATGTGGGCATATTCTTTTCCCTATGTGTGCGGGCGGGTTTTGGCCATTCCTTTCTTCACACTGATCCTTTGGGATGTTTTTCTAAACTGGGATTTGTAACTGTAATTGTATCGTACTTACTCCGCAGAGTGTTGGGACCGGTGTGTTTGGGTTCCTTTATACATGCTTTATTTTGTGTAATTCTAGGGGGGTGAATGTAACGGGTTCACAAAAGTATTATATAATTACACAAAATTGTATTTTTTTATTTAATTTATTTTATACCTGGCAATTGATTAGCATACCATCAGGGTCCTTCAGACCAGGGTATAAATTCATGCTCCTTCCCCCCCTCTTCCCTTTTTGCCGTTTCTAATCTGGAAGAGGTGAGCATGATGACAATCTAGTTCTTTGTATGCAATGTTGGTGCTCATTTGAAATTTATATTTTTAGTTTTGGGGCATTATTGGAGTGCAGCACGTGTTGATGCCATATTTTGTCACAACCAGGTATGTTTAACCCTTTTTGCCGTTTCTAATCTGGAAGAGTTTTGGGGCATTATTGGAGTGCAGCACGTGTTGATGCCATATTTTGTCACAACCAGAAAATAAAGAAAACCGCTCCAAGAAAGTTTCTCCGGTGTCTCGTGGCCTCCTGAGGGTGCACAAAATCACACAACGCAGAGCAGAGACCAGAAAACGGTTACACAAGGTCATTTTGATCAGAAAACACTGCTTTAACACTTTTGAATGAAAAACTGATTTTTGTGAGTGAGCTGCAGAAAAGCCGAAGAACAAAGAAAGATATGGACAGACAGTTCAAAGAGCACCACAATACGCTGGAAAGTCAAAAAGCAGACCTAGATGAAGCCCAGACACGCATCGCAACTTTGGAGGAGTGCAACATGGTGAGCTAAAAACAATGAAAAAACAGATCCAACATCTGCAAGACAAAGTTACAGACATGTTAAAGACAAAGTCTGAAGCCAGAGCCCGGAGAAATAACATCAGAATCTTCCGGTTACCAGAAGAAGTTGAAGGGGGTTCAGTTATAATTTATCTGAACGACTTGTTTAAAAAAGAGCTTCTCATACAGGCAGACTTTGATCTTCAGATGGAACGCGCACACAGAACCCCCCCGATGAAACCCAAAACAGGCGAGCGCCCGAGGCATGTAGTGGTCAATTTCCTAAGTTTTGAAACGAAAGACACGATCCTGAAGAAAGCCTGGCAAAAGAAAATAAAAGGGAACGATCAGTGTAATGTTAGAAGTGACCAGTAGAGGGCACTGGTAAGTTGAGCATGAAGGGACTGATGTGGAAAGAACCCAAAGAAGTAGTTGATGAATGACTGGAACTGGAATGTATGTCAGAGAGCAACGGAGGAATAAAAGTCTCAACAGTTGAACCTACAGAGTGTCCTGCATTCTATTTTATGTCTGTAAGACAAGAACAGACATTACATGGTGTCAGAAGTGCTCCTGCTTCGGGACAGAAGTCATGGCAAAGTTCAACCCGCCAAGTGAGTTTAACCCTTGTGCTATCTTGGATGACCCCACCCTTACTTTGACATGTTCTCCCTACCATGACAAAGGTGGATCAAGGTGGAAAAATTTAATGTAATCCATTGAACCAGTGAAGATCACAAAAAATTGAAAAAAAAAGGTTCAGAGCACTGTCTAGTGAATCTAGATGACCCAACTCCCAACGGTAAAGTGCCTAGGATAGCACAAGGGTTAAATTCGACAGCCCAGCAGAATAGCCGGAGTGGAGACAGCGTTTCTGCCACTACCGGCTGGTGACCAAGCTGAATAAAGATGACGGCGAGATTCAAGTGAGTTCGCTGATCTACGCGATGGGCAGTGAAGCTGAAAAGATATTCGCTTCGTTTGAATTCGATGAGGAGGCTCATAAGAAGAACCTTGAAATTGTATTACAAAAGTTTGACGAATATTTCATTCCAAGACGCAATATTATCCACGTGCGAGCGTGTTTCTACCAACGAAATCAAAAACAGGGAGAAACGGCCGAAATGCACATCAGGAACTCGCTGAGTGTACAAAAGGAAACGGTTGATGTTAAGATTTCCCACCTGCTCCTGAACTCACCACCACTGGCCATGCCTGCAGCTGCTGCACAGATGAGACATGAGCTGAGCATTTGGGTTGTGCGTGCGTGATTAACATGTAAGTGTAAAGTTATTAAGCACTCAAGTTATGTTTCTGTTCATTATGAGTGTATTTTGATTATTTACTACAAGTTTTAGTGTCTGTTTAACCACAAATTTGCATAAATAGCTGCTAGCTTGCGTGCCAGAGCTAATGCTAACACCTCAGCTGAGACAGTTTGTGTTTGTTGCTGCAGATATATAAATACAGTGTGTGACGCTGTTATAAATGACTTATACCCAATATTATTTCCTTAACTGACAATTTCTGTTTATTTGATCATTCTGAAGCTGTGTTGGGTTGAATAAGAGTTATATACATCCTGTATTTTCTTTCTGATGATGTCAGTTATTCTCATCACATATTCTCATATTGTGTTTCTGTTCATAGAAACCACACGCAACTGCAAATAAATCAAATCCCTTTAAAGAAAGGTGAAAAGCTGATCCCTGGACTCTGTCATTTAATTCTCCCTCACCTGAACAAGTGTCCTGACCCGACCTACTGGAGTGATTGCTACCACCTAAGATCCCAGCAGTCTTCTACACACTGAGCACTGTGAGTTTGGTGACAAAAGAGACGAGCTGATGACTTAATACCTTACTTTGAACAACCAGAATCAACAATTCCGCACTTTATGAAACTATTGGGAACATTTGAAAATGTATCGGAATATAAAATAAATATTTTAAAAACTCAGACTCTAACATTCAACTATGTTCCCACTGAATATTTTAGAAACAGCCTTAAATTCAATTGGAATATGAAAAGTATTAAATACCTAGGTGTGGAAATAACACAAGACTTTCAAAATATAAACATTAAAAATTATTCAGAAGTACAAGAAAAGATTAAAAAAAAAGAATAGAAATAGAAAGATGGTCAACACTCCCACTAGATTTCAGCTCTAGAATCGAAATAGTGAAAATGAACATTTTTATTTTTATTTCAAGCTCTACCAGCACAGGTCACTAACACCCAATTTATAAGGTGGGATAAGACAACAACCAGATTCATATGGGACAATAAAAGATCCAGAATAAAATATGGCACCCTCCAGCTTCCAAAGAACAAAGGAGGTATGGCATTACCAAAGCTGAAAGAATACTACATCGCCTCACAACTACAGTACTTATGCTGTTGGTGTAGCCCCCATTATACTGGAAAATGGAAAAATATTGAATGTGAAACATTACAAGAACCCATTCAAACGTTCTTGGAGATAAAGATTATATGAAAAGGCATTTAGATCCCAAAACAAATCATACACTAAATATATGGTTCAAACTACTCCAAAAATACAAAATCTTAAATAGTGTGTAACCCTCTCTTTGCTCCTCCTGTTCCACAGGAGGGGCTGTCCACTGTGGGAGAGGGGAAATCTTGACTCAGGTTGGGTAAAGGCTTGGGTCAAATTTTACCTATCAAGGTTTATACTATCCACCACAAGAATTTCACACGACACGTACTAAAAATGATAACAAATGTATTAGACAGAATTATACTCAACAGTTTCAAAAAAAAATTTCAGACATAAACCACATGGATTCTGAAATTCTGACCATTTACAGATATTTTTCCTTTCCTTTTTTTTTTTCACTTCAGAAGCAAAAAAAAATAAAATTAATTTAAAAAAACACTGAGATCTCAGGTAAAATTGTAATTTGGAGCTCCAAAAAAAAAACCAAAGAAAAATACCCTCAAATGAGTGCACTCAACAGTCCTACCGCCCTCTAATGTCCAGGAATGTAGTTCACGGAGTCGGTTTGAGAGTAAGGGGATGATGGGATGGGACCAACGGTCTTTTCACTTGAGGAGGGAAATGATCCAAGATTGTTACGCCCCCTTCCGAGTCTAGGGAGTAATGTTTTTGGCTACTAAATTGACTGCAACAAAAAACACCAAACAAATGTCTCCATAAAAATATTCCCAAATTTATTTACAAATAAATAAACCAACAATAACTAAAAGTGAAGCAAAAAAACTTCAGGGTGAACCCAGGCCAAAATAACAAACAAAACCCCACCTAACTGAAACATGTAATCTTACCTGCAAATGAAAGAAAAGGGAAATCAATGACAAAACACTTACCTCCCTAGACTAACAAAAACAGGAGAAAACATGTACTAAAGAAAATGGCAGTTCACCCCTACAGCTTCACTTAACATAACTATAAACCAAAAGACTAATCAGAGTGGGCACATACAAAACTACAAACTACAAAGAACTACAAATACAAAAAACTAAAGTGCAACACACAACTAAACAAGTGGCGAAGACATAAACTAAATGGAGAAGAAAACAAAATGGAGAAGAGGGCCAAGCTGCAGTGGAGGCTTTTGCTGCAAGGCACCCTTCTCACCGGCTGGAGGTCCAAGTGGTGGCTTTAAAGGCTGCCTCCACCAGCTTGTCCAAGTTGAGGCCACACCCTTGCCAGCACACCTGAAAATAATCACAGACATACAAACAAAGATCCACAAAAAACACAGAAGTCCCACTCTGATACAAACATAACACAAAACACAAAGCAAACAGAACCAAACAAATAAAACCAAATACGGCCACAGCCGTAACAAAGATGGAGGCATAGGACCGGGAACGGAAGACGGCAGATGAACGAAAACTCCTCTGGAATGTCACATACAAAAAAACCAGCCAGGATATCTGTTGTACAAAATATAAAAAAATCGGTAACGCTTTCTTTTACAGTACAGTAATTACAGTGTACTTAAGTGGTACTTACTTGGTACTTATAGTGTAACTACCGGGTAAGTACAGGGTACTTACATGGTACTTATGATGGTATTTAATCAGTACGTACTGTGCTTTTTTCCAAGCCAGTGGTTCCACTCAATAAATTTTAAATTCATTCTTAAAGCACTTTCTGTCAAATTCCCTCTATACCTGTAAATGTCTTCTTTATAACTTCTCCATGCTAGCTCGATATGCTGGGTGTGCGCACCAGTCCCTTAATGAACAAAATGTCTGTTATGATTCACTTGGTAGTGAATGTAGCCATTATACCTTAACTGTCTGTAGGCACTCCAGCAGTCACTTATAATTTTTGTTCCCGGTTTTACATATTTGTTAACAATAGGAAGAAGGCTTCTTCTTGAGCGGTTTGGAACAAGTTTTAGTATGGGGCGTCTACGAGATCTTTTAATTTCCAACATTCCAAACACCCAAGAACGTCTTCGCCATGTTGGCCCCAGGCGTCCTCGTCCATACTAAAAAAAAAAAAAAAAGTCACAAATGAAAAAATTACCACCAAACAATTACAAACATTTGTTTACATTATAATTTTAGATGCATTTTAAAGTGTGGGTGACATGGCCTATTTTAATAAGCCAAAATATAGTAAATAGTCTCTATTTCATGTTGCGATTGTTTTTAATATTTTTCGAAAAAGAATAAATAGCGAAAAACGCGATATAAACAACGAGGACGGCCGCCGGCTTCACGCATTCCGCCGAATTCGCGCCGCCCTGTTTGTGACGTAACGAAAGGCAGACAACATGGCTAGCTGAACAGAAAGATGAAGAGGAAAGTTGCGGAGATTATCATGATGATGAGTCACTTTTGCAACCGTATCGATTCGAACCCTTTTGCGAAAGTGAGGAGGATATAGCAGAAAGTAGTAGGTCTAGCGATCTCTTGAAAATGGTGGGGATTGCGTTCGGTTTCAATACTTTTTTATATCTGACATGCATTCCCATATCTTTCATGAGCTGTGGTGTTTCTTCAAAACAGTCTGCCTCAAAATGTTCGCTGCATAAAGTTGACGAAGCAGTTGGCACTAGAGGTAAGATCGGGCCTAAAAAATCCGGCCCGACCCGACACAGGCCCGCGGGCATTAAAGCCGAACTCGGACCGAACCCGACCAATTAACTTGATTTGCAGGACCGAGCCCGAAGCAAACCCGAAATTTCAATTTAACCCATAGGATTTTTGACAGAAAAAACCCCGCCAGATTTCTTAAAGGTAAAATAATCTATATATTTTTATGATGATGAAAGTTATTTTCCTTCGAACAGAGAGTGGTCGCTGCAGCCGTGCGCGTATAAGCTGCTGTTGTGGCATAGAGTTCCGCTGGAAGCGCTGCGCATAGGTTTCTCCCTCCATGACAAATACATTTGATCAACGAAATAACGCCGGAACACAGAATAAGAGGCCAGACAGAGAGAGTGACAGAGAGATCTTGATGCGCACTCGCTTCATTACGCGGGAAATACTGCAGCCGCGGCGGTGCGCGTTTGCCTTTTCAGTTTCCCTGTCTGAAGTTTATCCTTGACTTCCTGCTGCTCCAAATCGGGGAAACCTAAACAAAATAGATGCGGACTTGGGGAGGGAAGATTACTTTCACGACACTTGCGCAGAGCTGCGGGTGGCCGGCGCCCCCCCTTTTCTGCCAGTTGCTGGACCACAGTGTATGTCAATCAACGGTGGGCTGGTGACTGGTGGGAGGGGGCGGGGTCTACCTGTGTGTGTGGGTGTGTGCGCTAAGGGAACTTTCTCCCTCTGAGTAAGAAGCTGGCTGTGCCTCTCGGTTCGTGCCGTAACCGTTCTGACATCCAGGATTAATAAAGAGCTGTTTGACGCCTGAGGAGCTTCTTTGCAGACATTACAATATATTTATTAAAAAAGTCAGCGAGAGAGAAGCCCGGCCCGAACCGACCCGAACGTAATGACTGTCATTTAGAGCCTGACCGGACCCGAATTTCGGGTCCGGTCGGGCTCGGACTCGGACTCGGGCTCGGGCTTAAGATCTTACCTCTAGTTGGCACCCAATTCGCAATCGTTCGCTGAACTTGTTTTGTCCATTGTTTCAGCAGCGTTTCTTGTTTTGGGAATGAAGGAATTTATGTTTTTGGTAATTTCATTAGGGTTGTCAGTCTTAAATTTTATTACATAGAAGATAAGTCATTTGCTGAAGTGTGTGTTTGAACATCCTATGTACTTTGAAGAAAGCTTCCTTAAAGTTGCAAATGTGAGAGGTTTCAGGAATGCAGCTTCAATCTCATCCCCCTTCAGGAGAAACCACTTTTGATCTTCTAAGGCCATTTGGTTGCAGGTCTGACATGGGCCATAAATTAATTATCTCTGGTACTGTAGCTGTGGGAACCCTCCAGGCATCCGTCCACGTGTGAAGAACAAAGCTCTAGGATCGACCTCCTACGGTGACAGTTCCTGCCACCCATGGGGATTCCGGACTGCGTCCATCTGTGAGGTTTCCCCCAGAGACCAGATGCTGTGATGGACTGGAGGAAGTAGGCGGGCTCCTCTGTCAGCCAATCTTGAGCAGCCAGAGGCGGAGATACAGCAGCCATCTTGGTTCCGGGGGAGGAGATTCTGACCACACGGTTAAAAGAGCCAGACTTAGGGAAAAGCTGTGTCTCCAGACTACCTGCATGTAAATTCGGATTGTAACCCCTTGCGTATTGCAGGCTTTGCTTTGGACACCCAGATCGATCTGTTTTATTTTTGTTTAGAGCTCTTTGTTAGGGAAATAAATTTTTGTTCATCTTTTAAAAGAACGAATCTGTGGTATTCTTGTTTTCTCACTTTTTGAACACGCAAAGAAAGTATCTACAAAGCGACTAGATATTTTCCTCCTTCATCTTGGTGACCCCGACGTGATATTTTAAAAGTGAATAGTGATAAAAGTGACGGCAGGAAGCCGGCGGATTGGATCCGAATTATTGAGGATGTTTGAAGAGATCTCAGACTTTCGGCGAAAAGTCAGTGCACTTTCCTCCCGCGATTCTACCTTCCTGGAGGCCTCCAACACGGTAAGCTAGAGCCTGAATTCTGCGTATTGAGTACGTTATTCAACTAGTGAATAACTCAAATTGTGGGAAAGTAGAATGTGTGAGCGGCATAGTGCACAATTGGTTTGTGGTTTATCCGTGTCCCTGGACAATGGTCAAAATACGGAGAATTGATTATTTGCAAATTAAGCTACGGCATTTCGGTGCGCGTGAGCAAGAAAAATAGTGAGGTGGGTTTTACCGTCCCCTGAACAAAAGGTGTTCATAAATTCGGTAAGGTTTGCGTCTGTTGGAGCCTTTGCGGCTGGATCCGCATAAAAAACAGTGTTTGGTTAAATAAATTCGTAGGTTGCGTCTGTTTCCTAGGTTGCCTCAAAGGCAAAAAACAGTGTTAGCATAGAAACTAATTTTGCGCGTATAGGATTTTCGGAAGAACCAGAAAGGCGGCGACCTTCACCAAATTATTTTTTTTTACTGCGGAAAGAAACCACAGAAGGATTCAAAGTAACCATGGGGGCACCGGACCGGTGCATTTTATTTTGACGACAGACTTGAGACGCTGCCGACAGACGACTTGACTTGACAAAAGTGGTGCAAATGACTTGAATGTGAATGAATGGAATGAAAGGTATGTGATTATGGAGAGAATGGGATGAAAAAGTGTTTGAAATCTGTGAATTTTAACTGTATTTTCCACATTTCCCTGTGTATTATCTGCTCTATGGACGCAGCCATCTTGTTCACAGCGTGTTTACGTCACATGGACCAATGACGGGACGTTTTAGTTGCTCTCAAATGTGTGTACGGCTTTGATTGGTTTTATGTGTACCACGTGGTTAGCGTGACGGGGCCTTCGGACGGCCATGATTTGCTTTGTTCGTACCACGTGGTTAGCGAGTCGGCGTTCCTAGCAACCAACATGGCGGACCGGCGCTGAACTTTCACGAACAAATCTGGAGAATTTTGGACAAAATTTGCGGTACAATCATCGCGGGGATTGTCTTATTGGGCATGGTCATGACCTCGGTTGAAAGACTACGATCAAAACAAATTTCGGTGGGCTTTTGGTTCGACGAAAACGATTTTTAAGGTAGTACCAGTACAATTAGATTCTGTGTAAAATAATTCTGAATTTTTTTCGGTTTTCTCATTTTAAATACACATATCTAACTTGTTTGTATTTCATAATTACTGTGCTTTAGTTCAGCTTTGTCAAAAGAAATATTATTGACATTTCTTATGCCTATTTGGTGGTTTAGATCCAGACTTCCTTAAAAGGAATTTCTACGATGTTTACAATGTTTGATTTCGTTTGTCTGTTTGTTTTATTATTTCCCATATTACTTTGGATTGTTGTGAAGCAATTGTGTGAATGAGAACGAACGACTGGCGGTTTTGTTTGTTTGAATCATAATCCAGAGTATTTGAAAATTGTTATCAGAAATAGCTGAGAATAGAAAAGGACAGAGTAAGGATAGGGAAAAGTGTGGTTTTAGGATGTGCAATTATGGAAGGATGTGGAAAGTGTAGAGACAAGAAATGTAATGGAAAGGCAGTGTAGAAGGAAAATGGCGTGCTTGGAAAGTGAGGTAGGGATCTGTGAGCACAGCAGACCTGTTTGTAAAAATCAGAGAGGCAGCAGAGAGGCAAGTAAGAACAGAACTAGAAAGTGGATTTGTTGGTGGAAGGAAGAGATTTTTGGAAGGAGGCAAGAGGATGGAAGGTCTCAGGAAAGTGCAGAAAATATGATGTTGCTATGATGAACAATGGTCTGTTGATAAAGTGTCATTTCTGTTAACTCTAAATAGGACTAGAACTGTTGTTTTCTTCTGAAAGTCACATCTTAAAGGAGGATGAGGGAGTCACACCGGGAGAGGAGTTTTCTGAGCAGGGCTTTGTTGCAGGCGTGAAGTTTGGTTGAGACTGGTTGTGATCGAGAGAAAGGAATGAGGAGAGCTTTGATGACCATGGAGTTTGAGTAAGTAATGGATTCAGGAATGGCTGCTTACAATTATTCTGAGCTCAGCAACAGCATTGAACAAAATGTTTCTTGTTTTTTATTTTTATTTTTTAAATAAAAGGGCCTTGCATGACGGAGTAAAAGAAGTGTTTTAATTGTACGCAGCCAAAAGGAGTAATTATACAACATGATGACTCTCTATGTAACAACCCCCCCCCCTTTTTTACCCCCTCTGAAGCAGTTCCCATCTGTGGCATGGAGGAAGATACAGAATCTGTGGGTCGTGAATAGTGTTGTAAGTCAAAGGGCCCTTTGTGTGCCAGAAAATTCACACCTTGTTGAATTCTTTACGATCAGAAGCCACAGTAAACTGTGGTACTTAGTAATTAGTAATGCAGACTTCACCATTCCAGTACAACAGCAGCTAGTTTTGGTTTGCTTTTAACTTTGAAAGATAAAGATGTTACTACATTTTAGCACTTGTATGTTCTGCAGCTTTAAGGTAAGGTTTGGATTGTGAGATTTCAGATTTTAGCACTTCTAAAATTTTTTTTTTGTAGGACAGCAAGTCCTTAATGGTAAGTTAAAACAATTAGTCTTTGTTTCTTGATTTTAAAAGGGATTGATTAACTGATTTGCACCCATGGGGTTGGCGACAGTGAAAACTGAACACTAATACATTTTCCAAATCTTTGTCTCAAGCAGTAGATGGGAGAGAAAAAAGCAGGCCCCCCCAAACCCTCATAAATGTACATGCAGAACCCCCTCTGCTTCCAGTGGTGAGTGACAAAAGGCACAGAAGTTTATCCATCCCCCGCAGCTCTCTACCTTCACAGGAGGGGGCCGAGTCAGCAGTGACTGACCCCCCAGAGCACATTTGAAGAAACGGGACAGGAGAAGGGGGAGGTTGAGCAACTGAAAAAACAATTCTTTACACTGCTGAAAGAATTCACACAGGATAAAAGGTGTTTTAAAAAGGAAAAGGATACTAACATGAATTTTGACTTTTGATGCCCTCAGAGACAGCAGTAATGACGTGTCATGCTCAGCCATTCGGAGGTACAAAGGCAGGATGACGGGTGGAAAAACCCTGGAAGAAGCAGGCCACCCAGGAGACCCCAGCAGCGGTTGAAAATGGCATCTATGGCGCTCTGAACCCTTGGGCATGTGACAGCCCACAACGAGGTGCCCAACAGCAGAATGCACAGACCAAGAGGCAGAGGGTCTGGAGGAACAATGAACAGTACCCATGACCACTCCAAGCCGTCCTCCACCGTGGCGAGGACCACAAGGGCAAGTCGGACAATACCACTTGATTATGCAGGAGCCATTGTCTTTTCCAAGCTCAAAGGGAACCACTGATGAGTCTACTGGACACTCTACCTGCTCTGACAAATGAACAAATGACTCCTCAAAACCTGCAAACGACCATCCGACTGACTTTTGACCAGATGGTGGAACATTCATGCGTGCATTCACCAAAACACGCCTATGAATCTGTTGGGACGGGACAGTCTTGTCAAAACAGGAGACAGCAGACTGGATGCCATGACGCACACCACAGCCAACCCCACTGCAGACAACCGGAGGGCCCTGAAACGCCGGGTGGTTTTGTTAATTTCAGGTTTGAAGCCTGGACTCCTGTGTTTGAAGCCTCCGAATGGTCTGACCTGTACACTCCATTATGACAGAGAGCAGGATTAACAGTAAGAAGTATTGCAGCAGGTAGAAGACCACACGTGGCATTTGACCTACACTGACATATATTAGCCCCGAGGGCGAGCGGCTTATTGTGCATTCATACACTCATAAATGCAATGATACTAGCTGTCAGACACAGCTGTATCTCACATAGGATTAGACTAAGCAGGACATTAACAACACATTGGTAGAATTGTGTTTTTTTCAGGTGTTCACTTTCCTCCCTTAATAAAATGTACAGGTTAACCGTTCATCCAACGACAAAATTCCTGAGTTATGGACCATTTCTGCATTGTCAAACATCGCAGTAGACAGAAGACAGATCATGAAGATGCAGAGGTGCTGTTAAACACGCTCTCTGATGCTTCATGCTCCACAGGTTCATTTATGTTGGTTCAGACTTCACTGTCCCCCCAGTGGTGATTCAGGTAATTGCAGGAGTGCAGACTTCACTCTCCCCCTAGTGTTGATTCCGGTAACTGCAGGAACACGACCTTTTCTCAGTACCCCAGGGTGACGTATGCAGATGGAGTGATGGATGGATGGAACTTTGACTGGTTTGTGGAACTCTGGTGTAGCATTCACATTCGTTGTAGTGTCATCATTTTAGACTAATTT
The DNA here is from genome assembly GCA_023969325.1 of Oryzias curvinotus. Classification (NCBI taxonomy): domain Eukaryota; kingdom Metazoa; phylum Chordata; class Actinopteri; order Beloniformes; family Adrianichthyidae; genus Oryzias; species Oryzias curvinotus. The sequence goes on along the minus strand of CM043716.1, from coordinate 5,698,751 downwards.
TGAAAGCAGATGGTAACTTTATCACAGGGCTTATGATTTAAGGGCTGTTAATGACGTCACCATTACTCTAGGCCTACCCGTTCCTAACTTATATTGCATGCTGTCAACTTTTTTAGCCTCATAATGTGTGTTGTTCACTGTCAATGATTGAACAAACGTTTTCTTTTGCATTCCATTAAATGAAAATAGCAGACATTTATTCGCATTCAGTACAGATGAGTTACAAATTCTCCTGGCATTCTTGATCACTGTTTGAAGTCTCTCTAGGAGAGGGTTGTGTTTGGATGACTTTCTGCCAGCAGCACCAACTGCTGAAACTTGCCTGCGAGTAATGAAAGATCTTCTGTTGCAGTTGTACGACTTTGGGTTTTGAGGTGTAACAGGAATTTGCACTTTAGCAGAAAGGAAGTTGCATTTTAGCAGAACAAAATCTTTAATGTTTATGGAGCATAGAAAGTCTACTTTGTAGCATTACAACTGGAAATAGTTTGGACATTTGGTTTTTGGGTCTTTGTAAATATGATAAACACTTTCTTCTTTGTTTTATGGAACACATGGTCCCCCTTACGTAGTTTCATTTCTTCACGTTAGTATCTTGCCTTCACAGGAACATGGTCAGAACGCCTGTTCACCTTACCGGTGCACAAAAAATTCTTTGATGTTTTTAATTTGAAGTTCTTTCGTTTTATGTGTTTGTGTTTTAATCTACATTTTTTCATTCCACTTATGTCCTGGGATTTTCTTCCCAGGCCAAGACAGGGAGGTGGAGGTGGAAAGAGGTCTCAATGATTCTTTGAAGGAAATTGTGTTAAATTATTATTGTTTCAATTATCATCGTTGGTCTAGGAAGAGATTGACCTTTTTACCTTTCAGAGTTTTGTGTGTCTGTTCATCTGGTTCTCTCACCCACAGCAAGGAGAAGTGGGAAATTGCATACTGTCCTGGAGTTAGAATCCACCAAATAGTTCATTAGATGACAGCCCCTAATAAACTTTTCTCTTTATTTTGAATTTGTTTACTCCCACCTATGTTTTCCATGAAAACAGCATGAGGAGAAGCAGACCTTGGAGAGGAAAACGTGGTGGACATTTTCCACCACATATTGCTCCTCTTCTGCGCATGCGTAATTTTATTCTTGTCTCATTGTGTTTTGTCTTTGTTGTTCTATTATTGTCTTTGTTATTGCTTTATTTTTTACGTTCCTGATCCTAACCTAAATCAATATTCAGATCCACAGCAGACTCATCTTGGGGAGACACCCCAAGCTCTTTTGCAGCCGTTCTGTTGTATCACATGTGTCAGATTGAATAATTACCAGGCTTATTCAGAAGTCCATAGGGGGCCAGGTCCAAGCTTGCCAGAGCTTGTGGGACATGCAGGAGGAGGACGTGAGTGGTCAAAGTCCTGAATGACTTTTTGGATTTTGTTGCAATACTAACCAACTAACTAACTAATATTAACAGAATATTGCTATTCTTATTTGGCCAGTGTTTGACAATTCTATTTCTCTTTCGTCCCCTGTGTGATTTTGTTTTGTCCTAACATCTCCCCATTTCTCCCTTAATTCTAGGTGTTCTTTTTCTTACAGGAAGTGTTATTTTTATTGTCTTTATATTTTATATTTTTACTTTTTAAATAATTTTAATTTGCATTTATATGTTTTATTTTGAATTTACATTTTTGTATTCTCTTAATTTGACTCTACACTCATTGCATCAATCATCCACCCCATTTAAAAATCCCAGTTATTGATTGTGCTGCAGAATGTGAGGGCTTATGACCACAGCTGGACCTGCTGAAATGTTTAGTCATTGTATGATGTAGTATGTGTTTTTGTGTGACCTCACTTCATGAGGTCAAGACAGGGAACTGAAGGAATTTATGTTTTTGGTAATTTCATTAGGGTTGTCAGTCTTAAATTTTATTACATAGAAGATAAGTCATTTGCTGAAGTGTGTGTTTGAACATCCTATGTACTTTGAAGAAAGCTTCCTTAAAGTTGCAAATGTGAGAGGTTTCAGGAATGCAGCTTCAATCTCATCCCCCTTCAGGAGAAACCACTTTTGATCTTCTAAGGCCATTTGGTTGCAGGTCTGACATGGGCCATAAATTAATTATCTCTGGTACTGTAGCTGTGGGAACCCTCCAGGCATCCGTCCACGTGTGAAGAACAAAGCTCTAGGATCGACCTCCTACGGTGACAGTTCCTGCCACCCATGGGGATTCCGGACTGCGTCCATCTGTGAGGTTTCCCCCAGAGACCAGATGCTGTGATGGACTGGAGGAAGTAGGCGGGCTCCTCTGTCAGCCAATCTTGAGCAGCCAGAGGCGGAGATACAGCAGCCATCTTGGTTCCGGGGGAGGAGATTCTGACCACACGGTTAAAAGAGCCAGACTTTGGGAAAAGCTGTGTCTCCAGACTACCTGCATGTAAATTCGGATTGTAACCCCTTGCGTATTGCAGGCTTTGCTTTGGACACCCAGATCGATCTGTTTTATTTTTGTTTAGAGCTCTTTGTTAGGGAAATAAATTTTTGTTCATCTTTTAAAAGAACGAATCTGTGGTATTCTTGTTTTCTCACTTTTTGAACACGCAAAGAAAGTATCTACAAAGCGACTAGATATTTTCCTCCTTCAGGAATTTATACACAGATACACTTTCACTAGATGTATTGCTACATCCAGCTGCCACACAACGACTTGGCATGTTGATGATTAACAGATTTAAACACGAGAGAAACGAAGACTACCTGTTTTGTTTACATGCTGTCCGAAACGGAACTACGAAAGTCAATGCCTTTCGTGACGTCACAGGTCATATCGAGTTCACTTCCAGCCTGCGCTCTTAGCGGCAAATTCAAATCTCTGATTCCTTCGAACGATGTCTATTATTCATATGCTTCGGATTTTTTTCGACGCTATTGGTATCAATAGAATCAGCGTTTAAAGGGCTTTTTTATTTGACAAAGTTGTTCAAAGCATGGCATCCACACTTTAATACACAAAGTAATGACTAAATCAGAAACTGCTCACTTTTCTTTTGTGTCTGAATTTGCTCTCGTCAATGGCAAGAAATGCTCTTCTTCCACCGATTTTCATCCTTTTTCTTCTCTCTAGTCATTTGACAGCTTTGACACAAACCTTCCGCGATGACGTAGTCACTCTGGTCAATGATTTACAGCTTCCACAAACTCCGTCTTCTAGCATGTCCACTTGTCTCTTTCTCAATCCCTGTGAGAGACTAATTCAAATGCAGCATTTAAGGAATTGTCATAAATTACAAAACAGAGATATTTACTCCCCCCTGATTTGTATGTAAGCGACACATTTTCAAATATCAGCCTCTCGTTCACAGAACTTCTGCTCTTAACTCCGTCTGCCATGGGTTTCTTTGTTGTTTTTAGCATTAGCTAACAGTGCTGACTTAATAAGGGACTTAGAAGTCTGAGTGGGACCAGTAAAAACATGTTCCCAGAACAACACACAGCTGTACAGTACATTTATTGTATTGTTTTGTTGTGTCTATGGTTTTAGATGCAAAGAAAAGTGCAGGATAAAAGTAGCACCATAACGTAAGAAAATATAAGAAATATTTCTAAAACCTAAAATCAATCTGACCTGTGTATGATTTTCATCCATGATGTCAATGGAATGTGGGATCTTGAAAACACTGATCCATGTCTCAAAGATCTTGTGATAGTTCTGCCTCTGTGGTTTGCCTTTCGGCAGGCCCTAAAACATGGTGAAAATGACAAAACTCAATCAAGACAAGTTATCACCCTTTTTTACCATTGCACAAATTTGTAAATTAACTTTAAAATTATTTTGTTAAACGATATTACAAACTCTACAAGGAATTAAAAAAGAAAGAAGTCAAATATTAGAAAATGTCATCATTTAACATTCAAATTTTTAGCCTATTATTTGAGTCTGAAAATGCTTGATAGAGCAAAAAAACGTTTCTCTAATTTTAAAATATATTAAAAAATTAATATAATCTATTGGTCAATTCCAACATGTACATGGGGTTTATACTCCAATCTTACCACCTATATCCATCCTTAGTCGTGCAGGTTTTTTTAAGTTTCATTCTGCTGTTGCAAGCAGGGCATCTTTTTTTCCTTCCCAGCAGCCTCTTTTTCTGGAGCCATCGGATTAAACCTTTTCCTCCTTCTTCAGTTTTCTGGAGTAACAGTCTGGTGAGTGTCATAATACTGAAAATACAAATACATATTTGGATGTATATATTACACATACTTTAATATAGTATATAGTGTATATTACACATACATATTTTAATGGTGAAATCTTAAAAGGAATAAAAGCTTTAAATTATTTGACCAAAGCACAGCTTTTTGTTTAAATAAACACGTTTATGTAAAACAGAGGTTGTGAAATAGGTTATACTGTTACAAGGATGCCACAATTACATTGGGAAAACAATCCAACTACTGTACTCCTTTATTGAAGTCACACTCTGATAAGCTTTAGGTCTATTTTTAAAGCGGTCCCAATAATCTTTGAATTATGATTATGCTGTTTTTATCCTAAATTGAAAAATGTATGTTGTTTTGTAGGGTATAGTACCTGTGGAGCAGCAGTAGTTCATAGGAATTTCACCGAGTTCTGGCCAGGACTGTACTAAGCCTGTACTAAGCCTTACCTTCATCTTATATCATCCTGTTTTATACACTCCCCCCAACTAGCTAACAGCCCCTAACTCCTCCAAGCTAACATTAGCTGAAGACCTTCATGGATTTATTTGTCTGCAAGTGGATTCATCAGAATGAAGCAGAGCAGAGAGCTTGTGGCTTGCTAACAATACATCCTCAAGCACTATCCAACTACAGTTTTTTGTCTGCTCCTGACTTGCTACAATTTCAAAAAAGATATACTCAGAATACAATCATAACCATATATATATATATATATATATATAGTCATCACATACTTGAGGGGGTTATCAGTCTGGACAGAAAATTCTCGCCCGTAGAGGTGGTCATAAAATTTGTCTGTGACTGCCCATTTCAGTGCTAGAAACTCAAGTTTATGTGCTGGGTATCTCGACTCTGCGGGGCTCAACCCTCGGCTTGCATAGGCTATGACCCTCTCTGCACCATCCTGCGCCAGCACAGCACCGAGCCCTTCTCCTGATGCATCAGTCTGAAGAATGAAAGGCCTGTTGTAGTCAGGGTAACCAAGCACAGGTGCAGTGACCAGTCTTTCCTTCAAGGAGCCAAATGCCTCCGCACATTCGCTCGTCCACACGAATGATTGGCCAGAATTTGTGCACTGCATCTTCCCTCTTTTCTTCTTTCTGGGATCGCCTGAGGTGAGGCGATACAAAGGAGCTGCCAGTGTGGATTAGTTCTGCACATACCGCCTGTAATATCCTGCAAACCCCAGAAACTGCAGGACTTCTTCTCTAGTGGTTGGCTGAGGCCAGTTCTTCACCTTACTGATCTTTTCTGGATCTGTCCTGATTCCTTCAGCAGACACCAAATGACCGAGATATTGCACCTCTTCCCTCACCAGCAGGCACTTGGAGGCCTTTAGCTTCAGCCCATGCTCTCGGAGTCGGTCAAACACCAGCTGCAGCCTTTCCAGGTGTTCCTCAAATGATTTTGAGAAAATTATGAGGTCTACCAGATAAATCAGAAGATGAGTGAAATTCATGTCCCCAAAGCAGCAAGTCATGAGCCTCTGAAAAGTGGATGGTGCATTCTGTAGCCCAAAAGGCATCCTGTTGGCTTCAAACAGTCCCATAGGAGTGCTGAATGCTGTTTTGTGCCTATCATGCTCTGCCACCTCCACCTGCCAGTAACCCGATGTCAGATCAAGCGTGGAGAAATACTTTGCCTGGCCCAGTGACTCCAGCGCCTCCTCAATCCTCGGCAAGGGAAATGCGTCTCTTGTACTGCAGGAGTTAAGCCGTCTGTAATCTATGCACAGCCTTAATGACCCATCCTTCTTTGTAACAATCACTACTGGCGAAGCATACGGGCTCTTGCTTGGCCGAATGACTCCTGCAGTCTCCATTTCACTTAGCAGGCGCCTGAGATCCTGCCACTGGGAGGGGGGAATCTTACGGTACGGGAGCCGAAAGGGTTTAGAATCAACAAGGGGAATTTCATGCTGTACTGTTTTTGTGTGACCAAAATCCGTTGGGTGCTGCGAAAACACATCTGCATTCTTCTCCACAAGCTCCAGCAGAAGGGAGCGCTGTTGTTCATTCTCCACAGCTGCTTCAGTCAGATTCACACCAGCACCTTTCACCACCTGGCCAAAACTCAGACACGCACCATCTTCCTGTTGTCCTTCACCCTCCTCCTGCTTGTCACCTGCAAACTCCACCACATTGCGGACCAGGAATACATTGGCCAGTTTTGTGTAAGGCATGACAGCCACAGCTCGCTCAGAAAGGTTCATGACTCGGACTGGGGCACAGCCTTTGTTAACATCAGCAAGTACCTTTGCGACCAGGAGGTTTGGGGGGAGATGCAGAAATGGATGGCCTTCAATAACAGCCGTAAATGTCTTTCTTTGTGGCCCAGATTTAATTTTGCACCACAAGTCACCTTCTTTTCCTCCCGGAACTTTAAAACCTTCTTGCCAGTGTACACAGCAGGGCCCACCAGCCATCCATGTGCCCACACCCCAAGGACAGGCATACCACTCAGTTAGTTTTCTGATTGTGGAGAAGCCCCATGAGAGATTGAGATCATTTAGCCAGCCAAGCCATTGTGCTACAGCAGGGCCATGAACGTACACAGATCTGGACAACAAAAGGGCATTGTGTCTTGGCCTAACAGTTTCAAGTTTATATGACACGCATAGTAAGGCACGCTGCCCCAGCACTCAATGTAATTGACGTGCAGTGTTGCTCTTTGAGGGAGATCTCACCGAAGTTGTGTGATCTATGTCATTAGCAGAGTCAAGAGCGCTTTACACTCGTCACTATTCCACTTCCTATCCGTGGGCCCACCAGAGATGGTCCTTCTCCTCCATCATAAGCTTCTCCTTCCTGCTGTGGGGAACCTTGCTGCTCGCCCATGGTGACCCCCACTCCCACGGGCTCTAAGAGTTTAAAGCCTGTGATGGGGGCATAGCAGCCTCTTCAGCAAGGGTTGATGGCTGCGGCTGCTGAGCCCAGGTAGGATTAGGGCAGGGGCTGGGGAACTCTGCTTTGCAGACACAAGCTGTCCCTGCTTCCCACATCGATAACATACGAAACTTTGATTTTTTTCAGTGTTCGTCATGGGTGGGGTGGAGTAAGGGGGGGCGGGTGGGATAAGTCTTGGCGAAGGAGCAGGGGGGGACTGGGGCCATGATGGGAGGCTCAGAGGAGGACCAGCAATTCTTGCCTCAAGTCTTGATAATTTTTCCATATGTTCCTCTTGATTAATGGCTAACTTTTGAACCAGTTCTGTCAGTGCTGATAGCTCAGAGGATGGTTTAGCTCGTTCAGCTTTGACATTTGAGTCTTATTGACCTTGGGCTGGGAGTGGAACATTTTGGATTCTCTTGCCAGATCTCGCAGCTCAACTTGCAACTCTCTGAAGCTTAAGAGCCTAGGCTTCATGGGGGCAATTCTAGCAAACACCTCTTCATCACAGAGTCCCCTCAGAAATTGTCGGGTGAGCTTGCTGTCACGATCTGGGAAGGGCCTGCTCCTTCTTTGACTTTCTTCCACCGAGCGCAGGATGGATTCAAGGGCAATTGCATATGAGCAGGCAGATTCCCCAGGCCTTTGGGTGCGCTCATAGAAGTCAGCTAAAGGATCCAAGGAGCCCTGAGCATCACTATATTCCGCCCGCAGTTCCTCAAAGGCTTTTTCTGGTGTCTGTTCAGAGGGGGGCAGGTTTAAAACCAGTTTCCGAGCTTCTCCACTCAGGTGCCTCACCACAGTTGAAAAGCGGAGGTGTGCTGGTAATTCAATTGCATCCAGAAGGTACTGCATATCCCGTATCCAATCATCAACCAGCATTTTGCTATCTGTATGGCCCGTAAAAACTTGGACATTTCTCACCTGGTGTGTCTGCATAAATCCACCATATGTCATCTGTGCAGTGCTTGGGTTTGGAGTAGTCCCGGAGTTTCTTAATGGGGGATGAGGTGCATATGAGGCCAATAATGGGTTGGTGGAATGAGATGGGGGAGCCACCTGTGGTGGTAGTTTGGATGGCATGGTGTGTTGGGGATGGATTGCGGTAGCAGTGTGGTCATAGGATGTGGTCTTCAGGTTTATAGGGGTTGACATGGTCAGGCTGGATTCCAATGCACCAGTGGTTGGAGGTAAGGCAGCAGTTGAAGGGCCTTGGGAGTAAAAAACAGGTGATGGCAGAGTGGGCATCTGGGAGACACATCCTGTAGGTGGTGTGCCATTTGTGGTGACGTCAGCTTGTGGGTGATGGTGGTTCAGTGCAGGAGCATAGAGCGAGGTGCAGGATTGGGAGTACCCCATGTACCCCTGTTGCCTTAGATTGGGCGGATGGCTGAGGTAGGAGACAGCTTGGGGATGTATGGGGAGCTCTGGCACAGTTGGCGCTTGTTGTGGTATTGGGTGCTGAATGTCTTGAGGGTTGAAAGGGGGCCTATGAATGTGAACTTGGGCTGGAGGGGCTGGTATAGTGTAATATGGTGAGAGCACAGGGGGCTGCAAGCTTAGCCATGACTCTGGGTCTTGTCCCAGGGGGTGTTTTTGGGGCTGGGACTCGAAACCCAAGAGCTGTGGGTGGGGGCTGGTATAACGGGTGGTGTCATGGAGCTGCTTTGGTCTCACCACTGGCTGTTGGCTTGCTGTGCCATGTTCTGCCATTCTCCCATCACTGCAGGGAATAACTGTGATCTCATCAAGTTCATGAGAGTGGCTTAGTGCTGGACCCTGAGGAGGACAGCTGTGTGCAGGTGCACCTGGGGACATCCCCAGATTTAGTGGAGGGTCTACGTACTCGCTTAACATCTTATTCTGCCTGAATGCTAGGAGTGTATTTGGAAATTGGCGTGGGACAAGTTATACTTTATAGCCCAAGGTATGAGGATAGGCAATGTAAAAATAAAGTTAAATTAAACAGAAAAAAAAATAAAATTAAGTCAAGATTCAAATCAAAACCATATAACAGTCCAGCAATAACCCACTTGTTCAAAATGTCTCCAGGTTAAACCAAGTAGCTGCATAAGACATAATCTTTAAAACTAATAGGTAACACACTTTTAAAGAAAAGGAAAAAAAATACATCAGGTTTCATTTCTTTCAGAATTTAAAAAAAAAATGTCAACACTGATATTTCACACCCCCACTTTTTTTTCTTTTTTCTTTTCCCACTATATATCAAAAACAGGAAAACTCAATCACTTTACACTCCACTTCTTGAGAATAAAGGATACCCGTTTGTAGGTGGATGCCTGTCTAAAATCAGAGTCTGCAGGGTCCAAGAGACTGTCACAATCCGGGTCACGGCACCAAAGATGTAACCCCCAGCATCAGCAAGTCTGCTTCCGACCCCTCGACGTCATCCCTCTGCGTTGTGTTTTTATTGATGTTGTATGGTGGTGGAGTGACGAAGAGTAAGAGAGAACCACAGGACACTGGATGCTAGATTCAGGATTGTGACTGAACCACAAACTCATTTTGTTTTAATTATAACTTGGCATCCACTCGGCAGTCAGGCAGCTTCAGAAAGTGCAAAAGGAAACTCCGTGTCAGGTAAACAGACATTGCAAATTGTCAATTTCAAACAAAAGAAAGATAAATCAGAATAAAACCATAAATTAATAAAGTTTTTGAAGATTAATACAAAATGATAATTACAGAGACATCATACAAAAATATCTCTTTCAGCATCTAAATCCCATGGCATTAAATCATGTCTGTCGCCGTCACATGCAGCCTGCTCACGGACCCCTCCCCCTGACCACTAGCTAACGGCTGCTTCATACCAAAACTTTATTTAAACTAAACTAAGTGCAAATGCCTTCTTTTTTTCAACGTAAAAGTTTAAAACAGTTTAATGAACAGTCATGAAACAAGATTACAAATTACCAGTTTGAACATGTGCAACTAACAACCTGTGGATCTGCACAGCCCATCTTACCTTCAGAAAGTGCAAAAGGAAACTGAAGGCAAAATGGCGCTAACCCAGCAAAACCCCAACTGAACTACAGTGTCCCATCTGGCCCACTCATTTGAGCACAAGGGTTAGTCTCGCCAGTGCTGCCACCCTGTGGTCACAGGAGTCACCTGTCCTACATCTATATATATATATATATATATATATATATGCGGTTCATCATTTCTGTAATGATCTTAATAAATCTGTGCAAATTATTTATTGCTTTGACTGCAATGCTTGAAATCAATCAATCAGTCAAGCAAGCAATTATCCTCAATAATAAACATGATAGGTTATTCACAGCTTAACTTTCATTTAAAATTAACTATTGTTCTGAACATTAACTTGTTTTAATATGTCGAGAAAAAATGTTTTAACAACAAGGCTAAATATTTACTTTAAATACTGAATTCACCCCGAGTGAGTGTTGTTCACTGGGTCAAGGCGAGCAAAGCTGCAAATTCCCAGCACACTCGAATGCAGCAACACTCCGGTACTCCCAACGTGAAAAAGTGCATACCCGGAGAGCCTCGAGGTGCGCACACAATTGAATCCTCATTATTTTCAGTAGTAAGCTTATGCCGTATGCTTTTTTTAATCTTACCTCACATATAACTGATAGAACCCTACGACCCCCCCCTGAGACTCCTGCTCAAACCAAACATGATCCTCGAGGTGAAACTCTGAGCCGACCTTTACCCCCCCCCCTCGACTCGAATCCTCGAACTCACCCCGGAGATGCGAGCGCCCGTGGGAGCAGCTGCGACAGGAGTGTAACACAGGGGGGTGGCCCCCACCCCCCCTATCCAACCTTCCCAGTGAATCCTTGTGGTACTGCGTTGGCCCGTGAGAATTGTGCTTCTGTGTTCAGACAGTGTTTTTTTTCTTTGTAACTCTACACTTGTATCACAGTGTTGAGATACGACTTTTTGTCACCAATCATCATCACCCTACCCACCTATTGTAACCATCTTTACCCATCCTAAGAAAAATAGGTGCGCACTTGCTGCTGCTGCCTCAGTAAGACTCGAACTGTATGTGTATTTGTTGTTGTATGTCTGATCTTGTTCGGGTTGCACTGGAATCAATCTCGTATGTCAGTGTAAAAGCTGTGCGTATGACAATAAAAAGGATTCTGATTCTAACCTCGTGTTTTCAAGCCGCTCTGTATGTGTGTTTGAAACGTGAAGAGCATGTGTCTGCTACTTTAAAATGCAATAATTCAGTTATTTAAAAATGTATTGCTTTTAGAAGTTTGTGATAAAATTAAAAACATTGTGGTAACTTACCTGACTGGCCGCTGTAAAACAAGCACATAGCATAAATGATGAAGTCTGTTGTTCGCTGCACAGTTTGAGCGCGCTTCTGCGAAAATCAAAGAACGTTGTTTATTTAAAATAATGATGACGTACTTCCGTCTTTTTACCGCTTTAGATCAGCTATCGTGAATACTTCCCAGAAGAATACGTGAAGCCACAGGAGAGTAAGCAAAATCCAAAGTGTCTCGACTTTATATACACCAACTCTTCATAAGTTGACTTATTTTCTATCTATCTATATACCCAGGCTGTGTCCCACCAAGGTGGGGTAGCCTAGACAGGGCACGCATTCTTACCTCCCTCCCTTCTCCTCCCCAAACCCTCCTCCTTCAGTGTGTGCATGTGTGTGTGTGTGTGTGTGTGTGTGTGTGTGACTGGTCTAGGCCTGGTCTAAGCCACACCACACTGCACCAGGGTCAGCTGCACAGTCCAGTGTGGGCACCTCCACAGCAGGGCCTCAGCCAAAGCTGGTTTCCCCTTGCCACTTCATCCCAAAGACCAGACCTCTACCACACCCATCCATTCATTCATACACGAACTCTCTCCACCCATCCCTGTCCTGAACAGCCTCTCTCCCCTGCCCCACAGTCATCCCTCTTGCATTTAACGCTCTTTTTACACCCTCTGTCCATCCCATTCGCGGTCTTCCTCTCAATCTCACTCCACTCACATCAGATTCATATACCTTTTTCACCAATTGCTCCCTTTCCATTCTTTCAACATGTCCAAACCATCCCAGTGCCTTTTGCTCTGCTCTATAAGCCAACTCTCGCATTGCACCAGTTCTCTCTCGTATTTCTGCTGCTGCTCGTATATTTTACATTAATGAATTAACTTTTCTTGTCTTTCTTTCTCTCTCTCTCTCTATGATTTTATTATTATTTTTAGAAATGCTGAAGACTCGCCGCGCTAACAAGCCTTGCACAGTCTCAATTATGGAGACAGAGACAACACCACTCAACAACAGTGAAGGTTACTATTTGTTTAAATCATCTTTTTGAAACTGTGTTGACATTGCTTCTCAATTTTTTTTTTTACTTTAGTTTTTGCACTTCAATGTTTTTAGGCTAATGAAAATTGGAGGTGCAAATAATATTTATAAAGAAGATACACCAAATGATTAATACTTTACCCACATTTAGCACCAGTTCATAACTTACAAATGCTATACTATGAAGCACCTCACTTTTATAATTTCAGAGGACTACCAAACTAAATCTCTGGATTTGGGCCCTTCTTAAATTAAACAGGGGTGCTGCCATCTATGGGATGAAGCTAAACCTATGCAAGAGAGGCCCAAGTCCAGGAATTTTGCACTTAATGCATTTTAAATGTCAAGCATTGTCAATACATTACGGACTTGGGACTTTTTTGCACATAATCAGAAAGCTTTTCCCTTGAAGACCATAGAACATATAATATCTCTATTTTAAAAAAATGTTTAGAACTAACCGATTCAATTGAAACATTACTTTTGTAATTCTGTGTCTAAGCAAATTTTCTTTTTTGATTGATTTTATTTTTGGTGTTTGTGGTCTCATATTACCATTAAATTGCTTCTGGATGATTTACAAAACTTACTTCTTGTTCCTTTTTGTTTTTGATTAATATTCCTTTGCAAAACTGACTGCAAAACTTACTAATTTTTTTTTTTTTCAAACAGGTAATATAACTGCTATTTTATTTCATGTGTAATGCATGTCAGGTTTATTTGAACATGTATATATATGTCAATATTATAACATTATATATTGTTGAAGATCAGGATATCTTAAAGAATGATCAAAGTGTTCCTTTCTACATTTAGCTTTTAATTACAAACTGTACGTCTAATAATTACTATTATAATTTTGTTTGGTGTTTGTTTATTTTTTAGTGGAACAACCAGTGGAAATTGCTCCGACAGTGGAAAAAGTTCGTGAGCAATTAAAAATTGCAAAAGAAGAAAATCGGATTTTAAAACAAGAGAACCAGCTTTTGAGGGAAAAGTGCGATTTCCTCAAAGAAAAAGCTGAAAAAGCAGGGCAAACTGCCCCTAAAAGTTCTAAAGGTAATGCAAAAATATTACTCTTTAGATAAAAATACTGAACTGTGTACTTTAGTTTATTTGCATTTTGTCCTTTTTTCAAAAAGAAAAAAACAATAAATGTTATTTTTATTTGCGTTATCTTAGGATCTCGCAAAAGGAAAGTAAAGGACAACTCAGACACATCCTCAACAACTGAATCTGATTCTGATTCTTCTTCCTCGTCCTCCTCTTTCCAAGAAAAGAAGAAAAAGAAGAAGAACGTGCACTCAAAATTTGGGAAACGAGGTGACTTAGCTTTTTTTTAATGAGTTAAAAAAGAAAACACTGCACAACTTTTACAACCTTTAAAATCCTACCCAACTATGTTATTACTATTATAAAATCATTCACAGTAATATTTTAATTACAAATAAGCATTTTTTATTCAAAATTTTAAAAAATACCTGTGCCGTTGTGAAGGACCATTATCTTGCATGCATCATACATATTGTGTCTTTTATGGTATGGAGGGGGTGATTGAATTCACATCACGTTTCACATTTATATTTGTTACACATTTGGAGAGCCATTGTATTGCTACATTTAAAATCACACTTGTGCTATTTCTTGTTGGTTTATCGCTTAAAATCTTGGCAAAACACGTTTAACTTTGAGTTTACATAATATGAACAAAATTCAAGCAGTATGAAAACTTTTTCAAGCTCTGTAAATCAGTGGTCCCCAACCACCGGGCCACGGGACACTTGGCACCGCCGCTGGAAATTTTTGCACCGGGACGCACAGAAAGAAAAAATAATTTCCATTTTATTGGGTTTTTTTTCCGACAAAAACGTTTTATTTTGAAAAGTGACCGGATTCACTTTGTTACATCTGTCACACTTAACGCACGTCAAAGTCGTGACACCAAACATCAGGTGATAAACCCCACTAAAATTAAACCCAAACAACCAAAATGAGCAAAAAACAAACTTCTTTAGAAAGTTGCTTTGACAAGGGGAAAATTATAATTATTATTGTTATTAGCATTACTAAAGAGTAGAATACCCCCCCCCCCCCCCCCCGGTCCGTGGTAAACGTGCCTTGCGTTGAACCGGTCCACGGTGACAAAAAGGTAGGGGGCCACTGCTGTAAATGACTGCAGCTGTGGCACCAAAGTCAAGTGGCAAAGGGTGTGGCTACACCTGCTCTGGCAGTATTGGCTCCAGGCCATACAACACTGCTTGTGACTTTTGTATTATATTTTAAAATTGTACTTGTAGAATAGTACGGAGCCCCTAAAGGGCCATTGATGGGAAAAAAAATGGAGGAAAAAAAATTTTTTTTGGAGTAAAAAAATTTTTTTTTTTTAAAGTGTAAAAAAAAAAAAAAAACTAACTGGTGCGCACCTGATACTAACTGGTGCGCACCTGAAACTAACTGGTGCGCACCTGAAACTAACTGGTGCGCACCTGAAACTAACTGGTGCGCACCTGAAACTAACTGGTGCGCACCTGAAACTAACTGGTGCGCACCTGAAACTAACCGGTGCGCACCTGATACTAACCGGTGCGCACCTGAAACTAACCGGTGCGCACCTGAAACTAACCGGTGCGCACCTGAAACTAACTGGTGCGCACCTGATACTAACTGGTGCGCACCTGAAACTAACTGGTGCGCACCTGAAACTAACTGGTGCGCACCTGAAACTAACTGGTGCGCACCTGAAACTAACTTGTGCGCACCTGAAACTAACTGGTGCGCACCTGAAACTAACTGGTGCACACCTGATACTAACTGGTGCGCACCTTAAACTAACTGGTGCGCACCTGAAACTAACTGGTGCGCACCTGAAACTAACTGGTGCGCACCTGAAACTAACTGGTGCGCACCTGAAACTAACTGGTGCGCACCAGTTAGTTTTTTTTTTTTTTTTACTTAAAAAAAAAAAATTTTTACTCCAAAAAAAATTTTTTTTCCTCCATTTTTTTTTCCATCAATGGCCCTTTAGGGGCTCCGTAGTATCTACATGTGTAGTTTAATGTAATTAAAATATACTTTGTACTTCATCAAAGTTGTTATACTTTGTATGTTAATTGGTGCTTGTATTGTTTTCTTGTAGTTACAAACCCAGAAGAGGTCCTGCACCGATACAAGGCTCTGCTAAAGAAATTTCAACAAACAAAAAGCATGACCCTCACATGTCGCCACTTTGATATTGATAGAAACACAATAGCTTTGACTGCAATTATTGCAGAAATAGCTTTGGCTGGAGAAGGAAAGGATCTGGGGCCATTTCCAGTTTTCATGGTGGGTGACACACTCATGGGTCATGCAAAGAAGTGCAAATCATTCCTGGAGCAAAATAAAACTTTGCAGGAAAAGATAGATGACATGAGAAAAAATATGCTGCTCCTTCCAGTTAAACCAAAATTTAGGAAGTGAGAAGAAAAGTTGTGGTTTTGAAATGTTCTTTGAAATGTTTGTTTTGACTTTTTTTGTTTAGAACTTGACTAAAACAAGTTTTATTGTTATGGCCCTTTTTTAAATGCTGCAGAAGTTAATCCTATTAAAGATTGTTGTTTTCAATGCGGTCTTGTTTTTCTTTAAATTTGCCACATGTTATTGTTAATTATTGGGAAAAGGATCCACGTGCCAATGGCAAGAAAACTAAGTTTGTATGGACACTGCACAGTAAGGTAATACTAACGTGTACATACCCAGCATTTACTGCTGAAAGTACCATGTAGTTAGATGGGAATAGAGCTGACTTTCTTTTACAGTACAGTTTCATTGTACGTAAGTGGTAAGTACCGAGTAATACTAACGTGTACATACCCAGCATTTACTGCTGAAAGTACCAAGTAGTTAGGTGGGAAAAGAGCTGACTTTCTTTTACAGCACAGTTTCATTGTACTTAAGTGGTAAGTACCGAGTAATACTATCATGTACATACCCAGCATTTAATGCTGAAAGTACCATGTAGTTAGATGGGAATAGAGCTGACTTTCTTTTACAGTACAGTTTCATTGTATTTAAGTGGTAGTTTCTGTGGTAAATTCATGGTAAATACCATGAAACATACAATGAGTCCAGATTTAAATTCAAGCTACTTTATTTGTATTTACCTTGTTCTTACATGTGGTAAGTACCACAAAAGACACCTTTGAACAACATGTAAATACCCATTAAGTATCTTATAAATACCCAGTAGGTACCACATGAGTATGAACCAAATAGTAGCACATGAATACACAGCAAGTAGCATGTAAATACTGAGTAGACACCAAAAAGTACCATGTAAGTACCCAGTAAGTCTCATAAGAAGTACCATGTAAATACCCTGTACGTACTGAGTAAATACCATCATAAGTACCATGTAAGTACCCTGTACTTACCCGGTAGTTACACTGTAAGTACCAAGTAAGTACCACTTAAGTACACTGTATACTGTACTGTAAAAGAAAGCGTTACCTTAAAATCTTCAGTGGAGTTTCAACAAGCACAGCTCCAGCATAAATCAAAAACCTTTCTGTGTCTAGGTTTGTTTTTTTTTTTTTCCAACTCCAATATCAATTTGGTTTTTCGCTCCTACGTTCTGTTTGCGTCTCTGTGACTGCACACGGTGTTGCAAAGAACGCAATCCCACAAAGATCTCAGTAGGAGTAAGATGATCACTCTGAGCTAAATAATCCGAACACAAACAATGTACTTTCAATAAAGATGGTAGACAGTTCAGATGACCACTCTTAGTAAACATTTTACAACATTAATTTTGTTAGGAATCATCTTACAAACAAAAGAACCAATAACAGCAGGCTACCTCCAAGTGGGGTCACATCACCTGGGTTACAAGTGCAAATAAATTAAAATGGGTAGCATATGACAGGCAGTCTAAACCAGCAGAATACGATCAAACTTTTAAATATTGGACTACAAAAGGAATAACAGCATGGTGCTTGTTAGAAAAGGATGGACACCTGGAGAGTTTTGAGAACTTGACTAAACAATTTCACCTTGAAAAACAGCTTTTTTTTTAGATACTTACAAATGAGAAATTACTATAAGAAAGCAATACAGAGCGACTCCTCTGGGGATGAGGGTGTGAGGTTATGGGGCATGGGTGGTGCAGTCGTTCGTTCTGTTGTGGCGTTTCCGGTTTTCTTTGGGCTCTTATTTTGGGTACTTCCGGTTCCTCCTGTTTTGTGTTGCCGCTAACTTTGCTGTTGTAATTTACGCACCTGTTTACGCACCTGTTGTTCATTATTTCTGTCTATTTAAGTTCTTCCCTCCCTGTGTCTGTCACGGGATCGTTCTGCATTCTTTGAGCCTTGAGTGATACGAAGTATTAAACTACTAATTTGAGTCAACTTACCTCTGTGTTCCTGCTTCTGCATCCACGCGTCCAGCCTGACATAACGATCCCGTCAATCATGGATGCAGCGGGAGCAGAGCCTTCACGTTCAGACATCAACACCTAGGAGTGGGTCATCTGCCAGCAAGAGGAGCAGCTAAACTTCCTTCGGAGGGGGATGCTGGAGATGTCCGCTCGCCAGGAGCAACAACTGCGTGCGATCGGGGATCGCATGGATCGGCTGACAGGACAGATCAGGTCGTCGTCGCCATCCTATCCACCTCAGCCACCGTCCTCCGCGTCCACAACCTTGGTTCCGGCGCCCCTCACACCTGCGGTTCCGCTGGCCCGACCTGAGAGGTTCTCTGGTTCTTCGGGGGACTGTCGGGCGTTCATTACGCAATGCGAACTGCATTTTGAGCTCCAGGCAGCCACGTACCCTACGGATCGCGCCAAGGTGGCGTTCATCATCTCCCACCTTACGGACAGGGCCGGAGCGTGGGCTACGGCGGAGTGGCAACGTGGGGCTGCTACCTGTGATTCTCTCACGGCTTTTCTAGAAGCCTTTAAACAGGTCTTCCAGCATACGAGACCAGGCCGGGAGGCTGCTCGAGCGCTGATGCGGCTGCGTCAGGGAAGACGCCGAGTGGCGGATTACGCAATCGACTTCCGGACTCTCGCCTCAGAGAGTGCGTGGAACCCCGCGGTGCTTACGGATGCCTTCCTGGAGGGCCTGTCAGATGAGCTGAAGGACCAGCTGGCGCCGCTGGATTTGCCGTCATCCCTCGATGCCCTCATCGCGCTGGCTATCCGGATTGATAATCGGCTGCAAGATCGCCGGCAGGAGCGACGCACGGGCTCATTCTCCTCAGGGGGAGGAGTGGTTCCACAGCCCTCTCATGACTATTCTGTCTCCACAGACACCCCAGCTCCTTCTACTGAGTAACCTATGCTATTGGGTCGAGGGTCCCTCTCCGCCTCCGAACGCAGACGACGGATGACGGCTGGTGAGTGCCTGTACTGCGGGAAGCGGGGTCATTTCTGCCGGGACTGCCCAAAAGCCACCGCTCGTCACTAAGAGTGGGCACACTGACGAGCGGCGGAGAGACGCCCACTAGACCTAGTTCCAATGCCTGTTTTTTGGAGGGGCACCTAGTTTTTCAGAAAGGGGGGGTACCCATCAGGGCTCTGTTAGACACTGGTTCTGAGCAGAATCTCATGGATGCCGAGCTGGTCAAACAGGCCGGGTTCGTGACCAGGTTGCTCCCCCGTCCATTACAGGTTGTTTCACTTAACGGCGAAGTCGTCGCCACTATTTCCAAGGTGACTGATCCCGTTCACTTAATTTTGTCTGGTAATCATCATGAGCACACCCGTCTTTTTGTGTTTTCTTCCTCTCAGAACCCGGTGGTGTTGGGGTTTCCCTGGTTAACGAAACATAATCCGGTCATTGACTGGGAGGCTAGTAGCGTCATAAGTTGGAGTAACCGTTGCCACGAGACCTGTTTGCGTTCAGCTCGGCGTCCAGGGGCAGACCCCGCAGTCCCAGTTAGGCAGCCGCCCTTACCAGACCTCTCCGCAGTGCCACCGGAGTACCAGGACTTAGGGGAGGTCTTTTCGAAGTCTCAAGCTCTCTTTCTGCCACCCCACAGACCTTATGACTGTTCCATTGACTTGCAACCCGGAGCTCCATTACCCAAGAGCCACCTATACAATCTGTCTAGGTCAGAGAGAGAGGCCATGGAACAGTACGTAGCTGATTCACTGAGGGCCGGCCCCATCAGACCCTCCTCATCTCCCTTGGGGGCTGGATTCTTTTTCGTGGGGAAGAAGGATGGTTCCTTACGGCCGTGTATAGACTATCGGGATTGGAACGCCATCACCGTAAAGAACCGGTATCCTCTTCTCCTAATGAACAGTGCGTTTGAGTCATTGCAGGAGGCCAGAATCTTCACCAAGCTGGACCTGCGGAACGCTTATCATCTGGTGCGCATCAAGGCTGAGGACGAGTGGAAGACGGCGTTCAACACGCCGCTCGGACATTACGAGTACTTGGTCATGCCTTTTGGTTTGGCTAATGCTCCAGCGGTATTTCAGGGGTTAATTAATGATGTACTCCGGGACTTCATCCAGCGATTTGTTTTCGTTTACTTAGATGACATCCTTATTTTTTCCAGGGATCCCAGCGAACATAGGCAGCATGTTCGTCTGGTCCTACAGCGGTTGATGGAGAACAGATTATTTGTTAAGGCGGAGAAATGTGTGTTTCATTCTCCTTGTGTTTCCTTTTTGGGGTTTGTTATTGCAGGGGGGGAGTTGCGCCCCGATCCGGCCAAGGTGAGCGCTGTAGTTAACTGGCCCACTCCCACCAACCGAAAACAACTCCAGCGATTTCTGGGATTTGCCAATTTTCTGCGGCGTTTCATCCGTAATTACAGCTCCGTCGCCGCGCCCCTCACCGGTCTGACCTCTATTTCCACGCCTTTTAGTTGGACGGCGGCGGCTGATTCCGCATTTAAGAAGCTCAAGCTGTTGTTCACCACAGCTCCTGTCTTGGCTCAGCCTGATCCTGCCAACCAGTTTGTGGTAGAGGTTGATGCTTCTGATACTGGGGTGGGAGCGGTGCTATCTCAACGGTCAGGTGAGGGTAACAAGCTTCATCCCTGTGCTTTTTTTTCTAGGAGGCTAACACTAGCCGAGGCCAGGTATGACGTGGGGGATAAGGAACTCCTGGCTATAAAACTAGCTCTGGAGGAGTGGAGGCACTGGTTGGAGGGGGCGGTTCAGCCGTTTGTGGTTTGGACTGACCACAAAAACCTGTCTTATATCCGGACCGCAAAACGGTTGAACCCCAGACAGGCAAGGTGGTCATTATTCTATACTCGTTTCAATTTTGTCATCTCGTACCACCCTGGTTCCAAGAACACCAAGCCTGATGCCCTCTCCCGGCAACACAATCCGGTCGTGGGGGACCAGACACCCACAACGGTAATTCCCATGTCTCGTGTCCTGGGTGCTCTCACCTGGAGGCTGGAGAAGGACATCAGGGAGGCCCAGGCCCAGGAGCCAGACCCAGGAGGAGGTCCGCCCAACAGACTATATGTTCCTAGGACCTGTAGGAGTCAGGTTCTTCAGTGGGCCCATGCGACACGTCTGACCTGCCACCCCGGTGTCCACCGGACTATCACCTTCCTGCGGCGGCGGTTCTGGTGGCCCAGTCTGGCGCGGGACATTCGGGAGTTTGTCTCTGCCTGTACCGTCTGCGCCCAGAACAAGGTTAGTAACCAACCGTCTGCTGGGCTCCTACATCCTCTGCCAATCCCGAGTCGTCCTTGGTCCCACATCGCTTTGGATTTCGTAACCGGCCTGCCCCTCTCCGCCGGCAAGATCGTGATCATGACTGTGGTGGACCGGTTTTCCAAGGCCGCTCACTTTGTGGCCCTCAGGAAACTGCCTTCTGCCGCTGAGACGGCTCAGCTGGTTATAAGACATGTATTCAGGCTGCACGGGATACCGATGGACCTAGTTTCGGATCGGGGACCACAATTCGTCTCCCAGGTGTGGAAGGCTTTCTGTACGGCTTTCGGTGCGTCAGCTAGTCTCTCCTCAAGGTTCCATCCCCAGTCCAACGGACAGGCCGAGAGGACTAACCAAGACCTGGAAGCAGCCCTCAGATGCGTCTGCTCTCGCAACAAGCGCACTTGGAGCTCCATGCTACCCTGGGTGGAGTCTGCCCACAACACCATGACCTCCTCTGCCTCGGGTATGTCTCCATTCAAGTGTTCTCTGGGCTACCAACCCCCATTGTTTCCCGAGCAGGAGAGGGAGGCAGCGGTTCCGTCCGTCCAGCACCTGTTCCGCCGCTGTAGACGCATCTGGAGGGAGGCACGAGCTGCGCTTCTACGCTCGTCCGCTGGCAACAAGAGACTGGCTGACCGGCATCGTCGTCCGGCACCCACCTATGCTCCGGGTCAGTTGAGCGGGTGATCAACCCTGTTGCGGTCAGACTCCGCCTGCCTCGGACAATGTGCATCCACCCGGTCTTCCACGTCTCCCAACTCAAGCCTCATGTCACTAGCCCCCTTCACCCTACTCCCTCGCCACCCCCGCCACCTCGCATCATTGACGGTGGGCCTGCGTGGACTGTGCGGCGCATCATGGACGTCAGGCGGCGGGGACGGGGTTTTCAGTATCTGGTCGACTGGCGGGGTTATGGGCCTGAGGAGCGGTCCTGGGAACCGTCCTCCAGGATCCTGGATAAGGACATGATTCGGGAGTTCCATCGGCGGAACCCGCGCCTGCCCGGTGGTGCGCCCGGCGGCGCCCCTTGAGGGGGGGGGTACTGTGAGGTTATGGGGCATGGGTGGTGCAGTCGTTCGTTCTTTTGTGGCGTTTCCGGTTTTCTTTGGGCTCTTATTTTGGGTACTTCCGGTTCCTCCTGTTTTGTGTTGCCGCTAACTTTGCTGTTGTAATTTACGCACCTGTTTACGCACCTGTTGTTCATTATTTCTGTCTATTTAAGTTCTTCCCTCCCTGTGTCTGTCACGGGATCGTTCTGCATTCTTTGAGCCTTGAGTGATACGAAGTATTAAACTACTGATTTGAGTCAACTTACCTCTGTGTTCCTGCTTCTGCATCCACGCGTCCAGCCTGACAGAGGGCAGGAGAGTTCAAACAATAGCAAAGGCGTATAAAGACAACAATACTAAACTGATTAGTATGCTATATAAATCTTTAATGGAATATGACAAAAACACAACTTTAAAAGTAAAAGATAACTGGGAAAGAGAATTAAAGATAAAGATAAGTGAGCAGGATTGGTTAGACATGTGGAGACACCACCATACCACCACTGGCTCCCGGACATGGAGAGAATTTGCCTGGAGGAACCTTATAAGATTTTTCATAACACCTAAACTAAAGAATAAACAGTTAAAAACAAATCAGAGCTGTTGGCGCGGATGTGGAGAAATAAATGTTGACCATTCTCATGTATTTTGGAAATGTCAGAATGTAACAGGTTTTTGGAAGATGGTGGGTGATCTCATATGCAAAGTGCTGGGATACACACCTTTGTTACCAGAACTGTTTTATCTGTACATGTTTTCAGGGAACTCAATTCACCAAAGTGACAAATATTTATTTAAAGTTATGTCACTAGCCGCCAAAAAAACAATAACCAGGAACTGGGGCACTACGGTGATCCCTTCGAAGGAGCAAAGGACATCAACAGTCAACAACATATACTCAATGGAAATAATAACAGAAAGACTGAAACTAAAAGAGGCACAATTACACCGAAAGTGGAAAAAATGGACACTGCATAACAGATAGACATACGAAGCACCTAGAATTGACCTTTTTTGTGGTGTTGTTTTGTTCTTGTGTTCATGAAACAAAAACTACTAAAAAGAAAGTTATATAAAAAAAAAATTCAAAGTTCTCATTTGCAGTTGAAGAAAGTGTTTTTTCTTGTCACATTGTATGTTGAGAAGTCAAAACAGTGCTATTTAGAGCTGAAAATGCTTTTTTGACACTTTTGAATGAAAAAAGGATTTTTTGTGCTCAGAATGCACTCAAACCTCATAGTCCTCATTTGCAGTGACAGAAAGTGTTATGTCTTGTTAGATTGTACGTTGAGAAGTCAAACCAAGGCCATTTTGATATGAAAACACTGTTTTAAAACTTTTGAGTGAACAAATGATTTTTGTAATCAGAATGCACTCAAAAGACAAAGTTCTCATTTGCAGTTGAAGAAAGTGTTATGTTTTGTCACATTGTACGCTTAGAAGTCAAAACAGTGCTATTTAGAGCTGAAAATGCTTTTTTGACACTTTTGAATGAAAAAAGGATTTTTTGTGCTCAGAATGCACTCAAAAGTCAAAGTTCTCATTTGCAGTTGAAAAAAGTGTTATTTCTTGTTGTAGCATCCCCAGTTGAAAAGATGGTCTCTCAAACTCATGGTTCACAACCCTTTATTTCATCGTGTGTGTGTTGGAGCTACAAAAAAAAAAATATATATATATATATGTCTCTCGGCGCTACGGGGCTCTCGCCTTATCTGCGGCGGGCTTGCCGCCTCTTGGCTGCCTGGCCGCCCTGGGAGGGGGGGCGCCTACTGCGGCCGGCTGGGGGGCCGGTCGCCCGGTTGTGCCCATCCGCCTGCTCCTCCCCGTCCTCACCAAAACAAATGTTGCACACAGGCACATAGGGCTCCGGGAACTGGATGGGTGGGTTATGCTGGCGGGGTTCACTGGGGGGGTAACTCTCTGGGGCGCTCTGTTGGCGCCCGCCCTCCACCCCGCTTTTTACTTGCATATTAGGCACTCTGATTCATCTAGGGCCTTGTGGGGAGGTTCTGGTGGAGGGGGGCACGGTGAAATATCCGTGCTCATCTTTCACTGACCCCCCCCACAATTTTAACTACCACTTTAGACACACACACTGCATGTTAGCAGCACATACACAGCAAATACACTCCACTCACAGAGGAATCTCGGAGTGGGGGTTCTGCGGCTTAGCAGCGGTGGGGACCCCACACTGGAGACCTCCTTTTTTTTACCTGCAGCACACACACAGCACTGCCACACCTCCATACATGGGTGGGGTCGGGGGGGGGCGGCCGGTCTTTACCCGCCTGGTCCTCTCAGGGCGGCCAGGCTTATGGGTATCATGTCGGCTGCGGTGATGGTCGGGCGTACGGCGCTGGGGGTCGGTCGGCGTGGGGGGGGGGGTTACTGCGTGGCGGCGGGGGGTGGGGAGGTAACCAGATGATTGTGAGTATGTGTGCGTGAGTGCGAGGGTGGACGGACCTGGGGGCTGGCTCACTGAAACCCTCTGGGGCCCCCATGGCTGCCGCCTGGTACGGCTAAGCGCTCCTGTCCTGTGGCCTGGGGACACCGGGTTCGCTTATGCCTCTGGGCGTTGTGGGGGCCCCTGTAGGGGGGCCTTCTCTGCGCCTAGCTGGTCGGGTGGGCGGTCCCCGCCTCCCCCCCTCCCGGGCTGCCTGGGTCCAGTGTGGGGGGGGGCCTGGTCTTGGGGGGCCTCTCCTCCCCTTTCCTGGTCTGGCTGCTCTGGCTCGGTAGGATCTGGTTCCCCACAACACAAGGTTCATTTCGGCAACATGCATTTATCTCCACCCCCACGTGCACACTGCCACACTGCTCCCTGTCTGCTTCATCCCTCCTTCTAACCTACAGTGTATTGATGGACAGATATTTTCCGCTCATCTTCGTGTCAGATTTTTACCCATGATGGAATATTTGTCTTTCCAGCAGATCTGGTATAATTGTTACAGCTTAAAAGAATAACTGATCCAAATCAGTGCTTGTATCCCTCCCTTTTTTTTTCACCTTTCTTCCCTTTACTCTCTTCCACCCCCTCACCCCCCCACCCCCGACACACATTTTCCCTCTTCCTCCCCACACACACTAAATATCACAAATAAAGAAATAAATAATACAACAAAAAGGGGTTAATTCAGATCTACACTCTGGCTTCTAAAGTTCTACAACCTCTTTTTGTGATAGTAAAACCTGTCCAACACAAAAGGCCTGCAGCTCTAATCTGTTTGCTAAATTGTTGGACAGAACAAGTGAAAAAAAAACAAAAAAAACAACAGAAAACAAAGGAAACCCGGGTTTGATTCCCAGGGCGGAATGAACAATAAATGGTAATTAATGGAATGGGGCAATTACCATAACAATGGAAATGGGGCAAATGCCATAACAATGACGGGCAATTAACATCACCCAGTGAGGGTCCTTGGACAAGACCCTTAACGCTAATGCCTACCTCACTATATGAGAGACATTGAACCACATGTCATGCCGGCTCAGACGTCGCCCGGCCAAACAAGGTCTGCGTCAGGTGCTGGGGGACCAGAGCACCCTGATGGAAAGTGGGCTACTGGAACAAGACGGAAATGGACTAGATGCGAGAACAAGGATCTGTTAGGATGCTATTACTCAAGTAATCCAACCCAGAGAGGGTACATGCAGAGAATGTGGAATGAATGGATGCTTTGAAACCCACAATCAAGGCTAACTGCCAAACAACTGGTAGCCCAATGCTCGAATATCCACAAACGGCAACTCCTATCACAGCTTGAGATTGAAGTGATACAATACAATGCCACGGGAGAGCCAGAACAACAGGTCAGAGAGGAGGTTATACCACACTCACACCCTGAGATTGGGTACACAGCCCCAACAACCACAATTACGCTAAGCGAGGCAGCAACTGACCTGAAAAACAAGATAATGTCTACAATGAACACTAGGCAACCCCGACACCAGCTACAACGGTTAAGTGATGTACTGCCTGAAAGTCTACTGGAAACTGTGAATGAAGCATTGAGGGCAATTCCTACCACAACCATCACAGAAACCAATTAAATGGTTTACACTTCAGCAGCAGTGATCCTTGAGATGCTTGGCTATAAGAGCAACCATGGAAGAAAACAATACCCACCATGGAAGCAACGGTTAGAGGCCAAAATCAAGGCAACTCGGAAGGATGTGAGTAAGCTGACAGAGGCTCAAAGAGGTACAATGAGAAAGCAAGTGCCTAAGAGATACAGCCAGATGCCCATACCTGAAGCCCTGGAAACGGCCAAACAAAGGCTCCTAGCCTTGAGCAGCCGCCTAAAGAGATACACGAGAGACAATGAAGCCAGACGAATAAACAGGCTGTTTGCAACTCAACCAGCGAAAGTGTACGCTCAGTGGCAGGGTCAAAACAGCCGAGAAGACCCACCAAGGCTAGAAATTGAACAGTACTGGAAAAGTATATGGGAGAAAGAGACAGCACATAACAGCAATGCCCAGTGGCTGGTCTCTCTGAGAAAAGAACACAACAGAATCCAGTAACCATCACAGTGGCAGACATCCAAGAAAGAGTCTCAGGTATGAAAAACTGGACAGCACCGGGCCCTGACATGATACATGCCTACTGGCTAAAGAAGCTTACCACACTCCACGAACGCCTGGCAGCACAAATGAACCAGCTGCTAAGAGATGGGACTCACCCCGAATGGCTAACAGAAGGGCGAACGATCCTGATCCAGAAGGATCCCTCAAAGGGTGCAGTCCCATCCAACTACCGGCCAATAACCTGTCTCTCCACAACATGGAAGCTCATGTCAGGCATCATTGCAACCAAGATAAATAGGCACATGGATCAATTCATGAGTAACACACAGAAGGGCTTTGGTAGAGGCTCCTCTGGAGTCACCAACTCCTGGTCGACAGAACAGTCGCCCAAGACTGCAAGTCACGACACACCAACCTGTGCACAGCCTGGATTGATTACAAGAAGGCCTATGACTCAATGCCACACACATGGATTACTGAATGCTTGGAGCTGTACAACATCAACAGGACTCTAAGAGCCTTCATAAGAAACTCAATGAAGCTGTGGAAAACCACCCTTGAAGCCAATGGGAAGCCAGTTGCACAAGGGTCCATCAAATGTGGGATATACCAAGGTGATGCTCTGTCCCCACTGCTGTTCTGCATAGGTCTGAACCCCCTCAGCCAAATAGTCAACAAGACTGGCTATGGATACTGACTCAGAAATGGGGCCAACATCAGTCACCTCCTCTACATGGATGACATCAAGCTATATGCTAAGAACGAGCGTGACATTGACTCCCTGATCCACACCACCAGGATCTACAGTAATGACATTGGGATGTCATTCGGGCTCGAGAAATGCAGCCGGATGGTGACAAAGAGAGGCAAGGTAGTCCACACAGCGGGGGTCTCACTCCCAGAAGGAACAATAGCAGACATTGAGGACAGTTACAAGTACCTTGGAATTCCCCAGGCAAATGGCAACCTGTAGCAGGCAACAAGGAAAGCTGCAACAGCTAAGTACCTTCAACGAGTAAGGCAAGTCCTGAAAAGCCAGCTCAATGGCAAGAACAAGACCCAGGCAATAAACAGCTATGCACTGCCAGTTATCAGATACCCTGCAGGAATAATAAGATGGCCAAAGGAAGAGATACAGACCATGGATGTTAAAACACGAAAGATCCTCACCATGCATGGAGGGTTCCATCCCAAATCCAGCACTCTGAGACTGTATGCTAGCCGCAAGGAAGGAGGCCGAGGACTAGTGAGCGTAGAAGCCACTATCCAGGATGAAACATCCAAGATGCATGAATACATCAAGCTCAAGGCCCCAACTGACAGTGTGCTCAGTTATTGTCTCAGGCAATGGAGAGCAGAGGATACAGTGCTGGAGGACAGATCCTCATGGGAGGACAAACCCCTCCATGGGATGTACCACCGGACCATAACTGAAGTGGCTGATATCAAGAAGTCCTACCAATGGCTAGAAAGGGCTGGCCTACAAGACAGCACTGAAGCGCTCATCCTGGCAGCTCAGGAACAAGCCCTGAGCACCAGAGCGATAGAGGCTCAGATCTACCACACCAGACAAGACCCAAGGTGTAGGCTGTGCAAAGAGGTGCCTGAAACAATCCAGCACATAACTGCAGGGTGTAAGATGCTGGCAGGTAAAGCATACATGGAGCGCCACAATCAAGTGGCTGGAATCATATACAGCAGGGGTCGGGAACCTTTTTGACAGAGAGAGCCATAAACGCCACATATTTTTAAATGTAATTTCGAAAGAGCCATACAATAATGTAGCGTCCCTGTCCCACACTGAGGCACGGAAACTTAACCTCTTTTAAGGTTCTTTATTCTGGTTACAATAGACCGCAGCAAACGCCGTAAAATTAATACAGCAACTCCTCAATTTCTCCCGCTGACACGAGAGCTCTTCTCCCAACTTTATATTCCCCTCCTCCCGCTCCAGTCCTCCTATTTCCCTTATTCGGCCCATAGCTGAACCCCATTGGTCCAAACTACCTAACAACAGGCTGAGCGACAGAACTGAGAGCCAATCAGATCTCTGCATGATGTGTTTAATGAACTCCAGAACTTTTAACGCAGTTCAACAGCGGACCCAACTCAGTCCGCAACAATATGTTTAAAACTAAAAATACAAGTGAATGTGAGCATTTGATGTAATTTCAACACTTTTAAAGTACAATAAGTCTGTGGATTCTTTTTAATAACATTGTTATGCTGTTGCTAATAAATGATGAGTATTTCTCGTGGTGGTTTTGCTGATGGTCTAGTCTGGTTGATCGGTGGTGAGTTTCAGCTTCATGCAGGCGTTGAGACTTTAAACGTGATCGTAGGTCTGAATGTTCTGGAGATGTGAGGAAGACTCACATGCAGACCTGGAGACAGACACACACTCACACACTGTAGTGAGTGACGTACAGCGTGTTTTACGTTTTTACAATCCCTGTGCGATTCACCTGCTGCCTGTGGAAGAAAGCAGAGGCTGGGGGGCACCCCCACCCTCTGCTTTCTTCCTCACATCCCGTCCCCTCATCTGCGCGCTTTCTCAGAGACGGGAGCGCGCAGGTTTAGGCACGGCAATTAATAGGTTTCCTGCTGGAATAAACTCTGTGAAATAGTAGATAATAGTAAACTGAGTGCTGGCGCAGGTTTTTCTCTCCAAGCACCGCTACTACTGCGCGCCTCTGGCATCACATCGCGCATGAGAAGGACTGGTTTGATGAAAAAAAAATGGTATAAATAAAGATTTGTCTGCGAGCCATACGTGACCATCAAAAGAGCCATATGTGGCTCGCGAGCCATAGGTTCCCGACCCCTGATATACAGGAACATGTGTGCAGAATATGGACTGGAAACCCCACGGTCAAAATGGGAAACACCTCCAAAGGTGGTAGAGAATGAGAGGGCAAAGATTCTGTGGGACTTCCAGATCCAGACTGATAGGATGGTAATGGCGAACCAACCAGACATCGTAGTGGTGGATAAAGAACAGAGGAAAGCCGTTGTCGTGGATGTGGCAGTGCCAAGCGATGGGAACATCAGGAAGAAGGAACATGAGAAACTGGAGAAATACCAGGGACTCAGAGAAGAACTGGAGAAAGCCTGGAAAGTGAAGGTGACGGTGGTGCCTGTGGTAGGTGGAGCACTCGGGGCAGTAACCCTCAAGCTTGAGGAGTGGCTACAACAGATACCTGGAAAGACCTCAAACCTCTCAGTCCAGAAAAGCGCAGTGCTAGGAACAGCTAAGATACTGCGCAGGACCCTCAAGCTCCCAGGCCTCTGGTAGAGGACCCGAGCTTGGAAGAGAAACCACCCGTGGAGGGTGAGAGGGGCGTTTTTATATATATATATATATATATATATATATATATATATATATATATATATATATATATATATATATATATATATGAATCATCCAGTGGTGATTCAGGTAACTGCAGGAGCACAGGTTTTTAGATCTCAGTACTGCAGGTGAAGGATGCAGATGAAGGGACAGAGGAAATTCTGACTGGTTTGTGGAACTCTGGTGTCATTGAGCATTCGCATTCGTTGTGGTGTATTCCTTTGAGACCGGTTTTAAAGGCAGATGGTAAAACTTATCGCATGGCATGTGATTTAAGGGCTGTTAATGACGTCACCATTACTATAGTCCTACCCGTTCCTGACACATATTGCATGCTGTCAACTTTAGCCCCACAATGTGTGTTGTTCGCTGCCATTGATTTAGCAAACGTTTTCTGTTGCATTCCATTACATGAAAATAGCAGACATTTATTTGCATTTCAGTACAGAGGAGTTACGAATTCTCCTGACATTTTCAATCACTTTTTGAAGTCTCTCCGACAGGATATTATGCTATGAGAGGGTTGATTTTTGTTGATGTAGGTTGATGATCTCCTGCTAGCAGCACCAACTGCAGAAACCTGCCTGCAAGTAATGAAAGATCTGCTGTTGAAGTTGTATGACTTTGGGTTTTGAAGTGTCTAACAGGAATTTGCAATATTGCAGAAGGGAAGTCGCATTTCTAGGCAGAACTGTTTCCAGCACAGGATGTTCAATGTCTATGGAGCATAGAATGTCTAATTTGCAGCATAAACATCCAGAGATAGTTTGGACATGTTGGTTTTTGGGTCTTTGTGGTTATAGTAGACACTTTCTTCTTTGTTTTGTGGAACGCATTGCCCCTTTGAGGTCAATGATTAACGACAAGGGTGCGACTGACCTCACGGCTGCAAGGCAATGACAATAAGTGGTTTCGTTTCTTCACGTTGTTACCTTGCCTTTCACAGGAACGTGGACAGGACGCCTGTTCACCTTACCGGCGCACAAAACTGTTTGTTGTTTTTATATTTTTACTTTCCATTTATCTAGTTTATGTGTTTGTGCCTTGTCTTTGTTTAAATCTGCTTTGCTTCCCTGCACTAGTGGCCTGGGATTTCCCCAGTCCAAGAGAGGGAGATGGACAATAGGGGTTCACAAGGAACTTGTTTATTTTATTAACATCGTTTAAATTATTATCGTTTGAATGTATTTGTTTAGAAAGGATGTTTGTTTTTTTTTTTTTACAAAGGATGTTTAAATGGTAACTCAGATTGACCGTTTTAACTTTTTAGAGCTTTGTGTGTCTGTTCATCTGGTTCTCTCATCCACAGCAAGGATGAGGGTGTTTTACGACACTGTCCTGAGTTGATAAGGAATACTGTTTGACCCTAATGAATTTTTCTCTTTGTCTTGAATTTGTGTCCTCCCACTTGTGTTCGCAATAAAAACAGCCCGAGGGGAAGCAGACCTTTAATGAGAAAAATGTGGTGGACCTTTTCCATCATATTTGTTCCTCTCATTTGCAAATGCGTAACTTGATTCTTGTCTCATTGTGTATTGTTTTTTGTTATGTTTTTTATTTTTTAAAGTTTCTGACCCTAACCCTAATCAATATTCAGATCCACAGCAGACTCATCTTGGGGAGAAGGTACCTATGAGTGGACACCCCAAGCTCTTTTGCAGCCGTTCTGTTATATCCTCTGTATCAGATCTCTAATTACCAGGCTTATTGATAAGTTCATAGGAAGCCAGGTCCAAGCTGGCCAGAACTTGATGGTTCCACTAAGTGATCCAGACCCAGGGACCCTGACCTTGGAGAGTGTGGCACCATGAAGATCACTCTAAATGCTCTAGATCAGGGGTCTCAAACTCGCGGCCCGAGGGCTATTTGCGGCCCCCAAAATGATATTTTGCGCCCCCCGCCTTAATATGAAAGTTCAATGATAATGCGGCCCGCCAGTTTGTATGAATGACATCTTTTCAGTTTTGTGCGCCGAGCTGAAGAACCAACCAATCACAGTGGAGTAAATGACTCTTGGGGGCGGGACATTGACCGGGCTTGAAAGCAGGAGAACATTTAATGCAGGAAACCTGACCGCCCCCTCCTCGGACCACATTAAGGAGTTCCTTACTTTCCTTTTTAGAACGTATCTCAATACATGCAGTCTGTGCTGAACTTTTCTCTGGGCCGCACAGACCTGGAGGAGGGTTGAGGTTACGGTTATGGTTACGGTTATGGTTATGGTTATGGTTATGGTTATGGTTACGGTTACGCGCGCGCGGCGTATTAATCCCAACACGGGTCTCTCCGCTCCCGCAGGAGGTGGGTCACTGCGGAGAATAAATGTCCCACACCTACATGCATGACAGCTAAAGGGGCTTTCGCATTAAACACGCGCGAGCGACAACACGATGTAGTCTTAGACGCACTTAAAACACGCGGGGAAAATGCAACGATAGACGTGAGATGAACCAGTGCTGCACCTGGAGGGGGGGGGGGGGGGGTTGAAACAGAGGCGAAGCTGCAGCGAGACAGAAGGAGAACAGGCAGTTGGAGTTGTCGTTGACATTCAATTAAGTTTTAGTGTAGCTCTCCCTCTAAGTATGATCTGTGTTGTTATTTCTTTAATATTTATTTTAATGTTTTGTAATGTATGTAGGCTTTTCTTAATCAATAGGTATTTTAAATTATTTTAATTGATCACTCCACTACAAAAACCGTCAGGACACATTTCCCATAATGCATTGTTTTGTAGTCATTTGCGGATTGCTGTCAGTGCAGTACTAAGTTTCCAGCCGCGTTCGCTCAGATTGGCGCCTTGCTCCCGCCCCTTTCTGGTGATATTTTTGTGATGATTGACAGGTGATGTTGGAGCAAAAACAAAAATATATGTCTCACACCAGGTGATCTGCGGAGCGTTTCGTCCACCTGGGTGATCTCAAACACGCTTATTGTGCATCTTGGCTGCACCTATTTGGTGTCACCAAGATGAATTTCCATCCATTTTTTATGAAAATATAGGAGGGGCTGACCGGCTGCTCTACAATAACTAGTGACCGGGGTTTAAATGTGCAAAAAGTCATAAGAAAGAAAATCCAAAAATGGTTACTGAATTTTGTTTCTCCTTTACTAATTTGTGTTTTAAAAGGTAAACTTAAAAAAACAGGAAATGAGGCCCCCGCTACAGACAGAAATCAGATGTGCATCGCAGGGCAAACCTACAGGTGCGGGGAAGTACAATCCATTTTTCGAGCAGCAATCAGAGGCCACGGTTTTGACACCCACCCACTCAACAAGAAGTGTGAAACGCTGCAAACTCAAACCGGTTGGAACCAGTAAAAAAAGGTCAAGGCCTCTTTCTCTCAAGACAGGAACCCTGCACCAAAAAAGGATGTTGTCAAATTGTAGGCAGAGGATTGGCTGCTGCACAGAGGAGGAAAAACCACGCACGCATGCATGCAGGCCTCTATAAGACATCTCTTTTCAGGAAGTTTCTTCTTCTTCTTGCTGGGGCCCTCCAGCTTTGCTCTTTCTGTACTCGTTCTTATTATGCTCAGAACTATTGTATCAGGGAATAAACTTTGTTAATCTTTAATCATTCGAATGCTCCTAATTTGTTATTTTTTTTATTTATTTTTCGTCCTCAAAAAGTATTGATAAGAATACTGTTAAAATACCGGATCGATAAGCAGTATCAATAAGATTATTAGTACCATTAAAACCTTAACGAAACCCATCCCTAGTGATGTATGTCATGATTATGTGCAAACCTGTACAGTTTGTCAGTCCTATAATGTTAGGCCCACCCTCAAACCTCTGCCAGGGACTTTTGACCCTGCACCCTGGCCCGGAGCGGAGATTGTGATTGATTTCACGGAGATGCTCAACCCCGTGCAAGGTAAGCGATATTTGCTTCTTATTGTTGATTCGTTTTCAGGATGGCCAGAACCCTATCCCTGCAAAAGAGAGCATTCCCTCTCTGTGATCAAAGCACTGGTAAATCATTACATACCCACACATGTTTTCCCTGCAAAAATCAGATCTGACAATGGGACCCATTTCAACGGTAAGCAGCCAAGTTCGGCTGTGTTTACCATCCTTCTTCACAGGGCTCTGTGGAACGCATGAATCGCACGCTGAAAGAAAAATTGGCAAAAATATGCACCTCAACTAATATAGATTGGGTCACGGCTCTTCCTCTGGCTTTGTTAGCTGTCAGACAATCAGTAAACTGCAGAACAGGTTTCTCTCCGTTCAAACTTTTGACCGGCAGATTGATGTATACATTACTATTTGCTCACGATTGCTCATCAAGTTAAGTTATAGAAATGGTAGTAGGTTTATAGGTAATGTTACTGACAATTGCTATGCTTTCTGACTCTCGCCAAGGACAGACGTGTTTTCCTTTCGCTCCTCCTGTGTCTGCCCTTCCCAAGGCTTTTTGTCCTGTCTGCCAGAGAGCTGCTTTTTTCAGCCTTCTGCAACTGCTGCTTTTTGCACTCTGAAAATAGATCTGATCAGCTGGTCTCTGAATTCGATCGACAAAGTTTTTTCCACGCTAAGGAACGGGAAAGCGGACCCTTCCTGCCCAGACGGCACCCACGCGGCTGGATACACCATCGATCCATGGGGCAAGTGGAGGCTGGTGTGCCTGGCCCAGCTGTCTGTGGAGGATGTCGAGGACGTGTACCTATTTGGATTTCTGATAATTGGATTCCTCCTTATTGGGATTGGAGGATTTCTAATTTATCAGGCGGTCTGGGAGCAGAAGATGAAGAGAGGCAATCAATCAAAGCTCCTGGGAAAGATTTTTTGGGGAGGAGAGACTCAGAATGAGAAACTTTCACAAGCGGATCAAAAGCTCTGTGCTTGTCTTGCCCACTTAACCCTTGTGCTATCCTAGGCACTTTACCGTTGGAAGTTGGGTCATCTAGACCCACTAGACAGTGCTCTGAAACTTTTTTTTTTCAATGATTTGTGATCTTCACTGGTTCAATGGATTACATAAAATTTGTCCACCTTTATCCACCTTTGTTATGGTAGGGAGAACACGTCAAAGTAAGGGCGGGGTCATCCAAGACAGCACAAGGGTTAAGCAGATTGCTTGAGACCTCTGAACTTGTGCAGAAGATGGAAGCCACCTTGGAGCCCACTTTTCATTCGGATTAAACTCTGCCTCACACGAAGCGAAGAGCCAGTCAAGGACTTTGTCAGCAGAACAAACAACTGCTGGTGCCCAAAAGTATTTTATCTAATCAGACTCCCCGAAGGAGCTGTGGACAACTGTCTTTGGCTCCACCAAAACAATGCCGCTTCTATGGAATGGATCACATCAACTGTTTCTCAGGATTGATAACTGCAACTCTCCCCCCTCCCTGCTTGCCCTCGGCTTCCCAACTACCCCCTTCCTCCTCTATGTCCTGCCCGAAAGATGTGCCTGGCTCGCGGAGCTGCACCTGATGGACAGATTCATGGGGGGCCCTCCCCTCCCGCCCAACCCTCCTCCCCCCTGAGCCTCATGTACTGTGTTTTGTCTGAATATGTGCTATTTGTGTTTAAACGATGTAGTTTTTTTCTTGTATCAACACATTGTACACAGTGTAGGGATACGACATTTTTTGTCACCAAACCCAACCCCGGCCCTCATCGTGGTCCATCTGCATGCTATACAAAGGTGCGCCGGTGCAGGTCATCTAAGGCGCTCGGCTGCATTGACCTCAGTAACCTGTGTTGTTGTTTGTCTGACCTTCTTCATTGAGATGTACTGGAACTGAGTTTCCCCTCGCTGGGATTAATAAAAGTTCATTCATTCATTCATTCATTCATTCATTCATTCATTCAATTGGTGTAATGATACACAAGTCCTGACTGACTTCCAGCCACTCTCACGAGCAGACATATGGATGTGGTGTGGTACAAATCAAATATTTGACAGATTACCCGTGAATGCGGCCGGACGATGTGCGTTGGTCACTTTGATCTTACCCGTTTTTATTCGACCCATAGATTTGACAGGTGTTGCGGTCCCGCTGACCCAACAGTCTACCTGGAAATGGTCCAAGCGTGAAATGGGCTGGATGAACAAGGATGATACGACATACATCGACTCTCTTGGTATCCCTAGAGGCGTCCCAGATGAGGATAAATTGGGTGATCAAGTAAAAGCAGGCTTTGAGAGTATTTTCATATGGATAACTCCTAATAAAAACGTAGATCGCATAAACTACATCCATTGATGCCATTAAAACGTGCAAAAATTAGGTAACTAAATGGTTGCAGGTTTTGAGGCTGTGCATGAACAGTTGAAGGCCACGTCCCTGATGGCATTCCAAAACAGAATTGCATTAGATATGTTACTGGCGGAGAAATCTGGTGCTTGTTTTATTTTTGGTGATCAGTGTTGTACTTTTATCCCCAAACTTTTATCCCCATCAGCCCGCAGGCTGATGGAAAGTTGACCATGGCTACTGAAGGTTACGCACATTAAATAAGAAAATGAAGGAACATTCGGGAGTTGATATATCCATGTGGGACGACTGGATGAAAGTGTTTGGTCCATGGAAAACTTTGATTTCTTCCATCCTCGTTGCAGTAGCAGTTTTTGCAGCTATTCTCACTCTATGTGATTGTTGCTGTATTCCCTGCATTAGGTCACTTATGACACACCTCATAGAGAAGGCGGTGGGAGAAAGGGATCAGGAGCACGGACAATATGCCATGTTAACTGTCAGCGATCCCTTTTCACCATCCCAGCTGTGAAATCAGTTTGTGTGATTTTGTTCTTCCCTAACATGTCTCCACCCCCCCCCCCCCTTAATTCCAGGTATTCCTTTTCTATACAGGAAGTGTTATCTTTTTACTTTCTTAATTTGGATTTGTGTATTTTTTTTATTTGCTACTCTATTTCTTGTTTTATGTAACTTTTATTAACAAAATTGTGCCAAGGTAAGGTCTGGTGATGCATGAGTATCCTTAGGGATGGCTACCGAGGGGCACAGAGTCGCAAGAATTTTCCTGTCCAACTGCTCACTGAATGTTTTACAAAGAAGGTCAAAGTATTCTCCAACAGGTTTTTCGTTGCACACTCATGGCTCACCTACCTCCTTCGAAATTCTCATTTATTCACATTGATTTTATATTACAGATTGTGAGGGCTTGAGACCACAGCTGTCAGTTCATGTGGACCTGTTGAAAGGTTTTGTTATTGAGTGATGTGGTAATGAATTTTTGTGATCTCACCTCGTGAGCTCAAGAGAGGGAATTGAAGAAATGTGTGTTTTCTGTCTTATTTTTTATTACGTTGAAGTTTTAATCATCAGTGTGTCGTGACCGTCTTTTGAACTCTAAAGGCTCCTTTGACATTCCTTGAGATAAATTTATGGATGCAGATACAGACCACCCTTTCACTCGTATGGAGGGCCCAGACCTTCTGTCGGCATGTCAGAGAGGTTCTGCTGAGAACGTGTCATGGACCAGATTTAAACCGCCTGTGTTAAAGATCCATCCGTGAGAGCAGAGCTGTCTGGACGTTCTCATGCCAAGAAGAGGCTGACCTTTTGCTCCAGCACCTTCGAAGTTTCTGCTGTCCAGCTGATTTCTGGTACACAGATGGAACGCATTTTACCTGGGCGGGCAGCAGAGGCTCAGAAGCTGCAACTCCTCCAAATATGGGTCGGCGGAAGCAGGCGGTCCAGCTGTTGACAAATCCAGGCGTCCAGGGGGCGGAGACCCGCAGCCACATGATAAAAACTTTATTCTGAAGAATCTTCTTTGGTACTCATCTGTCTGCATCCTAAGATGCATGTAATTCGTGTGCATTTGTAGGCTTCGAAGCTTGAGGACCCAGAAATCTGTTTTAATTTGTTTTAGAACTTTTGTTAGGGAAATAAAACTTTGTGTATCTTTATCCGGTCGAATCCTGGTCTGCTTTTTATCCCTCTCGACTTCTTGAACACGCATAGGAAGATCTGCAAAGCGAACAGATTTTTTCCTACAACATATAAGGAATGTGGGAGTGGTTAGCAAAAAATCTCAGTTGCTAGGGACATCAAAAAGTTTACTTTTTCCGATTCAACTAAAACTGATTTTGATCTGTTCATCATCCCGAGGCGACGAAAGAAAAAAGGCTTAATATGGAGATAAAAATCAACAAAAAAGCCACCATTTTGGAAAAGTGGACTTTCCATCAACTTATGCTCTTACCAATGTAGCAATGTGTTATTCTTAGGGAGTTGATGAGGGTATTGTAGCAATTGCAGCTACAATAACTTAACTAGCATAATAAGCATAATTAGCATCTTAAGCAATGTGTTTTTCTGAGTCAAATGATGATGTTGATCACAATGCTAGCACTTTTAGCCACATTAGCATAACTAGCATAGTTAGCACCTTAAGCTATGTTTTTTTCTGAGCGAGTTGATGATGCCAATCACGATGCTAGGACTTTTAGCAACATTCGCACAACTAGCTATTTAGCATAATTAGCAGATGCAGCTTTGAATAGCCTTGATAAAAGATGGGCGGTGCTACATAGAAGTAAGTAAGTAAGTTTTATTTATATAGCGCCTTTCACAGATAAAATCACAAAGCGCTGAACAATAAAAAATATACAATCCAGTAAAAGAAGAAAAACAATCAATTAAATATAATGTAAGCAAAACTAAATTGAAGAAAAATAAACATAGAATAAAAGTAACAATAAAACCAGTCAGCTAAAAGCATTTTTGAATAAAAGTGTCTTCAGTTGACTTTTAAAAGAATCGACGGTGTCGGCCACACGAAGGGACAGAGGGAGGGCATTCCAGAGTCTGGGGGCTGCAGCCTGGAACGACCGGTCACCTCTGGTTTTATACTTGGTCTTAAAAATCTTTAAAAGATTTTGATCTGAGGATCGGAGGGCTCGGCTGGAAGCGTAGGGACAGAGCAAATCTGATAAATATTTTGGGGTCTGTCCATTTAAAGCTCTGTAGTTTAAAACTAAAATTTTAAAATCAATACGCCACTTGATTGGGAGCCAGTGCAAGGAGGATAAAATGGGGGTAATGTGTGCCCTTTTGTCTGATCCTGTTAAAAGCCTTGCAGCAGTGTTTTGAACTAACTGAAGACGGTTAAGAACAGATTTATTAAAACAAGTAAAAAGAGAATTACAATAATCTAAATGAGAAGAAATAAAAGCATGGATAACCATCTCTAAGACAGAGTTAGATAAAAACGGCCGCAGTTTTGCTATGTTACGTAGATGAGAAAAACCATTTCTAATTAAAAGGCTGGAATGATGGTCCAAAGACATTGACTGGTCAAACCATACTCCAAGATTTCTGATACAGGGCTGTACAGAGGAGCTCAAAGAACCAAGATGCTGGGAAATTATTGGGGTTTTATTTTCTGGGGCAACTATTAGTGTTTCTGTCTTTTCTGGGTTTAGCTGTAGACTGTTACTTGTGAGCCAAGATTTAGCACAGGCAAGGCAATCTAGTAGATCCGTAAGTTTGTGGAGTTCTGAGTCATTGAAGGAGCAGTACAGCTGAATATCATCGGCATAGAAATGGTATGACACATTTTTAAAGTTATTTAAAAGCTTTCCAAGTGGGTAGATGTACATTAAAAACAGAAGTGGTCCTAAAACAGATCCCTGAGGCACACCATGTAGGAGTGGAGAGGTATCAGAAAGCATGACATTTATATAAACAGAGAATGTTCTATTAGTCAGGTAGGAGGTAAACCACTTTAAAACAAACCCAGCAATACCAAACTCATTTTCTAATCTGCCCAACAGTTTTTTATGATCAACAGTGTCAAATGCTGATGATAAGTCTAAAAGAACCAAAACTGTATATTTTCCAGAGTCAGCAGCCATCTGTATATCAGTTGAAACTTTGAGTAAAGTGGTCTCCGTGGAATGCATCTTTCTAAAACCAGATTTGTATTTATCGAAGAGTTCATAGTTGTTCAAAAAATATGTTAACTGTTCTGCCACTATCTTCTCCAAGACTTTTGAAAGTAAAAGTAATTTTGAAATTGGCCTATAATTGGAGGGTTGTAATGGATCCAGGTTGGGCATTTTTAAGATGGGACTTATTGCTGCCTGTTTAAAGAAGTTTGGGACTGTCCCAGTGGAGAGAGACAGATTAATCATTTTAACAAGAAATGGGGCAATAAGGTCGATAACTTTAAAAAACATAGATGATGGCAATATGTCTAGGGGACATGAGGATGGCTTCGTCTTTTTTAATACGACCATGACTTTGTCTATTGAAATGGCAGAAAAGTTAGTCCAAGAGTAGTTTAAAAAGGCTACAATAGTGGTATTCTCATTGGATGATTTTAGGTTTAATTTGAGCTCATTCACCTTATTTACAAAATATCGTAAGAATCTGTTGCAATCGTCAGTAGTGTAAACAGGAACAGGTGGAGCTGAGGGTGAGACAATGTTTTGAATGGTATCAAAGACAACTTTGGGATTTCTCTTGTTCATATGTACTAGGTCAGAGAAATACTTAGATCTGGCGAGCTTAATATTATTATTTAGTGTCCCAGTCATCTCCTTT
Source organism: Oryzias curvinotus (assembly GCA_023969325.1). Taxonomy (NCBI): domain Eukaryota; kingdom Metazoa; phylum Chordata; class Actinopteri; order Beloniformes; family Adrianichthyidae; genus Oryzias; species Oryzias curvinotus. The sequence goes on along the minus strand of CM043716.1, from coordinate 5,658,207 downwards.
AAATGCAGTCTGTGTACTTCCAGGTTAGTGGACTTCCACAAGCGTTCTACCTGGCGACATGTTCTTCTGAAAGCAGCAATCTCTTCATTTAACCAGGGACGAGGAGAGTTAGAAGATGCTTCAGTTTTAAGCTTCATAGGTGTCACTATGTCCAAAAGAGTCAGGCAATGACCATTAAAATGATTGATACGATTTTCTACATTGTCACAATAATCAATAAGATTAAGATGAAACAATTTTGAAAACTGTTCAACAACAGTTTGATTTATAATACGCCTTTGAGATACCACTTTATGGGAGTTATTGGGCACATGACTGGATATGTTAAAATAAACACAAAAATGGTCAGTCGCATGAACATCCACCACATTCAGAGACTGTATCTAGGCCGAATGAAAAAACAAGATCTAAGATGTGACCTTTGTTGTGTGTGGGACTAGAAACATGTTGCTTTAGGCTAAAAGAATCAGTGAGTGTTAAAAATTCAGAAGCTACCTTACAAGATGGGTCATCAACATGCAAATTAAAATAGAAGTGGGCAGCGATGGCACAGCGATAGCGCCTGCAGGCCATACAACGCCGCTTGCGGATTTTATTTTTTAATTAATTTCTTAGTTACAGAAGTTCTTTCCCTTTACTGAGTGCAAAAATTACACCCTTAAATGTAGGGTAATCACATATACACTGACCAAAAATATAAATGCCCTATTTTTTATGGTATGAACACAAAGATGTGAAACATTTTCCACATACACAAAATAACCAGTTCTCTGAAATATTGTTCACAAATCTGTCTAAATCTGTGATAGTGAGCACTTCTCCTTTGCCAAGACAATCCATCCCACCTAACAGGTGTGCCATATCAAGATGCTGATTAGACAGCATGATTATTGCACAGGTGTGCCTTAGAATGGCCACAAGAAAAGGCCACTCTGAAATCTTCAGTTTTGTTTTATTGAGGGGGTCAGGGGACTCAGACAACCAGTCAGTATCTGGTGTGACCACCATTTGCCTCATGAAGTGCGACACATCTCCTTCGCATAGAGTTGATCAGGCTGTCTATTGTGGCCTGTGGAATGTTGGTCCACTCTTCTTCAATGGCTGTGCGAAGTTGCTGGATATTGGCAGGAACTGGAACACGCTGTCGTATACGCCGATCCAGAGCATCCCAAACATGCTCAATGGGTAACATGTCCGGTGAGTATGCTGGCCATGCAAGAACTGGGATGTTTTCAGCTTCCAAGAATTGTGTACAGATCCTTGCAACATGGGGCCGTGCATTATCATGCTGCAACATGAGGGGATGTTGTTGGATGTACGGCACAACAATGGGGCCCTGGATCTCGTCATGGTATCTCTGTGCATTCAAAATGCCATCAATGAAATGTTCTTCGCCCATAACATATGCCTGCCCATACCATAACCCCACCATCACCATGGGCTATCGATCCACAACATTGACATCAGAAAACCGCTCACCCACACGACGCCACACACGCTGTCTGCCATCTGCCCTGAACAGTGTAAACCAGGATTCATCCGTGAAGAGAACACCTCTCCAACGTGCCAGACGCCATCGCATGAGAGCATTTGCCCACTCAAGTCGGTTACGACGATGAACTGGAGTGAGGTCGAGACCTCGATGAGGACGACGAGCATGCAGATGAGCTTACCTGAGACTGTTTCTGACAGTTTGTGCAGAAATTCTGTGGTTATCCAAACCGATTGTTTCAGCAGCTGTCTTGGCAAAGGAGAAGTGCTCACTATCACAGATTTAGACAGATTTGTGAACAATATTTCAGAGAACTGGTTATTTTGTGTATGTGGAAAATGTTTCACATCTTTGAGTTCATACCATAAAAAATGGGAGCAATAACAAAAGTATTGCGTTTATATTTTTGGTCAGTGTATGTTGAGGAAGGTTCTTAATTGTTCAGGTGCCAGGTAAGTAATGACATCTGGACTTGAAATTTTTTTATCGTTTCATTCAGGTGGCTTGAGTCTGATAAAATTGTCTAAAGCAGCACAAACCACAAAAAACAAATTCATGTTCATATTGTTTAATCTTCAAAAAACGGATTGCAAAAGATGCAAACATTAAAAAAAGAAAATAAAATTAGCATGTGTCATTTATGAAACAGCAAAAATGAGAAAATGGTATTTGAAAACAAAAACAAATTTAAACTGAGGTACACAGTCGCAGTTTGTTGTTTAATGGCCCAAGCAATAAATAAAAGCCAGCAAAGCGTTGATTCTGGGTTAGTCTTACAGCTGTCCTGTAATTTTGCATTTCAAGAAAGCCAGATAATTTAACCATTTTTCTTTTAAAGTTATTGAAAGATTTGACAACAAATATTTACACTAAAGGTAAAACACTTTCAAATGTCGTTCACTCTCCTGTCCTTGTAGAAAAGTCTCCAGGAGTGATTTTGCTCATGTAAACCATCTCTGACTACAAGTCAAACTGCATTGCGTAAATCCTGTCTGTATTAAACACTATAAAGCTAGAGCCATTTTGCTGTACCAATAGAATTCATATAATTGGTTTCTAAGAATCATATGCAGGCATACAGTACAAAAGTGTGGTTTCTATCCAGGGTTTGTAAATTGTGAGTCTGTAACACAATCAGCTGTACAGAGTACAGTAAATACTCCCTTGTTTTTGTTAGACGCAACAGATATCTTCATTAATAGTTGCATACATATTAAAGCCGTGGAATTGCACGATAAACAACATAAGTGCATTTACAGAAAATTGACCAAACATTCACGATCTTCTGATTGGCAAACAGTGCTGCCACTACAGCTCTGGTCCAACCTTAAGGGGATCGGGATAAGGCTTGTTCTAATGATGCTTTGGTCCTTTACAGACAAAACAGTGCTGCATCATTATGGTCTGTCGGGGTAAGGATGCCTCTGTTTTCATGGGTCAAAAGCAGCAGCTTCAGTATGTTTTGTTTAATCTGGAAACAATAAAATGCATCTTTAAATGAGACAGAGCTAAAAACTAAACTGGAAGGGGTGTTAAAATCTTTGTGCAGTGGGTCTTATGATCACTAAACTATAAAATCTGCTGTGAGTTGCAGCAAGCAGCAGAGAATCCGTTCCAAAACAAAGGTCTGCTAAAACAACTATGAAGGAGGATGAGATCAGCGATTTATCTTTCTAAATAAAAGCTCAGATCTGAGATTGAAGACGGCTTCGAATGAAGCCCCTCACTCCTCCAATAGGCCGAGTGTCTGTCTGATGCTTTCTCCTGTCTATGAAGGAGACGAGGCGTGAGGTGTCCAGGCAGGTCTCTGTTCTGTTGCTGTGACCGGCCTGCAGCCATGCCTCCTGCAGGCACAGGCCGACCGGCGGCCTCCTGCCGGGTTCGGTCCGCAGCAGCAGGCAGACAAAGTCCAGTGCTGCCTGGCTGACCCCGTGGAAATACTCGCTTGGGAAGCTGAAGTCCACCCTGCAGATGTTGAGGCAGGTCTCTTCTGCACTCTCGTCCAGAAAGGGGGACGCGCCGCTCAGCAGCACGTAGGTCATCACGCCCAGACTCCACAGGTCAGAGGTCAGTGACACTGGCTCACCCAAAACCAGCTCAGGCGAAGCAAACTCCGGGCTGCCCAGCAGAGGGTGGATGTAATGAGCACTGTTGAGCTGCACAGCATCACCCAGGTCTGCAAGTTTGACCACAGGCTGACCACTGGCATTGTGGGTAACCAGTAGGTTTTCAGGCTGAAACACACAACGTAGGTGTTAACTGATTCCTGAGCCTGTGATCAGAATCAGAATCTTTTATTCTGACATTTTTTCCAGCTGCTCTTTTCCAACAATATTGAAAATACTATATATAAAAATGCTGTACCGTAGATTGGGATGAATATTGCACACATGTCCTTTAGCTCTAATTAGCAATAGTTTAGTAGATGTTAGGGCTGTGACGATAACCGCATCACTGCGGTGATGACTCATCACGACATCACCGCACTTTTTTTTTTTACGTTTTGCATATGGCGCGTGAATGGAACCATAATTAACACATTAAACGCATTCATCTTTTGCTGATAATTTACTTTTCCTGCTAGTCCTGTGTTCAGACTTTCCTTCTTTCTTTCAGACTGTTTTCTCCTCTCACACCGCGCCTGTCACTGTCTTTCATGGGAGCACGCTCAGTGCCTCCGCGCTGCACGTGCCACGCGGCTCCCTTTACACACATGAGCGCGCTTTCAGAAGCACACAAACTCATTCTACAACAGAATTTTTCGTCTTGCGAGGAAATATGACAAATTTGATTTCTAATTATTAATTTACATTGTATTCATTTCCGTTTCAAGCTGCGTGCGTTCTTAAGGGCGCGCTACACGGCCACCCGCCGGAGGATTTTGTGTGTATAGGGAGGGAGAGGGGGGTTATTACGGTTCACCTTCACTCCAAACATGAACGCGCACTGTTAGATTTCCATGAGTATCACTACATGCTTTGTTTGGGAATTATTTTGTGCAGTGCAACGTTACGTGTCTGTAGAAACACAAGCAGAGCCTCCTGCCCCGCGTTCTTCATGGGTGTCAGGCTTCATGGCTACCAGGAAAAGTGACAAGGTGTCTGCAGTCTATGCAGGAACTTTTTTTTGGGGGGGGGGGCTGTGGTTAACCGTGACACCGCGCCCCCTGGTGATGAAAAATCAGACACCGTCACAGCTCTAGCAGATGTTTTCTTGGCAGACAAACGATTTTAAAAAGTACCTAAACCGCTCATCATTTGTGTGTTAAAAGCTGTTTCACCTGAAACCCCACAAAATGAAAATGTCTCTGCAGCTACTGGTTCCAGCACACAGGACATTTATCTACCAAACTTAAACTGTTTGCATGTAATAAAGAACAGTTAAAACAGTTACTGGAGGATTCTGAATTGACTGGGAAGCCAGTGCGCTGCAGCCTGGAAGTCACTAAAAAAATTTGGAAGCTCAGGTTTCAGGTCAAGAGGCCCGCTGGAGGCGAAGATGTGCTTAAATGCGCTCAACTGTTAAATACTATAATGAAAGATATATAAAGTTGTTACCAGTTTCAGGTCATCATGTTTAACAGAGACTGCATAAAAAAATAATTTAAAAATCTAACATTGTTGTGCTTCCTGGTTCTTTCAAAAAGACAACAATAAGGACCTCAGAGGAAAGTTATGGTTGTGAGTGAAGAAAAAGATGCAGGACAGTTTTATTTCACTGACATTTGAAAGCAATGAGAATCTGGTTTCTGCTAGGAGGTTCGGCCGTTTCTGTCCCCCAAATTAACAGAGAGCATTGGGTTTAGCCGCTGCATGTGAAATTATAACCTGCTAACTTACTTTTATGTCCAGGTGTGCAATTCGGCTATTGTGCAGATAGTGTAAGGCTTGAAAAACGTTGCGCATGTAGCTCGCCACTTTCTCTTCGGTCAGGTTCCCCCAGCTCACAATGTAGTCCAGCAGACGTCCCTGATCAGCCCTGAACACCAGACAGGAGAACTTGCAGATTTCTCAGAGGTCATCACAGTAAAAAGCATCCCCGTCTAACCCTTGGTGTACTCACAGCTCTAGCACGAGGGCATAGCTGCTTGAGGTCTCAAAAATGTCCAGCAGGCCCACTATGTGAGGGTGTTTGAGCCTCCAGAGGAGGTCGAGCTCCCGGGTCACTTGGTCTCTCCTCATCAGCTTCTTGTTGATGTGTTTGACAGCCACAGAGCGGTTGGTACTGCGCTGATCACAGCGCTTCACCACAGAGAATCGACCCCTGATGACAAGAGGAAGTTTTAGTTTCACAATAAAAACTTGTTTGGACGTTTTACTATTTATTGTTTATGTTTCATAGCACAGTTGTTGACACCTGGACAAAAGCAACACACACACTTTTCTTCAATTGCAAACTTTTACACATAAATCAAGTTTTCTTTCGTTTACTGGGAGCTGTTTGTTAATTTTTGCGCTCACTTGTGTCTTTGTTTTAGGCTCTGACACGACCCCAATCTCAATGCTGTTTGCTTTTGCTACAAAAGCCAAAAAAAAAAAGATCCCTTTGATCAAATCAAATTTTATCAATCAAACACACAAAGTGGGGAGCTTTGATGGGAAGGATGTGGAGGATCTATCTGATGCAAACACCGGATTTAAAACTAAAAATGTAAAACTTGTAAAATGAATAATATGAAGCAGCATAAAGCAACAAGTTTACTGGATGTTTATCATTACGGTAAGGTTGAAATGTAATACAAATCTCAAAGGGCGGGGCCTGTCCACACACACACTCAAATGTTATCAACACACCTGCTAGCTGCAGAAATGTCCACCTGTCAACATGTACACAAAACATGTACACAAAACAGATAGTGTTCACACACGCATACTTATGCCTTTAAACTAACTGGTGTGAAATATTTAATTCATTCAATCATGCAAACTATTAGTGTAAAGGTGAGCTAACACCTGTGCTCAGGTGAGTGTTTATGTTCTTCTAAATGGATGATGGAATGTGAAAAGAAGGAGGGACAGCGCCCAGCCATCCCCACACCAAGACCCCCGCAGCAGCAGCAGCGGCAGCCAGAACCCCCCAACACCACACGGCAGTAGGCAGATTCATCATTTAGTTCTCCATGCCTCTGTTTAGTGCAGTGATACATGCATTGTCCCTCTTTCCCTCTCCTCTCCTGGGGAGTGGGAGTGCTTCCAGACTCCAGTTGGCTCATCCGTGCTCCTGTACCTGACCGTGTACCTCGCCTTTGCTCCCGCTCCTACACCTGGCTGTGGATCCCGGCTTGACTCGCGCCCCTGACTGTCCCCCCAACCACGGCTGGATGAAGCTTGTCTGCTGGACTTTAAATATGTAGTTGTAGAGTTAGAAAACTTAATTCTTCTCTAAGAGTTCTGGTAAATCGCCTGTCTGTCCTGGGGGAGGATCCCTCCTTTATGTGGGCACCCCTGAGGTTTCTTCGTTTTTTCCGAAATCTGTTCTTTTAGGAGTTTTTCCTTACCGCGAAGGGGGGTCTAAGGGCAGGGATGCCAGTATAGCTTAGTCAGTTTGTTAGTTTATTTTAGTATTTTCCTATTGACTCTTTGTATTCATGATCCTTTTGAGTTCATGTTTTACTTCGAAGCCCATCGAGACGACTGTTGTAATTGAAATTGAAATTGAATTGAATTAAATTTAAACTGCCCCCCGGGCGATCACATCCGCCACCCAGGCCAGGGCCAGCAGGACCGCCGCTAGGCCCCCAGAGCCAGAGAGCAGGTTGGCACGGGGGGAAAGAGAGTGTCGCCCCAGCCCAACCAGGAGAGCAGCCCCTCCGCCGCGCCGGGAGGGCCCAACACAGGACCCCACCCGAGAAGGGTGCCCACAGCCCCAGACGAGCACCTCATCACCACCCAGGAGTTCCAGGCATCCCCCTGCCCCAACCCCAGGTACGAGCCAGGACCCCCCAAGGGAGACCCGCTCTGCACTCCAGGCAGCTACCCACCTGGCCCACGGTTGGTCCAAGCAAGGCAGGGGCCAGCCGTCCCCACCCAGGAGGGGGGCACCCCGGGGAAAAGGAGGGCCCACGAGGGGTGTTGTAAACATGGCCCGACCAGGCCATGTTTCCCGACAGTTGGAAATTTGGTGGGGCCCAGTGCCCAGGGGCAAGGACCAGGACCCACCCCACAGGGACACGGACACCCCCGGCTCAGGTGTGATGTGAACCCCCTCCCTGTGCAGAGAGAGCACTGCCAGGCCCAGGAAACCGGCACCCAGGGGACACGGCCGCTGTTCTCAGAACTGACTTCTTTAATATACATAGATTTTAAGAAAATAATGGCTCTAGGTGATTTTAACTTACATGTTGACAATTATTCAGAAAAGTATGTTTGGGACTTTGTTACCATTTTTTTAACATGATCTGTTCAACAACTGAACAAACAGATGAAAGCTGAAGGCCTTCTGTGTTGGACAGCTCTTACTATTACAAGGCAGTGGTTCTCAAACTGTGGGGTGCGAAGGCATCCCCGGGGGGGACGAGTCACCCTGTGGGAGGGGAGGAGGGGGGAATAATGTTTGGACATCAGAATTTTTTTGCGGTGGAAGATGAACAAACTGTGCTACAGGTCCACATATCTTAAGGTCTTAAGATGTAATTGTCGCTATTAAAGGTGGTTTTAATGTCTTAAAAAATAATTATGTCTTCAGACGGTAATGCAGCCTGGATGTTGAAACATTTCGCAAATCCAAATCAGTTTGGATAACTACACCTGCCTTTCTGTGCAACTGTGAGCAGATTTGTTGAAGAATAGAGAAAAGCATGTGTTGTGGGATGAGTGTGTGTGTGGAGCGCATACACACGCAGTCAGTCGCCATTTCTGGAGTTAAGAAAAAAATGTCATAAAGAAAGTTGACCTTAAAGAACTGATACTGTTTTTTTGGCTTAACTCGCTCTGGATGCTCTGAGGGTTCGAACGGGGAAGTGAACACTATGGATTTCATTCAACATGTGAACGTTCTCATCCACAACAGAGGTCCCACCCTGGATCTCATTAGTACTCACAGCCAGAAAGCCTTGGTGACCTCTGTTGTGGATGTGGGCATTTCTGATTATTTTGTGTGTTTAAAGTTCACAATTGCATAAATAAAAGCTTCCTGAGAGAACCATTAAATGACAAGCAAGGAGCTCCGCGGGGAGCTAAGCTAGTAGTAGTAGCCTAACAGAAGCTATCGTATGGCAAAGCAGCGTAGGTATCATAAATCGTATGATATTTTTCTTATATTCATTGAGACAGTAATAAACTGATCATTCTTGTTTTTCTTTTTCCTTTCTTGAACGAATGTGGGTCAGAGAGACACGGAGGTTACCGCTGAAAGCGGCTTTTGCAGCCAGACGGAGAGCATATCCGTGTGAATGACTTATGACGTGAATAATTATTGAGTTCGAACGGATTAATTATTGCGTTCGCACGAGTTGATCATTTCGAGGGAACGAAATAGTAATTCGAGGAAACCCAATAGTATCTTGTGGTAACGGAATAGTATTTCGTGCGAATGAGTTAATAATCTGTGGGAACGAGATATATTTTCATTTTTTAATGTCATGACACGGGCTCCGTAAAAAACAGATAATTTTCAAAATCCAGTATGTTATGCAATACAGAACAAAGGTTTGGACACAAGTTCTCATTCAAAGAGTTTTCTTTATTTTCACGACTATGAAAATTGTAGATTCACACTGAAGGCATCAAAACTATGAATTAACACATATGGAATTATATACATAACAAAAAAGTGTGAAACAACTGAAAATAGGTCATATTCTAGGTGCTACATAGTAGCCGCCTTTCGCTTTAATAACTGCTTTACACACTCGTGGCATTCTTTGCATAAGCTTCAGGAGGTAGTCACCTGGAATGGTCTTCCAACAGTCTTGAAGGAGTTCTATGGGATTACATTGCTGCCATTAATTGAAAGGGCGTAAAGACAACTGAGCGGGCGTATTTAGGAACTGAGTGAGTGAACCTTACAACCACGAAGGCGCAATTCTAACTAAGCGACCCCGTATTTTACAATTGCACTACTGGAATCCTAACTGAGCAGTGATTTTGCTCAGTCAGATCCTTTTTTTACGCGCTCCCCTGAATTTACTGCGCGGTCAATTCTCTTTTGCGCGCTCACCTGAATTTACGCTCAGTGTTAAGGGGGCGTTTTTGTCACTTGGGGGGCGGTATTCAGAGGTGTGTTTGTCACTTGGGGGCAGGGACCTTTCTGGTTGATCTGATTGGCTAAAATTTGCATGTCAAGCAGCAGGGCGGGACTTTCATTTTGGGGCTTTAATAGAAAAGGAACGGTGGCCATGACTTGGATTAAAAGCATTAAAACGGTAACAAATGCAGTGAATTTCACATGAGAAAAATTTACAGCACAAAAAAACCCGCTGCACTTTCTTACCTTGGTTTTGGGTCGTTGGTTAATATTTTAATCCACGTTACATCTGTCGTTTTTTCTATGAATGCCGGGAGGGAGCGAACAAGTTTGACACAAAGAGCCGACATTTCTAACTGTGATAGTCAAAGAGCCACACCACACACTGACCTGCCAGACACACACACACACACACACACAATTAAAGTCATATTGTTTAATAACACACTCCTCTCCCTACAATACAACAGCACTGGATTAAACGGCGCCGTTTCAGTTTTGAGTGTTTTTTTCTGTATTTAACGTTAACACACATACCGCTGAAACGTGCATGCTGGTGTGTTTTAAAAAAGGCAGCGAGCGCAAAACTGAGTTGGTTGTGATTTATTTTTTCAGTCATCAATCAGAATTTAAATCCATCAAAGTCCTCATCTTCTGGATCTGAAACAGCTGGGCTACATTTCTATCAGACACGCCTGCTTCCCTCTCCTCATCATCAGAGTCCGTCTCTGCGGCTCCAAAGATCAGTGAAAGCAGACACCTCAGGACAAGTTTAAGTCCTGCAGTAACCCCGGTAAAAGGGGGGGGGGGACAGCTTTTCACCGTCATCTCTGGAAGATGCAGTGCTCATCCTCGAGTCGATCTTCCAACGCAGGCCTTTCCTTTTCCGCGGAAACTCAGCTGCTGCTGCGTCTTCTTGTCTTGTCAGAGTTTGTTTCCAGCATTCTCACTTGCAAACCATGGATTCATTATTTTAAATTCTCTGGCAGCTGAGGTTCGATAAATCAGAAAGATCTTCACAGATTCAGACTTCCTGCTTCAATAACTCTTCTGATAAAAGTTCAAATGTTTCAGCAAGTATCTCAATCCTTTTGTATTAACACAGAGAGTGAACTATAAATGTATTTCAAACGAAAAAATATTGTTTTTTTTTGCCTTTTGATTAAAATTGTTCTCTTCGAGCTGTGAATCCAGACATGCAGCGAGCCGGCGGCCAAGGGACCGTCAACAAAGTCCAACCTCTGTGAACTGTGAAACACCATTCTGTAAAAATCAATAATCTCACCAAAAATAATAAATGTCTATATTTATATGAACTGGTAATGAAGACTCGTCAGCCGATTCGTGTTACAATAAATATTTTGGAGGAAAGTCCATCTTTATTTTATCTTGTTGCATATACTTTTTCAAATTTTAATAGATATGAATGACTACAGTTATCAGTAGTTATAAAGATACTGAAGCTACTGTCACCAAACCTTCTGTACAGACTAATAATGACCTTATTGTCATACTAAAATATATATCATAAATGTCAATCGTTCACTTTTTTTATTTATAGGAATTTTTCATATTTAAATATTGATCAAATTTGGTCAAAAATCCTCAATAGCTCTGAAGATGCTAGATTTTTTTAACATAATCTTTATTGTAGTAGGAAAATAAGGTCATGATTAGTCAGTACAGTAAGTTTTTTGTCAGTAACTACAGCATCTTTAAAGCTATTGAGCATTTTTGACCAAATCTGACCAATATTTAAATATAAAAAATTCCTAACAAAAACGTGAATTATGACATTCTTTATTGCAGTAGGATAATAAGGTCATGATTATTCAGTGTTATGTGTTAGAACTGTTATTATGTTGGCGACCACAAGGGGGCGCCTGTGGGCTAAAAGGAAAGCACAGCAAGATGAACAAGTGTGCGTGTTGAAGCTGTGTAACAGAATAAAAACAACTGAGCTTCCAAGTCCGCCTGATGACTGATTTGTGCAGCACCAAAGGCCACAAACACAACAGTCAGTACAGGAGGTTTGGTGACAGAAGCTTTAGTATCTTCAGAGCTACTGAGCATTTATGTTATGATTCATATCTCTATTAAATTTTAAAAACTATAAGCAATAAACTAAAGGTTGACTTTCTAACAAAATTTAGTATAATAATAATAATGTAGCATGACTATGCTGATGAGTCTTCATTACCAGTTCATATAAATATAGACATGTATTCGCTTTTTAAAAGTTTACAGATTTTTACAGGATGGTGTTTCACAGGGCACGCACTTTATTGACGGTCCCTTAGCAGCCGGCTCGCTGCATGTCTGCATACAAGGCGTAAAAAGGAACAATTCTGATTAAAAGGCAATAAAAACTATCTTTTTTCTTTAAAAATGCTTTTGTAGTTCACTCTCTGTGTTAATACAAAAGGATTGAGGTACTTGCTAACACATTTGAACGTTTATCAGGAGAGTTATTGAAGTAGGAAGTCTGAATCTGTGAAGATCTAACTTAACCGAACTGCAGCCGCTCTATTCCCGTGTTCCTCCACGTAGCTGATAGCTTGCAGTTTAAACTGTGCCTCTTTGCATTTCCAGGGTTTCCAAACAAAGTTGTTCTGCATTATGCTCATAACTGCACCTTTATACTATGGGGGGGAAGGGGGGTCTTCTTTTACGTCCTCTCCTCCCTCCGTACCGTCCTCATGCTGTTCTCTCCTAGATCCTCTTTACTGAAGTCACACAACAACACATTGGGGCCGCTCTGTACATGTAGGAGAAAATGTAAAACTTTCACCTTATGGCTGTGAAAGTACTGAATTTAGAAACTATGGCAAGAGGCAGAGAGCTGCATGCAGCTCAAGAGTTGCCCGGCTCTGAAAAATGAAAGTTCCGCCCCTCTGCCTCACTGATAAGACATGCAAATTTCGGCCAATCAGATCAACCAGAAAGGTTTCTGCCCACAAAGTGACAAAAATGCCCCCTTAACACGGGGCGTAAATTCAGGTGAGCGCGCAAAAGAGAATTGGCCGCGCAGTAAAACCAGGGGAGCGCGCAGAAAAGATCTGACTGAGCAAAATCACTGCTCAGTTAGGATTCCAGTAGTGCAATTGTAAAATACGGGGTCGCTTAGTTAGAATTGCGCCTTCGCGGTTGTAAGGTTCACTCACTCAGTTCGCCCGCTCAGTTGTCTTTACGCCCTTTCAATTAATGGCAGAAATGTAATCCCATAGAGTTCCCAGAGATGCTTAGCACTTGTTGGCCCTTTTATTTATTTATTTTTATTTTTTTAACTTGTCCTGTCCAACAGCTGAGCAGACAGATGAGAGCTGAAGGCCTCTTGTGTTGGACATACTTTACTTTAACAACAGGGGTTATAAATCTTCTGACAAACCAGAGGTATGTCTGAGTAAACCCCTTTTGGAATCGAGGACAAACTTTATTCATTTTAATCATATTTGAAAATCTTTGGTGTTGGACCGGACGGAAAAGGAAAGGAGGGAAGAAGAGAGAGGGAAGTTAAAGAGAGGGGGATAGGAGGGTGATCATAGAGAGGGGGGGGGGGGTTAAACCATGAAGCAGTATAAGGTAAAACGTTTCTGGATGGTTATAATCATTACTGTGAGGTTCAGATGTACTACAAATCTCAAAGAGCAAGGCCTGTCCCCCACACACCCAAATGTTATAAACATACCTGTTGGCTCCAAAAACGTTCACCTGTCAACATGTACACAATACAGATAATGTTCACACACACATACCTATGCCTTCAAATCAACTAGTGTGAAATGTTTCATTAAATCACGCAAACTATTAGTGCAAAGGTTAGTTAACACCTGTGCTCAAGTGAGTGTTTATGTTCTTCTAAAATGGATTCCAGTTCCGGGTTACAGCACGGTGTGGCTCACGCCGGCTAAACAACTATCTTCAAGTGACTTAAAAGTTGATTTTCTCCAAAAAAAGAGAGCTGACCATGGCCCCTAAGAATAACCATGACTACAAAGACTTTAAAAAGACTTCTGATGATCCAAGCTGAATTGTATCCTTTCATGGAGCAGGTGACCGCTAAGCTAACTCCTCTCTTGGAGCTAATGGAAGACTTCCGAAGATTCCGAGCTCAAAACAAGCAACGAGAAAACCGGGTCGACATTCTGGAGAAAAGACTGGACGATGTGGAACAACAAGTAAGGATGAATAATGTCATTCTCACTAACCCTAACCGATCAAACCTCGGGCAAAGCTAAATACAGCTGGAGTTAGTATTGCTAGTAGCACTAGCATTGTTTGAAAATGGCGGACAAAATGGCGGATGGAGAAACAGCAGTGGTGAGTCCAGACAAGAATTCAAGACTAAAACCAAATGCAACCAATAATCTGGACTCACAATCACTGAGTACAGCTGCTGGAATGATCACTGACCTTAAAGAAGACATCTGTCATCTACAAGCTGAACTGCAAATGAAGGACGCTCTCCTGTCCAAGTTCATGGATGTCTCCTTCGCCCAGTCTAAGCGGCTAACCTCGCTTAGCGCCGCACTCCAGGACACAGCTCCAGCATGGGACCTGTCCACCTGCGCACACACTTCTTCATCTTCAACACCCAAGCAAAGATCCCTGGATTAAGAAGTGGTTGTCCGAAGGCCCAGAAGGAGATCTGATGAGATCCGGAAGGCTCCTGTCCTGAGTCTCTCTAACCGCTTCTCCGGCCTGGCTGCAGCACAGACTCGACCGAACTTGGGCTCCACCGTCGATTTACCCGCTCTTCGGTGAGATGCCACGGAGATCCTGAAGGAGGACAGACGCATGGAGCAACCCGATTCGGGCCCCAAGGATCACCGCTAAAGCCTCATCACCAGGACCAGACGAGTGTCTGCGGCTGGATCTCCCCGCGTCCTTGCAGGCTCCAGCATCTTCCTCCCGCCGTCGGATCCTGAAGGAGGCCAACCGCTTCCACTCCAGCAAGGCTCGGGCCTCGGCATCCACCCAAACCAAACAGGATCTCAACTTCTGTCCATGAACATTGCACTCAACACACTCTGCTAAACTGCTCACTGACTGACTGGACCACCGGCACCCATCCTCAGTTAAAACGAGAGTTATCACCCAACATATCCCAGTTCACATAACAAGCAGATCTCACAAAAACCCCCAAATCAGATCCACCAGACCCACATTATCAGACAAAAAAGATAAATCAATCGATCTGTACACACACTGTTTTGAACTTTGCTGTTTTAAACATTCGCTCTCTTTTAAACAAATCTTTTATCGTGAATTAGCTCATTTTAGACAATAATTTAGATTGCCTCCTTTTAACAGAGATCTGGCTGGGAACTGATGCTCCTGTTGTTCTCACTGAAGCTTCCCCACTAATTTGTAACTTTTTATTTTCTACCAGGGGAGATAAAAAAGGCGGTGGCACTGCATCGATTGCTTGTGACTCATTTGCAACCAAAACAATCACGCTAAATAGCTACTCCTCATTTGAGCATCATGCATTTTCTTTTAACAGCCCGTCTATTTTGTGTGTTACTGTTTATAGACCACCAAAGCCTCCCTCCTGTTTTATTTTTTCTGAATTTTTTATCAATAATACACTCCAAATATAGTAGAGTTCTAATAACTGGTGATTTTAACCTACATGTTGATAAAGATAGTGATGCTCATGCAAAGGAGTTTCTCAACCTTTTGCACTGCATGGATTTCACACAGCATGTCACACAGCCTACCCACAGCAGGGGGCGCACTCTGGACTTGGTGATAACGTATGGCCTGTCCTGCAGTGTGTCCTCTGTTGTTGACATGGCTGTGTCAGATCACTATTGTATATTTTTTAACATCACCAGTTTTACTCGACAGGAATCTCCAGCGAGAACTGTGAGGAAACGATACATAACTCCTGATGTGGCTGCAAATTTTATTAATAATCAAACTCCCGCTCAGATTTTACCTGCATCATGTGATTTTATGGTTGAACATTTTAACAACCGCGTGGGTTTTCTCCGGGGTCTCCGGCTTCCTCCCACCGTCCAAAAACATGCTTCATAGGTTAATTGGCAACTCTAAATTGTCCATAGGTGTGAGTGTGAGTGCGAATGGGTGTGTGAATGAGGATATTCTACCCTGCGACAGACTGGCGAACAGTCCAGGGTATCCCTTGCCTTCGCCCAAGTGGCCAGGATAGGCTCCGGCAGCCCCGTGACCCCGAAAGGGAATAAAACGGTAAAGAAGATGAAAAAAAAAAAATTTTTTAACAACAAACTACAGTCAGCCATTGATGCTGTAGCTCCACTTAAAACTAAAACATTGAAAACTAAAGGTACAGCACCCTGGAAGAACGAACCAATCAGAAACGTGAATGCAGGAGAGTGGAGAGGAAGTGGAGAAAAACAAAGTTAACTGTACATCGCGAAATATTTAAAGAACAGCAAATGATGTACAGTCATGCAATAAAAAAAGCCAGAACCCTCCACTTCTCAAACTTAATTTCACAAAACAAAAATGATCCTAGAGTTCTCTTTAAAACAATAGACAGTTTAACTAAAAGAGACTCTCAAAGGTCCTCCATAGCAGCCTCAGATGCTGTATGTGAGAGTTTTGCAGACCACTTCGGGAGTAAAATCAATGCTATTAGATCTACTCTCTTAACTCAAAAAGGTGTTGATTTTAATGAATCTATAGCATTGCATTTATCAGAGGAAACACTGGAAAGTTTTGTCCTGGTTGATGCTGTAGGACTTGGTTGGGTTTTCTCCCAGTTAAAGCCAAACACCTGCTTTTTAGACCCAATCCCCACATCGTTGTTGAAAACATTTTATGACTTTTTTGAGTTTGAGCTTTTAAATATAGTAAATACTCTCTTCAGACAGGTGTCTTCCCTGCTGCCTTTAAAACGGCAGTGGTGAGGCCTCTTCTGAAGAAGAGTAATTTAGATCCAAACAATTATAACAATTATTGTCCAGTATCCAACTTGCCATTTTTAAGTAAAATGATTGAAAAAACTGTTTTAATCCAATTTAATGAGTTTTTAAATAGAAATAACATATTTCAAAAATATCAATCTGGTTTTAGGACAAACCACAGCACAGAGACGGCCCTCGTTAAAATAGTAAATGATATTAGATGTAATCTGGATTGTCAGAAACTCACAGCTCTGGTACTACTGGATCTCAGTGCGGCTTTCGACACTGTAGATCACAGTATTTTACTCAACAGGCTGAGAGGTTTGGGCATCTCTGGTACCGTACTAAAGTGGCTTTATTCCTATCTCACAGATCAACGTTTCTACGTAAGTATGGATACTTGCTCCTCAAAGGTCTTTGACAGTAACTGTGGGGTCCCCCAAGGTTCAATTCTAGGCCCACTACTTTTTTAATCTATATATGTTGCCACTGGGGGACGTCATCATGAGGCATGGCGTTTCTCATTGCTATGCTGATGACACACAACTTTACATCGCTGTGTCTCCTGATGACGAAGAGCCGGTCAACACACTCTTAAAATGCATTTTAGACATTAAGTCATGGATGGCAGAGAACTTCCTACAGCTAAACCAGGACAAAACAGAGGTTTTAGTGATCGGTTCTGAAGACAAGAGAGAGATAGTTTTATCTAAACTAAAAAATTACAAAACTTCTCAGTGTGTTAGAAAGCTGGGTGTCATTTTTGACTCTGAGATGAATTTTATTCCACAAATTAAAAATATCACAAAAACAGGATTTTATCATCTAAAAAATATAGCCAGAGTCCGCCCATTTCTCTCTCTTGCCAGTACAGAGGTGCTAATGCATGATTTTATTACCAGCAGATTAGATTATTGTAATGCACTGCTCTCTGGTCTTTCCAGAACAAGAATAGCAAATCTTCAACTGCTGCAAAATTCAGCGGCACGCGTTCTGACGAGGACCAGGGGGCGGGAACACATTACACCGATTTTAAGATCGCTGCATTGGCTCCATGTGCAATTCAGAATTGATTTTAAAGTTCTTTTATTGGTTTACAAATGTTTTTATGGTCTCGGGCCTTCATATTTATCTGACATGATTTTTAAGTATGAGCCCTCGCGGACCCTGAGGTCCTCCGATACCGGCATTTTGGTTATTCCAAAAGTTAGAAGTAAAACATACAGCGAGGCCTCATTCAGTTTCTACGGACCTCGTCTGTGGAACAGCCTCCCAGAGAGCCTCAGGGCCACAGAGACTGTTCATGTTTTTAAAGAAAGGCTTAAGACCTACCTTTTTAATTTAGCTTTTAGTTGAATTTTAGGAATTTATTTGATATTTTAATTATTTATTTTCTCTTTTTACTAGTTTTATATGTGTATGTAAATACATTTATTTATTTATTCATTTATTCATTCTATTTATTTTAAGTCGCTCTTACCATTTCATATGTCTATTAAGGTTTATGTAATTATTTGTTTCTTGTTCATGTTTTAAATATATTTTAATTTTAATTTTATTCCTTTTACATTTTATTACACTCCAGTGTTTTCCTCTGGGGGATCCTCCACATCGGTGACTGACCCTTCTCAGTGAACGGGGTTGCTGGAATGGGATCTCCTGGGTCTGACTCTTTTGATCGGATCTGGGGGGTCCTGTGGTAGTGTTCTCCGTGAACTTGGGTTGGGGGGTCGCTGATGTGGACATGTCCCCAAAATATCGTTTCCCCACTTCAGGACAAAGCCAGGTCTCTACATTCTACATTCTATCATTTTATCCCTTTTTATTTATTTATTTTTAACCGCTGTGTGCGTATGTGTGTGTTTTTGCAGGGGGGGGGGTTGTCGCACTGTCTGTGTTGTCATCTTGTTTTTAAGTTTTATCGTGTTTTATGCACAGCACTTTGAGTAACATATGTTGTTGAAAAAGTGCTATATAAATAAAGTTTGATTTGATTTGATTTGATATTTAAACAGTAAAACAGACCAGACATTCCTACTTTGCGAACATCATCTCTGAAAATAAAAATAACCCCAGAGTCCTCTTCACCACAATTGAGTCTTTTATGAACTCAAATGTGAATAAAAACACAATGCCAGCCTCCGCCTGATTGTGTGAGGACTTTGTAGACCACTTCAGGAGCAAGATCGATTCTGTCAGATCAATCATCATAAATGAACAGAAAAGCCTTTTTATTGGAAATGATGGCTTGATTTTACCTGAGGAAGTACTGGACAGTTTTGACCTGGTTGAAGCTACAACACTTGGTCGAGTTTTCTCCCAAGTTAATCCAACAACCTGTTTTTTTAGATCCCATCCCTACATCACTCTTTAAATCATTTTACGGGTCTTTTGAGAGTGAGATTTTAAATATCATGAACTCCTCTCTACAGACAGGTATTTTTCCTGCTGCCTTTAAAACTGTAGTGGTGAAACGTTACTAAAGAAAACCAATTTAGATCCTTCAGTTTTTAATAACTACAGACCTGTGTCCAACTTGCCATTTTTAAGTAAGGTTTTAGAAAAACTTGTTTTTATTCAGCTGAATGAGTTTCTATTACAAAACAACATTTTTGAGATAAACCAGTCTGGCTTTAGAATGAACCACAGTACTGAGACAGCCTTGTTAAAAATTGATGATGATGTTAGGTGTGCCTTGGATGCAGGTCAGTACGGTACTAGTTCTGCTAGATCTAAGTGCAGCTTTTGATACTGTTGATCACCTGATCCTTGTAAACAGACTGAAAAGTCTTGGCCTTTCAGGGACTGTTCTCAAGTGGTTCAAATCGTATCTCATGGAGAGAAACTTTATGGTAAGCATGAACACATATTTTTCTGGGGTCCATGAAATTAATTGTGGTGTGCCTCAAGGTTCCATCCTTGGCCCCTTGCTTTTTAACATTTACATGCTTCCTCTGGGAAATGTCATCAGGAGCCACAACATCAGCTTTCATAGCTATGCTGATGATACCCAGCTGTACATAGCTATGTCTCCTGATGACACAAGACCAATAGAAGCACTTTTTAACTGTATTTTAGATGTGAAATCATGGATGGCAAATAATTTTCTGGAGCTCAACCAGGAAAAAACAGAAATTTTAGTTATCGTTCCTGAAGTCAAGAGAGAGAAACAGTTTCTGAAGCTACAGCAACTTTCATTAAATCATTCAGAAACAGTCTGAAACCTGGGTGTTATCTTCGACTCTAAGCTAACTTTTATCCCCCACATAAAACAGGTGGTTAAAACTGTTTTTTTTCTTAGAAATCTGGCCAGAGTCCACCCACTACTCTCTCTTGCTAATATGGAGATGCTAATGCATGCTTTCATCATGAGGAAAATTGTTTACTGTAACGCCCTGCTTGCTGGTCTTCCAAAACCCAACATTAGGAAGCTTCAGCTTCTCCAAAATTCTTCTCACCAAGACCAGGAGGCGGGCTCACCATAGCCCCAATTTTAAAATCCCTGCATTGGCTCCCCATATGCTTCAGGATTGATTTTAAGATACTTTTAACAGTTTTTAAATGTTTTTAAAACGGTCTTGCGCCTTCTTATTTGTCAGATCTTTTAGTAAGGTATGAACCCTTGTGGACCCTGAGATCCTCCTTGTAAAAACCAAAACCTATGGAGAAGCTGCATTTCAGCACTATGGCCCCCGTTTATGGAACAGTCTGCCAGAGGACCTGAGAGCCGCAGAGAGCATTAATGCTTTTAAGAAAAGGCTCAAGACCCATCTTTTTAACCTGGCTTTAAGCAAATTTTTTACTACTTTTATTTATATATTCAGTTATTTATTTATATGTATTTATTTATTTATTTTTATTTATCCATTTTATCTTGTTTTATGAACTTGAACTAGATTTTTAACACGTTATTTTAATTTACCTTTTTTCAATGTTTTTTTTTTATCAATATGTTAACTTTTTCATTCTTATTTTTAGTTTCATTTTTTTTCCGATGCTTCCTCAGTTGGACCTCTCCCTCTGGGTCGGCTGCTGTTCAGCCACTCTGGATAGGAAACTGCATCACCTCTTAGCTGTGGTGGAGCGGTCGCCGCCTGTGATGCTGCATTTGGCTGTCTATGCTGCTGTTCACAGAGAGAGAGGTTCCGATTATCAGCGTTTCCAACATCTTGTTTTCGTGCTCGGCCTGTTTCTCATTGTCTTTCCCCATCAGTTAGGGGGTGGGAGGTGTGAAAGGAGTGGGGGGCTAGGTACGGGGAGGGGGGCCCTATACATTTCTTTATTTTCTTTATTAATCTGACTGATTATGGGTTTGAAAACAGCAATGATGTCAATTAAAGGACATAACTGAGTTCATCATGACCCCCTGGGCAACTAGTTCTCAGTCTTTTATGGAGGTACCATCATTTTTTTCCAGCCCTATTTCATTAGTTTTGTTTTTCAAAAAATTCTGTTAATCAACCACTCAAAAGTAATGGCAGATTTTGATTATTTAAGTCTCAATAAATTTACATTTATTTTTACTTTTAAACGTTTTAGGTCATTTCAGTGAGCATTGGGGACTTTCTTTCTTTAACTGAGGGATACTGAGGGAATTTTGTCCACCACTGTATAAGGCAAGAAATCACAGTTATTAAACCTGACAGGGAACACCTGTGAAGTGAAAAGCGTTTCCTCTTGCCAAGAGTGTGCAAAGCAGTTACAAATCAAAAGGTGGCTACTATGAAGAACCCAATATGACATTTTTTCAGTTGTTTCACACTTTTTTGTTATTTATATAACTCTACACGTGTTCATTCATAGTTTTGATACCTTCAGTGTGAATCTACAATGTTATTAGTCATGAAAATAAAGAAAACTCTTTTAATGAGAAGGTGTGTCCAAACTTTTGGTCTGTACTGTATTTATTGAGAATGACATAATAGATAGGATTTTTAATGTTTTTTAAACAAGGTTTTAAAATTATTTAACTTGTTTGGAACCATGTAGTGAGGCAAAATGTTAAATGACTAAAAACCATAGTTCCTGAAGAGGCTAGGGGTAATTCAACATCTGTCAAGCCATGATGAGGATGTTTTATGAGTCTGTGGTCTCTCTAGTGCCATCTTGTATGCTGTGGTGTTCTGGGGCAGCAGACTGCGAGTTGCAGACCCAAACAGGCTAAATAAACAGATCTGCAAGGCCGGGTACGTGGCATGAGTTAAGCTGGACTCCAGACAGTAATGGAGAGAAGGATGCCAAAGACACTTCGAGGCATCCTGGAAAACTCCTCCAATCCCCTCCATGTACTCCCCCACTGCCGCATACTTTACAGCACCCCCCTATATGGACCTCGGTGTGCCAGGGCTGTAGACTAAGGTGCTGAAAATTAGGTGCCCTCTCTCTCGTCCGTAAGCAAGATGGGGTCCGCAGCAATAATTTAGACTTATCCCTGTTTGATCCTGATTTAATTTGTCTGAATTTAAGAACTGAAGAGTTTTCTACCTTCCCAGTTCAACCATCTCCATGTAGTGAGACTCGAAGTTGTTCTTCCAGTTTACTTGGACCCCATCAGTGGTAATAGCTGAAATGTACGGCCATAGTTAGACTGGAAAAAGCAAATGGCAGATGATGCACGGTTCATCATGCTCTCACCCAGCACATGGAGGCTGGCTGATGACCTGACGCTGCCCAGCTCGTTGGTAGCAACACAGGTGTAAACACCATCATCCTCTGAGGCTGCGCCAATAATCCGCAGTGCGGCTTCACCTGTGTCACTGAAACAGACCAGATGTGGCTATACATAAAAACCTGCTTTAGTTCAGACTCAGCGACCAGCTGTGTTTCTCACCTGTAAGTGATGCTAAAATGTTCGTTATTGATAAGGTTACTCTGGTTGGGTCCTTTCCAGCTGACAGTGGCACGCGGCCGACTGCAGACCTTACAACTGAGCATGGCGTTCTTCCCGCTGTCGCACACCATGTCGTTTAGAGGTACAAGAAACTCTGGAGGAGCTGAGACAGAATGTTTGTCCAGAAGTATTAACGCAATACTAATTCTAGGTGATGTTTCCCAAAAGGACAAAAGAATGTGGACTTACCATCATAAATGTAGTTTGGATTTAGAAGCTGCAAATCAAAAGACAGTCATCAGTCGTGTTTCTGTAACTGAGGCTTCCTGAGTGACCTGAAACTCACCTTTACAGAAACCTTACTAGGTATTCCATCTCTGGACTTCCTGTAGCCATTTTCCAGTTTGCTCTCCTTCTTCCCCTCCTTTTCTTTTTTCTCAGACTTTTTTCGAATCCGCAGGGATGCATGCCAGGATGAAGACTTCCTGCTGGAACAATAAAAGCATTTTGAGTTATCTGTCACATTAAGACTAAAGAGCTTTTTCCAGTTTCTGTTTTTTTTTAAGAATAAAACAGACAGATGACTCCATGACAGGACAACTCTTAGCCACAGCATTAGCGTTTATTAAAAACAAACATTAGGTTCTGTCAGGTATTCCACGTTGGTGTTTGTAGTTTTATTGAGAGGTGGGTAGAGGAAAAGTTATTCAAAAAAATCTGATTCAGTCACACTAAACCAGTCCTATTACAATGCAGCAGATCCTCCTGGTCTTACTTGATGTTCATGTCAGGACCGCCAGGAGAGACAGCTGAAGTGTGTCCCAGCACAAATCCTGGAATCCAGCCCTCAGCAGCAGGACCCTGCTCGGTTGCAGCTCTGAATACCAAAAACATGTTTTGCTGGTTGCTGGCCAAAATCTGGACCACCTCGCCCTGAATAACACTGATCTCGTCCTCTTTCATCGCCATATAGTCTTGCGTCACCAACATGGTAGACATGCTGCTGCTGCCTTCACTCTGTGAATGAAAAAACAAGACTTGAGGACAGCAGAGAGTTTACCCTCAATGAGGGTTTGATCCTAGACCAGAAGTCTAAGACGTTTCTTCTTGAGAAATGGATTACTGGATAAAATTATTTGCCCTCCAGTAGCCTTCGCCCCATGGCTTCATGCAATGAGCTGAATGACATTGGCTCAGTTCATTTGTGGCTGTACCAAGAATGTCAGATATTAGTTCCTGTCTTAAGGCCCGTACACACCGGGACGAATATTCGCCAGGCGTTATTCGCCACGTCTTTTGTGTTCACACCCAGGCGATTTTCGCTGACGATGAGCCGACTGAACATGCAATTTCATTCCCTGACATTAGATGGCGCTGTACACAAGGTAGTCGCTTGTCACTCAGAAGAAGAGAGCCACTATTTACGCGCTTGTCAGAAGAACATGGTGAGTTTTATCGACTGGTACAAGAGCTGAAAATGTATCATGAGCGTTTTCGGGGATATTTTAGAATGTCCGTCATTATTTCTTTGCGGCAGTGAAGCCGCTACTTGGCGTCTATCTTCTTTGCTGGTATGTGTGCTCAGAAAGGCAGTGTTGTGTTTGAGCGCCCCCAAGTTGTGTTTTACTGTAACTTCAGAAGCTCCAGACACGTGAGCAAAAGCGCCATTCTCATTCTTTAAGAAGACAGCGGGAGGTTAGGAGTAGGTCAATGGTTAGCAGAAGCAAAGTTAGAACTGAGAATATTAGAAGAAGAGGAGTATGTCTTCAGCTGAAGAGGATGAAGAAGCCGTCAGAAATACAGTTGGGAGCAGATTAGTAGCGCTGCAGAAGTCAAACAGCCGCAAAGGACAGACCCCCAACCTCCATGTTAGTCTGATCAGCACCAGGCAGCAGGTGGCCTTACCCCGTTACTCTGGGTGGACTGGATGGACTGCTCACTGGCTGAGGAGCATGTGCTCATGCGATCAGCCTCCTTGGTGTGTGTGGAGAGTCTCTGGATCTGACCCCCACAACCACTCTGGAGGTTTGAGCCCTGACAGACCTGGACCTCTCCAACATCCTCTGTAAAGGTGAATGTGCCTGTTAGGCTGGCTGGAGAGCCTGGGATGGAGCTCCAAAATCCAGGTCCAGACTTTTGGCAGGGGCTAGATGGTGGAGGAGGGAAAGACTCCGTGCCAAAAGCAGGAGTAACCAGGGGTGAGGCCATGGGGGACACGGCTCCTTGTCGTAGTTTGGAGGTTGGTGTGGAAGGCAAGGACCAAACCATGGCACACAGGGTGGAAGTTGTAGTGCCGGCAGAGGGGAGGACAATTGCCTTGTCCTCTGAAGTCTGAACAGAGCACTTTCCTAGCGGACCGCTCCCAACAGGAAGCACAGGAGAAGCAACAGAGCGGGGGTTTGAACCTGTATCATAACCGGGCACAATTCAGTCCCACCCCTCTTTGATGAAGACAACATTTTTCAGAAATGGGCTGACAGCTCTTACCTGAAATCCTGCTGGGTCCATCTGCATCGCTCCCCAGGTGGCTGCGCAGGTGCAGACGAGCAGGCTGTGGTATCCTGGAAGGCCGACAAGGGCCCCCCTGGGACCCTGAGTGGTTGGAGCAACTCTGGAAATTTCCTCCAGGAGACGAGCAAGGACCAGCACTGCCTACCCCCACAGAACTGCTTGTCTCAGCGTGGTTCTCCTGGTATTCTTTTGGTGGGGGGACAGCAGAATACAAGGGTGGTGTAGAGCAGCTTCAAGTCTAAACCCACATCTTCAGAGCATCCGGTACACAGCTTACCAGAGAGCCAGTTTCTCTGGCTGCCAAGTATATGCCGGACCTGGAGAGTCCAAACTTCACGCACGCCCAGGTGTGAGGAGTGAAGCACGAAGGACTCCGTGGTGCCGTTGAGTAACCGAGAAGTGAGAATGAACTTGCAGGGATCTCCTTCCACGGTCTCTTCCAGTCCCAAACAGCTAACCTGCAGAGCAAAACACCTCAATTATATAGCACCTTTTGCAGCTGTTTTAAGTTGGACGGAAACCTCTTTACCTTGATGCTGTTCCTATAAAGGAAGCCTGGTAGACACACAGCCGCCTTTTGATCCAGGGGTTTGCTGAATATGACCATCTGCTCAAACAGGAACACTCTTCTCTCTGTCACCTGACCAAGCAGAACCCCATCTGGTTTGGACACCATGAAGGTGTCCTGGAGCAGCAGGCGGCCCAGAGTCTCAGTCTTCCCCTGGGGGAGCACAGAGAAGGTCAGGCGATCCTGTAGTGCTCAGAACAACATGCTGTTTCTGATCTTGTAAGCCCCTACATCAAATCCTTGCAACCTGCCAAGATTCATCATGTCGTTACACCGTTTTGACACAATGCAAATGACCTCCACTGCCCTCTGTAGGAATCATGAACAAACTCCATTAAAACACTTCCAGGTTGGTTACAAATTCAACTGTAAACGTGTCATCTTGCCTCTAAATCCACAGACTCCAGTCCAGCCTTTTTGGAGTATTTGAGGAAATCCTGAATTACACAGAGCAAACCTGGGCTTAAAAATCAAGCTTTCAGTAACATCTATGCAATGACTTTCAATTATAGATTAACTTTAAAGCAGCAGCTGTGGCTCTGGCGCCCCCTGCTCTTTCCTTGCAGTCTGACCTTCAACAGGAGCTGGTACTTCAGGATCCTCTGAACAGGCTTGAGGAGCAGGTCCGTGATTTGCAGGCACCCCAAATGCTGCTTCAGTTCCTGGAGGATCCGTAACACATATTGTACGAATCTTGATTTAAAGGTCAAATCTTAACAGCCACAAACCTCAAAGTAGGTGTCAATATACTCCGAGACGATGTGCTCTGACTTGGACTTGTTCTGGCAGTACGTGATGTACATATTTAACTTTCGCTCCTGGAAACATATACCACAGACATTTTTAGAAGGCCTAAGAATGTTCAGGAAAAGGAGAGGTGGTGAGGCAAACCTGTTTGAAAAAGAGCGGTCCCAGTCTGTCAGGGTTCTCCAAACATTTCTCTAACTCCCTAAGGAAGAAACTAAAGACGCAGAAGTGTTGTCATTTCTGCTTCTTAGAGGTGAAAATGCAGTCTCAGCTGAAGAGTGTGAACCTACTCTTTATGCCAAACGTAGATGTCCTGGATGTTGCTAAAGACTATTTTGTCTTTCCCCTTCATGTCATCAGGGATGCCCTCCTCCTTAATCCTGCTCATGTAGCCCTTTGATGAAAATGCACACCAGAAACCAAACCTTCACCCCACTGATGAAAGCATGAGTGATGAGTGTGCTGTTGTGATGGACCAGTAACTCACCTCCACCAACATGCAGAGATCTCTGACATACTCTCGCTCCGTCTCCACCAATTCCAGCAAAGTGAAACTAAGATCAGGAGGAGACAAAGACCCAACTAAAACCAGATCCTAAACTCCAGAAATGCAGGAGGGGTTTCAGTGGGACAGACCGTCTTTTGTTTGAAAAGCTGGATCGCTGCTCATCCATCTCATTGATGGTGGAGAAAGAAGACAAGAGAGAGTTGAAGGAGGGAGAACTGCAGTCTGCCAGATCTGCGGGCAGAGAGCTAGGTCTGTCCTCTGGAGCCTGTAAAAAGGAGGAAGAATATTCCCTCTTGAACTTTTGGAGCTCTTTTGTGGATTTCTTCTGCAGGAAAATAACTGGATGGTTTTTCTAGGACTTTAATTATTCAGAAAAATGTGCTAAAACATCAAATTCTTAACCAACTTTTCTTTAACATGCTCATAAAAATGACAGGGAAACTATCTGAGGCTGCTTTTTTTATCAGATTCAGAGTGCATGATTGCATTATACCATCTTGCTTTTGACCAGCTCCTCAGTGGCGGTCACATGTTTAGCAGTGCTGGGCGTTTCTGAGCCGGACAGATGGACGAACAGCCTGGAGGACGTCTGGGTGAAACGGGATGGGAGAACTTAGGTGTGAAAAGGTAAAACTTCCAGATTTACTTCAATCTTAAGTTTGCTGCCAACTTAAACGTAAAGAGCTGGAAAAGCCCATAAATGGAGAGCAAAAAAACAGTGAGGCTGTGGTTTGGACTTAGGTCAATTTTAGGAAGAGTTTGATGGTCAAGTTTCTTATGCAATGCTTCATATTGGTGACTGGTGTGAGCACAGACAGAAATGTGCTTTTTGCTTTGAAAGTCAGATGCTGAAAAGGAGTTTTTTAAAAAGTTAAGACAGCCAGAAAAAATGAACAAATGTAAGCCTGAATGAAATAAAGAAAGAAGAACCAAAATGACATTCAGATACAAAAAGGAAAGTTAGAAATAAAGTCCAAGTACGAAAATGTTGATTTCTTATTTCTGGTTAGCAATGGTGGTGCTTGTTTGTGTGTAAATATGAATGTATTTCAGGAGACTCTCACCCTTGCTGTGCTGAGCGTCAAGACTTTGGGCTTTCTGGGTGAGGCTGTGTGCCCTTCTGGCCTCACCAGCATTTACAGATTCCAATTACTTGCATGGTAATGAGGTCAATGCACAGAGAGAAACAGGACGACGACGAGCAGGTGGGGGCAAGTAACGAGGTGGCGGGGGTTGTGGGATGATGGGAAAGCAAGGGTTGAGGAGAAACTAGTTTAAATTATTTCTTTCAAGTCTGCAAATTCATTCTCAATGTAGGCTTCAGGACACGTTGAGTTTTTGTGTAATTTCACACGACATAGTCAAGGCAAGCATCATTCTCTATCCACTGAACACCTCTGCTGTCAATCAGAGGATTTACCAGCACAGCAGAAGTCAAATAGGCTAAAAGATGAAAAGAACAAAACATAAACTGTAGTAATCTAGGAATGTTCAGTTAAAAAGAAAAGGGTAAGGAAGGCGTGAAGGAGGAATGAAGGGTCTAGAACATCACATGACTCTAAAAGAAAAGGTCATGAGATATACAAAAACTCTAAACTAAGGACTTTAAATGAGGGAGCAGACAGAAGGGACAGAGTGGGGCTGCTCAGATGGAGAGGTATGGAAAATGAGACAAAGCAAAGACAGGACATAAATCAAGGTAATGCTACAGCATGGCAAACAGCAAATGATGCAACAAGGAAACAAAAGAGAAACAGAAATTAGTGTCAGAGGATCCAAACCAGACAAAGTTCCTGCTTTAAACATGAGATGCAAAACTCAAACAGTGGATTTACTGAAATCATGTCAGGAAAATTTCCTGTAAGCTAAGACTCAAAAGTAAAAGTGGAATTTAGAATGACAGAAAAATGGCCATAAGAAAAAAAACATAGCTGTTTAAAGCTGAGTAAAAAAAAAAAAACAGCAATCAGACTTTAAACATGTAAAAATAATTTTATGATTTTTTAAGTCTAAAAATTGCAGCTAAATTTAACCATGTATGTTAATCTGAAAAGAGCAAAAGAAAAGAAGCTTTAGTTTCTGGAAATAATTTGATAATAATCTCCTGAATTTATAATATCAAGACTCCATTCATTCAGTACAAAGAATGAACCTAATTTGAACCTAATAATAGAGCTCTGAATCATGTTGGTCAGCTCTGAAGAAAGCAAGCCAACCATCTCCAGGATCTACATGGTCACTAACTAAACACTAAAACCAAGCAATGGCTGACACGTGACTGAAGCAGGTTGGAATCAAACAGTTAACCTAACGCCTCAGACAAGCTGGGCTCTGAGCTTTTTTTAGTTTTCAAAAGAAGAACTTTCTTTAATTTAAAACAGAGAGTTTGTACCAGAGAGCACCAGGGGTCTGACCCTTTTTTGTGGAGGTAGGAATTGTATTCTGGGCTGTATATATATGTATATGTACATATATGTACATGTATATGTACATATATATATATATATATATATATATATATATATATATATATATGTATATGTACATATATGTACATGTATATGTACATATATATATATATATATATATGTACATGTATATGTACATATATATATATATATATATATATATATATATATATATATATATATATATATATATATATGTATATATCAGGGCTCCAGACTGCGACCAATTGGTCACATTTTGCGACCAAAATTTGAGAGTGTGCGACTGAATTTTACATCCAGTCGCACATGCGCGACCAGTAAATTTGCCTCCCCCACCCTACGTATTTTTTTATACATTAAACGTGGAATCAATGAGACGCGAGCGCACACGCACGCAGGCAGACGCACACACTCGCGTGATGCCCGTCTGTGAGGCGGCCACTGCGTGTGAGAAGAATAGGGAAAGCCGCTGTAATTGGCTAAAATGCGTGGAGGGGGAGGGGCCTAGAGATAATCGAGCGCGCGTAAACATCTGTGGGAAGGAAACGGAGACAAATATCATCACAACCTGATATGTGCGTCTGAGCTATGAGTAAGTGAACTATTGATTCATTCTTCCAACCTGCGGCTAGTGTACCAGTGCCAGAACTACAGCAGGGGTCTCACACTCGCGGCTATTTGCGGTCTCCAAGATGATATTTTGCGGCCCCCGCCTTAATATGAAAGTTTAATGTTACTGCAGCCCGTCAGTTTTAATGAATGACACTTTTTCATTGTCGTGCACGGAGCAGACCAACCAATCACAGTGGGGTATATGACTCAAGGGGGCGGGACAATGACAGGGCTTGAAAGCAGGACACCTGACAGCCCCCTCCCTCCCCGGACCACATTAAGGAGTTCCTTACTTTCCTTTTTAGAATGTATTTTTTCGCTCGTAATTTTCTACATACATGCAGTCCGTGCTGAGCTTTTCTCTGGGTCACACAGAACCGGAGGAAGGTTAAGTTTTGGTTACTGTTACGGCAGCACACCGCTCCCGCGGGAGTTGGGTCAGCTGAGGAGAATTAATGTCCCACACCTACATGCGTGACAGCTAAGGGAGCTTGAACATTAAGCACACTCGAGCAAAAACAACATTAGTTTTAGACACACTGAAAATACGTGGGGAAAATGCAACGATAGACGTGCTTGAGATGAACCGACACCACGCCTGGATCGTTGGGGAGACCAGGCGATGGGTGGGTGGGTGGGGGGTGGGGGCTGTGAGATGAAGGCGAATCTGCAGCGAGACTGAAGGACAACAGGAAGTTGGAGTTGTCCTTAACATTCAATTTAGTTTTAATATTTCTCTCCCCCTTAGTGTGATCTGTGTTATTATATATTTTATGATTATTTTAATGTTTTGTAATGTATGTAGCCTTTTTTTTTTAATGAATTGGTATTTAAAATTATTTTAATTAATCACTCAACTACAAAAACCATCAGGACACATGTTCCATAATGCATTGTTTTGTAGTCTGTAGGGCAGCTTTCAGTCAGTTCAGAACTAAATATCCAACTGTGTTCGGGTAGGTTTGCCCCGTGCTCCCGCCCCTTTCTCGCGATATTTTTGTGATGATTGACAGGTGATGTTGAAGCAAAAACAAAAATATATGTCTCACACCAGGTGATCTGCACAGCGTTGAGTCCACCTGGGTGATCATGCTTATTGTGCATCTTGGCTGCACCTATTTGGTGTCACAAAGATAAATTTCCATCCGTTTTCTTTACTATTTCTACTGTCATGACAGTGATGGTTCTGTCAGTTTACCTTGTTGTTGCATCTTCAAAAGTGCAGAATAAAATGTGACACTGAATTTGAAACAGCACATTGTAATTTTTGCATCTATTATTAAAGTATTTATTAGTAATACAGTGGAAATTAGTAGATTTGGTTAGCATGTTGATTTACGGTATGCGCCCCTAAATTTTCTGGTTGTGCCCGTAAAATTTTCAGTTAGGGGCCACTGTGCTCCTGGTGAAAAAAGTTAGTCTGGAGCCCTGTATATATATATATATATATATGTATATATACATATACATACATATATATACACATACATATATATATATATACACAAGCCTATATTTAAGCTTGTTCAGGAAAAGCTATGCTGTAAAATCATTAATGATTTCTTTTTTTTTTTTTTTTTCAAGTTTCCCGTGTCCTGTGAGATCCTGTGGGCTGGAGGTGATGAGGTGCTGGAGGGCCAAAGTAGGAGAAAATGAGCTGAATGATGCTGAATGCTGATGCTATGAAGACTCATTCATCCTGGTTGGTTCCATCATTGTAGTAGGTTTAGGGGATGTCATCTGGACTTAGTTTTCAAGTTAGAAGACGTTTCACCTCTTATCCAAGAGGCTTTGTCAATGCTGAAGGTTCTGGTGATTGGGTCAGAGACCAAAGCTGCTCACCACATCAACAAAACTAGAAGACAGATGCAGAGCTGGATGATGGAGTCCCTCACCCACTGGGTTTCAACCCCAGATGCATCCCAGGTGTCTAACCACCTCTAAATACAGGAAACACAACACCAGGTGAAATCTTGTCCCACTGATGCTGTAAACTCTGCACCCAGAGCACTCCCTGGTGTGAGACTGGTCATGTGGATCTATCCCTGCAGCCAGACAGAAAACCGGCATGCAACACTTTACGCTGGTGCGTTAAAGGTGTCGCCAGCCTGACATTTCCTGAAGTTCTCATACATTGTCTGATGTTTCCTGACACTCCCTAACCTTTTCTAATCCTTCCTGACAGTTTGTGATGTTCCCTAAAGTTTTCTGATACTTCCTCAAATTCCTGATGATCCACAACTTTTTCTGATGTTTTCTGACATTTCCTGATGTTCTCTTACGTTTTTCTAATGTTTCCTGAAATTTCTTGATGCTTTCTAACGTTTTCTAAAGCTTTCTGACATTTCGTGACACTCCCTAAACTTTTCTAATCCTTCCTAACATTTTGTGATGTTCCCCTAATCCTTTCTGATGTTTCCTAACATTTCTTGACCCCCCCTAACACTTTCTGATACTTTCTGACATTTCCTGATGCTCCTTAACCTTGTTTGATGCTTCCTGAAGATCTTGAATGTTTTCTGATATTTGCTGATGCTCAGACCCCTCACCTTGTCCTCCTGTGACTCAGGTTGCAGTAGGCAGTGTTGCTGGATGGCCATTGGGGGCGGTAGAGGGACAGAATCCGTGCCCTCCTCGCTCTCCTCCTCCCCGCAGCTCTGCATGCCTGATGAACTGGACTTGGACAGTGTTCCACTTGACAGGCCCTCATTACGAACTCTCTACATGACAACAAAAGAGGTCATTGGCTTCCCA
Organism: Oryzias curvinotus; assembly: GCA_023969325.1. Classification (NCBI taxonomy): domain Eukaryota; kingdom Metazoa; phylum Chordata; class Actinopteri; order Beloniformes; family Adrianichthyidae; genus Oryzias; species Oryzias curvinotus. Next base: position 5,625,655 of record CM043716.1, on the reverse strand, counting down.
ACTCAGAGAGTTGGTTTGTCTTCATCTCTTACCTCCTCCACGGTTTCATCTTGAGGAGTGGCAGCGCAGTCATCCGAGTCTCTCTGGGAGCCCGCGGTTATTTCCCTGCTCTTCCTCACATCCTGGCCTTTCTTGTGCTTATTAACAAGTTTCTTCACATGGCCATCTGCTTTGCTGCTGCTCAGCCGGCGCACTGGGCTGGTGAGCCACTTTCGAAGGGTATTACCTGGAAATAAACCTTGTAATTTACTCACTACCTCATGGTTAATGAGAGTCTTCATAGACACCTCATGGTTAGAGAATTTTAAAGTTGTTAAATAAACACAGTAACAGACCTGGACGTTTAGGCCCTGGAGAGGCATGAGAGCTGATGCCATGACCCGGCTGGAAAGTGGCAGAAGAACCTGCCATGATGGAGTCACTGCTGTACACAGATAGAGTGTCTGGGGAAAAACAAACATTGTTTTTTGTTTTTTTTTTCACAAAAAATAGCTCGGCAGCACAGGTAACCGCTTTCACAGCATTTACCTTTGTGGTTAAAGATCCCCTCCATTTCCAAAGAGGACCGGGAGTGGGCGATGCAGAGCATGGAGCAGGGAACCAGGCCTTCCTGGGGTGGGGAGCGGTCTATGGTCTGGACCAAGCACCAGTCAGGCTTGTCATGGCACCGCTCCAGAACCTCTACCGTCTGACCACACCGCACTGTCAGCTCATTGTTGTTGCTTGCGACGAAATCGTGGATCACCACAATCAGCTCACACCCCCCAGAGAGCTGAGTGGGGTTGGATGAGGGACAGAATGCTTACCAAACCCTGGTTTCATATGACAAACCTGATCTCTGTTTCTGGCAGGTATGAGTTTACCTTATCACTGTCTAATGTGTTCTGAGAGGTCCGAGATGCCAGTGAGATGGTGTCTGGTTGGCTGCTGTTATCACCCTGACTGTCCAAGTCCTCTCTATCCCTAAGGATAGGAGAAAACAGGATCAGGAAAGAGAGCCGACATCCTGCAGTCCAAATCTACCCACAATGTGCCGTCTACCTCCGCCCCTTGTTGTGCTTGGATGTAGTTGCTTTGGGAATGTGGATAGGTTCCTTGAGAGCTCCTCTCAGGTGAATGGTACGTTCCTGGATCACTTCCCTGATGTGCTTAATCCAGTCCTGCTTGTTCTCAATATTAGAAGCCTAAAATGAGGACAAAAAAGATTAAAAATGTCAGGAGAGAAAAACATTAAAATGAACTTTCATTCATTTCATATGACCTTTGCCCTCTAGCTTTAATTAAATAACCTGATCAAATATTAAACAATGAAATTGAACTTTAAGTGATTAATGCTGGAAGAATAACACTAGATGAAGAGCAGACGGCTGTTAAGCATCTGAAGTCAAAGAGGAACGTCTGACAGTCACAGTCCTGCGGTATGTTCTCTCTGATTCTTTAGCTGAGGACTTTTCAGTTCAAAGGAGATTACGATAAAATTGATTTCCTTCTCATGCTGGAAAGTAATGTTTAAGATCAATTTTTTACACAAGTACTTTCATACAGAAGGATATATGTGACAGGATAAAAACAGATATGTTTCTGCATGTCCATCCAAAATGACAAGGTTTTATGCAGCTCCCTAAACTGACACGACAACTGTGTGTGTTCTTTTACTCATCCAGGGAAACATTTTTTTACTTACAAATATGACCTGATGACCTAGCCAATACGTATGTGTGTGGGGATGGTTTTGATGCTTTTAGAGCTTTTAAGGGTGTGCCCTTTTAACTGGAGGTATGTGGACCCAACAAGCCCCTTGCTTTTCTGGTACCAGTTAGTCAATTCTGGGCCCTTGTTAAGGTGGTCAATGTGCATGCTCTTTGCTTCAGGCTCAGAATCCTCTGGGGGACAAAAAAATTGTCCTGTGTACATTACCAAAAGTATTCCTTCACCTGCCTTAACTCACATAACTCACATGTGAACTGAAGTGCCGTCCCATTCCTAAACCATAGAGTTCAATATGATGTCGGTCCACCTTTTGCAGTGATTACAGCTTCAACTCGTCTGGGAAGGCTGTCCACTAGGTTGAGGAGTGTGTTTCTAGGAATTTTGGACCATCCTTCCAAAAGCACATTGGTGAGGTCACACACTGATGTTGGTGGAGAAGGCCTGGCTCTCAGTCTCCGCTCTAATTCCAAGGTCAGGACATCAAGTTTATCCACACAAGACTCTGTCTTCCAGGTCTTTATTGTTCTTAAAGTTCTCTTAAAGGATTATAAAAGTTTTAATGGTCTTGGGCCTTCTTATTTAACAAATCTGCTTTTAAGATATGGACCCCCGCAGACCCTGCGGTTCTTTGGCACAGGCCTCTTAATTGTTCCTAAGGTGAGGACCAAGACACACGGTGAGGCCTCGTTCGACCATGACGTTCTTCACCTGTAGAAAAAAGCCTGCCGGACAGGCTCAGGGTGCTGTAGAGGTTTTTAAGAAGAGGCTCATGACCCGCCTATTTTAATCTGGCTTTTACATGACTTTTGTAATTACTTAAGTCTTTTATTCTTTATCTATTTATTAATTGATCAATTTTCTCTATTTAATACATTTTTTACTTATATAAGGACTATTACATTCTTATGTTTTTAGTATACTGCCCTTTTTATTTTTAGTATATTCATGATATTTGGGGTTATGTTTTAATTATTTCAATTTTTTTTATTTGTTATATCTGTATTTATTATTATTTTATTATTATGTATATTCTGATGATTTTTTTCTAACTCCAGTGTTTCCTCTTGTGGATCTATTAATCTGGCACACTACGGCTTCGCCTGTAGGGGGTGCTGTTGCTTTGGTGCACCTTCTCATTAGAGATCCCGCTCTGTGGTCCAGTAGCCCTAAAGCGAGCCCTGAGCTGCTGTATTGGGCGGGCCCTTTGGCAATGACCCCCGTGGGCCTTAGAATAAATGGATCCCCATTCTACCGTTACCTCACAGCAGTAAAGTAAAGACTGTTACTTCAGACTGCAGTTCTTACGTTTTTGTTCTGTTTTGATATAAGGGTTATGTTGGGAGAACTGGGTGGGTGGAGGGAGGAATCTGGTGAGGGAATGGTGCCAACTGTGTGTGACTGTCCTGTGTTTTTTGGTTCGATTAATTTTCATATTTTATGACTATTTTATTTGCTTTTATGTAAAGCACTTTGTGTTTTCAACTGGAATGAAAGGTGCTATACAAATAAATAAATTTTGAGTTTGAGTTTATGGACCTTGCTTTGTGCACTGGTGCAGAGTCGTGTTGGAAGAGGAAGGGGCTCGCTCCAAACTGTTTCCACAAGGTTGGGAGCATGGAAATGTCCAAAATGTTTGGTATTCTGAAGACTTCAGAGTTCCTTTCAGTGGAAGGGAACTAAGGAGCCAAGCCCAAGTCCTGATAAACAACCCCACACCCTAATTCCTCCTCCACCAAATTTCATCCATCTATCTTGCCATCAGATTGTCAAATGGAAATGCGTGATTCATCACTCCAGAGAAGGCTTCTCCACTGCTCTAGAGTCCAGTGGTGGCGTGCTTTACACCACTGCATCGACACTTTGCATTGCACTTGGTGATGCAGCTGCTCACCATGTAGACCAGGGGTTGGGAACCTTTTTGGCCGAGAGAGCCATAAACGCCACATATTTTTAAATGTAATTTCCAAAGAGCCATACAATAATGTAGTGTCCCTTTCCCACACTGTGGCACGGAGACTTAACCTCTTTTAGGGTTCTTTATTCTGGTTACTGCAGACCGCAACAAACGCCGTACAATTAATTCATCAACTCCTCAATCTGTCCCGCCGAGACGAGAGCGCTTCTCCCACTTTATATTCACTGCTCCCGCTCCAGTCCTCCTATTTCCCTTATTCGGCCCATAGCTGAACCCCATTGGTCCAAACTACCTAACAACAGGCTGAGCGACAGAACTGAGGGCCAATAAGATCTCTGCTTGATCGATGCGTTCCTTGAACTCCAGAACTTATAACGCGGCCCAACAGCCACCCAGTTAAACTCAGACCGCGACAATATGTTAAAAACTAAATATACAAGTGAATGTGAGCATTTGATGTAATTTCAATATTTTTAAAGTACAATAAGTCTGTGGACTCTTTTTAATAACAACGTTATGCTGTTGCTAATTAATGATGAGTATTTATCGTGGTAGTTTTTCTGATGGTCTAGTCTGGTTGATACGTGGTGAGTTTGTGCTTCATGCAGGCGTTGAGACTTTAAACTTGATCTTAAGTAAGTCTGAATGTTCTGTAGATGTGACAAAGTATGCTCACATGCAGACGTGGAGCCAAACACACACTAAAACGCTGCAGTATGTGACGGGCAGCAGGTTTTATGTTTTTACAATCCCTGCACGATTCACCTTGCTGCCTGTGCCTCCCCCCCCCCCCTGCTTTCTTCCTCACACATCCCGTCCCCTGCAACTGTGTGCTCTTTCTCAGAGATGGGAGCGCGCAGTTTTAGGCACGGCAATTCTTAGTTTCCGTCAAAGTCTGTGAAATAATCGGTAATAGATTTATTAGATTTATAGAATATAGAATATAGATAGACTAGAGATATAGAATAGACTTCTCTAATCGGCGCAGATTTTTTTCTCCAAGCTCTGCTACTACTGCGCGCCCCTGGCATCGCATCGCGTCTGAGAAGGACTGGTCTAATGAAAAAAAAAGTATAATTAAAGATTTGTCTGCGAGCCACATGTGACCATCAAAAGAGCCATATATAGCTTGCGAGCCATAGGTTTCTGACCCCTGATGTAGACCCATTCCATGAAGCCTTCTGCGTAATGTACTTGGGCTAATCTGAAGGTCACATGATATTTGGAGCTCTGTAGCAACTGACTGTGCAGAAAGTTGGCAACCTCTTAAGACCACCGTATTTTCTTGACCATAAGGCACAATTTAAAGCCTACATTTTTTTCTCCAAACTGTGGGGGGCGCCCTATGAGGCAGTGCACCTAATGTGTAGTTGTGGGGCGTGTGAAAGGGTGAGAGAAGTATGGGCCAGTTGGAGCCGGTAGTGAAAGTGAAGCTGCCCATTACTTGACTTTATACCATGGTCCGCTTGAATACTCGATTCTGATTGGCTGCTGGGTATGCGTTAAAACTTAATAACCGCACGGTGAAAGAAGAAGTTCCGGTCGGCTAGCTTAAATGTTTTGTATCACTGCGCCGGCTTCTTTAAAACATCTTTTGCTTCATAATTTGGACAAAAACAAGCGGTAAGAGGTGAAGTTTCTCTTTGAAATGATGTTTTATTAAACCTATCGGGACGATCAGCATATATATATCGCCGAATCTTGACTGCAGCGGTGGTGCTGCGCGACGCGGACTATATGTTACGTGACGCGGCGCATCGCGCCGCATCACGTAACATATAGTCCGCTTTTTGTGAGAAAAGCGATCCAAATCGAAAAAAAAAACAAGAATTAAGGACTAAAACCTGGTTAATATGTATTGCTTTTGTAAGTGACCATGGTATAAGCGGGTTAATGGCCTTCGAAGTGTGCGGTTATTACTTTATAACGCAGCCTCCGCTTCGCGTCGGACGGTTCAGGCTTCCACGTCGTGCGTTAAAAAGTAATAACCGCACACTTCGTCGACCATTAACCCTTACGTAAAAGAAAGCTGACTGCATTCTGCTTATGCCACAACGCCTTGAAGTAAGAGGGGTCGCTCAAAGGAATATTTTACTCACACTTGTTTACAAAAGTACAGCCCATTTCTTTTGTACACACTCAAACACTGTAACAACATGAGTGTGACTTCTCTTCACAACTCCCTAACTCATGGTGTGGGAATCAACACTTCCCATGAGTCTTAGTGTCCATAGGTGGGGCTAAGTCTCAGGGCCCTACAACATTGTTTACAAAATGACTGAAGCCCCGTTTAAACTGCAGCTATCAGCTACGTGGATTGATGAATTTTTAGAAGCTGTTTTATGACTGAAAAAATAAAAAATAAATCCAAACTAACTCAACAAAGCTCCTTATTAAACACACACTGGGTGTTTGTGTGTGCTTAAGCTGTCTCTTCGCTAGCACGTGTGTAGCTCGGCGGCCTTGTGGTTAGAGTGTCTGCCCTGTAGCTAGAAGGTCACAGGTTCAAACCCGGGGATCAACCCAAAGACTTTAAAAATGGGACCCTCCAAGCTTGTAAATCAGCATTAAGGGGTTGGTTTAGGGAGAAAATGGTTCCCGAGTCTGTCTCTGCAGCTGTGTCTGCAGTTCACCACTCCCCCATATTTTGTAAACCCATCCCAGGGGATGGGTCACACATGGACCTAAGCTAATTTCGCACACCAAGTCTGTGAGCGTGCATTCACTTTGTGTTACCCAGTTAGGGAGAACAGTAAAAAACAAAGATTGGTTCTTTTACTAGCCCGCTCTGAGGGTCTGAACAGGATGTTAACGTGCTCGCGCCTTAACACCCAGTTTGCCTTTGTATGTGTCAAAAGACTGAGATCGCGCCCAATCCCCCGGGGCGCCCTATGGTCGTGAAAATACGATATGTGCTCCAGCATCCACTGACCCCTCTCTGTCAGTTTATGTGGTCTACCACTTGGTGGCTGAGTTGCTGTTGTTCCCAAGCTCTACCATTTTGTTGACTGTGAAATATTTAAGAGCGAGGACATTTCACCACTGGATTTGTTGCACAGGTGGCGTTCTATGACAGTTCCACGCTGAAACTCACATAGCTACCGCGAGCGGCCCATTCTTTTTTTCTAACTTGTCCTGTCCAACAGCTAAGCAAACAAATGAGAGCTGAAGGGCCTCTTGTACTGGACAGATTTTACTGTTGGAACAGTGCCCAGTCATTCCCACACTAAGACCCCAAACCTCAGAGGTCCCTTACCGATAGTGGACCCACTGCCTCCCCCAGAAAGGCCCCCTACCAAGACAGGGCCAACCAGCCTGCCTACCTGCGGCCCATTCTTTCCCAAACGTTTTTAAAACCAGTCTGCAAGCCTAAGTACTTTATTTGATACACCTGTGGCCAGGTCAGGTGATTAAGACACTTGATTCTGATCATTTGGGTGAGATAGTGAATACTTTTGGTAATAAAGTGTATGTCTGTGGCCTCCATTCTGCTTTTAGCTTTAACCACACCTGCTTTTACAGTTTGACTAATCACACACAAGTTTTTTGTTGTTATGAGAAAAAAATCAAACAGCAAAAACTCAAAATTTAGGGCGTTGGGAAAACCCTGTGTAGAAAAGTCTGACTTTTAGAGGGAAATGAACCGTTTCTATACAAAAAGCCTGCTATTGGAAACATTTCCAAAATGTGTGATGTACCTCTTGATGCGCAACAAATTATTTTATCTTTTTAAATTCCTTTCTTATCCTGTAAAATGAGAATAATATTATTGCTTAAAGATACATGTATGTTCATTAAAGATGTTCCACTTTCTCGATGGTGTCTTTAAATGTATTACTTCCCGGCTGGTGTGAAAAAACTGAGGTCTGTGTTTACTCACCGTCGCTCCATGTTTGGCTCCCTGACTTAGCTTTGGATTTAAAATATAAAATGAAAAGTTTTAATTGTTTGGCTTCAAAGATCAGAAACACGACATTTGCTCTTTTAAGCTGATAAAATGGTTTGATATGACAGAATGCACAACAATGATAAAGTGCCTCGACACGATGGCCATCTAAACAATAAGTGTTGTTTAAACTCAAAAGGCTAAAATTATTTTGATGGAGTTAAACAAAGCTGAGGGCATATCAGCTCTCACAGATACGCAAACATCCAGAGAAAACACAGCCGTGTGCGCTTGGTAACAAATGGAAAAAAGCAGGATCTGACCAAAGGACAGAAGAAGACAAGTTCTGCAGCTCATGCAGCCCAAAGAGGGCAGACCAGGAAAGACGAGAGGAAAAACAGGAGAACTTTCAATACAGAGAAAGACAAAAGAATTGGACCGATGTAGATTTTTTTTAGCGCATTAATCACTGTAGGGCCTCCTTCTAACAAACACCAACATCTTTACAGCTGGACTACAAAAATGATTATTACTGCATATTATTTTGTTCAGTCTAAGTGTTTCTTCTTTAAAACTATTATGGTCCAACCGTAAAAAAGAAAATATGTTACTTTTGTTTTCACCTTGAGCACAATCCTGTTGTCAGAGGTGGGCGTGCGCCCCACCCACAGAGCAAACTTGCATGGATCACCTTCAACGTGCTCCGTCACTCCCAACTCAGATGTCTGCAGAGAAAGAACACATCTTCACTCATCACGGCCTCCTTCGTTCCTGCAGGACACTATGCACAGGGAGAGCATGAGGGAGTCTCAGCCCACAACCTGAAAACTGCCAGTATTACCAGGGAGAGTCAAAACGGGTTTCTTGAATCTGAGAAATATTTCATACAAAATATTCAAAGATTACCTGGCTGATCTTTTGTAACACAATGGAATTGTAGAAGTCACCATTTAGCAAAAAACTGCAACAAAGATTTTAACACTATCAAGAAGAGATAATCCTGTCCTGTCTGCTTTTTCTAGATTTTGTACTCTTACTGCTATCATTTATAGTTTCAGAAATACTTTTTAAAACTTTGAGCTCAAACCACATGAAGTTTTATTCAAGTAAAATTCTGAAACCTGATGGATCATAGCAATCTTTAGTGCGATGTTAACACAGTCCAAGAAATAGGAAAAAACAGAATAATAATAATTGGATTTTTCTGCGCTTTTCCAGATGCTCAACACGCGTACAATGTGTCCATTATTCATTCACTCCTCATTCATACTCGGTGATGGTAAGCTACTGATGTAGCCACAGCTGCCCTGGGGCAGACTGACAGAGGCGTGGCTGCCATTTTGCGCCTACGGCCCCTCTGACCATCACCAGTGGAGGCCACACTGGAGGCAAGGAGGGTGAAGTCTCTTGCCCAAGGACACAACGACATTTGGCTGGTGGGAACGGGGATCGAACCGCCGACCCTTCGATCATTGGACGACCTGCTCAACCACCTGAGCCACTGTCGTCCCTGAAAGTTTAACAGTTAATCAAAGTAAACATAAGTTTAAAAAAAAGCACTGATATTTGTCGGACCAGCAGATTCTTAATGAGTCCAATAAGAATGGATGATTCTTATTACAGAAATATTAAAAACCTCTTCAGGATAATCTAAAAAAGCAGTTTCTCTGTATAAGATTAGTTTAGGTAAGATCCAGCTAAAGTCTGTCTGACATCATGTTTGACCTTTCCCCTTCCATCAGTGTTTGAGAGAAAAAACAGATATTAAGTTTTTGATCATTGGAGGTTCCATTTAACCCATTTGTATCTCGAATGGGTTAAATGCACTTAACCTTCTTTCCTCAGTCAGCTACTGCTTGTCAGTTTATGGCATAGAAAAGAAAAAGAATTGACCCAGTCATATATCGCAATGCCTAGTTTGGTGATACTTGTATTGATTTAAAATGCTGCCACTTATTTATAAGCAAATCTGTTGTTTTATTTTTGTTTTCCACTTAAAGTCTTGACTGCTAGTTGCCAGCACACAGAGCCGCTTTGAGCAGCTTTACACCAAAACAAGATCAAGAGTACCATCAAACAAGAGTACCATCTCTTATTAGAAGTTCACTAATTGGCCTTAAGGTTTTTGTTGTTACATAGAAATGAGACATGTACAACATAGTTTTAACTTTGGATGGATACTGAAACTTTGTGCCAAGTTGATAATGGTACCATATAAAAGCTCAGATTTCGGTGCTTCGTGGCTCATTTAAAACAGTCGAGGCAATGCAGATGGGCAGTACAGAGCTTCAGTCAAAATCCTGAAGGCGAAGTGGGCAATAGGTCTGCTGAACTTTACAGCAAAAGATGCTGATTTTTCGACCTGATGGAGAAAAGGCCATCATTGGGGAGATGAGCGGGAAATTTGTGTTTACTTTAGCGTGTGTGAAAATGGAGATGCAGCGCTGCAGTGCAGACTGTCAAGGAAAAAAGCATCTTCGCCACCTTTATTTAAGCTCTCCTTCATTCTGTCACTCTGCTTCATGTTAAATGTTTCTGAAAATAATTGGCAAGGATTTTTTTTTCCATTTTGGTACCTGAACCATTTAAAAGATTAGATGTACCATTTAGATGTACTCTACCGTGACAGGTGTATTGTGATATGCATCAAATCGGCAGACAATACACAGCCGTATAATCTATCATCCCTCACGTCAGAGATGCAGATCAAAACTAACAGAAAAAAGTGTGATTTCATCATCATGCACTTACATAAAGTTTGTTCTTATAGATGTATTTGCTCCTGCCATTTGAGTCCTTGACCTCTTTACTTAAGACAAGCGACATTTCAAAGAGGAAGAGGTGGCGCTCTCGACCCTTTCGAATCAGAGTCTTTGGATCCCAGACCTGAAAAGAATCCTGGAGAATGAGCTCTCCCTGTGACTCCAGGTTTTCATCGAATCCTGGAGGAAGATCAAGAACATCATTTTCAGTTAGTCAGAGAAATCCTTCATTAATAATATAGTCTTACGTAAAAACTTTATTTCAGGTAGGGATTACCTATTACTCTGCTAATAAAGAATTTTTACAGAAGGTAATAAAACAGCAAACAAGTAAATATTGTTTTTTTAGCTAAACCAATAATGTAGATCAAAGTAAAAATGCTGTTTTATCTTTTCTCTGATCTAATCATGTGTGTAAGATGAGGTTTGGATTATCAACAAATGTACTAAGCATTTTTTTTTTCGTTGTTCATGCTTTAACGACTATGATAGATAAATGAATCATGAATCTTGAATCTCATTAGCATTGTTTAGAGCAGTGTTTTTCAACCTTTTTTGGGTCACGGCACACTTTAACCTTGAAAAAAATCCCGCGACACACTAGCATCCAAAAATGTAAAAAAAGGAGAAACTGTATTTAACTACAGTCCCTCCATGATCTCACATGCATTTTTGTGAGAATTGTGGCAGAAAAAGCTGGAAGCTGCAGCTGTTTTTTCTAAAAGATGTAATAAAAGTTAAACCTTTTTCTTCTAAACTTTTTGATGTGTGTTCGCTGTGTTTTCAAGTCGTTTAGCAACAAAGACTCATTGTGTACTGAGGCGCTGTCACTTTAACCCAATCCATCATGGGAGATGTAGTGAAAACAGCCGCCGAACGCAGACAAACTCACTTCTCTAAGCTTCATTGTTTTGTTCTCTTGTTCCACGGTCTGACACCGGATTCTGTGGAAAGCTACACCGCTAAAGACGAGCTTTAGCTGGTAATTTTGAGGAACTGGGAGACTTTGTGAGCAGAATCAGAACAAGGAATTAAAGACTTTAACCACTTCTGATTGGTCAGACTGAGGATGTATGATTAAGCCTCCAACAATGACTGGTGGAGAACAGCTGTGGCTGCAGCTAAATTGTGGTGCTGTCATTATGATCAAAATGTCTTTAATGGAATCAAATAAACACAAACAAAAAAGTATTTAACGATCTTTCATATTCCTAACTACTCAGTGTTTTATCCGGGCCTGTTTGGAGGAACACAGAGCTGATATCCTGGAGATGGGAAATGTTTCTAGATCAGTTAATGAGGGCAATTTTCCACTAGTGTGCCACGGCACACCGGTTGAAAAACACTGGTTTAGAGTGCACCGAGCCATTCCAGTGCTGCTCTTGACGTGTGGCCCAAGGCGGCTGTTTACTGGTTTGTTTACCTTCCAGCATCGAGAGGTGCATGGCATCGTTAGCCCTCTTGGGAACACTGAGCATCACCTCCAGGCCCTCCTTAATCTCTCCCTTCCCTTCCTCGCAGCAGGTGAGGAGCTCCTACAGATGCACAAACAGAAGGTGCAGCAGAAGCGAACAGTGACAGCTGCTGCAGGTCACGGCAGAAGCTTACTTTCAGCAGGAGCTGATACTTAGTGATTCTCTGCACCGGCTTGATGAGATAGGAAGAAATGGTGTTGGCCAGTCGGTGGCGCTGTTGAAGTTCCTGTTAACAGATATGAACAAGGTTAGAAATGTGATTTTATGCAGCACAGAAAGGAATCCTTCATTTACAGAGCTTTTCTCACATCAAAGTAGTTTCCAGCATGTTCCAATATGAGCTGAGCGGAGTCTGGTTTGTTCCTACAGTAGTTGACATACATCTGGAACTTATCAGCCTAAAGAAGAAACAGCCTGTTGTTACAGCTGAAGTCTGCAACTTCTGACATGTTTTAGGTCGGAAACATACCCAAGTGACAAAACAATGCCCTACATCCTCGGGAAGCTGCTCATATTTCTCCAGTTCTTTCAGAAAGATGCTAACAAAAGCACAATGACAAGACTGCTTTACTCAGGGTGGGGGTGGGGCTGGGGTTTTACTATAGGTTTCTTACTTATAGTGGAATTCAAAGAGGTCCTGCATGTTTCCAAAGATTATATGTTCCTTGTTGACAATTCCTGGAGGTATCTCCTCCACCCCACTGGTCATCTCCCACAGGTAGGTCTGCAAGGAAGCAGACAAGTTCAGTCACACAAAAATCAGTGAACAAAGACTGAGAATGTTTCCTCTGATTACTGCTCATTTAGCCCAACTTACATCCATGCACTCTCGCAGATCTCGCACATAGGTTTTTTCTGTCTGGATCAGCTCAGCCATGATGAACCTACACACAGTCGAACAAGCAGATAAGCATGTCTGGATCCTGTACAGACTGATCTGCCTTCCTTTCAGCTTCTTCATTTATACTGAGAAACGTTATGGACCATAAAGCAGCTGTAACTAGTGTCATGATGCAGATCGTTTGACATGAACTGTTGTCTTTCTGGAGTTTTTTTGCCTCAATTTCATGCCCTGATCTCTTGATTAAGATAAAAGTTTACAAAAATAAAGATTTTCCATAAAATCTTTTCTGGCTAAAAAATTCCAGTCTGATATGTATCTTTTCAATCTGGTTTTTGGCAACAATACAGCACTGAAACAGCTCTGCTCAAAGTCTCCAATGACATCCTTCTCTCCTCCGACTCTGGACAGCTCCCCATTCTCATTCTCCTGGACCTCACTGCAGCATTTGACACCATTAGTCACTCCATCCTGCTCTCCCGTCTCAAGAATGGTCTCAACATCTGCTCTGCTCAGTCCTACCTCACCAACTGTCAACAGTTTATCAAGGGAAACAATTGCTCATCCTCCACAGCTCCTCTGTTGCAAGGTGATCCCCAAGGTTCGGTGCTTGGCCCACTCCTGTTCATCCTTTACCTCATTCCCCTTGGTGACATCATCCGACAACATGGTCTAAATTTTCACTGTTATGCTGATGACATACAACTATACATCTCCACCAAATCCATCAGCTCCACCACTTACTTCACACTCACCCGCTGTCTAACAGACATCAAAACATGGCTTGAGCACAATTTTCTCAACTCAACTGTGATAAGACAGACATAATCATAATTGGCCCCAAAACATTCACAAAATCCATTCCAAATGTTCAGCTATATTTCAAAATACCACGTTTTCTTTGTCACCAGTCATCCGTAAGCTTGGGTTTCTCTTTGACACTAATCTATAACTTGAACAATATGTTCACCAAATCACTCGGTCTGCCTGTTTCCACATGAAAAACATTGCCCGCCTCCGTTCATCCCTCTCCTTTGCTGCTGCTGAAACCCTCATTCATGCTTTTATTACCTCCCGGTTAGATTATTGCAATAGCATACTCCACGGTACACCCTCCAGAATAATAAATAAGCTGCAATACATTCAGAACTCTGCTGCCCGTCTGCTCACACACACCAGCTCTCGTGAACACATCACCCCGTCCTTCAGAACCTTCACTGGCTCCCCATCGCTCAGCGTATCAAATTCAAAGTTCTCCTCATCCCCTTCAAAGCCCTTCATAACCTGGCCCCACCCTACCTCACCAATCTCCTACAGTGTCACACCCCTTCCCGCTCTCTGCGCTCGTCCGATGCTAACCTTCTGTCTCTCCCCTGTCGGACCTAGCATCAAAATTGGGGAGACAGAGCTTTCTCCATTGCTACTCCAACCCTATGGAACACTTTGCCCCAACATCTCAGAGACTGCGCTGACCTCCCAATTTTTAAAAAATCACTTAAAACTCATCTTTTTAAAATAGCTTTTAATCTTTGATCTTTCTTCTATGTTTTTATTATTATTTTTATTGTATTAACTCTGTTCTTATTAACTGTTTCTGCTCACATGTTTTGTGAAGCCTCTTTGTGTGCCATTTAAAGCGCTATACAAATACAAATTATTATTATTATTATTATTATTACGTAAATGTGTAAAATATTAAGCTGATCTTTGAAGATCCTGAATTTTGCTAAAGCACAAAATGAAACAGACGTTTTTTTCAAAAACTGAAATTGTTTTACTTAATGCTAACGTAGCTAAACGTAAGCTTGTGGTCCATTGATTGTAGTTTTGTAAGCAACAACTACAAGGTTTTTCAAATGGCATTTTTTATCTGCTCCTATTTCATACCATTTTAAACAGAGACATACTCAAAAATGCAATTTTAACCTGAATTTTCCTTCTAAATGTCCTCAATCATCGGAAAAATGCTACAACATGTTAGAAACACCAAAAACGTCATTTTCACTGGAGTGGGTGTTTAAATGTTCCCAGGTGAGCCATTGAGATCAGGTTTTCTTGAGTTTTGCTTGATGACTTAGTCTCAGTCTTTTTTAATTAGGTTTATTTAAAGGGGACAGTACAATTAAAAAAAAGCCTGAATTAGGCAAAGACTAGTTTTTATCTGTAGTCCTCTGACCATAATGTAAAAAGCCGTATATATTAAAATACAAATATTGATACAAACACAAATCAGTAGCGGTTTTAGCCACGAGCAAGACGGGCAGTTGCCCAGGGGGCAAATTTGAATGGGGGGCGGCATCCTGGTGCTTGGAAGAAAAGAAGAATTGCAGTTTTCTATTATCTATTATTTCACAGACTTTGGAACGGCCTAAAACCAGCAAATTGGCGCCCCCCAGCAGCTGCACGTGCTCCTGTCTTAGAGAAGGAAAAGGGAGGGGTAGTGAGCGCAGGCTGCGGGAGTGCAGCCGCGATAATGCAACACCTGGATCATGGCGTGCTGTTGGATAACTCAGCTCATGTTAATATTGTCATTATTTACTATCTATTGTAGATATTATTATTTTATTTTATTATATGTCGTTTAGTTAGTGTCAGTGTTTGACATAAAGACAGGAGATAATGCAGGAAAACAGCTGCAAATAAACTATAGATCACTTGTTTATTAATGTTTTAAGGTTTTCTGGAGGGTTTTTACTTTTGTTTGTTGCACAAAATTAGGAAAAGGCCAAATATTTTTGGAGTAATCCCACTGATGAGTTCCATGATTTAGTTTTTTTATGTTTTAAGTTTCATAAGACTTAAAAAATTATATTCACAATAACAGGTTCTTAAAAAAAATCCAATCCCTCTGATCTGTTTCACAGAGACACACACAGGACTTCCCACACCAAGACATGAACTTATTGCTAAAAATGATGCAGGAGTCCAGCTCCAAAAAACTGACAAAAGAGCAAAGAAAACGGAAAGATATGATTTGTTTCTTATTATTAAAATGTGTATAGTTTTGACAGAATATATTATTATGGAGAGCAAAATATTGCACTTTACTTAAGGTTTAACTTGATTTTTTTCTGGATTAATATTCCTGTCTGTTTTGAATTCATATTTATGTTCAAAAGTTTTAAAGGTTTAAAAGGTTTAAGTTTACCTTTAGTGTGTTCAATAACTGTTTATCTTGTTTAACCCAAAACCTAAAGCGTGTCTTTTATTTAGGCCACCCGAGTTTGACACTGTACTACGAGCGATAAAATTCATGCATTTTAATGTTAAAACCAAATCTCTTGGATTATCATGGGGCCAGTTAGAAACCGCAGCCCAGGACAGGAGAGGCTGGAGAGACCTAGTAGACGCCCTATGCCCCGACAGGGGTGAAGAGGGTTAAGAAGAAGAATGTTAAATAAAGATAGAGACAGTGGGGGGGTTACTCGCCCGGGGAGTAAATTAGTGTAGAACCGCCACTGATGCAAATAGATCAAATACAGCAACACAGCATATAATTAAAACAACAAAAAGAAAACTAATTACATTTAAAAAAACATTTAATCACAACATCAAAACAGGCTTATCCTTTAATGTGTCAGCAATAACAATTGATAAGCCACAATTTTTGTTTTTTTAAGCCCTTGAATGCTGTTTGCAACCGAGTCTGCTCTGGTAAAGTCCTCTTGTGCAGAAGAATGTGAGCATCACCTCTGACAGAGCCACGAGTAACACGCTCAACGCTGATTCTTTGGCTGACAAACTCATACATTAGTTTCATGTTGACAAAATAGTGAAGACTGTCCCAGTTCAAAACACTATTTTTGTTTTAAATTACAAAGTGAAGGTAATGTCTTGTCTTTTTTTTAAACTACTTTAATTGCTTGTTTTTTCAAAATTTCCACCGTTTCCAGGGAAGGTCATTCTCTGTAGCTTTTAGTTTAATTTTCCCTGTAAATTGTCTGATAATTACTTATTTTTTTGTCAATTTGGAACAATCCGCATCTAAGTTTTTGACAGCAAGCAATTCATCCCAGTTTTCCTCTTTGATTGAATCTTGAAAGTTCTGATGTTCCTGTTTTGGTATCCTTTAGAATTCAGTGACAGACAAAAGTCTGAAGCATTGGCCTTAATTTTCTTGTGGCCATTATAAGATTATGATCAGACATTCCTTTGAGCATATTTTACGTTAGGATTTAATTTTGGCCATCAAATACATTTTTCATCTAAACTGCTCAGTCCTTCATGGCAAAAAAAAGCTTCATCCTTCGGTAAAAATCGAATGGGGGGACAAACAAAAAAAAAACAGTAGTGGTCTGTCTGTTTAAGGAGAATTAGAACAGCAGAAACAGCTGAAAGCATGCTGCAGAAAAATTCACTGAGCAGCGGAATAGGATCCAAGGAGCGTTCTTTACATTGGCTGCATAAGGGAACTGGACTGAGCAAGTGTGACGTTACCAGTGTTGGAAACAACGGCATTTAAGTACAAAGGTTAAAGTATAAGTGCTCAGGGGATTTTTCCCCCTTCCTCATGACGCAGGCGCAGAGGCAGGCAGGGGTAGTCTCATTTAAGATCATGACTGGCTAGGGATTCAAGTGGGTGTGTCAAAAAGAGCAGGACAATCACACATCTGCCTCTGCCTGGACATCCACAGTTATAAAATATCTCTGATTATCTGAAAACATCTAAAGAAAAAGCTTTTGTGAAATAAAATTTGACTTTAGGGGAAACAGTCAACAAATATATATTTAAGATTAAAAGTTGTTGCAGTAATATTTTATTAATTTTTTCATAAGTTATTGTTTCACTTGTTTGTGACATGTCAGTTGTTCTAATGTTTTAGCAGAAATGTTGGATGTCCGACTCACTGCCGGATTTTGGCAGGAATTTTACAGAAATAAAGATCAAACAGGAAGTGGTCACTCACTCCTTCCTGCGTGCAGACTTGCGCTTCTCTTCATTCAACTCATGGGTAGCAGCATCCCTCAGCTTGACTTCTGACCCTGGTGCAGTGGCATGGATGATGTCCAGCTGAAGATCTTTACTCTGATGCACAGAGAGTTAGGTTTAAAGGAACCTCCCTGCACAGAGGGGGCTCTTTTCTGCACACTTACAGCTTTGTTGGGGTCTGCCGAGATGCCCAGAGTTTTCTCCAGACTGCAGCGGTACTTATCCATTAACATGGAGAAGTCTCTGTAGCGTCTGTCCACAGTGGTCACCAGCTTCTGGATCTCTGAGGCGTGACTGTGGGCTTTTTCACAGAAGCCCTCAGCAACCTGGATCAGGAGCTTCACCTTCTCCTTGGTTTGCTGTAGATGCAGATGAGAGCAGCTGATTCCTCTCTCACAGGTGTTCTCCAAAAACGTGTGTGTGTGTGTGTGTGTGTGCAAGGCTCACCTTGGCAGTGACATGAAAGACTTCATGCTCCTTTAGGAGCTCCTGTGTGTGGTGGATGCTGGAGCCGGTGGATGTGTGTGTGGACAGGTAAAACTCCCCCGTGTCGTGAATCCACTCAAGAGCCTGAAAACGCAATAGACAAGGCCGTCATTTTGAGCTTTAAAGCCGAGTCTTTTCTTTAACCAAGACCTGAATTGCTTCTGCGTGCTTTAGTTACTTGTTTGGCATTTCGTTCAAAGACCACAAACTGCTGACACTGGTCCAGCCGCCGTTTCCTCCTGGTCCAGAAGTGGAGCACACGATTTTCTCTCTGCAGCAACTCATTCAGGATGTCTGATCACACAAAAGAAGTTAATATGTAGGCTCCAAAACAAACGCGCTCCCTCCTCCTCCTTCTTACACATGCGTGCGATTTCAGCACAGACACATCCTCAATCTACAACACATGTTTCAATGTGGGCACATGCGGCTTATGAATGTACAAAATGGTTTATCCTTTCAAATTGTAATGGGTGTGGCTTGTAATCAGGTGCGCTCTATAGCCCAGAAATTACAGTAATCATTCTATATATTAATCAAAATACAGGTCAGGAAGAGCATCGTGGGAATCGGTGAAAGCTGATTGGTGACAGGAAAAGCCAAAAGGTGAAAAACATTAACTCTAGCCAATGACCATTTTTACATTAGGGCACATTCACACATTTCTCCTCTAGTTTATATAAAAAAGGAAAAGATGCTATCGTTTTTGTTTTTAGCAAAAAATCCTGATAGTGGACTGAAAGAAGTTAGTTTTATGCTGTCCAGTTTCCTATATTTTGCTCTCTGTAATAACAATAAAGTAAGTCTAACTTTTACTTAATCATTTATTCAAAGTAATTACTAAATTATGACAAAATGTTTACCAATATATTTTGCTCTTTTATGCACATTCTTCTTTTCCTCCGGGCTTTTCCCTCACCACAGTAAATAATAAACCAATGACATTTTCAACATCTACAGTATTACATGATTTCTCAAAAGGAGATGCAACAAAAATCTCCATATTGTGCCTGTCCTGGAGAACATTTCAGTTTGGCCACTAGGTAGCGCTTGCGTTATAGCATGACACTTTAATTGAGATTTGAGCAAAAAAACAAAGCTTTAGATGACAAATGGTTATTTAAAAAAATATTTCTTAAGATTTTTGGAAAGTTCAAGCCTGTGTGTATAAAGAAAGGGTTAGGGCTTTAAACATTGTATCCATACATTCTCATTTCTCACACTGTCCCCAAAACTTTGTTTCCTCAACCTCAGTACAAAACCAGGTTTTTTTTACATTGCATCATTTTGTCTAATATCATAGCGAGTCAGTATATATCTGTGTACGGTGTCTATGTGTGTGTGTGGGGGGGGCGGGCTGGCATTGTGCCAGTTTTTAATTAGATATTTGTTTGTCTTGTCTTTTGCTTTTAAATTTCATCTTGTAAAGCACTTTGAATACCTTGTGTTTTAAAGGTGCTATACAAATAAACTTTGATTTGATTTGCTAGGTGGTTTACCTGGATTTTTTTCCTGATTCCATATCTTAAATAGTTTATGCAACTTCTATGTAGAAGTCACATAAACTATTGAAGATATGAAGTGTAGTAATGTTACTACAAAATTCAAATCAGTGCTATTTTCCTTTGGGATACCTGGAATATTCAGCCTGTTTAGAAATGTATTAATGTTATTTGTTCTCTTGTGCAGTGTTTTTCCACCTTTTTTGAGCCAAGGCACACTTTATTCTTGGCAAAAATCCAACAGTACACCAGCATCCAAAAATTAAAAAAGAAGAAACTCTATAGTCTGTTTTGATGTACAGTCCCTCTGCAATGTTTTTTCTAAAAGATGTAATAAAAGTTAAGTTAGTTTTCATTGATAATTTTCAACTGAATTATTTGACATTTTACCCTGGTACTTGTTTTTTCCTTCAGTTTATTAACATGCAATTTTATGTAACCTCACAAAAAAACAAATATATTCTTTCTAAATTTTGATTTCTTTTTTCTATATTTTTTTCGATGTTAGTGCAAAGGCAACTGTAATTTTTTTTAACAATTCTATGATCACAAATTGACAAATTTTACACAAAAAGATTATAGTTATATTTATGTTTTCTGTAGCTACAAAAAAAGTGAACATGTTGAAGTTTTATTAGTCTTAATCAAAGATGAAGTATTTAAAGAATTTAACAAAAATGTTTCATTTCTTTTTAGATGAATAAATTGTTTCAATTTAGTTTAATTGTGCCTGTTGGCCACTTCACCTTCATCCTGTTTCTTAAATATTGTGTTTACTTTTCTTCAGTTAAACATGTAAAATAATCCAGACGTGGTTAGAAAAGTGTTTCAGTTAGAAAGATGACTTGGACCAAACTCTGGGATGTTTGGTTGTTAATAAACACAAACCTTGAAGGAGAACTGAAATGTTGACCTCTGATTTCATCCAGATTTAAAAACTGATGTGTGTTTGTTGTTGTTTAAGACGTTTAACAGGGAAGACTCATTTTATGCTGAGACGCTGTCACTTTAACCCGAAGCATCATGGGAGATGTAGTGCTTGACTGCCGCTGATCGCAGACAGACTCTCTTCTCTAAGCTTCATGGTTTTGTTCACCTGTTCAACGGTCCGACACCGGATTCTGTGGAAAGCTACACCGCTAAAGACGAGCTTTAGCTGGTATTTTTGTTGGAACTGAGAGACTTTATGAGCAGAATTGGAACAAGGAAGTGAAGACTTTAACCACTTCTGATTGGTCAGACTGATGACGTGTGATTAACCCCCCAAGAATGATTGGTGGAGACAGTTAAAGGGGCGGGACCTTTCCTAAAACAGAGCTGAAGTTGCGGTAAATCGCGGTACCGTCATTATAATCAAAATGTCTTTAATAAAATCAAATTGACAGAAAAAAAAAAATTATTTTATAATATTTAATATATAATATTTTATGATCTTTCATAATCTTAACTACTCAGTGTTTTATCAGTGTCTGTCTGGATGAACACAGAGCTGATATCCTGGAGATGGTAAATGTTTTTAGAAAATGGGTAATTTCTCATGGCACACCTGAACATCTCCCACGGCACACTGGCTGAAAAACACTGCTCTTGTGCACCATTTGGTTTCTGCTAATACTCTCTGAATGCATCAAAGAATATTTTCAATTCAGGACACACCTATGAAGTGATTTTGGATTTGCTCTGTACACTTTTCATGTCATATATTATTACTGTGTTTCAAATAAAGTACTTTAATTCAATGTTTTTCAAGTCTTGACGCTGACAATGACAGTAATTTTCTGGTTTTGCTGTAAATTCTACAGATTGGATTTTTTCAAAATGTTAAGATGTTATTTGGTTGAAAATGTTTTTCTGAACTTTTTAAATAATTTGAACTTCTTTTAAGACTATGAACACTGTTTCTTTCTGGATAAAATGAAAAAACAGTAACAAAATATGATAGTTACTGGTAATACCAATAAGAAAAGTCTAGATTAAAGGATGGTAAATATAAAATGGAGTTAGAAGAAAGCAAATGCAGTTAATCAAAAAGGGACATCCTCTTATTTTGCTTTCTTTCATGCTGGATTTCGCCATAAGCAGTTTTCCAGAATATGAGCCTGTATGAGTGCTGCTAAAGCCTTTTCTTTCAGCTGTACTCACTTTTGACCTGTTGTTCTGGTGCTTTGACATGGCTCAGCATACTGGGCATGTTCATACTGTTCCTGTGCATGTACTTGAGGAAGACATCTGCGTTTCTTCTAGCCAGAGTACATGCCTGATGGCAGCAAAGACCTGTTAGGGCATACCTTGACTAGAACTTACAGATTTGCTTTGACTGGGTTGTGGGTTACCTTGAGGAAGGCCTCCTTTTGCTCAAAGTGTTTGCTGATCATCGGAGTGACGTGGTCTGTTTCACAGTTGGGACCCAGTTTGTCCCCCCCCCCGCACCAGTCTTCCTCTCTCTTGTACTCCTGCTCCAGGCTCTCCAGCACACTGCAAACCTTCACGGACAAACGTTGGCCTATCACACACAATTGTGTTTTCATGGAAACCAAACACAAACCAAGTCCTCTACCTGTTCCGAGGTCTTAAAAAAGGCCACAGAGGCATTGACCAGCTTGAGTCGATCCTCCATCTTCAACATAAGCTGCTGCCAATGAGAAGCCACGTTCTCTGCACAGTCCCGTATCAGGTTGGCATCATAGTGGTTGGCCTGGAGTAAAACCTCTGCCTTCTGCTGAACCTGCAGAGCACTCTGGTGGGTTTTCTGAAAAATGCAAAGAGAACAGAGTGAGAAACTCCCAGAATAAAGAGCAGAGAACTGAAGGAGATGAAATGGCGTTCATCACCTCAATGGCGTGTTGGAACTGCTCATGCTCTCGCTGCAGCTGCTCAGCTTCCTGTAGGGAGCTGGCTGTGATGAGACCAGCATTTAGCATCGACTCGCCGTTACGAATCCAACCCAGAACCTTCAGCAAAAGGAAACAAATCTTTACTTCAGACTCTGCTTAGTGGTTTGAACTGGGAGGAGGTGCCTGGTTGCAGTAGTGGACTGCGGAGTCGTACCTGCTTGACCTCAGCCTGGAGGTGTCTCAGTTGCACACACTGTTCCAAGTGTCTGCGGCGCCGCTCGGCTGCTACATCCAGTTCCTGCTGCTTTTCATGGAGGAATTCCAGCAATTCTCGAACCCGTGTGGCCATGTCCCCATCCCGATCGCACAGCAGCACAACACCTGAACAGAGAGGGTTAAGGTTAGCCTCAAACAGGCCCAGCTTGTTCATATTTGCTCCCTGCAGTGCCATATGATGTCATAGCATAATAGTTGTTGGTGAGTTTTATGACCAGTTATGGCTGGTCTGACCCACGACACCAACACAGCAGAACTAAGTGGATTCGCCTGAGCTTCAACTCTCAGGTAGTATGTGATGTGGCTAACAGGGGGCAGGAGACATTTATCTGATTCTTCTTGAAGCCCTCAGGACAAATTTGGGCAGAATGTGAAGAAATGCAGAGATGTATGTTCACAGAGATAACAAGAGCATGCGAACCAGAGGCCTGGACGTCGGTTACATAATGCAGCAGCTCCTGTCCCTGATGGATGACCTCAAATGTGAGGTTGTTCATGGTCAGGGCCTTGTCAGCATGAAGCTGCAGCCTCTGCTCTTCTACTGTCAGGTCCTCTGTGTCAAAATCCTTTATCTGAGCTGTTAGCTCTTCATTCCAGGACTCCAGGTCAGAGATGATCTAAGAAAAGAAATGAAAGAAAAGGTGTAACCAGGGTGAGTTATCACATCTTTATCAATCTTTTTTCAAACATTTCCCAGCCTTAGTGCTTGTTAGAAGATGGAAAATAAGATATTCACATAAATCATTTAACGTCCCACTTCGATCATCTTTTGATCTGTTTTCAAAGCATTCCCAGTGGTCTTTAAATGATCATTTCTAGGCAAAATGAAAAACAACCTGCTTCGGTTTTCAGACATAGTATCTGCAGAGCGGGACTGTTGGCGTGCAAGTAACCCTCCACACATCATCCCTTTGTCTTTATCTGCCCCTGATCTATCACTATTGAATAAAGAAATTCTCAAAAATGCTGTTTTAATCCTAATTTCTTTTATATGTGTCCTTCATCATGATGAAATATGCTGCAGGTGTAAGCTAAAAACACCAAAAACACCATTTTCATTGGTGTGGGTCTTTAGTTGTAAATCTGATTCAACTATTTTCTTTTTCTCCATCTTTAATTTTTCATTTTTAAATATTTGAATTACCTGTTTGAGTCATCATTGAATTCAGTAAAGTATTTGTATGTGACAGTGCAATCTGGTGCAGGTCAAAGTCTTCCACAACTCTCTAAATTAACGCCCAGAAAAAAGACAAAACTCCAAAATGGTGATCTCCAGGTGAAGCAGAGTTGGCATCGTTTCGGCTGCCACTGTAGAGTTAATCACATTTTTATAGTCTCACTCACATTGATGGCATCTCGTTCAAATATGCGAAGCTGTAAGAATAGATCCAGTTTGATCTTCCTCTCCTGGAAGAGTTCTTCCATTTGTGTCTGGGCCTCATCCAGCTGCCGAAGAACGCTCTCGATATGGTTAATGGAACTGTTGTGGGGCGTCTTGTTGCTGGATAGGGCAGAGTCCCTGAAATTAAAAATGTAAAATAAAAAAAAGTCAAGAACAACCAGACCTTTTTTAACAGACAGTTATTTTTACAAAATATTTGACGTTTCTGTTTTTTATGTTTGATTGTTTTTTATGGTGTCAATATAGTGCCTAAAGAATTGCGCAGCAAAACAGTAAAACCATGCATCAAAACCTCAAATCTGAGAATCACAATGCATAAATTGAGAACCAAAACCTATAATTTGCAACCAAAAGCTATAACCCAGAGCACAATCATATTTCTCAGTTCCCGATTTGTTTTCTTGCCATTCTGAAATCCTGTTTTTGAGTTGCATTTTTATTTTTAGATCGCCTTTTTGAGTTGCGCTTTTATTTTTTGAGTTGCGCTTTTATTTTTTGAGTTGCAGTTTTATTTTTACATCGTCTTTTTGAGTTGCGCTTTTATTTTTTGAGTTGCACTTTTATTTTTTGCGGTTTTGATTCTAAAACCTGTCGACACGTAAAAACAGTGTCACGTCAGTCAAGGGAAGGGGAGGCGGGACATCCCCACATCCAGAGGCTCATTGGCTGCCGAATAACACCAAGTCTTACTTTGTAGTAGGTTTAGGGGATGTCATCTGGACTTGGTTTTTAAAGTTAGAAGACGTTTCGCCTCTTATCCAAGAGGCTTTGTCAATTCTGAATTAGCTGGTCTAAGAGCTGGTATATATGCGCTCATGGGAGAGGAGTCAGACCTGAAACTGGAGGTATTGTCCACTTAGCCTACATGGTTTCGGGTCGTTAATAGTCCTTTGTCCTCAGCTGGGGGTTGGGGGAGCCAGTGACTCCCTCCGTGGTCATCTCTTTCAGCGGTTAACGACTCAGGTGGAACTGGTTTGGTTTGTTTAGGTTTCAAAACACTGCCGTAGATGGATGGAACCTGAGACCACCATTCTTATTAAGAGAAGGTTTATCCTTCTTGACAAAGATGGCTTCTTTCACTCCTCGCTCAAACCATCCTTTCTCTCTGGCTAGAATTCGGACTTCACTGT
This sequence comes from Oryzias curvinotus, assembly GCA_023969325.1. Lineage (NCBI taxonomy): Eukaryota > Metazoa > Chordata > Actinopteri > Beloniformes > Adrianichthyidae > Oryzias > Oryzias curvinotus. Next base: position 5,600,506 of record CM043716.1, on the reverse strand, counting down.
CCTCGAAGGAGTGGTTTGTGGCCTTCAGGTGGACATGCACTGCAGACTCAGGTCCACTTGGGTTGGCTCTGCAATGTTGGTAAAGCCGCTTGTGTAGACGTTGTTTGGTTTCTCCTATATACTGTTCATTGCAGTTTTCTTTGCAGTGGATAGAGTACACAACATTACTCTGTTTGTAGCTAGGAATTTTGTCCTTTGGATGAACCAGTTTTTGTCTGAGGGTATTGACTGGTTTGAGATGAACTGGGATGTTATGTTGTTTGAAAATCCTTTTAAGTTTTTTTTTTTTTTTTTTTTTAAGTTTTTCAGACAGGCCTGAGATATACGGAATTGAAATACTGTTCCGTTTCGGCTCTTGTTCCTTCTTGTCTTGTTTTCCTGTATGTTGGGATCTGGTGAATGCCCACTTGGGATATCCACAGGTTCGGAGGGCTGGGTGGATATGTTGCTCTTCCTTCTTCTTTCCCTCAGAGCTTGTGGGCACCTCCTGGGCTCTGTGTTGTAATGTCCTGATGACGCCTAGTTTGTGCTGTAAAGGGTGGTTTAAGTCAAATAAAAGGTACTGATCTGACTGAGTCTTGCGTCAACAGACCAGTTTAGAATGTGCCGGTAAGTTTTTCAAATCTTTTACTGTATTAAACTATAAAACATGTACTTTATTTATCCAGAGGACGCCAGCACAGTCAGAAGAGGAGCTCTACCAGTAGCTTCTAGCTTAAAAAGATGTTAGAAAGTTAGACGTTGCATGAAAAACTATCACTATTGTTCTCCTGTGTTAGCATGCTAGCTAGCTAATGCTAGCGGGGTTTCCAGCTCTTTTCATGACTTTTATGGATTAAACAAAGTAGATTTTTTTTTACCACAGTGTCAGGATCGGTCATGTCAACCTGGGAATAATTGCCCGTGAATTGTCACTAGGATTAACCAAATATGTTTTTCAAGAAGTACATTCATGTATAATTTATAAGGTTTCTCAATATTTCCTCAGGGATTACAGATGGATTGAACAAAGCAACATAATGCTGTAAGAAAGTGACACCTTTCCTAGTTTGGGATCAAGTTCATCTCTATTTAAAAGAAATAAATAAAAGTAAAATTATGATTCAGAAACACATTTTTTATTTGAGGTACCAGAACAAATTTCCCATGTGTGGGATCAATAAAGTTTTTCTGATTCTGAACTGTATTCCAAAGCATTTTATTCTCAACCTTAAAGATTGCAGGTTCACACAGGAAGTTAACTCCCACAATATGCAGATACTGAGTATCATCTAGGTATATATATATATATATATATATATATATATATATATATATATATATATATATATATATATATATATATATATATATAATATATATATATATTCTCATTTTAACTTTCTTAAATACATTTTTCTTAGTGTGCAGGATGCTGTGGACATTGGATGACAGTCCAACATAAACCAGGCAGAGCAGGAAACTGTTGGAGTTGTTGTTCCCTCCGTGGCGTGTCCTCTCTCCTCTCAGACCTGTCCCATCTGTTCAACCCTTGTGAGACATTAGAAAACCATGGCCGAGACATTTACTTGTCTGTACTGAACTAAGCATGTCATCATAGCAGGATGTAACAAAAACTAACAGTGTGAACAGATCTCATCTGCCTTACAAAATACTGCCCTCCCTTAAGAAAATAAATGGCTAATAATCACCACTGGTATTTTGTAAAGCTTCCCTTTTTAATGTTTGACAATTAAATGTGTTTTGTACAAAAGACTGATGGTTTTGCAAAGATCTTTGAAACACAGAGTCAAGTGCATCAGATTATTTGAAATTCTGAACCACAATTCAGATAAATTAAAATAACTGTTTTTAAAACTCCTCAAAAGACTTGAGGTGGAAAAGTCACTGTTTTGTGCAGGCACTGAGAAATGGGAAGCAGACAGTGTGCCTGGGCATGTTGTCAAAGCAATCGTGGTCAAAATGGACAACTATTCAGGGCTCCAGACTGCGACCAAATGGTCGCATTTTGCGACCAAAATTTGAGAGTGTGCGATTGAATTTTACATCCAGTCGCACATGTGCTACCAGTAAATTTGTCTCCCCCACCTTTTGTATTTTTTATAAATTAAACGTGGAATGGGCACGTCAATGATCAATGAAATAATCAATGAGACGCGAGCACACACGCACGCAGACACACACGCACGCAGACACACACACTCGCAAACATACTCATGAAACGCGAGCACACACTCGCGTTTCATTGAGTGATGGCTGTCTGTGAGGGGGCCAGTGTGTGTGAGAATAGGGAAAGCCACTGTAAGTGGCTAAAATGCGTGGAGGGGGAGGGGCCTGAAAACAGGAAACCTGACAGCCCCCTCCCCGGACCACATTAAGGAGTTCCTTACTTTCCTGTTTAGAACGTTTTTATTCGCTCGTAATTTTCTAAATACATGCAGTCCGTGCTGAACTTTCTCTGGGCCGCACAGACCCGCAGGAAGGTTTAGGGTTAAGGTTACGGTTAGGCGCGCGGTGTCGTATCCACCCCGAACAAACCGTTCTAATGGACGGCTGTTACGGCAGCACACCGCTCCCGCGGGAGTCGGGTCAGCTGAGGAGAATAAATGTCTCACACCTACATGCGTGACAGCTAACAGGGCTTTAGCATTATACACGTGCGATTTAGTCTTAGACACACTTGAAACACGTGGGGAAAATGCAACGATAGACGTGTTTGAGATGAACCAGCGCCTTGCCTGGATTGTTAGCGAGAGACCACAATGACGTCTACGATAGTGATTGGTCAATTTCTAACTCTCCGTTATTAGTGAGCTCGATAATAACAAGTTTTAAACGGGAAATATAGTGTGGAATTCAATTAATGCTTAGGACTGTAGACTGCTCCTTTTGATTATAGTTAACAAATGACAATGTTTTTTTTCTGAGATTAAAAAAGGGAAACTGACATTTGGGAGAATTAAACCAGACTGCACACCATAAATAAATATTGTTTTTATACAGTAATACATTTGCTCAAATTGGAAAAATAAGTTATATTGCCAATGGCTCTCCCTTTAAAACAAAAAAATGCCATTATTAGTTATGAGTGAGAAAAACGTTACAAAAGGTATCATAAAATCGCTAAGTAGTTTGTCCAACTGGTGTTACCGTAGGGTGACGTCTTTTTAAAGACAAAAATACAAACTCCAGCAGAGGATGAACACACTACAAATTACACACTCACTATGGGGGGTACAAAATACCCGTAGGGTGACGACGCTAAGTAGTAAAATCGCTAAAAGTAAAATCGCTCGCTAATTTGTTTGTCTAACTGATGGTACTGTAGGGTGACGTCATCAATGTACGAAGGACTCGAGAACATCCGGCAGCCCGAGAAGATCCGGTACCCACAGCGGATCTGCAGCGAAACTGAAGGAAAACAGGAAGTTGGAGTTGTCCTTTAATATGCCTCTACCCCTTAGTATGATCTGTGTTATTATATATTTTACATTTATTTGAATGTTTTGTAATGTATCTAGCCTTTTTTTAATGAATAGGTATTTTAAATTATTTTAATTGATCACTCAACTACAAAAACCATCAGGACACATGTCCCATAATGCATTGTTTTGTAGTCTGTAGGGCAGCTTTCAGTCAGTTCAGTACTAAATTTCCAGCTGCGTTCGCTCAGGTTGGGGCCTTGCTCCCACCCCTTTTTCGTGATATTTTTGTGATGATTGACAGGTGATGTTCGAGCAACAACAAAAATATATGTCTCACACCAGGTGATCTGCACAGCGTTTCGTCCACCTGGGTGATCTCAAACACGCTTATTGTGCATCTTGGCTGCACTTATTTGGTGTCACAAAGATAAATTTCCATCTATTTTCTTTACTATTTGTACTGTCATGACAGTGACGGTTCTGTCAGTTTAGCTGTTGTTGCATCTTCAAAAGTGCAGAATAAAATGTGACACTGAATTTGAAACAGCAAATTGTAATTTCTGCATCTATTATTAAAGTATTTATTAGTAATACAGTGGAAATTAGTAGATTTGGTTAGCATGTTGATTTACGGTATGCGCCCCTAAATTTTCTGGTTGTGCCCCTAAAATTTTCAGTTGGGGGCCACAGTGCTCCTGGTGAAAAAAGTTAGTCTGGAGCCCTGCTATTTTAAATGCTTCTCTCTCAGTTAACAGGAGATGTCTGTGAGCCTGCCGGACAGCCTTTGCATCACACCGGGAAGTCTTAGGGGCCTGCATCTGGAAAGAAACAAAAACAGCAAAGTCAATTAACCAAAAAAAGAAGAGAAAAATTAAGATTAAAATTGTTTCCATGACCTTCAACAAGTTGTAGACATCCACGTCGTAGCTGCCTCAGTATTTCTGCCTTTTTCATTATGGCATGCATAACAATGGCCCTTATAGAAAACAACAGACATACAGGAATAGTCCATTTTAAAACCACAACCTCATTAAAAAGAAACTAATAATTCTATTGATGTCTAATACTGGAATAATTTTAAGGGGAATAAAGCACGTTTTTGCTGGTCTGCTACAATTTACTCTGCTCTGATTCACTCATACCAGACTTCTGCCAGTCTGCATAGTGCAGACGCATACATTTTGTAAATATGGCACAGCAATATTGTTGCTCTGTTCAATTCCCTCTGTTAACCCTAAAAAATATTGAGAAACCTTATAAATTATACATGAATGTACTTCTTGAAAAACATATTTGGTTAATCCTAGTGACAATTCACGGGCAATTATTCCCAGGTTGACATGACCGATCCTGACACTGTGGTAAAAAAATCTACTTTGTTTAATCCATAAAAGTCATGAAAAGAGCTGGAAACCCCGCTAGCATTAGCTAGCTAGCATGCTAACACAGGAGAACAATAGCTGATAGTTTTTCATGCAACGTCTAACTTTCTAACATCTTTTTAAACTAGAAGCTACTGGTGGAGCTCCTCATCTGACTGTGCTGGCGTCCTCTGGATAAAGTACACGTTTGATAGTTTAATACAGTAAAAGATTTGAAAAACATGAAAAACTTACCGGCACATTCTAAACTGGTCTGTTGACGTAAGACTCGGTGTTATTCGGAAGCCAATGAGCCTCTGGATGCAACTCAAAAACAGGATTTCAGAATGGCAAGAAAACAAATCGGGAACTGAGAAATATGATTGTGCTTTGGGTTATAGCTTTTGGTTGCAAATTATAGGTTTTGGTTCTCAATTTATGCATTGTGATTCTCAGATTTGAGGTTTTGATGCGTGGTTTTACTGTTTTGCTGCGCAATTCTTTAGGCCAGGGGTCACCAACCCTGTGCCCGCGGGCACCAATGCGCCCCCGAGCACCCCTTGTGGCGCCCGCAGGAAATGCACCCAAAAAAGAATTTTTTTTAAATTGAAGCAAATATTCAACAAACGATAACGGCATGTCTGTCAATGACAGCAAAATAAATGCTGAGATAAAGGTATAAAAAAAAAACAAATATGAAAACAAATATAACTTAAAATCAATAAAATAAGGGTCTGGTACAAAAGTTTGAATAGATCAAATAAATGACACAATGTCTGGGCATTCTTATGATTCATGTAATGTAAAGATTTAGAGATTAGGTTGAGACGGTTGAGTGATCCATTATGTGAGGTTTCACCTTTAAGAATTTACAAGTATGAATCAGAAAGTCCAGATTTTTGTCAATTAATTGTAATCGAATTTTAATTGTATTATTTAAAGGGTTAATGATGATATTTTTTGATTTAAGCCAATTATGAAAAGAAGACCAAAACTCTTTTACATGAAAACATTCAAAGAAAAGATGTAAAAAAGATGTGAAAAGATGTTAGTAAACAGGTCCTGTGGCGCCCTTCATACCACTTGGTGCCCATGAAATTGCCCCCAGTCTCAAAAAGGTTGGTGACCCCTGCTTTAGGCACTATATTGACACCATAGTTTTTGCCCATAACTTGTGTCCCACTCAGGAAAAAAATAATTTTCAATTAAATGTGTGATAAATAGAGGCTCAGAGTCTGACACACAGCAAGCAGGTGCTTCACAGCTCTGCTGGAATGTACGCGGCATCAACAAAGTTGAGGATAGACTGCACAGGTAGGCAGGCTTTTGCAGCCTTCCAGAACACACAAGCAGATACATTTATGAAATCCATCTTATGCAAGTAATCGCCAGAGATTCAGTATAGAGAGGCAGAGAGGATGGACATGACTTTAGCATGTCGTCCTTCTTCTCCAAAAGGCATGAAGTTAAACTAAGGCTACTGGAGCACTATTGCAGCAGCAAAGACTTTTTAGTTTACTGGAAGCCAGCAGCATCCGCAGGGGTAAACTGATGACAACACACGTTTCAGCAAAACCATTTTAAAATCATAATCCTTTAACAATGTCAGAGCAAAAAAAAAGACACATGGTTACGAGCTCAATACAAGGTCAATAAATGAGAGTAAAAAATTGTCTGTCAGAGAATCAACGCCTTTAAAAAGACTTTCCGTTAATGTAAGCCCCAGAACCTGAACCTTGATATTCAGGAAAACATCAGCTAGTCCAGAAGACCACTGGCATGGAAATAAACTTTGTCAGGAAGTTTGTGCACATGTTCAAGACAATACACAATTAAAAAAACATATTCAAAGAGACCTTTGCTTTCTAAACCATATTCCAGCATATCGAAGGCGGCATGATTCAGGAAATCCTTGCTATTCACTTTAAAGAACTTTAAAGAATGCTGTATCGGTTTCCATTGTAATCCCTTTGAAAGGGGCTTATTCAGACTTTAAATACTATACTACGACATATTTACAAAACAAATTTACAGTCTTTCAAGTCTTTCAGTCTTCTGTTGGTGAAAAAATTCACCAACAGGTTTAGAAAAGCGTGTTGGGGGTGCACGCGTTCATGTTTTTTCATGTTTGTTGTTAACGGAGTGAAGGAGAACAGTAATAAAAGGTTTCCCCCCAAAGAACGGTGATTGATTCTCTATTAAACCGCTCTAGAGTAGAGATGTGAGGGTGTGGGATTTTTGATCGCCGCGGTGATGAAGCAGCAGGAGTCATAGTGTCGGGACTCATGTGACACCTGGCCCCCCAAAAACAAAATCCCCCGGCGGGCGGCTGCGTCACCCACTCGAGGATGCACAGAGCTTGTAATGCAATGAATACAATGGAAACTCCCCCAGAAGCCCTTGAGGTTTGGACACAGGACTCGCAGAAAAATTATTAGCAAAGATGATTGTGCTTATTATAGTTCAAATCCCGCATCATATGCAGAACTTAAAAAAAAAAGTTGATGAGTCATCCCCGCTGTGATGTGGTTATCATCTCACCTATAGTTTGGAAAGAAAAGCTCAGATATATTATTACAACTTTGAAAACTCTTGCTTTCTTTGTAAATATATCATGTGTTGAACCTTTCCTGCAATAACTTTTTTTCTTTCTTTCCTCTCCGCTGAAGGCGGATCTTCCTTTGGGGTTCACTTCCCCGTTCGGACCCTCAGAGCCTCCAGAGTGAGTTAATAAAGAATCTTTCATCGTTCTTCTGGGGGACACCTCCTTTTATTACAGTTCCCCTTCACTATGTATATCAGACATGAACACGCAACCCTAACACACTTCTGCTACACGCGCTCCCCCCCCTTTCTTACACACGCGCGCAGTTTCAGCACATACACATCCTCATTCTACAACACACGTTTCATGTGGGCTCATGCGGCTTATAGACATGTAATAATAAAATATACATTTAAAATAGGCCAGGAATAACAAATAGGCAACAAATAGGGGGAAATAGGCAAGTTGGAAAAGGTGCAGCTTATGTATGTACAAAATGGTTTATCCTTTAAAAATGTAATGGGTGCGAGTTATAATAAGGCGGAGTGTCCTTGGGCTAGGTAATAAATAAATAAATCATGAAAATGTAATGTTATGTTATGTTATAGATGTTGGACTATCTGCCATGTGTTTTCAGTTTGATTGAATTATCCATGAATAGTCATGGGGCATATTTATTTAGTGTTGTGTAGTGAGTAAATGTAGTTCCTGTCTCCTTCATCCTTAATAGCAAATATAGCTACTTTTTTATTTACTGAGAATTTTTAAACTACTTTGGGCTTTAGCTACAGGAATATTTTTGCTGTATCTTAGCTGCTTTAAAAAATTTATAGAGTTCCCAGCGTTTTTATGCTAATTTGTTAAGTAACTATTATATTTGCGTTATGCTAATTAATTTGGCATTTATTGAGGCTTTGTAGGAGTTTAGCCAATTTTTCAACAGAATGATAGCTTTTCTGGACAATTTGACATCTACTTAGGTTCTTTAAGCAAAGTAGTTAAGGTATTTCCAAATTCCTTTACTACATAGCGCACTATTTTGTGCAATTTCCATTTTGTAGTGAGCTCTGAATCTACACCTCCAAAATCGAGTGCACTAGAAATTCCCCAGAAGTGTGCATCAATACACACAATTTCTGGAGACCAAATCAACATTTTTATGGATTCCTAAATAACATTCATAAAATGCTTGTATTTATCAGATTTTCACTTCCTGAAATTGGTGACATCATATTCGCCATTTAAGAAAAAATGTGAGCATGGTGTCCAATTGAAGATTTTTGCCTTATTTACTTTTTTTTTCGGTTTTGCCTGCTATTGTGTCATCATTGGGAGGAGGGGGCTGTTATCCCCAAAACAAGTCCACCTTGTACAAGGTTAGTTTAAATTTTGGTGAGTTTTTGAGCATGTGGTGAGGGTCCAGCTCTCGCTTAAATAAAAAAGGTTCATGTAAATTTATAGCTGAGTCCGCAGTTTTTCTCCAGCGTTTTTGGTTTCCCATGCTCATACTTCTAACATTGTCATTTCGTATGTTATATCACTTTGTTCCACCTGAGCCTGGGAATGATGTTAAGGATTTTTTTATGACATTCACATAAAATATGTACAAGCTAGCTAAGATCACAACTTCTAAAATGTTTTCCAAAGTAGTTCCCTAACGATGCTCGAAAAGTGAGGAGATGATCGATAGAAATCCCTAGGACGAGTTTTCATTCAATTGTAGCTGGTACTATACCCCATAATATTATCAAAAATTCCTTTGTATATTCCCAACATATGCGTTTGGGTATCCTTTGGGTATTTTGAAATATATTTCTTCGGCTCTATGAGCCATTTTTGACTCATTAATTTTTTTATAGTTTTGCTTGCTGTGATGTTATCACGTTGAGGGGGGTGTTGTTCACTATGCCGAAAATTCATTTTCACCTACAGTACAGAAGAAAAAGTTTGGACACTTCTTCTCATTCAAAGAATTTTCTTTATTTTCATGACTATGAAAATTGTAGATTCACACTGAAGGCATCAAAACTATGAATGAACACATGGGGAATTCTATACAAGACAAAAAAGTGTGAAACAACTGAAAATATGTCATATTGTAGGTTCTTCATAGTTTTCACCTTTTGCTTTGATAACTGCTTTGCACACTCTTGGCATTCTCTTGATGAGCTTCTAGAGGTCGTCACCTGAAATGGTCTTCCAACAGTCTTGAAGGAGTTCCCAGAATGCTTAGCACTTGTTGGCCCTTTTGCCTTCACTCTGCGGTCCAGCTCACCTCAAACCATCTGGATTGTGTTCGGGTCCGGTGACTGTGGAGGCCTGGTCATCTGGTGCAGCCCCCCATCACTCTCCTTCTTGGTCAAATAGCCCTTCCACAGCCTGGAGGTGTGTTTGTGGTCATTGTCCTGTTGAAAAATAAATGATGGTCCAACTAAACGCAAACCGGTTGGAATAGCATGCCGCTGCAAGATGCTGTGGTAGCCATGCTGGTTCAGTGTGCCTTCAATTTGGAATCAATCCCCAACAGTGGGGGGCAGGGGGGTGATCTCTGGGCTGCTGGCGCCCAGTGGCCCCCATGGCTGCCGCCTGGTATGGCTAAGCACGCCTGTCCTGTGGCCTGGGGACCCAGACGCCGGGTTCGCCTATTTCTCCCGGCGCCTGGCTGGGTGGGTGGGCGGTCCCCTCCTCCCCCCCTCCCGGGCTGCTTGGGTCCCGATACCAGGGGCGTTCCTGGCCTGGGGGTCTCTCCCCCTCTCTCCTGGTCTGGCTGGTCGGGCTGAGGAGGATCTGGTTCCCCTAACGATCACACGGTTCTCTTCAGCAGCTTGCATGCATCTCCACCCCCATGTGCACGTTCACACTGCCACACTGCTCCCTGTCTGCTTATCCCCCCTCCTAACCCACAGTGTATTGATGGACAGATGTTTTCTGCTCATCTTCGTGTCAGAATTTCACCTTTGATGTAATATTTGTCTTTCCAGCAGATCTGGTATAATTATTACAGCTTAAAATAATAACTTGTTCAAATCAGTGCTTGAATCCCCACTTTCTCCACCTCTCTTCCTTTTATTCTCTTCCACCCCCACCCCCTACACATTCTTTCCCCTCTCCCTCCCCACACACACTAAATGTAAAACATAAATAAAAATAATAAAAATGGGGTTTATACTAATTTACACTCTGGTTTTTCGAAGCTAATAACTTATTTTTTGTGATAGTAAAACCTGTCCAACACAAAAGGCCTTCAGCTCTAATCTGTTTGCTCAGTTGTTGGACAGAACAAGTTAAAAATAAATAAATTCCCAACAGTGTCACCAGCAAAGCACCCCCACACCATCACACCTCCTCCTCCATGCTTCACAGTGGGAACCAGGCATGTAGAGTCCATCCATTCACCTTTTCTGCATCGCACAAAGACACGGTGGTTGGAACCAAAATCTCCAATTTGGACTCATGAGACCAAAGCACAGATTTCCTCTGGTCTAATGTCCATTCCTTGTGTTCTTTAGTCCAAGCAAGTCTCTTCTGCTTGTTGCCTTTCTTTAGCAGTGGTTTCCTAGCAGATATTCTACCATGAAGGCCTGATTCACACAGTCTCCTTGTAACAGTTGTTGTAGAGATGTGTCTGCTGCTAGAACTCTGTGTGCCATTGACCTGCTCTCTAACCTGAGCTGCTGTTAACCTGCCATTTCTGAGACTGCTGACTCAGATGAACTTCTCCTCCAGCAGAGGTGACTCCTGGTCTTCCTTTCCTGGGGCGGTCCACATGTAAGCCAGTTTATTTGTAGCGCTTGATGGTTTTTGGGACTGCACTTGGGGACACTTTCAAAGTTTTCAAAATTTTTGGGACTGACTGACCTTCATTTCTTAATGTAATGATGGCCACTGGTTTTTCAGTACTTAATTGCTTTTTTCTTGCCATAATCCAAATTCTAACAGTCTATTCAGTAGGACTATCAGCTGTGGATCCACTTGACTTCTGAACAACACAACTGATGGTCCCAACCTCATTTAGAAGGCAAGAATCACACTTATAAAACCTGACAGGGCACACCTGTGAAGTGGAAAACATTTCAGGTGACTACCTCTAGAAGCTCATCAAGAGAATGACAAGAGTGTGAAAAGCAGTAATCAAAGCAAAAGGTGAAAACTATGAAGAACCTACAATATGACATATTTTCAGTTGTTTTACACTTTTTGTTATGTATAGAATTCCCCATGTGTTCATTCATAGTTTTTATGCCTTCAGTGTGAATCTACAATTTTCATAGTCATGAAAATAAAGAAAACTCTTTGAATGAGAAGAAGTGTCCAAACTTTTGGTCTGTACTGCAGGTGTATGCAAACAAAAAATGTTTCCTGCATGTGGCAGGGGTCATATTTTTGCTTAAAGGGGCAGAAAACAAAACAATATGGTCCTAGCAGGCAGTGACTGTTGCAGGCCATAATAATATCCTGTTTTGAATAAGAAAAATATTTTAAAATTCAGGAATGAAACGATCAGGATCATGATCTCCTCCATGTTTTAATTGTTTTGGACGCCCCTTCTTCTGCGCTGCTGTCAAAATAAAAACAATGCAGTGAAATTAATTGGTTGTTAGTGGGAAATTAATAATGGTATGAGTTTATTTAGGTAAAAAAAATATATATATGATGTTTCTGAGTATAAGTTGCATCTCTACAATGAAAAAAAAAGACACGACTGTTACTTGGAAAAATATACAGTAGTTGAAGTTTTAATATCATTCTTCTTGGATGACCAGAGAACAGGGCATTACAATAATCTAGTCCAGTCTGTTTGAACCTTTTTTGAGCCACGGCACACTTTAACCTCAACAAAAATCCCGCAGCATACCACCATCCAAAAATGTAAAAAAAGGAGAAACTCATAATCTGTATTGATCTACAGCCCCTCCACAATCTCACATGCATTTTTGTGAGAACTGTGGCAGAAAAAGCTGGAAGCTGCAGCTGTTTTTTCTAAAAGATGTAACAAAAGTTAAGTTAAAAGATTTAAAAAAACTGTTTGATGTGTGTTCATTGTGGTTTCAAGACGTTAAAAAGGGAAGACTCATTGTGCACTGAGACACTGTCACTTTAACTCAATGCATCATGGGAGTTGTAGTGCAAACAGGCGCCGAACGAACACAGACTCACTTCTCTGAGCTTCATTGTTTTGTTCTCTTGTTCCACGGTCTGACACCGGATTCTGTGGAAAACTACACCGCTAAAGACGAGCTTTAGCTGGTATTTTTGTTAGGAACTGAGAGACTTTATGAGCAGAATTGGAACAAGGAAGTGAAGACTTTAACCACTTCTGATTGGTCAGACTGATGACGTGTGATTAAGCCTCCAAGAATGATTGACAGACAGTTAAAGGAGCGGGACTTTTCAGAAAACAGTTATAGCTGCAGCTAAATCACGGTACCGTCATTATTATCAAAAGAATTTAATTAAGAGATTCATAATATATTAAGAGATTTAATAAATTAAAATAAACACAAAAAGGTATTTAACGATCTTTCATATTCCTAACTAGTCAGTGTTTTATCAGGGCCTGTTTGGATGAACACAGAGCTGAAATCCTGGAGATGGGCACTGTTTTTAGATAAGTGAATGGGTAATTTCACTGGGTGGGCTGACCTCCTGATTTTCCCATCCTGAACAGCAAATTAGAATTTATCACTAAAATAGCTCAAAAGGAAATTGCTAAAAAGAAGGAAACTGAACAGAAAGGGAACTGCAGGCATCCTCTCTGGATGTGCAAAAATACTTGTGAATAGCGTTGAGAGCAAAGTGCCGCTGAACTGAACCTCAGCTGCTGGATGAGGTCTTCTCCCTCCTTGACGGTGTTGACCGAAAACTGTAACATGGTCTGCTGCTGTTGTCCAAAACGCTTGATCAGATCCTGGACACCTTCCACAGACTCGGCATACACGTCGTCCAGAAGTTCTTTCTGGAGCTCCTCCAGCCATGTCAACAGCTACAAAAAGAGACCAGAGGGGAGGGGTTAGTGCTCATCAAAGAACCAACAAAGATCTCTGCAAATGTGTAATCCATCTTTTATATTTTAGTAAAGCTAACACAGACAAACTTTGTTGTAAAAGGTCTGGAATTACACTAGCTTGAACAAACACACAGAGCCTTCATGCAACACACCAGGAACAGGAACACCAAAACAGATCTTTCTTAGCACCACTGACTTCTTTTAATATTCATGATGTGATTCACAACTAGAAAAATGTTCATCTTTGAAATCAAAAGTATATAAAACCAGTGGTGGTCCATGCATTTCAGAGCTGGGCCTTCATTTTTTTTTTATTTTCGTATCCGTTTTTTCCCTTTCGGGGTCACGGGGCTGCCGGAGCCTATCCCGGCCACTCATGAGCGAAGGCAGGGGACACCCTGAACAGGTCGCTAGTCTGTTGCAGGGAAAGCTGGGCCTTCAGTTTTGCCAAAATCATTCTCTAACTATTTTCTGTGTGTGAAACCATCCTGTTATATATGTATATCAGGGCTGCGGCAATTCGTTTTAACAACAATTCAATTTCGCTGGTGCGAGAGGTTGAGAGATACCTTCTAGATACAGTCAGGCTCACCTCCACACATAGCCTGGGCTCTGAAACTCAGTCCTTAGATAGAGGTTAGACACCCTACCACTCTGGAGTTGCTCAAGGTGACAGGCAGCAGGCTGGTGTGGGCTTACTCGTGAGCCCCCAGCTCAGCCGCCAAGTGTAGGAGTACACCCCGGTGGACGAGAGGGTCATGTCCCTCCGCCTCTGGTTGGGGGACAGGTCTCCAACTGTGGTTTTGTCTTACGGGCCAAACAGCAGTTTGGAGTACCAGGCCTTCTTGGTGTCTCTCGAAGGGGTACTGGAAAGTGCCCCAAAGGGGGACTCCATTGTCCTCCTGGGGGACTTCAATGCCCACGTCGGCAATGACAGTTGTACCTGGAGGGGCATGATTGGTAGGAATGCCCCCTTGATCTGAACCCAAGTAGTGTTTTGTTATTGGACTTCTGTGCTCGTCATAGTTTGTCCATAACAAACACCATGTTCGAGCACAAGGGTGTCCATCAATACACCTGGCATCGGGACACTCTAGGTAGGAGGTCAATAACCGACTTTGTAGTTGTTTCAGGCGACCTTTGGCCCTGTGTCTTGGACACTCGGGTAAAGAGAGGGACAGAGCTGTCCATGGATCACTACCTGGTATTGAGTTGGATTCGCTGGCGGGGAAAGAGGCCGGAAAGACTTGGAAGACCCAAACGTACTGTGAGGGTCTGCTGGGAACATCTGGCTGAGCCCTCCGTTGGGGATGTCTTTATCTCCCACATCCGGTTATTGTAAGTGTCTTCACTCAAAACTCACATTTGTCTTTATTTAGTTTCAGATTTACTTCTCTCGTCTCGTCCAACACTTGTCTCAGTCTTTTGTTGTGTTCCTCTCAAGACAATGATGTTGTCCATCATGGTCTCTACTCCTGGTATGTGTTTGTAGATCATGTGTATAGTCTTGTGATAGACTTCAGGCGCAGATCGAATTCCATATGGTAGGCGAAAAAACCTGTACCTTCCCTTCAGGCATGTTGAATGTACAAAGTTTTGAGCTTTCTTCGTCTAACCTCAGCTGCCAAAAACCTGACGAGGCATCTAATTTACTGAACCACTTAGCTCCAGCAAACTGTACCATGATTTCTTCCCTGGTTGGCAACTTGAAATGTTCTCTTCTGATTGCTTTGTTTAAGTCTCTTGGGTCTAGGTACGTTCTGAGAGCACCTGTCTTCTTTTGAATGACTACCAGTGAGCTGACCCATTCAGTTGGTTCATCTATCTTTTTGATGACCTCAAGTTTTTCCATGCGTGCTAGCTCGTCTTTCAGTTTTTCTCGCAGCGCAAATGGAACTTTCCTACAGGGATGCACAACAGGAGGGACATATTCTATGCTCTCCAGGTTAACATCCTAGACCTTCAAAGCAATCTTTGTACTCTTTCATGAGCCAGTCATTATCATTTCTTTTGATTTGATTTGAAATGGTTTATTTCAAGCAATTAAATAGAAGTAATACACGAAA
Source organism: Oryzias curvinotus (assembly GCA_023969325.1). Taxonomy (NCBI): domain Eukaryota; kingdom Metazoa; phylum Chordata; class Actinopteri; order Beloniformes; family Adrianichthyidae; genus Oryzias; species Oryzias curvinotus. Next base: position 5,585,102 of record CM043716.1, on the reverse strand, counting down.
GCAATACAAACATCAGTTATACATTCATACAGTAATCAAACGTAGGATAATTAGACATATTAATTCATATTGCTTGAAAGGGAGTGGAAGGAAGCGAACTTATTAAATCTCACCCCGTTATACTATAACCATTTTATTACATGATTTATCAATATCCGGTTCCTAGCTTTTATCAGACAGAATTAAGAATCATAAAGCAGTGGTCCCCAACCACCGGGCCGCGGCCCGGGACACTTGGCCTCGGGCCGCGGAGCGGTTCCAGGCCGCGGGAAAATTTTTGTACCGGGACGCACAGAAAGAAAAAATAATTTCCATTTTATTGTTTTTTTTTCCTGACAAAAACGTTTTATTTTGAAAAGTGACCGGATTCACTTTGTTACATCTGTCACACTTAACGCACATCAAAGTCGCGACACCAAACATCAGGTGATAAACCCCACTAAAATTAAAGCCAAACAACCAAAATGAGCAAAAAACAAACTTCTTTAGAAAGTTGCTTTGACAAGGGGAAAATTATAGTTATTATTGTTATTATCATTACTAAAGAGAAAATATAATACTATAATAATAAAATAAAATACCACCCCCGGTCCACGTTAAATCTGTCTTGCGTTGCACCTCAAATCCAGGCAAATCCCTTTAGACGTGAGAAATGATTCCACTTGCTGTTCCAAAAACTCTCTACTGCTCTCGGTTTCAGCACTGCTAGCTACGCTAGTGCTGACAGCAATTAGCAGTGCTAGCTCCAGCTGCATTTAGCTTTGCCCGAGGTTTGATCGGTACTCCAGTGAGAATGACATTATTCATCCTTACTTGTTGTTCCACATCGTCCAGTCTTTTCTCCAGAATGTCGACCCGGTTATCTCATTACTCGTTTTGGGCCCGAAATCTTCTGAACTCTTCCATCAGCTCAATCAGTGGAGCTAGCTTAGCGGACACTTGATCCATAACGGGATACAGTGTTGCTTTGATATCATCAAGAGTCTTTTTAAGGTCTTCGTATTCCTGGCTTTTCTTGGAGGCCATGGTCAGCTCTCTTTTTTGGAGAAAATCTACTTTTTAAGTCATTTGAAGATAGTTGTAGAGCCGCCGTAAGCCCCATGTGTCCGCGTTGTACCCCAGAACCGAAAAAAGAAAAAAAAAAAACGGAATAAAAACTTGTGATGTCACGACAAAAACTCTTTTAACAAGGTTCAGCTTTACGTACGTGCTTAGTCCTAGAATCGGTTGCACATTCTTATCCACGACAAGCAGTTGTGCTTGTATCCTCTGGTTTTTATGCTTGAATGTTGCAATGCAGCCTCCTTTTACATGAATGCGTTCGCCTGTGTAGCCAGTCACCTTTGTTTTTATTTGATGAATTTTGCTCTTCACTGTCAATGTTTTGCAATCCTCTATAGATAACAGATTTATTTGTACACCCGTATCAATCTTGAATGGAGTTATTGTCTCATTCACTTCAAGTGGTACTATCCATTCTTCTTTTTCTGCTGTGCCTACATGCACCGTATCCACAATGAAACTGTCTTCCTGTTCTTCCTCATCAACAGTGTGGACTTTTTGTCTTGTGGGAGCTTTACAACATTTAGCATAATGGTTGCTTTTCCCACAGTTATTGCAAGATTTTCCATATGCAGGGCATGATCTTGGCTTGTGGCTGTTTCCACATTTGCAACATTTAAAACCTGCATGTTTCTCCTCTTTTTTAGGATATGTTTTATTTTTCTTTCTTTGTGTATTGCATTCACTGTTGTTTCATTTCTCTGAAGCTCTTTTGCTTGTGCTCTTCTGGTCTCTGCTGCTCTACACATAGAAACACACTAATCTAATGTAAGTCCAGTTTGTCTAAGCAGTCTTTCTTTTAGTCCATTATCCACTATACTGCAGACAATCCTGTCTCTCACTAGTGAGTCTCTCAGAGTCCCGAATTCACATGTTTTGCCTAATGTGTGAAGCTCTGCTAAGTATTGACAAAAAGGTATTCCTTGCTTTTGGCCATGGGTGAAAAACTTGTACCTTTCAAATGTCACATTCTGAGTGGGTACAAAATACTCTTCAAATTTTGTCATTAATTCTGCCAGAGTCAGGTTAGCTTCATCCAGCTGAAAGTTGTTATATATATCCAAAGCATCTTCTCCAATAACATGCAATAGGATATTAGCCTTAAGTTTTTCATCACAGTTCCCTGCTCCACTTGCTGCCAAATAAATGTTAAATCTTTGCTTGAAACGTTTCCAATTATCAGCAAGATTGCCTGTCAATTGCATGGATTTGGCGGACTTAGCTTATCCATGGCGAGTTGGGGTATTTGGGCATCCACAGTCCTCTGCTGCTGTGCGTTGTTCACCAAATCAGGAACAAAATCCTCTTCTGTTTGTTCAATTTCTCCCTCGGCTCCTGCTTCACGTCACTGCTGCTCGTGGCCATCACTCAATGTAGCACACTCTGTCAGCCTGTTGCTCCTCGACATGTTTCACTCACAAGACAGAGACTTTTTCGCTTTAATTTTGCTGCTCACTTCTGACACCATGTGTTTTCTTGCTTATCTTAAAGTAAGCCAAGTCAGTCACTGTAACTGGGTTTCTATGACTTTTTATTTAACCGTCTCTTTCAACATACTACACAGTGCATGGCTGTCAACAGCTTACTAGCTCTCTGCTCCGTGCACTAGCACATGACCTCTCCCTGAGCATTTTGGGTAAGACATGCATGCTGGGTAATGGAGTTCAACACAACTAACTTCAATATACAACAGTCAGGATCTCTGAATGATCCAGTCTTGACCTAAATGACTAATGATGATACATAGAATCCACCTGTATGTCATCAAGTCTCCATATAAATGCTCCTGCTCTGTGATCGTCTCAGATGTCCTTTTAAAGTGGAGAGAACATCATGAAGAACAAGGAACACACCAGGCAGCTCCGAGATACTGTTGTGAAGAAATTTAAAGCTGGATTTGGATACAAAAAGATTCCCCAAGCTTTAAACATCCCAAGGAGCGTAAGCGATAATAATGAAATGGAAGGAGTATCAGTCCACTGCAAATCTACAAAGACCCAGCCGACCGTCTAAACTTTCAGCTCAAACAAGGAGAAGATGATCAGAGATGCAGCCAAGAGGCCCATGATCCATCTGGATGAACTACAGCTGAGGTGGGAGAGTCTGTCCACAGGACAACAATCAGTCGCCAATCTTCTTCTGGATCATCCAAATGCTCTCTAGTAAACTTTAGACGGGCCTGCACATGTACTGGCTTTAGCAGGGGGGCACGCCTGGCCCTGCAGGGTCCCAGGTGGTCCCTGGTGGTGTAGTGTGTTACTGATAGTAGCCTTTGCTCCTTTGGTTCCAGCTCTCTGCAGGTCATTCACTGCGTCCCCTGGGAGGTTCTGGGATGTTTGCTTACCGTTCTTGTGATCCTTTTGACCCCACGGTTTGAGATCTTGGGGGGAGATTCTCAGTGGTCTTGTATGTCTTCCATTTCCTAATAATTGCTCCCACAGGTGAATTCTTCACACCAAGCTGCTTACCTGTTGCAGATTCAGTCTTCGCAGCCTGGTGCAGGTCAACAGTCTGGTTTCTGGTGTCCTTAGACAGCTCTTTGGTCTTGTCCATAGTGGAGTTTGGAGTGTGAGTGTTTGAGGTTGTGGACAGGTGTCTTTTATTTAGATAACCTGTTCAAACAGGTGCCATTAATACAGGTAAGGAGTGGAGGACAGAGAATTGTCTTACAGGAGTTACAGGTCTGTGAGAGTCAGAAATCTTGCTTGTTTGATCAAATACTTATTTTCCACCATAATTTACAAATAAATTCTTTAAAAATCAGACAATGGATTTTTTTCCCTCATTTTGTCTCTCATAGTTAATATGATGAAAATTACAGGCCTCTCTCCTCTGTTTAAGTGGGAGAACTTGCACAGTTAGTATTTGTAGACCACAATTTTCATCCCGCATTAACCTGAAAAGGGAAAATAAAAATAAAACTAGAGGATCTTTTTACTATCGTCTAAATGACAATTGAGTAGCTCAAATCGCGCTGCTCCCGATGCCCAAGTTGCTGCAGGAACTCAGATTGAGTCTGTACATTGACTTAACATTAAAATTTGACCCGCTATGAATGCAGCATTAAAGTCACCAATAACCCTATGAAGTAAATCCTGTCCAACAACTCAGTAAACAGATGAGAGCTTTTGTGTTAGACAGATTTTACTGTTACAATAGGAGGTTATGCATCTTCTGATAGCCAAGGTGTATATTTGTATAAACCCCCTTTGTTTTTGTTTTATTAATATTTTTGAGAAAATGTGAAATAGAAAAAAAAGAGAGAGGGAGACAAAGCAAGTTGATACAAGTGCCAACCTGCTAATATTACTAGGCTGTGATTTTAAACTTTACAACCTTTATACTAGATCAGCTAGAAAGACAAATGTTACATGCAAGAAGGAAATTGTGACACTAAGGTAAGCTCTTGTTCCTGACTATGGGTCATACTGGAAAATTTCGGATGTGTCCATCCTCCTAACCCACTCACTGTGGGTTAGGAGTGAGGGATATAGCACACAGAGAGCAGTGTGACAGTGGCCCAGGCGCTCGTCCCAGGCGGTCCAAAGATCACAATGCAACTACAGATCCACCCCATCTCCCAAAAAAAGTTGATCAGTCCATTTTCCCTTGCTCGTTTGGCTATAGATCTCCTCCAGTTTTCCCAAACGTTTTGAGAGAACTGCTGCATGTATGTGTCCGGCAGTGTTGTGATGTCTGGTTGCCGCCTTAGTTAGACAAGATACATTTACAAATCCGGTGCGGCCCAAAAACCTTGTCGATCAGTGGCAAACAACAAGCACTCCCAACAAAAAAGTCTGCGTTGTTCCTTGGAGCCTGTTGAGACAGCTTTGGACTTGGCTGACCTTTTTTGACAATGTCCAATTTTTCTGGAAAGGTCAGTCTTGAGAATGGCGTACGCAATAAATTCGCAACAAAATTAACTTCTTCTATTGTTAATTGCAAAACAGCTAGCAATTCAAACAAAAAAAGTCCTGCTGCTGCCTAAAATAACATATAGAAGTTAGCCAGCTCTTGGTAGTGCGAGCTTTGGCCATCCAATCAGAACCGATTAGGTCATCATACGCCTAACTCTAATTTTAATTGGTTTAATCAACGTCAATGAGTTTCATTAACAGTGGGTTTTTTTATGGAAAATCTCCTTTAAATTGGATGTGAAGGCGGAAGCACTGACTGTGTTTTCGAAGGCTTTTATGGACATATTGAAGTTGGGTCTAAAATGTGATGGGTTAGAAGTTTTCATGCGAAAAAGCACATCTGAAAGCAACACAGCCAGGGCAGAGAGCTGTGAAAGCAAGCTGACAGAACAACCTAAATGATCCAATACATATTTTGGACAAACATAAAAATGTTTGCCTGTGATTTAGACACTTTTATCTAGATTATTGTAGGACGTCCCTTAAGGCACTGCAGGCGTGGATGGTATGCCACCGAATTAAACTTCAAAAACGCTCTGTTTTAAATGTACTCAGTGAACCTTTCAGAGCATCACTTATCGTCTTTGCCCACCTCTTTGACGTGCGTGTGGAAGGACACAGACATATCCAGGAGGACTTTGCGCTGTTCTACACGCCGTACAAAATCCTGAATTCTGTCCTCCAGTTGGTGGGCCGCCTGGTAGATCTCCTCAGGGTCACACTCTCCTGTCTGAGCCAGCTGCTCTGCCGCCTCCAGCAGCTTGTCGGCATTGGTGTAGGTGTTCTGCAAGAGGCCGCAGAGTGGAGGGTTACATGTGGAAGACAAGCAGGCAAAGAGCAAAGCACCTCACAAAGACAAACCATGCAGATGTGATAAAAGCAATCCAGGCCAGTAGAGCAAAAAGGATGTAGAGAGAGTGAGGATAAAAACAATAGGAAGAAGAAAAATTCTATTTTTACTTTAATTTATGATCAACTTTTTAATAAAGGTGCATATTTCCAGTAGTAGTATTAATTCATTGACGTGCGGTGGGGTTCACGGCTGGTGAGGCACTGACGTCATCAGTCAGATTTACAAACAAATGAACTCAGCAGAGAAACCCAGTTAGTTTAGTCTGTTTAGTTAGTTCAGTTTAGAATTTTCCTATTAAATTCTATGTATGATTCATTGTATGATTTTATGACTACTTTACAACTACCGGTACGAAGCCCATTGAGACGATTGTTGTGATTTTGGGCTATACAAATAAAATTGAATTGAATTGAAGTAGCTTATTCACAATTTGGCAGCAGTTTAAGTGTGTTATTTAAAATTTAATTTCAACATTTATCTTTTGTTTTCAAACTGTAGCATAAAAAAATTACCAAAATTGTAATTATTGACTTACTTTCATTAATTTGATTAATGATATTATAAATAATGGATTAGATTTATCTGCGCTTTTCCAGACGCTTGAAGCGCTTACAGTGTCTCCATTATTCATTCACTCCTCATTCATACTTGGTGATGGTAACTAATGATGTAGCCACAGATGCCCTACAGATTTATAGCGGGGAAAATAAGTATTGAACACGTCAACATTTCTCTCAAAAAACATATTTCTAATCAGCTATTGACATGAAATTTTCACCAGATGTCGGCATCAACCCAAGTAATGCACACATAGAAAGAAATCCAAACATTTATGTCCATAAATGAAGTTATGTGTAAGAAAGTGAAATGGCACAGGGAATAAGTATTGAACACATGAAGAAAAGGAGGGGTAAAAAGGTCTGGCAAGCCAAGAAAGCAGCTGGAGTTTGTCAGTATTCAGAAGGTTAACCTGCCCCCTATTAGTTTAAAGTAATATCAGCTGGTATAGTCCTGATTGATGCCTTTTAAAAAGGTTTCTCACCAGCAAGGTGTTAGACAAGAAGCATTGCATGATGGGTAAAAGCAAAGAGCTGTCCAAAGACCTACACAACCTTATTGTTGCAAAACACACTGAAGGCATTGGTTACAGGCGCATTTCTAAACTTCTGAAAGTTCCAGTAAGTACCATTGGGGCCATCATCCGGAAGTGGAAAGAACACGGCATTACCATAAACCAGCCACGGCCAGGTGCTCCTCGCAAGATTTCAGACAGAGGAGTCAGAACAATCATCAGAAGGGTTCTCCAACAGCCCAGGACCACTCGTGGAGAGCTTCAGAAAGACCTGGAATCAGCAGGTACCGTTGTTTCAAAGAAAACAATAAGTAATGCACTCAACCGCCATGGCCTCCATGCACGCACACCACGCAAGACTCCATTCTTGAAGAAGAAGCATGTTGAAGCTCGTTTGGAGTTTGAGACACAACATTTGGATAAACCCATGACATTCTGGGAGAAGATACTTTGGTCAGATGAGACCAAAATTAAACTCTTTGGATGTCATAAGACACGTGTTTAGAGGAAAGATGGCACCACACATCACCCCCAAAACACCATACCAACAGTCAAGTTTGGAGGTGGGAGCATCATGGCGTGGGGCTGTTTTCAGCATGTGGTACTGGTAGACTTCATAGCATTGAAGGAATAATGACTGAAGAAAAGTATCGAGACATTCTTGATTAGATCTGCTGTCATCTGCCAGGCTGCTGAAGATGAAAAGAGGGTGGATCTTTCAGCAAGACAATGATCCCAAGCACACAGCCAAGGTAACTACTCAACTGGTGGAAGAAAAAGAAAATAAAGCTGCTAGAATGGCCCAGTCAATCACCAGACTTGAATCCAATTGAAAATCTTGGAAAGAACTGAAGATCCGGGTTCACAGAAGAGACCCCCGGAACCTTGAAGATTTGAAGGCAGTTTGTGTGGATGAATGGGCCAAAATCACACCTGAGCAATGTATGCGACTGGTTTCTCCATACAGGAGGCGTCTTGAGGCTGTAGTCACCAACAAAGGTTTTTGCACTAAGTATTAAATAAATTTCAGTAAGCGTGTTTAATACTTATTCCCTGTGTCATTTCACTTTCTTACACATAACTTCATTTATGGACATAAATGTTTGGATTTCTTTCTATGTGTGCATTACTTGGGTTGATGCCGACATCTGGTGAAAATGTCATGTCAATAGCTGATTAGAAATCTGTTTTTTGAGAGAAATGTTGACGTGGTCAATACTCATTTTCCCCACTGTATGCTTCATGTTACCCCTTTAAATGGAATCTAATAACATTGATTACATTATAACTGTTCCAAAATGTGAAAATCATTAAGCATACTTTCCAATTTCATATACTTTACATTTTATATATTGAAAATTAATATTTTCAACTCATAGATTTAACAGCTGAAACTGAAGTTTTTCTCTATAAACTGATCCTGGAGATAAGCTGGGTTCAGCACTAACAGAGGACGACATTTACCTGAGCCACATCTTCAAAGTCCTCGTGTCGTTTCTGTAGGGCCCTGGCTCGGTGCAGGGACTTTCCCACTCCTGTGTGTTTGCTGAGGAATGCTTCCCCATGGTTTTCAATCCAGTCCAAAACCTGCAAACAAATACAAGGACTTTCTAGGAATAACCACAAGGTGGTGGTCTCAAACGGCATATGTGGCTACTGAAATGATGTAAGAGAAGAGCATGCTGTAGGAGGCATCTTCACACACTCCCTTCTCTGCACTTTGTCCTTCTCAGCATGAGTGGATGAACACCATCTGCAAGGTCACATGACCCAATTCAGTAACCATACCAACAGTTGCTATGTCAACCCACTCTGAGAAATACTCAGGATTTTTTGGCAGCATGCACACCCTCATATTGCAAGATTATGGGCTAATTTAGAACTGCTCATTCTGGTTATTGTTAAAGCTTTCAACCTTAGAGAAACCTTTGCCTTTCCTCCACAATTAGACGTTAAAGAAACACCACAACTCCAACAGATAAACAGTACAAAAAGATGTCGATGCCTCACAGTACCTGCTGGACATCCTGCTGGAAAACACAGAGCTGCAGCCGCTGGTGAAGCCGCACTTTGCGGTGTTGCCAGATGTTTTCCAGCTGTCTCTGATGATGCAGCACTTCATGGATAATGTCGAGGACATGGTGCACCGCTTTGGAGTAATTTGCTGAGGCTGTCAGGGAGTCAGTGCTGTCAGGGGTCAGGGGTCGCTGCAGCTTGTCCAACAAAGCTTTGCCATCTTGACTCACCTGTAGTGTCATTCAAACATTTAGTTGAGAATTCTTGTTTATGAATACTAGATTTGATATTTTAAATATATATTGTCTTGCTTTTTTTTTTTTTTTTTACAAAGAAAAGACAAAGGGTAAAAATGTGAAGGGGGGTAGAAGAAAAAAGAAGAGAGAGGGGGACAGAGGGAGGGGATACAAGTGCCAAGTTGGCAATTTGAGTAGGTTATGATTTGTTGCGGGCTGCACTGTGGCGCAGTGGTTAGCGCTCTTGCCTCACAGCAAGAAGGCCCCCGGTTCAAGTCCCGCTTGGGGGACATGAAAAACAACATCAATGGGGGACCTTTTCTGTGTGGGAGTTTGCATGTTCTCCCCGTGCATGCGTGGGTTTTCTCCGGGGACTCCGACCACCGTCCAAAAACATGCTTCATAGGTTCATTGGCAACTCTAAATTGTCCATAGGTGTGAGTGTGAGAGTGAATGGCTGTGTGATTGAGGACATTCTACCCTGCGACAGACTGGCGACCTGTCCAGGGCATCCCCTGCCTTCGCCCAAGTGGCCCGGATAGGCTCCGGCAGCCCCATGACCCCGAAAGGGAATAAAACGGTATAGAAAATGATAAATGATTTTTTGCTTTGTGACATTTATGCTAGATCTGCTGGAAAGACAAATATTACATCCAAGACTGATAGTCTAACACCAAGATAATCGGAAGATATCCGTCCATCGTTACACTGTGGGTAAGAAGTGAGGGATAAAGCAGACAGGGAGCAGTGTGACAGGGTGCACGTGCACGTAGCGGTGGAGATGCATGCACACTGGCATGTTATCTTCTGCTGCGCAGCAGAACCTATAGTTTCTGTTCAGAAGCAATTTAACAAGTTGTTTATACTCCAGAATGTTATGAAGACTGATCAGATGAATTGCATAGTCCTCCTTTGCAAGAAAAGTAACTTTATCCCCAAAAAAACACTTTCCACTGCATTTCACTGCTGTCATTAAAGGACCAGCTGAGATCATTTCAGTCATTGTCTTGTTAAGTCAGGTGAGAATGTTGACGAGCACAAGGCTGGAGATCATGATTTCAGGCTGAGTGCATTATAATGGCAGACCTGACATGTTAAAAGGAGAGCGATGCTTCAAATTATTGTTCTTCCGTTGTTAAACATGGTGACCTGCAAAGAAACGCATGCAGCCATTATTGCGTTGCAAAAAAATGGCTTCACAGGCAAGAATATTGTAGCTACTAAGATTACACCTAAATCAACAATTATAGGATCATCAAGAACTTCAAGGAAAGATGGTCAATTCTTGTTAAGAAGGCTTCAAGGCGTCCAAGAAAGTTCAGCAAGTGCCAAGATAGCCTCCTACAAAGGATTCAGCTGTGGGATCAGAGTGCCACCAGTGCAGAGCTGCTCAGGAATGGTAGCAGGCAGGTGTGAGCACATCTGCAAACACAGCGAGGCAAAAACCTTTGGAAGATGGCCGGGTGTTAAGAAGGGCAGCAAAGAAGCCACTTCTCTCCAACAAAAACATCAGAGACAGATTGATCCCAGATTGATCCGACTTCCTGGTTCCTGTTTTTATATACGTCACACAGAACCATCTGATGACTCTGACAAAGACATCCGTCGAAACATGTCAGGTATGTTAAAACACATCCCGTATCTCACAACAAATGAACCAGGAAGTCAGTTAATAGTTAAAGACACTATGAACTTTATTGCACAGTTTGATCCGGCGAATGGACTGCTGAGGACTGAGGCAAAGTCATATTCTCTGATGAAGCCTCTTTGATTGTTTGAGGTATCTGGAAAAAGGCTTGTCCGGCGAAGAAAAGGTGAGTGCTACCATCAGCCCTGTGTCATGCCAACATTAAAGCATCCTGAGACCATTTGTGTGGGGTTGCTTCTCATCCAAAGGAGTGGGGCTCACACACAATTTTGCCCAAAAACACAGAGCCATGAAAAAAGGATAGGTTCCACCCTCCAACAGTGACTTCTTCCAACAGTCCTACACCAGTCTGGTGACAAACAATGCATTTTCCAGCAGGATGGAGCACCGTGCCATAAGGCAAAAATGATAATTAAGTGGCTCTGGGTCCAAAACATTAAAATTTTGGGTCCGTTGCCTGGAAACTCCACAAATGTTAATCCCATTGAGAACTTGTGGTCAATCCTCAAGAGGCAGGTGGACAAACAAAAACCCACCAAATCTGACAAACTCCAAAAAAGTGATTATGAAAGAATGGGTTGCTATTAGTCAGGATTTGGCCCAGAAGTGATTGACAGCATACCCAGTCGAATTGCAGAGGTCCTGAAAAAGAAGGGCCAACACTGCAAATACTGACTCTTGCATAAATGTCATGTAATTGTCGAAAAAGACTTTTGACACTTATGAAGTGCTTGTAGTTATATTTTAGTACATCACAGAAACAACTGAAACAAAGATCTAAAAGCAGTTTAGCGACAAACTTTGTGAAAACTAATATTTGTGTAATTCTTAAAACCTTTGGCCATGACTGTACAGTCTTTGTACAAAGGGTAAAGGGGTTCTGTCCTCTACTTCTCCTTCATCTTTTAGTTCTCCATTTTTGGTGCAGTGCGATTCATGTATTGGCCCTCTTCCCTCATTCCTCCCAGATTCCAGTTGGCTCGTCTGTGCTCCTGTTCTTGAGTGTAGACCTTACCTCTGGCTTGTCTATGCTCCTCTACCTGAACGTGCACCTCGTCTCTGCTCCTACACTTGGCTGTGGACCCTACCTCTGGCTCATCTCCTGCCACAGCCATTCCCTAACTCATCTGAATGAAGCCCATCTGCTGGATTATTTAAATGGTAGTTGTAGAGATTAAATAAGTTATTTCTTCTCTAATAGTTCTGGTACATCGCCTGTCCTTCCAGGGAAGGGTCCCTCCTTCGTGTGGACACCCCTGAGGTTTCTCCTTTTCTTTCGGAATCCGTTTTCTGTTGTTCCAGAGCTTTTCCTCACTGCGAAGTAGGGTCTAAGGGCAGGGATGCCCAGTTTAGTTTAGTCTGTTTAGTTTAGCAATTACCAATTCGCGTCGGACGGTTCAGGCTTCCACGTCGTGCGTTAAAAAGTAATAACCCTTACTTATACCATGGTCCGGGTGAATACTTGATTCTGATTGGCTGCTGGGTGTGCGATAAGTAAGGGTAAAGTAAAGTTAATCGCTTACCGCTTGTTTTTGCTCAGATGATGAAGCAAAACGTTGTTTTACAGAAGCCGGCGCAGTGATACAAAACAATTAAGATAGCCGACCGGAACTTCTTTTTGTTGATGTTTCTCTCCTTTTTATTTTTGTGTTGTTTGCCTGCCAGTGTATTTTTATTTTTTTCTATTTTTTTTCAGCACTCTCGCCCCATATACCTTACTTTTCTCTCTTTCATTGAATGCAAGTTAATGCAAGTGTATCCGGTTTAAATCTGGTCACATTTACATCATGGAATTGTAGGGGTCTGGGAAAAGCTCTCAAGAGGGATAAAGTCTTATGCATTTAAAATCTTTGTTGTCTGATATAATTTTCCTTCAGGAAACTCATATTCATCCTACTGAACGCGCCTGAAGGCTCAATGGGTATCACAAGTTTCCCAATCTCCCTTTTCCTCAAGGGCAAGAGGAGTAGCCATCCTAATCCGTAGGACCATTCCTTTTGTTTACAAATCTATGGTTGCTGATCCAGGTGGGAGGTATGTTCTGGTCACAGGCACCATTAACTCTGTTCCGCTGGCACTTTTAAACATATATGTTCCAAATTTTGATTGTCCTGATTTTTTTTTGCAAGGCTTTTCGTCTTGCCACAGACCAGCCTAATCATCACATTATAATTGGAGGTGACTTTAACTGTTTTCTTGACAGTCGATTGGATAGATCCTCTTCGGCCACTGCCCCTACTCTCAAATCCATCCCGATTTTGAATAATCTAGTTAAATCCCTGAATTTAGTTGACATCTTGAGGCACCAACATCCAGTAGATAAGCAGTACTCATTCTTCTCCCAGGTCCATGGCAGTTTCTCAAGGATTGATTACTTGCTGGTCGACGCTAGGTTAATATCTAATGTTGCTTCTTCAGAGTACAATCCTAGATTAATTTCTGATCATACCCCTCTTAGTATAAAAATGGATTGTAAATTAGACAAACAATCTTATAACTGGAAGGTTAATCCGGCGTGGAACTTGGACAAGTCCTTCTTGGACTACATTTCAGATTTCCTAAAATTTAATGACAATGGCATGGTGTCGGATTCTACGTTGTGGGAATCATTGAAAGCTGTAATTACAGGTAACATTATTTCGTATCAATTATTTAATAAAAAAGCTAGACAATAGCGTTTGTGTGAAATTGAGTTGCAACTTCCCTTGCTGGAAGAATCATACTGTAACTCTAAATCTGCGACAGTAATAAACGATATGTTGAAAGCTAAACTTGAATATGGCCATATTCTTGGTGAACGGATTTTTTGATTATATACGCAAACTTAAACAAAAGCAGTTTGAGCTCGGTGATAAAGCTGATTCTGTTCTTGCCAGACAACTCAGGGGTGTTCAGGCTGAAAGGGCAATTCGTAAACTCACATCCTCCATTGGCGAAATTGTTACAGATCCACTTAGAATCAATAAAATATTTCATGATTTCTACAAAAACTTGTACACTTCAAAAGCTGGGTCCTCTGAGGAGGACAGCCTGGACATTTCTTCTTTGAGTGATGCAGCAAGACAACAGCTGGAAGCCAACTTTACGCTGGAGGAAGTTAAGTCTGCCATCCCCTCGTTTCAATCGCACGACCTGACGGATTCGGGATCAAGTTTTACAAGGCACATATCAATATTCTTGCACCTCTGTGTCTTCACATGCTTAATGATATAATGATATAACTCGAGGCTGCTTCCCAGACACATTATATGATGCTGATATCTGTCTTTTGCTGAAAAAAGGGAGAGATGCTGGTAATGCTGGATCATATCGTCCATTAGGTTTGTTAAACAGTGATCAGAAAATTATTGCTAAAGTTTTAACAAATAGATTGAATGACCACATTGGCATGCTTATTCATAGCGATCAAACAGGGTTTATTCCAGAACGATATGCATTTTCAAACACTCGACGGTTTCTAAATGTTCTGTATTCCACGAAACTCCCTCGTGCTGCCATTCTCTCTTTGAATGCTCAGCAGGCCTTTGATCAAATAGAATGGAATTATATGTTTTGTGCACTTCAGAAGTTCGGTTTCGGGGACAGATTGATGACCATGATAAAAATGCTTTATTCTCGCCCCACATCCTGCGTGATTACTAATAACAATAGGTCTACCCCTTTCTAATTACACCGCGTCCCCAGGCAGGGTTGCTGTCTCTCTCCAATCCTTTTTGCTCTTGCACTTGAACCGCTTGCTATCGCTGTTAGAGCAAACCAGAACATTGTTGGGATAAAGCATGGCACGTCTGAGAGCAAAATTGGCCTGTACGCAGATGATGTTGTTCTTACACTGTCCGATATGAACGAATCTATTCCTCCTTTTCTTGACCTGATAAAAGTTTTTGGTCAATTTTACGGCTTTACCATTAACTGGGAGAAAAGTGTACTCATGCCTCTGTCTGGCAACCTAAACTTGCAATCTCTACATAATTTTCCTTTCAAAGTCGCCACTGATCACTTTCAATATTTTGGAATTAATATTCCCAGAAATCCCAAGATTATTTGTAAATTGAATTTTCAATGTCTAATGGATACAATTAAAAGCTTGATTGATAGGTGGAAATTGCTTCCTATTTCTATACTCGGACAAGTAAACATTGTCAAGATGGTTTTACTTCCTAAATTTCTATATTTGTTTCAGTGTCTGCCTATCTTTCTTAATAATTCGTTTTTTAAATGAATTGATTCTGTTCTTACTTCCTTTATTTGGGCACGCAAGACTCCCCGAATTTCGAAAGCTCATCTACAAAAACCAACTTCAGAAGGTGGCTTTGGTCTGCCTGTGCTGAGACATTATTATTGGGCTTGTAATGCTAGAGCTTGGCTTTTTTTGGAAGGAAGGTAATGATATATGCAACCAATCACCATGCTGGCCTGCGATGGAAAAGTACAGAGTTAAATCTCTGACTGGGGGGTCTCTATCTGCTTTGCTGTTCAGCAGAGTGGATATCCAGATTAAAAAAATAAAAAATGACTTTGTTTTGTACAATTCGTATTGAATTATAAAGCAAATTAGGAAGGTACTTAGTCTGCCGGTCTTGTCTATACACGCTCCCATTTGTCTGAACCCTGCTTTTCAACCAGGTCCGTCGGATCATGCGTTTATTCTCTGGGATAAAAAGGGCCTCTCATCCATTAAAGATCTCTACATCAACAATCATTTTGCATCTTTTACCCAACTGCAAAAAAAGTTTTCTCTCCCATCGGGAGTATTAGGTTAGTAATAGACATTTTGTTAAACAATCTATAACCCAGTTTCAACAATTGCCAACACAACCTGAATTTTTCAAAGTCTTAATTAAAGCGTCCACATCGAAGAATTTGATCTCAGATTTTGTCAGATGTTTTTAGGTCACCAACAACTACTCATATTAAGGTTGCATGGGCTGATGACATTGGGACGGATATCCCTACTAATTTGTGGCTAAGCGCTTTGAAAGGTATCAAGTCGTGTTCCATAAGTGCACATCTTCAACTCATACAGTTTAAAGTAATCCACCATTTGCATTACTCCAAAACAAGATTGCATATAATTTTTCCTTCTCAAGTCTCACCAATCTGTAATCGTTGCCAAACTGGTATAGGTTCTTTATGTCATTTATTTTACTCATGCTCTAAGTTAACACATTTTTGGTTTGACATATTTAGGTTGTTTAGTTCTGTTTACAATGTCCAAATAACTCCCAATGTTGTGATTGCAATATTTGGTTGTTCAGAGCAAACTCAGAAGCTGTCACACTCAATTCAACAAGCAGTCATGTTTGGAATGGTTATTGCAAAAAGGATTATTCTGAAGGACTGGAAGGCTTCTACTTCCCCTAGTTTCTGTAAGTGGCTAAACGACACGGTGAGCTGTTTGTACCTCGAGGAAATCCGATACAAGTTGACTGGTCGGTAGGATAAATTCACAAAGACTTGGGGACCTTTCATGGATCATATTAACCAGGCGAAAACCCAGCCTCTTATCTGATGATGATTGTTTACCTTTCTCTGCATACTTAGGATGAATCCTTCTGTGTTGCTCTGTATGTGGGTGATTATGCCGTATTTCTCATCTGTACACTGGCAGTGTTTTGTGTTTAAAACTTTGTTGAAAAAGCAATAAAAAAAATATTTAAAAAAAAGTAATAACGCACACTTCGTCGGCCATAAACCCTTACTTAAATGAGTTAATTTTATATTAATGCACTGGGCCTCAAAATTCACATGGAGCAAATAGAACAATTGTCATTTTAAGGGCTCTTCTGACCAAGTATTGAGACACTTAAAAGAAAATGATAGCTTATAATGCCTTTCAGGAATTAGATTCTAGCTTTACATAATGGAAATTGGCTGACAAATTCTGCTAAGCCATTTGTTAGGAGATTCCGTTTGTCATATAACATTACCTCGGAATAAGCAGCAGTGATGTGTTCGTACAAGCCTTGGTGATGGTGGATGGCATCTTCAAGGTCCTGCAGCTCAGCGGGCAGATCTACCTCTCCACACGCCTTGCACCATGACTCCACATTGCTTATATACTGCAGTAAAGTACATGCAATGTTAAACAATGGTCCTTCACAGTTGAGGAGAATGTCCCAAAGAATTCAACATGCTAAAGTGCCTGCATGCTCAATGTTATTACTATTACTTCTAAAAATTTATTTTGGCTGAATGTAATGTTTGTCACTGCAATTCTAACCTCTCCATCTAACTGGAAATGAGAAATCAGAAAGTTATTTCTGTCTAATTATGCCTTGTAACATTCAGTGATAACTAGAGTACATCTGTTGGCTGGGTTTCTATGGAGACTTCTTACAAATCAAACTATTTAAAAAACGTATCACATTTTTTTTATTTTTTACCTAAACAAGCCAATTTTAGCTATTTTGTCACACTCATGTTCACATATTTTAGCTTTAGGTAGATAACTTAAGGAAATGTTTTGGTCTCTAACCATCTTTTAGTGCGTCTTCAAACCATAGCTAACTCAGTGACTTACACACACATTTTCCCCAGAAATGCTGTTGTTCAAGCTCAAGTTCTGCAATAACATGTCTACATTCTGCAGAAAAACAAACACAAAGACTCACTCCAATGAAATTTGTGCTTTAAACATGGTCTTGTAGTATTTTTCTCAAGAATTTAAGATTAAAACTTCATTTCTGAGTATTTCTTTATTGAAAAGCTTGTAGTTGTTACACAGAAACTACAATAGGTGGGTTACGAGCTCCCTCCTCCGCCCCATTCTGATGCATCCACTGTCAGAGACACAGATCCATGAACGTCTTTGTTTTCCTCGTCTGAGCTGGAATCTGGATCTAAACTGTACGGCTGGATAGCTCTGATACTACTCAAAAACTGACCTAAACTGGATCTTCAACCAAAACTTCAACCAATGCGACTAAGAGATAAATACTTGGGGGTTGAACAGTGCAGAACAAGTATTAATGTCAAATCCATTCACATTTAGTTCCCACTGTTGTTTTTCCACATCCAAAGAATCCAAAGGGAACATTCTAGTACACCGTATGGTCACATGTCTTTGCTCAATTCAAACTGTTTCCACATACTGGACTGGAATGATGGACTGATCAGTTTTTGCCGACATCACATGTGTGTTGTCCGCTGTGATCCACTTGGTCATTTTTACCTTGTAGTCAGAAAAACATAGCGTACCTCAATCCAAATGTTTTTTTCCAATATAAATTAAAATAGATTTATTTCATTTTAAACTGTTTTTTAATCAACCAGATCGATTTGATTCTAATTGAATTAAATCAATCTGGCTGATGTCAGGAATAGAAACTAATTAATCAAATCATTGATTTATCGATGAATCCTTACAACCCTAGTTGAGACCTAGATTAACATCAGAAAACATTTTCTGTTTGATTTGTACAGAAATAAAAAAAAAAAAAAAAAGTTTTACAAACTTTTTCTTGCAACATTCCATCAAATGATAAAACACCAGGGACCAACAGTTATGCAGTCAAGCCTGAAATTATTCATACTGCTGACAAATTTAGAAAATGCAATTTTTTGTCCAAAAGTGAATAAAAGCTGATATTTTCCTTTTTTTACAGTAATGCCCTATTTGTCCATGTTTTCTCTAACCTTCTGTGTTAATTACAATTTTAGGGTTGTCTTTTAATTTAAAACAAACAAACAAAAACAGTATTACAGTACACCCCTAATCCCAAGGAAACTCAATTTAACAAAAGCAAATACATTTTATAAAGGATCAAGAGATGAAACAGGTCTGCCTAATAACAGTTCCAGAGTTAGTTTACTCCTAGTTTCTGAGCTGTAGACGACAGAGAAGAAATGATAACAGTTTCTATGACAACAGCAGATTATAGCTGAATACAGCCCCACAAAGAGCATCAACTGCAACCTGTGAAGCAGACTAATAAGTCACACTTACCTTGTCACATTTCTGCTGGAAGTTGGCTGACATTTCTAACAGTGTGCTGCGTTCATCCAGAGCAGCCGCAAACGCCTTCCACTCCTGCTCCAACTGGCCTGAGATCTGCTTGATCTGCTGCGCGGCGTAGTGACCAGAATCCAAAAGCCGTTGGCCGACTGAGACGATTCGGTTGATGTTCACGTACACATTCTGGACCACAGACAAAGGGCCAAGAGGTCAGTTTTGAAGTATTTGATGCAAATGCATATCACTGCAAAATGACTGAAATGATTTGTTTAGATTATACTATTAGATTAGATTTGTTTATTAATCCCACGAATGGGAAATTTCCTTGTCACAGTAGCATGGAGTTTGGCACAAGTATGTACAGACAGTAATGACACGTTGGACAGATACACATTTTGAAAGAATATATACAAAAATAAGAGTGTTCTGATAAATAAACAGGGAAAGAGATGTGCAGGAATATATAGGTCAATCTGTATATAAGGTTTTGTACAGTGAATAAAAAAACAAAAACTATGAAACTATTTACTTAGGCTGGTGTTGAACAGCCTGATGGCAGCTGGGATGAAGGAGCTGCGATAGCTTTCCTTCTTGCATCGTGGGTGCAGCAGTCTATTATATAAATGTCCCAATACTATTTCAAAACCAATTTATTTTTCTTCTGAAAAACTACGTAAATAGTGATTTAAACCAGTGAGCTGTGGTACACTATTGTGGTGTTAGAGTTGGTCAGGTGTGCAGTAAGAAATTATTCAATTCACCTAACAGATCTAAAAACATTTGCCATCACCAGAGTATCAACTGTGTTCATCCATCCCTGAAGCCTTCTTAACAAGAATTGACCATCTTTCCTTGAAGTTCTTGATGATTCTATAATTGTTGATTTAGGTGTAATCTTAGTAGCTACAATATTCTTGCCTGTGAAGCCATTTTTATGCAACGCAATAATGGCTGCATGCGTTTCTTTGCAGGTCACCATGTTTAAGAAACGGAAGAACAATAATTTGAAGCATCGCTCTCCTTTTAACATGTCAGGTCTGCCATTATAATGCACTCAGCCTGAAATCATGATCTCCAGCCTTGTGCTCGTCAACATTCTCACCTGACTTAACAAGACAATGACTGAAATGATCTCAGCTGGTCCTTTAATGACAGCAGTGAAATGCAGTGGAAAGTGTTTTTTTGGGGATAAAGTTACTTTTCTTGCAAAGGAGGACTATGCAATTCATCTGATCAGTCTTCATAACATTCTGGAGTATAAACAAATTGCTATTGTGAAAACTTATGCAGCAATAGGGCAGCACGATATGAGGAAAACTCGCGATATGCCATATTAGTGATAACGATGATGACGATATAACTTGTGAAAAATGAACAAATAGCAAAAACAACAAAAACTTATTTATTCCACGTTTAATTTAAAAGTTTAAATTAATTTAAATAAGAGTCAAAATACCTTAAATTATCTCCAAATGACCCTAATCTAATTAGGAGGGTAACATCTAACATTAAAGCTCCATCCGATTGGTCAACAACGTGAAGGGTTCCATCTGATTGGTTAAATGCATAAAGGGGCTTATTCAATTCATTAAATAGTTCAAGTTGTTTTAGCACATTTAAGGTTTACCATTTATTGTGATGTTCGCTGACTTTTGTGATATGTGTATTGCAAAGCTTGAAATCGCGATTAAGATAAATTTGCGATTAATTGTGCAGGCCTATGCAGCAACTTTTCAAATTTCCAATATTTATCTTACTCTCAAAACCTTTGTCCCACAACTGTACATTTTGCGCATATTGCAAGGATGAAAACTAGCCATACATTAATATATATAGAAAACAGTGGGAAATTTGAAATTTTCCTAGATGTATCACGAAGGAACCACATTAAAACCACCAGACAAGTCCAAATTAACCATGCAAAGAAAACGTAACCCCACACTGTATTGGATTTCTTCACTTTGATATTCAGGGGACTGAGCATGATTCACATCAGCACCATAGTCAGCGCCTGCCGCTGGCCCTCACAAATGCTTTGTTTTAGCGTGTATTCAGACTAGACACTTTTGGTTTGCATAAAGTGAACCGGAGATTATTTCCAGAACCAGCAACTGCTCTATGACCCCTTTTTTGGGGTGGTCTCAGTTTGTTTTAAATTGGACTGAGCTTCGGATTGCTCTGAGATTTCTCAGAGTACGGTCCATGTCCAGAGCAGAAAAACTGAACCAAAACGGCCACTGTAACCGGTGGCCATGTGATGTAAACCGAGTAGGAATGTATCAACATATGAGCTGCTGACAAATATAAAGCAAAGACTGTAGTGTTATCAAATAGAAAAAAGGGCCAACTGTTTACTTGTTAGAAGGTTTATTTTACACACCTAAAAACACTTCTTACTTGCTTTTCTCTGCCGTTACACGGCACAGCAACTCATTGAAACGAGGTAGGATGAATGCAGGCTCATTTAAAAAAAACGTTTGACATGATACACATTGCTTCTCACCATTTTCCTGACAATCTGAAAATCACGTCCCTTAATTCTAAATGTTTGTAAAGGAGCATATTTATTTACAATTTGTAAAATTAAAAAAACGCTCCTTAAAAAATGTCATTTTCCCACCACAAAATACACAATATAAATATATATATTCAATATATTTGTGATTTCTGATATGTGCGCCATATACACACTATAAAAGTTATACTGTGGTATCGGTGGTACATGCGTGAAAAGTTCATTAGACATCCTCAGAACGGTAAGAAAGCCACAAATTTGCGTGCATCACGCAAAAATCCCACAGTTTCATATGATCCACATGCCAATTGCGATCCTCATGGGAAGACAAACCCCTGGATTTGATGTACCACCGGACCATAACTGAAGTGGCTGACATCAAGAAGTCCTACCAATGGCTAGAAAGGGCTGGCCTACAGGACAGAACTGAAGCACTCATCCTTTCTTTATTTTTTTATTTATTGCATCTTTCTCTCCCCTTTCACATGTTACTGTTCAATTTTGATTTAATGAAAAGGCATAAGCAATGTATATTTTATTTGTAAAACTGAATATGATTTGGCTTCTCAAGAAATTTTAAATTAAAACATTTTTGAAAATCTTTGCAAGGGCCTGCGGCCACTGACCATGGTGCTGACGCGATGTGATTTCTGCCAAGTGCTCCACATATCAAAATAAAGGAATTCAATAAAGTGTGGGTTTACATGCTTGGACGATGCGTCAATTGTATGTAGCGGCTGTGTGAAGCAGCCTTATTAAGCAGACTGTCTGCATGTGTGACTAGTTTTCTTACCATGCAGTTCATTGCAAAGTGCTTGTGCTGCGTGTGCAGCTCCATGGCATGGAGGTGGTTGTTACCAATATCTGTGTAGCCTGCCAGGAACAAACCCTTGTTGTGCATGATCCAGTCAAACATCTGAGAAACACACACAACCCAGAAAATGTCAACACAAGCTGCATATACAGTATGTAACACCCAGAATACAAAGACATGGACTGCCTCTGCTAAGAGTATCCTCTTAGGCTCTTCTACGAAACATCTCTGGCCTGTGGTGTCCTAGCAACAAGCTCCTTCCACTGCAGCAGACTGCAGCTCTCTGCTGCTATTTTATTCTCCTCACTAAAACACAACCTCACTTCTTCTGCTTGCCTTTGTGGTTTCTGCTGCACTAATCATCAGCTAAAGTGTCTGGGTGGCAGCAGGAGAAGTTGCACGTGAAATCTTCCATAGTCTTGCTTGCCTTGTGTAAAGCCGTTCTATCTCTTGTGTCGTTGTCTCTTGTTTCGGCTCTTGAAATACAGAGGGACTTAAAAAAAATGTCTAAACTAGCAGGGCGGCATGTGAGAGCATAATGAACTGTGGTTAATATTGGCTCCTGTTGTGATCAGCAGTTCTAAATTTCCATTACGTTCCATCGCACTCCAGCTTTCAGTCAGAGCCCCCCACACATGCACACACCTTCTCAGCGTCCTGTTCGAACAGACAAAGCTGGAAGCACTGGTCCAATTTGAGCTTGCGGACATGCCAGGATTGGTGGATGTGCTGTCTGATAGAGTGCAGCTTGTCCAGCAGCTGGGTGATCCGCAGCACCAGGCTCTGGGTGTCTATGTTGCAAACACTGTTGCCACTGCTGCTGCTGCTGTGAATACGCTGAAGCAACCTGGAAAGAGACTTTTGTTGGTGTTGTAGGTTCTTCACTTCATAAAGCTGCAGATAAATCACCTCTTTGGCTATTCTTTGGCCAGATGATAGTTTTAGTTCCTGTCTAAATTTGGCAGAATTTTCCTGCATAATTATTTTTACTTAATCCTGAAAATTATTTCAATTTTATTGTACTATTTTGTGTAAAAGCCGAACAGAAGAATACATTTTAGCACTAAAAATTGCCTTTAAAATATGTAAATATATCAGTGGGTTTATTTACAGCGCAATTTGAATACTCTTACAGGAGATACAGTTCCTTCACATTTACTGGTTTTTTATGGCTTCTCTTCATTAGTTCAAAGACCACAGGAAGTTTGGTTTTTCTTTTCAAAATAAAGCAATGCACTGCCTTTTTAGGGTAAACTCAGATCTGAAAATTTTTGAACTTCCTGATTCTTTGCTCTAGGCAGAGCAAAGAAAGTAAGCAGACTGCGCCTTTGGTATTACACAAGCGGTAACTTTCACAGGCTGGAGGGAAGCTAACCAGGAAGTAACAAATCGTTGCAGCACCTGAAATGATCATAGAGGCTGGTGCTTATAGTGAGCAATTTCCCATTGAGTCCCATGTTAAAATAATCATTTCACCTCTCAAATAAACACCTTTGATGCCTGGTGCTTGAACTTTTTATTTCATCAACAGCGCATATTTGATTCATTACACCCACGACTCAAAACGACTCAATCGGGTCCTGCCTCTTTTCATCATTTATGGCGCGTCAGTAAGGTGGAGTCAACTCCAGCCAATATGGCTGGGACCATGAGCAGACAATTTAGGGTTCCAGTTGGGGACTTTAGAAGTCTATCTGTGACATCAGAGATTATCCGTCTGTTTTATATCTATATATACCATATTTTCACGACCATGAGGCGCACTTAAAAGTCATAGATTTTCACCAAACTGTACGGGGCACACTATGAGGCGGTGCACCTAATGTGTTGTTATGCGGCGTAGAAGAAGACGGCATGAGAACGGGGCAGGGAAGTGTGGGCGTGAACAAATTTGTTTACATGACTAGAGCACAGTTTAAACTGCAGCTATCAGCTACACGGAGGAACATGGGATCGGCTGCAGAAAATTCCAGATGAATGAATCCATGGTTCACAAGTGGAGGAAGCTGGAAAACAAACTGACAGTCAAGATGACGCAGCTGAGATTCCACAGAAAAAAAGAGAGTGACACGGACGAGGTGCTGCTGACTTTCGACATCCTGGTGAGTCACACTATCGAGAAGAACAGGAGCAGCGCAGTAGGATACGCACAACGGGGCAGGAAAAGTCAGCTTTTCTTGTTGTGGGAGGCAGCGCCAGGCGAGTTACGCCACAGTTTGTGAATGGATTGTAGAAGCTTGGGTTAACTTTACTTGGACTGCTTTCTAGGTGCCAAAAAGCCGGCATCAATGATGAGGAGCTGCACAGCAACGAGACGGACTCTGACGATGAAAGGGAACCTGACATGTTTGAGAGAAATTTGGCCCAACTGTTTATTTCAGATACAGACGATGAGGACTTTCATGGATTTTTCGATGCTGATTGATGACTGAAAATATAAAAAAAAAAATCACAACCAACTCAGTGTTGCTCCCGCTGCCTTTTTTAAACACACATAGTGTTGTGGAATGAGTGTGTCAGTGTGCTGAAGCCACGGGACCGATCAGCTGCTCTGCGGACGCCCCGTGAAAAGCGCCGCTCCGCTCTCGCCCCGCTGGCTCTTCACCTCTCTTACACCCCTCACGAGGGGGATGCGGGGCAGGACCGCTTCAGTGAGCAGTGAGGAGAGCTGCCGGAGAACTTTGCGTTTGAGGGGGGGGGTGCTTAGTTACGTGTGCGTTTTGTTGTATTATGTGTGAGAATTCAGACTGCGAGCCGTCCCGCCGCTCTTGGTTTAGCGGCTGCAGGACTCAGGAGAACCGAGCAGAGCACCGCCAGCTCACACAGCAGCTTTGGGCGGTGTGTGAACTTTTCAGAGCAGAAATGTTGCTCAGTCCTTAGAAACTGTTCAAACAATCACGTGGATTTGTGTTTCTAGACGTGTCCCGACAAAATAAAGGCTAATGTTATTCCCACACTTTTTTTAACACTACTGCGCATGCCCAAACGATTCATTCCGACCGAAAGTGTGACCCATGGGAACGTTTGTTCTAATTGGAAAAAGGTTTTCTAGGCCCATGAGCACGGGTGAATTTTAACCCGACCATTTATCCGATCAAGACATTTTGCCTATGGAACTGCGGCTAGTGTGTGTTTCTCAGTCACTGAGAACAGTAATGAAAAAGGTTTCCTCTAAAAGAAGAGAGACTGGTTCTTTTCTTAACCCGCTCTGAGGGTCCGGAGAGGTGAACCCTGAAGGAAGATCCGCCTTCGGCCCTGGAGAGGATCTCCCCTGTGTCTTCTGACCACGGTCAGACCACGGTTCTGACCACGGTCAGAAACATCATCGCAGGAAAGGTTCAACACTAGCATGGCTGTTTTACCAGTATGTGTTAACGTGCCCGCGCCCTAACACCCAGTGCCTTTTGTATGTGCTAAATACCAAAAAAATCACCCATAACTGAGACTGTGCCTATAACCCAATGTGCCCCATGGTCGTGAAAATTCGGTGCATATGTGTGTGATCCTGCCTGTGTGACTAGGTGTCCATTGTGGGGGTTTACTGTGTGCGTTGTTAAAACCCTTAATATATGTATATACACACACACACATATTGTGTGTGGTTTTACAGCCTTTTGCTATCCACTTAATGCTCCTTTGGTCTCATTTTCCCTCCCCCTCGTGGAGCACATAATCTATGTGAGTGACCCTATCATTGGCCTAATAGTTTTTTTTAGTACATTGGATGAAAGTGATGACAATACATATTTTAGACATTTAACCATACAGTCATGCTCATGTAACAGACCTCATGAGATGTCTTTATGTTTTAGCCTTATGGTAGTTCTTGTAGTAGTAACGCTTCAAAAATGAATGTTTCATTTTAATTTTTCTTTTCAAAAGAGCATAAATAGAGCATCATCATGACCATCATGCAGCAGGAACAAAGGCAGGAATTTCTAGTGGCCAAGTTAACTAATCATCTTTACTGGAAACTGTTCTACCTTTGTCCTTCTGTGTTCAGTTCTTCTATGGGAGCTTTCATGACCTTCTTCTTTAGCGAGGCATGCTCCTCTATCATCTGCCTAGTCCCTTCCAGGTCTTGAGGAAAGTCTTTTCTTGACACAGTCTCCTGCATCTCCTCAAGTCGAGCCACCATCTGAGTGGCATGACCAGAGAACTCTTCAAACGCCACACGTACCTGAGCAAAGACATAACAACTGAAAAGTGATGATCTTGACTGTTATGATTATTTCCACCTGTCAGTCTCCACCTTAGGTTCCACAACATTTTTTCTGTTCAAATATGACTTTTTGACACGTCTGAATGTCTAGAACAGGGGTCGGCAAAGTGTACCACTCAAAGAGCCAATTGGATCAGTTTCCCACAGAGAGCCGCAACACTAGGGGTGTTGGAAAAAATAATTTTGACGATATATCGCGATAGTTCATTTGGCGATGCTTATATTGATTTAAAACGCTGTCAGGAAATTTTATTAATTATTTATTTTAATTATTTATGAGTGTGATGTTTCCTTTGATCTTTTGTCCATTTTCTACAACCTTGAACAGACCTTTCTGTCTGCCAAACACCAGAGTTAGGATTGAGTGAGATGATGGAAACAAATTCACTTTGATGCAGACTCCTTTCTATTTTTTATCTTTAAACCCAGTAAACTAAAAAAAATACATTAATTAAATGGATGACAACTATTTTTAATAGGAAGGAGCTGTTAGTTTGTTGCGGGTCTGGAATCACAAGCGGGGAGTCTAAGCCCCGCCCCCACCTCTCTACCTGTTCACATCCTCTGCAGCTCCAAGTTGTTTTCCCCCGCATGCAACCCCCCTTCCAGACACACACAGCGCCACATGGGATAATCATGGCAGCAAGTTGACAGGATAGCAGGAGCGACATAATGCATATTTCATTAAAATTACATGGAAATGGGTTGTTTTAGTCTACAGTGTTAGAAATAAGGGGAAAAAAATGGTTGTCCTCCCCAAATTTTTGGTTGTCCTTGGATACCAATGTTCAACAGCAACGAAACCTACTCAGATGTCACTACTTACATCTTTATTTCTTCTCTACATCTAATATAAACTGCCTCTTATCATGGACATTTAAAAACTCTTTAAATATTAAAAACACACATTTTACTAAATATTGAAGCATCTGGTTACACAAAGTATTGCCAAAAACTTGAAACTAATATCTTTATAACTAGTATCTTTACACAGATTTAAATATATTGGTTCTTTTTTTTCTTTGGTTTTGATAATTGTTGCTTAAAGAAAATAAAATACAAAGACTGTTGAAAAAATTTAGAATATCATATCAATCCCATGGAAAAGGGGTTTTTTTCAGCTCATGTCAGTCGGTTCTGTTATGAGTGAAAGTTATTTTATGAATGTTTTAAATCTATTTTGGGCTGATTATTTTGAACGTGTTTTTGGAGACATCTAGCGGTCGCGCCAGGTACTGTTCAACACATGTATTTAAAAAGTCTTTATTGAAACGTACACAAGTAGAAACAGAAAGGATCCGCTAGCAAGCACGCACTGCGTTTGTTAGTGGAAAGACTTTGCTGCATACGTCTCAATTCAGAGGTTGCCAAAAACTAACCCTTGAAACTTGAAAAATAGTCAAAAAATACCAAAATGTTGAATAGAAGACCAGGTTGTCACACGGACAACCACCAGGTTCGTTTTGGTTGTCCTCCGTGAAATCTGGTTGTCTCGGACAACCGGATAACCGCTTATGTCGAACGCTGGTCTAGGAAAGAAAACTGGCTTTCTTGGGGGGCGCTCATATGCCCCCTACAAGATCGCCACTGACTGTCTTTTTAGAAGAACTTTTCATCCCATAACAGACTCTGGTCGGCGTTCACAGCTGCAGACACGCCTACTTGCACTACCCGATGGTGTTAAAGGCACCACGACAGTCTTAGAACATGATAGTTATTTTACTAAACCACAGAGAGCCGCAGGTTGCCGACCCCTAGACTTATGAAGAAGTCCCGGTTTTGCGAGGACCATGCTTACCTCTATCCACTCCTCGTGGTTGTAGTCCAGGCTGCCTTCAAAGTCTGCTGTAAGCTGGGAAGGGTCAACAACCTTAGCCAGGCCTTCTAGTGACACCATGGTGGTCTGGAAGAGCAAAGTGGGGAAGCAAAGACAGAGCCAAAAAACTGTTTCCTTTCCTTTTTGCTGGATATTTCAGACTCGGCAAAGACAGAAGGCTCATTGTTTTCATTTAGAGCAGAAATGTGATTTATTGCCAAAAACTTCCATTTCATCAAAAGACCCATAAAAAGCCTTAAATGTCTACTACCGAGCTTTGGTCCAGAAGTTATGTTTTTACAACAACAACTCTGCACAGTTTGACTGCCTCCTCCACAGCACACCCCCACACATACAGCCAGTGATGGTGAACATCAGTTTTGTGTAGGCCTCACTGATGCTGCTTAGCATCTCGATGATCATCCATTTGCTGCATTGAATAGCCAGAGTACCCCCCTCCCCATACCATATCCATTTCCCAACAACTACCAATATTCACTTTCAATGCCTCTCTCAGCATTTTGACTTCACAGGTTGAAATCTTAACCAGGTCTGAGCAAAGTCTGGGGAGTTTTCAAGCATCTGGCTGCCTATATATTTCTCAAAAGGCAAAATAATCATAATTGCTCTTACAGTTGATTCCTTCACACCAAGCAGCTTACCTACTGCAGATTCAGTCTTCTCAGCCTGGAGCAGGTCAACAATTTGGTTTATGGTGTCCTTAGACAGCTCTTTGGTCTCAAACAGTCACACTCCAAACTCCATAGTGGAGTTTGGAGTGTGACTGTTTAGGGGGGTTGACAGGTGTCTTTTATTTAGATAACCAGTTCAAAAGGGGCCATTAATACAGGAAAGGAGTGGGGGACAGAGGATTCTCTTACAGAAGGAGTTACAGGTCTGTGATACACAGAAATCTTGTTTTTTGTTGGTGATCAAATAATTATCTCCTATCATAATTTACAAATAAATTATTTTTTTAAAAATCAGACAATGTGACTTTCTGCATTTTCTTTTCTCATTCTGCCTCTCATAGTTGAGGTACATTTTGTCTGGCATCAAACTGCAGGCCAAAAAAGCCTGGAGACGTCCTCTGTACACGACGCTGAGAACATTTCTGTGTGTGTTAATAACTGATGGACGTGACGCTCATGTGACCTGACATCACAGCTGGACAGCTGTCATTTGCTCCGTAGATAATCGGTATAATGTTATTATTGGCCTATGGATTGGCCTATTATCTGGCCAATGGATCAGTATGTGTGAGCATCAGAACTATGGCAGTCATTTCCACACCACTGCAGCTTCAAGCTAAACGCACAGCTCAGAGCAAACATAAGAGATGAGGTTTTTGCAGTAAAAGAAAAAGAATCAAGTTCGATTTAGTATTCTTCAGGGCATCTCATAAACTCTGCCATTAAAATAATGAAAACCACTGGTGTTCTGCCTGTTTTCACTTTAAAAAATCTGTAAACAAATCAAAGTCTCTGAGAAAATCTCATAAGCGAGCTGTGGACATGTATTTATCACTTGACTGTCAGCGTGTAATCTGACACATTTCTTCTGGCTGGCATTGTGCATGTTCACAGCCGTACAGAGAGCAAAATAATAAAAGGTGCTGACTGAATAATGGGCGGTTTTAGAAGCTCTCATCACAGAGAGCTAATCATAAACGGGATCAAATCGTCTTTCTTCTGCTGTGAATGTACATCACTTCAAACCCTGATACGTAAACAATTCTGACAGATTTTCATTCATTTTCACATACATCTTCTAAATCCATTTCTTCTTGTTCAGGGTCGTGGCAATGCTGGGTTCACCCTGGAGAGTTCTCCATTGCAAGGGCAAAATCAAATCTTTAAAATATTCGCAGAAACCCCAGAATCCATTGCTTTCTGATGAAAAAAAGCCCATCTTACCTCAAACTCAAATTTTGAGCTGCCGAAGTTGGTCCTCTGCTTTTCCCAGAAGTTGTCTGGTTTGATGATGAGAGCAACGTGGATGCAGGATGGGAAAGACTCCTGCAGGACCTTCAGGAAAGGTTTGATGCTTTCCCACTTGGAGCCACGCATATCAATGATGACGGTGAAGCCATGTTTACACACATCCTCACTGGAATGATGGAGGTCAGCAGAAGTGGAAGGAATTACAGAGGGGGAGGGAGGGAGAGAATGAGAGTATAATCCAGTGGAAGAAGCAAGAATGAAACCAAACAGTTACATGACGCTTTTTTTTATACTGAGAGAGCATACGCAATGAAGACACCTCCCACACATTTGCCCACACAGCTCCATTTGAATGGACACAAACCTGTGACAAATGGTTTTCTTTTATGCAAATAATAGACTGTTCATGTGTGCATCAACAACCTCTAAAAATGATTAAACACCCTTTACATGTTGAACCCCAAATCTGCTTTATTTACTCTATTCCTTTATTCAAACATTTAGCAAAAACACATTTCTATTACCACACAGCCTTCAGGCACAAACATGAGCTGCATTTATCTATTTTAGAACAAAATAAAGAAACCACTGTGTCTGTGTTCTCCTCATCTATCAATCCATTTCTAAACACTTCCATCCTCCTTCAAACATCCATTCCTCTGTGGAGGATTGTCTGAGAACAGCCAGCAGGTAGAGGAGCATGGTTGTTGGCTTTCCCAAAATAGAACTTCTTTTTACCTTAGACCTCAGAAAAATGATGAAACAACCCAAAGCTGACATGAAGAGTTTCAAGAACAAGTTCAGTGAGAAAACAGAGATGAGAAAGGGCCGGAACGATTAGAGGAAAGCAGAAAGAAGACAACAGATCAAAGGAGAAAATGACAGCTCAGTTACCTGGAAGGTAAGAAGCTCTGGCCCAAAGTGACCACTGCTGCTCCTACTCAGCTACTGCGACAGCTTTCACAAATGCACTCCCTCGCTCACATATTTAAGTCCTCAGTCATTCACGCCTTTTCACACATGCGCTCTTTGTTGATGTTAATTCCGACAATCCGGCTTTTATCCATCGCCTCCTCTTTTGCTCCCTGTCCTGGCTCAGTCTGAACGTTCCATCATCACTGCAGCCCTGACAGAGAAAAGCTGCAGTCCTGCAGGTCACGTGCTCACACCTCTTCTGGTTCTGCTGTGTTTCTCTCCTTCTGGAGCCGGTAGCTGACATACACAAACAATGCGCACAACTACACACACGCACAGACATGCTCATACATAGAACCCGTCTGGGGAGATAAATAGATTTTATTGATTAATTATGGCCCGCGGCAGCAGTCACTGACTGCAAGGACTATATTGTTTCAGCAGCTGGAAAAATTTCTGCTTCCTTGAGCTTAAATTTGACGCCTGCCAAATGCGCAAAAACTCACCAAAATATGCACACCCAGTAGCCAGTGAAAAGTAATTTTGGGAATAGGGAACGAAACCCACCCCCCCAATACATCACGGCGAGCAAAACTGTAATAAAGTAATAAATAAACTTCTAGCAGTGACAGCTAAAACCCACGCACATTTCTTATCAGAATGTCTTAAAATTCAATATGCGAATCCTTGGCTCAAGCTAAACAAAACAATGTAAGGGTGAGTTATCTGGCAATGTATTATGACCAAGATGGCGACAATGTTCATGGCTCAACTTTCTATCGTTTTATTGTTTTTATTATGGCTAGTGCAAAATACTGGCGCTCTCCTCACTTATGACCGAGACACTCTGTTGAATCTAAAAAAATTTTCACCCTCCCTCTCTGGTTGTTCGGATGCTGAGCCATTGAACCCGCTTTACTTGGAAGTGCTGGCATTTCTTTGTAGCACAGCTGTTTTTCGTTGCAACAGTAGGCGCCAGCGACGGCGAAGCAAGAGAATTGTTTGCCTTCGTGCCAGCTGTCCCAGTTCTAGTGCTGACGCGTACCGTGCCAGTGCATCTGGAAGTCGTCTGTTTGCTTCCTGCTTTCATGTCCAAAGCTGTGCCTGGTTTGTGGTCCAAGGTAACCTGGAGTCTGACTCCCTTGTCAAGCCGGCACAGTTTCGAGTGTTCTGGAGCAAAAGCAACTCATCGAATCTGCTGGAAGTTTCGCGGGTGACGCTCTGCTGCTGAGTCATCACCGGAGACCAGGGACTCGGCCTCGACATCAGGGAGTTTTAGATTAATCAATGCTAGAGCTGTCATGACCAAACTTTTATCTTGAAAGAATTTTTTAATGCCCAAAAGCTGGATTTTCTGGGCATAACATTATGGTATCTTTTGGTTTTGTACAGTGAGTTTCTGACCCAACTCACAGTCACAAAAAATACTCTGGACTTAGCTCTGTCTTTTGGGTTTCCTCTCACCTCGGTCTGTGAAGACTGCTTTTTCTGACCATTCAGCAATTTTATTCGACTTTGTTCTGTCATTCATTATTTTCCCTAAACCTGCTTCCGTCAGATGGATGTGGGGCCTGGATGAAGGAAAAGCAGCAGAATTTTCTGCTATATTTTCGCTGGACTGGCTGACTTTATACTCCCCGATTACCATAGATGCTTCCTCTTTCAGTATGAAATTCTTTGTTTTAAAATTTTGGATGACACAGATCGGCACAGATCTAAATGCTGAATCTCTAAGGAAAATAGTGCCTTGAGAAGGGACTTGAACCTTTACAGTCAGGGTTCAGGTGTCGACATAGCACAGAGACTGCAATTTTACATGTTTTTATTGATGTTCTAATGGCAACTGATGCAGGTGAACTGGTCTTTTTTTCATTATTGGATCTATCGGCAGCTTTTGACATAGTTGATCATGAGATCTTGATTGGCCGACTGGAACAATGGGCAGGGCTTTCCAGGGACAACCTACAGTGGATGCGGTCTTACTTTACTGAGAGGTCTTTCTGTTTTAGAACGGACCCTGCAAGAATTTGTCTAAAAATCAAAATCAAATCTGCAAAAAAAACTGTGGAGGCTTAGAATTACCCAACTTCTGCAAGTACTTTCTTGCAAATAGATTACAATACATCTTAAAATGGTTAAAAAATAATCCAGAAAGCAACTCAAGGTTAGACTTGGAACAGGCTTTATGTGGAAAGATAAACCTGTCAGATCTACCATTTATTTATTTATTTTTACCATTTATTTGCGCTGTGTGTCTTGTGCATGCAGCATACTTGACAATAAAGCTGACTTTGACTTTGACTTATTAGCCAAACAGTTAAAAACAGGAATACTTCCAAAAAATTAATATAAACGCCACTTTAATAACCTGGTGAGAACTTGGTGAGAACCTGGTGAGAAGTGTCAAACTCCTCACTTTTACCGTGCAAAATGACACCCATCTGGAACAACCCAGACATCTTTATAAACAAAAAAATGATACACTTCCCAGCTTGGCAAGTAGGGGACGTAACACTACTAGAGCACTTAATTATTGACAGAACATTCATAACACCCCAGGAACTTCAAGACAAACATGGAATATATAACTTCTTGGAATATCAGCAACTTAAATCTATTATTACAAAAAAAGTTTAAATACAAAGACAACAAATTAAAGCTACCAGAAGTAGTTGCCTCTCTGATTAATTTCTCAATGAATAAAACCCTCTCCAAAATATATAAACTCTTATGCAACCTAGATAAAAATATTTCACTTCCAATGACGAAATGGGATGCAGATTTGAGCATCACCAAAGAAGAAAGCTTCTCGTCAGAAATTTGTCTAAACACCTTTAAACCACTAGGCTGCACGGTGGCGCAGTGGTTAGCGCTCTTGCCTCACTGCAAGTAGGCCCCGGTTCAAGTCCCGACTGGGGGATCTGAAACAGAACATCAATGGGGACCTTTCTGTGTGGAGTTTGCATGTTCTCCCCGTGCATGCATGGGTTTTCTCCAGGGTCTCCGGCTTCCTCCCACCATCCAAAAACATGCTTTAGGTCAATTGGTAACTCTAAATTGTCCCTAGGTCTGAGTGTGAGAGTGAATGAGTGTGTCCCCTGCCTTTGCCCACAAGTGGCAGGGATAGGCTCCAGCAGCCCAGTGACCTCAGAAGGGACAAAATGGTAGAAAATGAATGAATGAACCTTTAAACTGAAAAAAGTTCTAAACTTGCAGCTAATCCAATTCAAAACTCTTCACAGGATTTACTACACTGGACAGAGGATGTTCAAGATGGGTCTCAGTAACTCAGACATTTGTGAACACTGTGACAGTAATCTACCTGATAGTTACATGCATGCACTGTGGTTCTGCACGCCTGTCCAGGCTCTCTGGCAGCAGGTATGTGCCGATCTATCAGCCTGGCTTAAGGTTTCAATCACAGCTTCACTGTCACTTTGTGTGCTTGGTGACATGAGTACCATCGATGTAGAAGGAGGATTATTAACTATCATTTTCATAACTCTTTGTATCGCTAAAAAAACAATTTCAATAAACTGGAAAAACAAGAAAAATATGAATGTAAGTCAATACAGACATGCATACTTATGCCTTCAAACCAACTAGTGTGAAATATTTCATTCATTCAATGACACAAACTATTATTGTAAAGGTGAGCTAACACCTGTGCTCAGGTGAGTGTTTATGTTCTTCTAAATGGATGATGGAATGTGAAAAGAAGGAGGGAGAGTGCCCAGCCCTCCCCACACCAAGACCCCCGCTGCAGCAGCAGCAGCAGCCAGAACCCCCCCCCCACACCACACGACAGCAGGCAGAGAACAACCGCCCCCTGGCCGATCACATCCGCCACCCTGGCCAGGGCCAGCAGGACCGACATGGAGGTCCCCAAAGCCAGAGAGCAGGGAGGAATGGGGGGACAAAGAGTGCAGCTCCAGCTCAACCAGGAGAGCAGCCCCGCTGCCGCACAGGGAGGGCCCAACGCAGGGCCCCGCCGCAGAAGGGCGCCCACAGCCCCAGACGAGCACCTCATCACCACCCAGGAGTTCTGGGCATCCCCCCGCCCCAACCCTAGCTACGAGCCAGGACCGCCCAAGGGAGACCCGACCCCGCGTTCCAGGCAGCCACCCACCCGGCCCACGGTTGGTCCAGGAAGGAGCAAGGCAGGGGCCAGCCGTCCCCACCCAGGAGGAGGGCACCCAGGAGAAGAGGGGGTCCACAGGAGGTGTTGTAAACATGGCTCGACCAGGCTCGGCCACAGTTGGAAATTTGGCGAGGCCCAGCGCTCAGGGGCAAGGACCAGCACCCACCCCACAGGGACACGGACACCCCCCGCTCAGGTGTGATGTGATCACCGGCTTCTGGTCTTGCCAGAAAGCTCAGGGATCCCCCTCCCTACGTGGAGAGAGGACTGCCGGGCCCAGGTAGTCAGCACCCAGGGGACATGGTCGCCATTGCCAAGGGCCTGGTACCTCCCTACCAGGGATGGGCTAGGGGACAGATGGTCGTAGGTCCCATCTTTCTTGTGAAATGCATGTGTGCAAACAGAATGTAAGTGTGTGTGTGTTTGTGAGGGTGTGTGTGTTTATGTTGGAATGTATATTCGGAGGGGGGAAGGGTGTATGTACTAAGGGGGTGCAGTTAAAATTGGCGGGTAGGGCACTGAGGGGACATCTCCTGATTACTCACAGTGATGTCTCATCACCCTCCCCACCAAGGGGCCCTAAATGTCTAGGGTGCGGCTAAAATTGGCAGGTAGGCTACTAGGAGGACATCTGCTGCTTGCTGGAGGTGATGTCCAAGCACCCCCCCTACCAAGGGCCCTACATGTCTAAGGTGCAAATAAAAGCGAGAGAGTGGGGGGTCCCATTCCATACGGCAACCACGGGAGGGGGACCACTGCCAAGTAGCCCCCCCCCCCAGGTGCAACACAGGCTAACCCCCCCCATCACCCTAATAAGAGATTATATGAGAAAGGGAGCAAGTCGGGGACGGCAGGTAGACCGTCCCCCAGTGGTCATACAGCCCCCTCCGCGCCCCCCCTCATCACCCTAATAAAAGTTTATATGAGGAAGGGAGTAAGTGAGGGACAGCTGGTTGACTGTCCCCCAGTGGTCATACAGCGCCCCCCCCCCCCCCCCCCCCCCCCCAAGCATAGAGCCCAGGTCCCCTCAGCCCAGGGTCCCATCCCCCGAGGCGCCGACCCCCCAGGCCCGCCCCTGGGAGAGGTCTGGTCAAGCCTCGATGGGACTGAGGCAGCCATCCAGCCAGGGCGACCGCCGATTGCCTCAACGGAGACCCCAACTCGTTAAACCTCCAAGGTCCCGTAGCGATAGTGGGCCCCTCCAGGCAGCCCCCCCACAGGAGAGGGGCCAACAAGCCCCCCCCCCACACACACACCCAGACCCTGCAGCCCTGGCGGATGACACCCAGAGCGAAGGCAGGCCCCAAGAGGGTTGCCCCACCCCGTCCCAGAGCCAGGGAAGGAGTGATCCCAGCCCCAGGTGCAGATGGGCAGCCCATCCAGTGCCACTGTAAACCTGCTGGACTGTGCAGGAAAAGAGAGTTTATTAAAAAGTGTTGATATGGAGACAGCGCTATTGTTGGACACTGATGCTATCATGCTATGATCCTATGACCCTATAATGCTATGCTTACGAGCTGTTCAGAGTGTTGCCTGTTTGTAAACCACAAACTGGTTTAGCGTCTGACAATATTTTCACGGAGACAACTTTAAGGCATGGCAGATAAATAAAAAATCTTAGTTCATAGAACATTAATTAAAAACAGTATTTTCTAAATACAATAACAGACATGATTCCACTGTGAATAAAACATTATCAGCAGTGTCACACTACATTACAGAACCGGTGTTGAGCTGATAAAAGACACCACCCCCTTTCCCTTCATGAGAGCACTGCATCTCTGCTGTCAATGACATCATGGCAAGAAACCAAAATATGAATGTGTTTTTAGGCTGTTTTTGTTATGATTTCAGATCAAAACCAATTAGGAAAAATGTGCATTTTCTGTCAATCTGCAGGCCTTCAGGCCCCTCAGCAGGTTTTAATTTAATTTAGCAACATCTCTAATACCTGGTGGCAATTTATTCCAAAGTTTAGGACCCAGCATAGCAAACAAATGGGCATTTGGTTCTCTGAATCACACTGAAAGGTAAGAAGGTGGAGTACCTGCAAGTAAAAACAAGACTGGCACCCAATTCAATGAGATTAGGGTTGGGGTTTTATGCTGAAACTTCTTAGCACCACAGCTAAATCTAGCTGCTGCTCTCTGAACCAACTGCAGCCTCTTCACAGAAGTTTTAAGAAACCCAGAATATAAGAAGCTGCAATTATTTAACCTGGACAAATAAAAGCAATTTTGAGGTTTAGCTTTGATAGAAAAGACTGGATCCTAGCCTAACGTCGCTGCTGAAAAACGTATGACCTGATTACAGTATTTATTTGGAGGTCCAGTTTCAAGGCTGCATCAAATCTAACTCTGAGATTTGTGACTAATGACAGTTCAAATGAGGCAGGAGAGAGACGGTCAAGACCATAATCCTTAAGACCATCAAGGGAAAACACAAATACCTCAGTCTTGCTTTCATTACAACCAAAGAAATTAGCACGCATCTATAGTCTAATATAAGTTGTCAGTTATTGTTTTACTCATGTGGTCAGAGCCTTTAGGTATAGGGACATACATTTGACAGTCATCAGCATACAGATGAAAATTCAGCTTGTGTTTTCAGAGAAGCATGCAAATAGATGGAAAATAACAATGGAACCAGAACCAACCACTGAGTATCCACCACCACCACAAGGGGGAAAAACACTTGGATGAGTGAGGGCCCATACTGACAAAAAACCTGTTTCTGAGATAAGACCACATAAAATTGAGTGCCCCCCCAGACAGCCCTATCCAATGTTCCAATGATCTAATGGGCGTTTAGGAAGGAGACCAATTGTTCATAAACAATGTTCTCAAAACTATTCGCTCAAAAAGGTTGATTGTATATTGGTCTATAATTTGATAACATAAAAGTATCCAACCCCTTTATTTTTAACATTTGCCTCACTACCGCTTGCTTAAAATTGAGTGCATCCTGACTAGAGGTTAGACTATCGTTTACGATTGCAAACACTGCTGGGGCTATCGCGAGAGCTGGGCGATATGGCCAAAGATTAAAATGTTGGATTATTTTGCATATTAAATTCAATTATCGGTTTTAATTGATTTTTTACTCCCTGATTTTACTTTAACAAAAATGACAAATGACTGTATATTTGACAAAAACTATTGTATTTTAACATCTCCTTTGGAAATATCCTCAAACACACTTTTAAAACCGTTCAGGTGCCTAAACAGTGCTTGAACAAGTTCTTTCCAGAAACACTGAAGTGTGATGAAGCAAAGTGACAGGCTGAAGGAGAGATTGATGCAGGGTGTATTCATTTTTGCTTTAACCAATTTAAGTAAAACTGAAGATTATGTAATCTAAATTAGATCATTAACCTTAATTTCATGTTATGAAGTTAAAGAAGTGTTCAATAAAACTCAGCCTTGTGGAAAGTTTGGTAAATTTTCTTTTGTCTATTGAGCTACTGATTAAATTAGTCCTTTTTAAGGGGGTGTACTCATTTATGCTAAGCACTGTACCCTCACACCCAAGTGGCGCACATGCCCTAACATGCATTTGATAAGTAGTAAAGCCTTACCTTGGGATACTGTAGAGGTAGGCAACCAGTCTCCTCAGGTCACTTGCCCGTATTCGGTCATGGTTGGTGCGTGATGGGAATGTTAACACAGGACCCCCCCGTTTGTCTCTTCCGCCTAAAGCAACACACAGCAAAAACAATCAAACTTCCATTTACAAAACTGTATTCAGGTGGGTCGAGCACACACTAGCCAATATGCATGAGGTTCAATAGATGTTAGGTTAGAATATACAGTGGTATTTGAAACACTTTTTACTTGCTACATTGGTACGGTGGAGGCATGCTGCAAGGCGGTTACTAACAAGACAGCAGCTAAGAAATAGATTGTCTGATTGTGAGAAGCTCTGTGTATCACGTTAAGAGTTGTTTTAATGAACCTCCATTAATCCCACCACATTTCAATGAGTTGCTGTATCTCATTATCATAGTTGCTACCTTTCAACTGCATTAACATCCCATAATGCCCAGCTAAAGAGGCCATTTTGGTCAAGATTTTTCCCCCTTCAAGCATGGAGCCTAATCTGACTGAGAAAACTCTGAGTGCACAGTCCCGATTGGAAACTAACCAAGACCACCTTGAAAGATTAGCAGTTTCTCGTCCCGCACTAGGGTCCACATGGCTGTATTCAGACTGAAAATGTTTTCTGGATCATCAGGGGAAACAAACTGGTTCATTTTAAACCCATATGTGTTTTACACCATAACACACTTGCAGCCTAGCTACACCCCTCTTGTGAGGGATACCACTCACCAACAGACAGATCAAGAGGTGGTTTTCTGGAACTGAGGAGGCTCTCGGTGACCACTTTAGTGCGAATGGTTGGGTCACATGGGAAAGATTTCGAGGGGGTGGTGGACTGTATGATAGACTATTTGACATTTTGCGTGGATCTGGTTGTCCCTGTCAGAACTGTGAGGTGGGGTGCTGGAAAAAGAGAGCGTTCAGGACAGGAGCAAGGACCAGGAGGAGATGAAGAGGGCCCAAAGTGAACTTAACCCTTTTATAGGGTCCAGATGAGTGATGAGTGGAGGATAGCATTCTCTACCTACCCTACTCCACCCTCTCTTACCTGGATCTGGGGGACTGCAGTGTAAGTATGCTGGTTTTTAGAGAGATAGAGAGTACTTTATTAATCCCGAGGGAACTTGCATATTCATCCATTGCTCCACAAAATACACAATACATTCAATAAAAGGATCATAAAACGAATTTTAAAAATATGTAAACGTAATTAATAGTCATTTAAACATAAAATAAAAACAGAGTAAAAAGAAAAAAGTATAAGAGCAATAAAAGTAATAAAAGTGGTAAAAAGTAGGTGTACGTTT
Source organism: Oryzias curvinotus (assembly GCA_023969325.1). NCBI lineage: Eukaryota > Metazoa > Chordata > Actinopteri > Beloniformes > Adrianichthyidae > Oryzias > Oryzias curvinotus. The sequence goes on along the minus strand of CM043716.1, from coordinate 5,545,069 downwards.
GGTGACCCCTCCTTGTGCTCTCTGCTCTCTCCCCTCCCAGCGGCATTGAACAGTCTAATTGCACTCTGTGCAAAGGACTTCCTGAGTCTTTCTGTAGAGCATGGCAGAGGCAGTCGCTGAATACGCTCCTTTGGTCAGCGAAGAGTCTGAGTTGCTCGGTTGGTAGGGTGAAGGATTGACATGCAGGAAACCAGGAAACAAGCAAGCAATTGAATTGGTGAGCAGTTAACATCACCCAGTGAGGGCCCTTGGGCAATACCCTTAACGCTACTGCCTACCAGCATGACTGTGCATGAATGATCCCGGTGATGGTCAGAGGGACCATAGGCGCGAACTGTCAGTCACGCCTCTACAATCACAAAGTATGAATGTAAAGTGAATGAATAACGGACACATTGTAAGCGCTATAAGCGTCTGGAAAAGCAGAGAGAAATCCAATCCATTATTATTATCATATTTATGATCAGTGTTCTTCATTATGCTGTCCAAACTTTTCTTACATTTTGCCTTAAGTGTAAGATGGAAGCGATCAGCTGTTTTTATTTTATGCAGGGCTCGACATAGCCATTTGTCCGCTGGCCCGGTCCTGTTTCTAGAGCACTACGGACCACAAGACTTTATTTTTCACTTGTCCGCTCGGGCCACTAAAATATTGTAATGGCTGCAAGGAAGTTCCTTAGGCAGGCGGTTGTCAAACAGCTTTTTATTAATGTTCCTGTATCTCAAAACGGCTACAGCACGAACCGACAGGCACAGCCAGCTTCTTCTTACTCACAGTGAAAACGTTCACTGAACGCACACACACACACACACACACACACCCACAGGTAGACCCCACCCCCTCTCTCCCACCAGCCCACCGTTGATTGACATACACTGTGGTCCAGCAGCTGGCAGAAAGAGGGGGGTGCCAGCCACCCGCAGCTCTGTCCAAACTCTGGGTCGTTACAATATCTAACGGTCAATATATTTTTCACCTTTTTCAATAAAGTATATTTTGCGAAAACATGTAGATTTACCTCATCTTCATCGCTTTGAAGGTTTGACGTCCGCAATGATTGTTTTGGTCACGTGGTGTGCACGCTCCGCAACAGCGAACAGTGTTCACTCTCTGCATCCGTCGGAGCAACTTAATGGCGGGAAAATAGCTTGTTCGACAAGGTTGGACAAGGAGACAACGAACGCATAAAGATGTTTCTTAAACCTCCCTAAGCTGGCCAAACTCCAGGAAAGCCAACCAAAACAAGTGAAAATGGGATCTGCAAGAAAAGAAAGCTAACAGACGAGGAGTTGAAGAAAAGGGACAGAAAAAATGACCGGACCAAGAAGTGCAGAAAGTTCCTATCACATTGGCCTGACAAATGGACGTGGCTTGGATGTGATCCAGAAACCAAACTCATATTCTGCAAGATCTGTAGGGCCCATTCATCCTACGCTGACCAGTAAGCATGAATGAATGAATGAATGAATGAATTACTAACCAGTGTATTTCACTGACGCATTTTGTTGTTGTTGAATAGTGTTGCAATCGTCTATACAATTCACATTATATTTCTTGTTGTTGTTCTTCTTCTTTGATTTCCCCCTTTTATACTCAGCATATACTTGTATGAAGAAAGAAAGTAAAAGAAATCCAACAACAAAATCGTCAATTAAGTAGGGATGGGTATCGTTAAGGTTTCAACGGTACTACTACTCTTATCGATACTGCTTATCGATCTGGTATTTTAACGGTACTCTTATCGATACTTTTTGAGGACGAAAAATAAATAACAAATTAAGAACATAAAGTGTTTTAGTTCCTCACTATGCAACAACATTGTTTTTTTTTTTTTTTTTTAACAAAAAATTTTACTTTATACATGAGAATGTTCCAGACAGGATAATTATTTAATTATTTAATCTAATCATTTTTATTATTTATGAGCGAGATGTTTCCTTTGATCTTTTGTCCATTTTCCACAACCTTGAATAAACTTTTATGTCTGTCAAACACCAGGATTGAGTTAGGTTAAGTTAAATGATGGAAACAAATTCACTTTGATGCATACTCCTTTCTATTTTGCCAACTCCATTTATTTTTCTTTAAATCCAGTAAACCCAATAAATGACGTTAATTTTACAGATGACAACTATCATTAGTTATTAATTATTATTAAGTATTAGGAAGCAGCTGTTAGTTTGTCGCGGGTCTGGAATCATAAGCGGTGAATCTAAGCCCCGCCTCTCTACCTGTTTGTTGTATGCTCCACGTGCAACCCCCCCCCGCTGCCCCAGCGTGTTCTGCACAAACATGCGGTCATCATAGTAGCAAGGTGACAGCATGGTAGGCAAACTTACTAAATTTTACGCAAAAACGTTAGTTCTTAGTCTAGGGCGCTCACGTGTCCCCTACGAGATCACCACTGATTGTGTGTGCGCTGCCTTGTCTTGTGTGTGTGCGCGCGCGGCGCGTGCTGTCTGAACAACAGCCCCGCCCCCCGTGCACACAAATAGACAGACAGAGCTCTCCTCTTCAACGAGAATACCAAAATTAATATCATCATTAATTAACGGAAAATTGACTGACTTGGTGAGTTAAATATGGCATATAACGCTTATATCTTCCGCGGGTGGTTTCTCCTCCAAGCTCGGGTCCTCTACCAGAGGCCTGGGAGCTTGAGGGTCCTGCGCAGTATCTTAGCTGTTCCTAGCACTGTGCTTTTCTGCACTGAGAGGTCTAAGGTCTTTCCAGGTATCTGTTGTAGACCTTGGGGTTTCCAGTTCATATTCTGCACACATGCTCCTGTTTATTATTCAAACCACTTGATTGTGGCGCTCCATGTATGCTTTACCTGCCAGCATCTTACATCCTGCAGTTATGTGCTGGATTGTTTCAGGCGCCTCTTTGCACAGCCTACACCTTGGGTCTTGTCTGGTGTGGTAGATCTGAGACTCTATCGCTCTGGTGCTCCTGTGTGGACTACCTTGCCTCTCTTTTTCACCATCCGGCTGCATTTCTCAAGCCCGAATGACATCCCAATGTCAGTACTGTAGATCCTGGTGGTGTGGATCAGGGAGTTAATGTCATGCTCGCTCTTAGCATATAGCTTGATGTCATCCATGTAGAGGAGGTGACTGATGTTGGCCCCATTTCTGAGTCACTATCCATAGCCAGTCTTGTTGATTATTTGGCTGAGGGGGTTCAGACCTATGCTGAACAGCAGTGGGGACAGAGCATCACCTTGGTATATCCTACATCAAAGTCAAAGTCAGGTTTATTTGTCAATTTCTTCACATGTGCTTGACATACAAAGGAATCAAAATTACGTTTCTCACTGTCCCGTGCGTAGACATAAACAACAGTAAAGTGCAGATGCACTACAAAGAAACAGGCCTAATCTCTAAGTAATAATAAATAATAAAATGTGAAAACAATAAATATGTGAAAACAAGGTGCAGGTTGCTTAAAGCAACGTGAGCCAACTGTGTGCATTTACAAGTAGTGTACTGGGAGGTACACTACTTGTAGGTAAGGTAGTTGGTAGGAATAAATGTTGTTTACATGTGCAGTTGCATATGCAGAGGTAGTTATTCGTCTCAGTTCAGTGTTAAGTGTTTGTCCTTCAACACTTAGTGGAGGAGGGGTGTTTGTCCTATTCCGGTGGTCCTGCTGGCTGGCGCTGTGAGTGGGGAGGGGAGTGAGTTCAGCAGTCTCACAGCCTGATGGATAAAGCTGTTGGTGAGTCTGGTAGTGCGGAAGTGGAGGCTCCTATACCTCTTTCCAGAGGGCAGGAGGCTGAAAAGATTGTGTGCAGGGTGGCTTGCTTCATTTACGATTGTGATGGCTTTGCGGGTGAGGCGGGTGGTGTATATGTCTTGCAGGGAGGGAAGTGATACACCACATTTGATGGACACTTGTGCAAGTGGCTTCCTGTTGGCTTCAAGGGTGGTTTTCCACAGCTTCATTGAGTTTCCTATGAAGGCTCTTAGAGTCCAGTTGATGTTGTACAGCTCCAAGCATTCAGTGATCCATGTGTGTGGCATTGAGTCATAGGCCTTCTTGTAATCAATCCAGGCTGTGCACAGGTTGGTGTGTCGTGACTTGCAGTCTTGAGAGACTGTTCTGTTGACCAGGAGTTGGTGTTTGGCTCCTCTGGAGTCTCTACCAATGCCCTTCTGTGTGTTACTCATGAATTGATCCATGTGCCTATTTATCTTGGTTGCAATGATGCCTGACATGAGCTTCCATGTTGTGGAGAGACAGGTTATTGGCCGGTAGTTGGATGGGACTTCACCCTTTGAGGGATCCTTCTGGATCAGGATCGTTCGCCCTTCCGTTAGCCATGCGGGGTGAGTCCCATCTCTTAGCAGCTGGTTCATTTGTGCTGCCAGGCACTCGTGGAGTGCGGTAAGCTCCTATAGCAAGTAGGCATGTATCAGGTCAGGGCCCGGTGCTGTCTAGTTCTTCATACCTGAGACTCTTTCTTGGATGTCTGCCACTGTGATGGTTACTGGATTTTGTTCAGGGAGGTTGCAGGGCTCCAGACTGCGACCAATTGGTCGCATTTTGCGACCAAAATTTGAGAATGTGCGACTGAATTTTACATCCAGTCGCACATGCGCGACCCGTAAATTTGCCTCCCCCACCCTACGTATTTTTTGTTATACATTAAACGTGGAAGGGGCACGTCAATGATCAATTAAATAATCAATGAGACGCGAGCGCACACGCACGCAGGCAGACACACACACTCGCGCACATACTCGTGAAACGCGAGCACACACTCGCGTGATGCCCGTCTGTGAGGCGTTCACTGCGTGTGAGAAAAATAGGGAAAGCAACTGTGAGTGGCTAAAATGCGTGGAGGGGGAGGGGCCTAGAGATAATCGAGCGCGCGTTAACACCTGTGGGAAGGAAACGGAGACAAATATCATCACAACCTGATATGTGCGTCTGAGCTATGAGTAAGTGAACTATTGATTCATTCTTCCAACCTGCGGCTAGTGTACCAGTGACAGAACTACAGCAGGGGTCTCAAACTCGCGGCCCGCGGGCTATTTGCAGCCCTCAAGATGATATTTTGAGGCCCCCGCCTTAATGTTACTGCAGCCCGTCAGTTTGTATGAATGACCCTCTTTCATTGTCGTGCACGGAGCTGACCAACCAATCACAGTGGGGTATATGACTCTTGGGGGCGGGACAATGACAGGGCTTGAAAGCAGGACACCTGCTCGTAATTTTTAAATATATGCATTCCGTGCTGAACTTTTCTCTGGGTTACACAGAACCAGAGGAAGGCTAAGTTTTGGTTACGGTTACGGCGGCGCATCAAACGGTTTATGCGCGGCTGTTATTACGGCAGCACACCGCTCCCGCGGGAGTCGGGTCAGCTGAGGAGAACAAATGTCCCACACCTACATGCGTGACAGCTAAAGGAGCTTGAACATTAAACACACTCGAGCAAAAACAACAGTAGTTTTAGACACACTGAAAATCCGTGGGGAAAAATGCATATGAATGCATAGACGTGCTTGAGATGAACCGGCACCTCGCCTGGATCGTTGGTGGAGACCAGGCGGGGGGGGGGGGATCTGCAGCGAGACTGAAGGACAACAGGAAGTTGGAGTTGTCCTTAACATTCAATTTAGTTTTAATATTCCTCTCCCCCTTTGTGTGATCTGTGTTATTATATATTTTATGATTCTTTTAATGTTTTGTAATGTATGTAGCCTTTTTTAATCAATAGGTATTTTAAATTATTTTAATTGATCACTCAACTACAAAAACCATCAGGACACATGTCCCATAATGCATTGTTTTGTAGTCATCAGGGCAGCTTTCAGTCAGTTCAGTACTAAATTTCCAGCTGTGTTCGCTCAGGTTGGGGCCTTGATCCCGCCCCTTTCTGGTGACATTTTTGTGATGATTGACAGGTGATGTTGGAGCAAAAACAAATATATGTCTCACACCAGGTGATCTGCGCAGCGTTGCGTCGACCTGGGTGATCTAAAACACGCTTATTGTGCATCTTGGTTGCACTTATTTGGTGTCACCAAGATGAATTTCCATCCGTTTTCTTTACTATTTGTACTGTCATGACAGCGATGGTTCTGTCAGTTTAGCTGTTGTTGCATCTTCAAAAGTGCAGAATAAAATGTGACACTGAATTTGAAACAGCACATTGTAATTTCTGCATCTATTATTAAAGTATTTATTAGTAATACAGGGGAAATTAGTATTTGGTTTGCATGTTGATTTACGGTATGCGCCCCTAAATTTTCTGGTTGTGCCCCTAAAATTTTCAGTTAGGGGCCACTGTGCTCCTGGTGAAAAAAGTTAGTCTGGAGCCCTGGGTTGCTATGTTTTTTTCTCAGAGAGACCAGCCACTGGGCATTGCTGTTATGTGCTGTCTCTTTCTCCCATATGCTTTTCCAGTACTGTTCAGTTTCTAGCCTTGGTGGGTCTGCTTGGCTGTTTTGACCCTGCCACTGAGCATACACTTTTGAGTTGCGAAGAGCCTGTTTATCCGTCTGGCTTCATTGTCTCTCGTGTACCTCTTTAGGCGGCTGCTCAAGGCTAGGAGCCTTTGTTTGGCAGTTTCCAGTGCTTCAGGTACGGGCATCTGGCTGTATCTCTTAGGTACTTGCTTTCTCATTGTACCTCTTTGAGCCTCTGTCAGCTTACTCACATCCTTCCGAGTTGCCTTGATTTTGGCCTCTAACCGGTGCTTCCACTCAGCTCAGCGTAATTGTGGTAGTTGGGGCTGTGTACCCAATCTCAGGGTGGGAGTCTGGTATAATCTCTTCTCTGACCTGTTGTTCTGGCTCTCCCGTGGCATTGTATTGTATCGCTTCAATCTTAAATTGTGATAGGAATTGCCGTTTGTGGATGTTAGAGCATTGGGCTACCAGTTGTTTGGCAGTTAGCCTTGATTGTGGGTTTCAAAGCATCCATTCATTCCACATTCTCTGCATGTAATCCCTTTTGGGTGGGATTACTTGAGTAGTAGCATTCTAACAGAACCTTGATCTCACACCTAGTCCATTTCAATTCAATTCAATTCAATTTTATTAGTATAGCCCAAAATCACAACAACAGTTGTCTCGATGGGCTTTGAAGTAAAACATGAACTCAAAAAGATCATGAATACAAAGAGTCAATAGGAAAATACTAAAATAAACTAACAAACTGACTAAGCTATACTGGCATCCCTGCCCTTACCCCCCTTCGACATTTCCGTCTTGTTCCAGTAGCCCAATTTCCATCAGGATGCTCTGGTCCCTCAGCACCTGATGCAGACCTTGTTTGGCCGGGTGACGTCTGAGCCGGCATGACATGGGGTTCATTGCCTCTCATATTGTGAGGTAGGCATTAGCATTAAGGGTCTTGCCCAAGGACCCTCACTGGGTGATGTTAATTACCCGTCATTGTTATGGTAATTGCCCCATTTCCATTGTTTCCATTACCATTAATTGTTCATTCCGCCCTGGGAATCGAACCCGGATTTCCTGCATGACACTCCTGCACCTTACCAACCGGGTGCCAATGCTTATTATATTAAGTATTACAATTCGTACCCCACTGATAATGTTTATGTTTCTTTTTCAGGGATTGTGGTCTTTTCAAGGGCTATGTTGCAGACCGAAGCACTGGCTTCGATGCACACCAGAAGAGTGTGGGACACCAGCGCTGTGTACGGCGTCAGAAGGTAGCAGATGGTGAGCAGTCTCCCGTTCTTGCTGGTGTCCATCGGAATGGATTCATGGATCCTAGATTCCAAAAACAGATGGAAAACATGATGCACGTGGCCTATTACATTGCCAAATGAGAGAAGTCATTCACAGACTTCCCAGATTTGGTGGAGCTGTGTAAAACAACAGGATCAGACATGCCCCAGTGGTACCGCTCTGACAAGGCTTGTGCCAGGTAAGGATTCAATGAATTATGAACGAATAATACAGAACCTTCATTTAATAAATTGAAACAATTCCAAATTTAATCTCCTTGTTATTTATTTTGAAAAAATACTGATATCACCCATGCCAAAGTTTTGCAGGTTTCTTGTCAGCATATATGACCATGAAAGGGCTGAGATTCTCGACCAGCTTAGAAGAGCTCGCTTTATTAGCGTGTGTATTGATGGCGCTACAGACACGGGCAAGCTAGAGAACGAGATTGTGTATGTCAAGTTTTGGGATGACAAAATGGACGTTCTACAGTATTTCCTTGGAATAGAAGACGTAAAGTTTGCAAAAACCAATGGAGTGATTCAAGCCATTGACACTGGTAAGTAGTAAAATGTTCAGCAAGTTCTGAGACAATAACGCATACTGAGATGTCATATTATATTGTCCTTTGTAATTTTTCAGTTTTCAGTCCTGGTCAAATGACAGCTTATCATTGTTGACTTTTGTTAGATAATCAGTTTTGTTTTGTCAAATACTTATCATGTTTTGTTTTTTGTTTTAGTTTTCAAAGAAGCTGGGATCCCAGATTGGCGTGAGAAGATTGTCTTCCTAGCTGCTGATGGAGCTTCAGTGAATATGGGTAAAAAGAATGGGGTTGTTGCAAAGCTGCGGCGTGAAGTGGAATATTTATTGGCAATTCACTGCGTTGCTCACAGTCTCGAGCTGGGTGTGAATGACGCTGTACGTGAAAACCCCCAACTCAAGAGGCTGCAGGAAGTGTTAGTGTACCTTTATGAGCAGTACGATTACTTCCCAAAAGCGCTGAGAGAACTGAGGATGCTTGGGGAGGCATTAGAGGAGAAGGTCTTGAAACCCACCACTCTGAAGGGTGCCAGATGGCTGCCCTACATACACCGGGCTACAAAGGTAAATTATTTGAAATGTCACTCAAAATTGATCAGTTTGGTCAGTTAGAACAAGTGCAACAATTTTAGACTGCCAACAATAATCTCCTTATTCCCTCTTGTTTAAACAATCTTCATTGAAATAATGTTAAATAATATTAAATATTAGCACAGTCATAACTTTCTTCAATGTATATGTTTACAGATTCTCTGCACAAGTTACAAGGTCTTTGTCGCCCATTTCGAGGACATGGTCAGCCCTGAGCCTAGACCCCAACCGAGTGCCACTGTAATGGGCAGGGCTTGCGATATTTGAAAGATGCAAAGAATCCACAGTTTATGCAATTCTGGTGTGATGCTCTGAAAATTCTGAAAATATTGAGTGAACAGTTTCAGAGGGACAGTCTGACACCAAGTTAGTATGCTTAGCTCAGTATCCTTGACCACCATCGAAGACAGATACAATTAGACTTTTGTTTTTAAATTTTATTTTCATGTTCAACTATACATGTATTCATGCATGCAATGTTTTTTATTTTCCATGGGAGGCATTTCAGTATCAAAAAGCCTGTTGCGCAGGTCTGGTTGAGTTGTCCCTTCAGCCAGGAGTAGAACAGTCAAAGGTCATTGGCAGCATTGCCTCCTTCAACAAATATCAGGGTGTTGAGTTAACCAACATCAGTGCAGACACACTCAAGGAGAGAGAGGAAATTACAGGTAAACTTCTTTAAAATTATAAGACAACCACTGACTCCTGTATTAGAATGTGGTTACACTTTCTAATATCACTAATCATTTGATGACTAATAACCATGTCGTTGATGGGTCTTTAAACTCCACTCACTCACTGATCATTTGGATGTTTTATTTTCGGAAACCATGATCGATCACCTCCAGATGCGTCTCGGTGATCTCTATTCAAACAGTGTTATTTCGAAGTTTACGGCTCTAGATCACACATTCTGGCCCGAACTGGATGTTAATGATAAAGATTCCACAGAAGCCTTTGTGAGTCATGGCAGAGATCAAATAGGTGATTTGGTGGAACACTATGAAGTCTAATTGGTGGTTAAGCGCCACGGTGTTGACCCTGGATCCGTGCTTCACCAGTTCACCGGCCAAGGACCGCCAGACATCCATGAGGAACACACTCATCACTGTTCTAAAAAGAGGTTGGTTGGTTTGTTGTGTACAATGTTTGCTACTGTTACATGTTTAGACCAACAAAGGAGTAAAATGACATTTTTGTGTATCTTATGAATATCATATTGCATTAGCAGTGTTTTGAGTTTTTTCAGACTTTTTTTCAGAAATACATTGTCTAATACCTCTATTATGTGGTTATAAACAAAAGGTAAATCTTGAATTGTTAAATCATTTCTTGCAGAGGAGCTTCAGAAGAGGTTTGATTCTCTGGCCATCCTGATGGCGACTTATGTCGTCATGTCAGTGAGCACTGCCATGTGTGAGCTGGCTTCTCTTGCATGAAGAGAGTGAAGTCCGACTGGAGGTCCTCCCTCATCACAGTACAACTGAACCGACTCATGTACATTGCCTTGGAGGGCCCAACATGTGACAAGTTTGTTGCCCTGTTGCCAGTAAATTATTGGTGGGGCACGGCTGTGAGGAAGCCAGGCTTCACTGCTTGGAAACAAAATGGTAAATGGCGTATACTTATATAGCGCTTTCTACCCTCTTACGAAGGCCCAAAGCACTTTACAGTCACAGTCCCATTCACCCAGTCACACACTGATGGCGGCTCCGCTGTCGAACACTGGCGCCAACCTCCCACCAGAGGCAAGGTGGGGTTTAGTGTCTTGCCCAAGGACACTTCGACACATGGACGTGCAAGGCGGGAGTCGAACCTGAAATCTTACGATAATGGGTCAACCGCCCTACCGCTGCACCACGGCCGCCCACAAAGAATCAAACAGCCAACTGATGAGGATCTGGAAAGAGAGCTAGAGGAGATAGACAGAGAAATGGAAGCAAGACGAGATGCCGAAAATGCTGCTAGAGAGAGCTTGAACCATGTCACAGGGTCTAAGGAAGATAAGAAAGGAGTGGATAGAGAGGCTGCCGAAGATGCTGCCACACAGAGACTGAAGAATGTCAGAGAAGAGTCGGAGTAGAAAGATGTGGAAGGAGTGGATGGGGAGGCTACTGAAGATGCTGAAGAGAGACTGAAGCATGAATCTCAGACTCAAATGCAGTATTAAATGATTTAATGTCAAAGTACTTAATTTTGTTTTTCTTTACAACACTGTAAACAGTAAGTATTTCTAGTCAAAAGCTGATTGATCTCAGTAATTTAATTTTATTTAATTTTTCAATTATTTAATTTAATTAAGTAACTAAAGTAACTAAAAAGTAAATGTAACTTTGGAAACAAACAAGTAACTCTGCAAATTTGAACAACATAACAGTAATTAAGGATCTAAAAAGTAAATGTAACTTTGCAACAGTAACAAAAAGCAGAACTTCAAGGCAGTCAGAGCAAAAAAGTAAATAAAACTTCTTAACTTGATCATGAACAAATGTGAAATAGCAGTGATTAGAAGCAGCATGAAAACTTCTTAACTAGTGTTACCTACTACACTGCACTGCTCTCTTCAAAAAATCTGAAACAGACTAGAGGTCGCGCTGTGCGCGGTGTCGGGCCAGTAACTTTCAGGCAGGGCCAGTAACTGTCAAAAACTACTGGCCCTGTGGGCCAGTGCAAATTTCTGGGCTATGTCAACCCCTGTTATATTACCCTTTTTTTAACTTATTTATTTATGTATATATTTCCTTCTTTTTTTCCCATATTGCTGGGATATAGGGTCTGGCTCTCCTCTTTGCTTGTTTGCTTTTGTTTATGTCCTTTTTACGTACTGTCTTGTTGTGTAAGTGGTTATTGACAAAAATTAAAAAATAAAAGTTTGAACAAAAAAAAAAGCGCTGGAAAAGTAAAAAGATGAGCATTCTCACAGCACAGCCCCCCTTGTCAAGGTAGGAGAGGGCCAAATGTAGAAGATATAGGACGGCATCCTCAACTCCTACCTTTGGTTGGTCGGCGAACTGGAGAGGGCCCTCATCACTCTGCACCTGGGGTCTTCATGACATGCGAGGTGAGGGCGAAGAAAGCATTGAGTTCTTCAACTCTCTCTGACTCCCGCTTGTCGCACCGCCCTCTTTTTTGCTGCATCCAGTCATAGTCTTCATGCTGTTCCAGATCTCACGCAGGTTGTTTTCCTTCAACTTCTTCTTTAGCTTCCTCCTGTGTGCTTCTTTTGCCTTTCTCATCCAGACTTTTAGTTCCTGTTGGACCTTTCTCGTCTCCTCCTGATCCTTGCTCCTGAAAGCCCTCTTCTTACTGTTCAGAACTGCTTTAACCTCCCTGGTAACCCAGGGTTTGTTGTTAGAGAAGCACCTGAAAGTTCTGACAGGCACCACCAAGTCCACACAGAAGTTCATATAGTCCGTCATGCAGCCCACAGCTCCATCAATGTCATCCCTATGATACCCAATCAGTTCACTCCAGTCAGTGCACTCAAAGCAGCCTTTGGGGGCCTCCTCAGCTTCTTGTGGGGCAGTCGACATTGGTGGAAAGTGGGCAAAGTGGTTTCCAGGGATACATGGTAAAAGTCACTAGAAATAATGAGGAACGCATCTGGGTGCTTGCGATAACCGCATCAATACAGTGATAAGTAATCACTGCACATGTTTGTTTTTTTTGACAATATTCTGCCGCGACCCCGCGACTTTTGGTGCTTCATCACCGCGGTGATCGAAAATTCCATACTGTCACAGCTCTAGTTGTGTTGTATATTGTCTTCAGAGCCGCCTGTGCTTTCGCTCTCAGAGGAATGTAAACACAGAGAGCAATGACATGGGAAAACTCACATGGGATGTAATAGGGTCTGATGCCCACCGCTAGCAGCTCCAGATTACAGTCACAGATCACCTTTTTGACGGTCAGATGATTCGGATGACATCATTGTCTGTTGGCATATAGATTGAGGTCACCCTCTTTCCGCTGGAGTCTGGGCCGCAGTCTGCCCTCACGGTGGTAAATCCAGCACATAGCTGGTTAGCCAGGTTTTGGTGAAGATAAGGAAGCTGCTCTCCATGTAGCAGCGTTGTGTCTGGATCAGTCCAGTAAGCTCGTCTGTCTTGTTAGACAGGGCGTTAACATTTCCCATAATAATGGAGGGGATGATTGGTTTGAAACGCCGCCGGTTAGCCGCCTTAGCCTTCAGCCTCACCTCGTGTCTACGACCAGCTCGGCACCCCCGCTATTTCCGCCTAAGCTTAGATGGAATAACATATCGGAGTCTGGGGTTTTTATGTTTCCTGTGCATCAGTAGTTCTTCTCTGAGATCTACTATCCTAATGCTGGCTTCCATTAGTAGATCACACGTTCAAACATTCACACACAGAGCAACGGATGTACAGCCTCGCCAAGGCGCAATCAAGCCTTCTCCAGTGCTTTTCATTTGGGGTGTCAAATTAGTTAATTAAAGACAAATTAGCGCATCGTGTTAATCTCATTTTTAATCTACAATGTAACTGTTCTTGTGTTTTCAAACATAAAACAAGGGTCCAACTGTTCACCTGCAAGAACATCACATTTGAACTCAGCTAAAAATACCTCAAAATGAGGCTTTTCACAGCAATTATTAGGTTAGATTAAAAATAGATTAATTAGAGAAATTAATTACAGGTCATGATTTATTAATTGCACCAAAAAAATGAAGCGCATGCCAGCTCCATCTTTTTATTCCATCCAGCCCCTTCTACTCCAGCAGAAACTTCTCTCCTCGGCTGTGAACTTTCACTTAATGACCTGGATTATAGACTACCTAAGGAACATACCATAGTTTGTCAGGATAGGGAGCAGTGCTGACCAGCAGCACGGGTGCCCCAAAAGGCATAGCTCTTTCCCCGTCCCTCTTCACCACTGACTTCTGCTACAACTCTGGTAAATGTTAAATGCCAGAATTCTCTGATGAAACTGTAAATGTGGCATCAAGTGGGGTAAGGAGGGAGAATACAGGGGCTTTGTGCAGGACTTCAGCACAATAGTCAGTCAGCACAATAATCTCTATCGCCCAGTTCATCAGTGCAAGCCTGTGGGCACACCTGGTCTGGACTGGCTGCCTTTCTCAAAAACAAAGGAGATGGTGCTGGACTTGATGTCTGTTAACATTTAGCAATCTGTGAATAACAGTTGGACATCACCTTACCTGAGAGAAAGGCCACTTTTTCTTTCAGTATGGGAAGCACTTCCATTGCTCTCGCCTCTTCATTTCTCCTAAAGCCTGAAAGAGGAAATGAAGAGGTTAAGAAAAGAATTGCCCTCTTTTGTGAACTCTTTATACTATATTAGATTAGATTAGATTATTTGGTCCAGAGCAATTTGTGTGCATTTATACACATGAAAGAGTTTAAATAATACCTACAAAAAGGCAGTGGGTTCAACTGAGATTACAAAAAGAAACTTCAGTTAAAGAATTTTTTGCTTGTACAAAAAGTATTTAAATAGGCAGAAGAGAAAAGCTGATTTACAAAAGATAAGTTTCAGTCACTTATTTTAACTTTTGTCCTCTCCCCATTTGATCAGTAATCTTTCTTTAACGATACATAAACAAATGCATCAGTAATAACCACCCCACTTAATAGTATTTCTTCCTTTAATGGGCATTCAAAAGTGATTGTATGCAGGGTAAGGATTCAGTTTCTCTAAGCTATAGGAATGCTGGGAGCAAGGCTAGCCTCTAGCATAGGCAGTATTAGTAAATGTCTTTTGTGCTTCCGGTTCCGGGTTACGGGCAGGATTCGTGGTCGCGGCTCTCTGCGGATACAACTATCTTTAAATTACTTGAAAAGTTGATTTTCTCCAAAAAGAGTGCTGACCATGCCCCCTAAGAAAACCCAGGAATATGAAGACCTCAAAAAAGCTCTTGATAGCATTCAAGAAACGCTTAAATCTTTTATGGATCAGGTGTCGGCTAAGCTAACGCCACTCATGGAGATGATGGAAGAGTTCCGAAGATTTCGGGCTCAAAACGAGCAACGAGAAAACAGGGTCGACATTCTGGAGAAAAGACTGGACGATGTGGAACAGCAAGTAAGGATGAATAATGTCATTCTCACTGGAGTACCAATCAAGCCTCGAACGAAGCTGAACGCAGGAGCTAGCACTGCTAATGCTAATGCTAGCGCTAGCGTAGCTAGCAGTGCTAATACGGAGCGCGGTGGAGAGTTTCTGGATCAGCAAATACATTCATTTCTCACATCTAAAGGGATTTCCCTGGATCTCAATACCATGGAGATCTGCCACCTGCTCCCCAGGAGAAAGGAGACGGATAAACCAGCGATCCTCATCAGGTTTGTGAATCACAAACACAAGCTAGCTCTGATGAATCAACGTGAAAATCTCAGAGGTTCCGCTGTTTATCTGAACGACCATCTGCTCAGGAGGAATGCTGAAATCTCCAAACATGCACGGCTTCTCAGGAAGCAGAAGCAGATTGAGAACACTTGGGTTAAAGGCTGCAGGATTTACGTCAAACCACTCGGTCCACCGGACCGGTCCAAGGTTCTGGTTGTGAACACCATGAGGGACTTTGAAAAGTGCTTGTTTACAGTTGTCTGAATCAACATGGAGTAATAAACCAAAGAACCAAATAATTTCAAGAAATATGACACCTGGATTCCTCACTTTCTCTATACGTCTGACGTCACCTGAATCAATAGCAGAGAGTTCTGACCTGCAGACTACTTGACCTCAACATTCACCGAGCTGATATCAGCTGAAGAAGGATATGGACCTGAATCTAATGTCTGCAGACATAACATGGAAGAGACTAGAAACTGTTTTGAACCCATAAGGACAGCTGTTTTTTCAGCAGAAGAAGATAGGCCAACCTTGGATAATCGGCGGATTACGGACCCTTTTATTATTATTATTATTTTTTTTTTTTCCCTTACAGCATTACCTTATTAAATAAAATAAAAAAAAGTAAAATAAATGATTAATCACTTATTGAAAATGATTAAATTGATCGATGTTTAATGATATTACTTCACTTGCTCCAAAAATTGATAAATTGATTCAAAAATCTTTCCTAATGTAGCATAATTTTGTACGTTTTTAACTTTTGATACTTGATGAAAGTTTACTATGAAAATCTCTGAAACAGTGTTGTGTCTATTTTACTGATATAGTATTATGCTCTAATCATATGAATGACTTTTATGAGTAACAAATATTTTAGATAACTGATCTGCATTTGCCATGTTGATTTCTAAAAGTTATTTTTTATTTTTAACATAATAATTAAGTAATTCATCTTTTTCATGTGCCTTATCGATACCTTATGATTTTTAATTCTGTCTGATAAAAAACTGGGAACCGGATATTGATTAAATTATGTATTAAAATGGTTATAGTAAAACGGGGTGTAATTATATAAGTTCGCTTCCTTCCACTCCCTTTCAAGCAATATTTATTAATATGTCTAATTATCCTAAGTTTGATTACCGGTAGTTACTGTATGAATGTATAACTGAAAATTATATTCCTTTTGTGTATTGTTTCTACTGATTGCTTGAAATAAACCATTTCAAATCAAATCAAATCAAATCAAATGCAAATGGTACAGCACATCCAGAAAGGAAGAAAGATAAGAGCCAACTTTACTATTCTTAAAAATAGTGAATGTACGTGCCCTAAATGTTCTTTAAAGTCTTCAGCTTGTTCAAAATGCATCAACAAGATTGTGAGCCGGAACTAGCAGAAGACAACACATCACTCCTGCGTTAGCTTCACTTCACTGGCTCCCAGTTAAATCTAGAATTAAGGTCAAAATCCTCCTGCTAACCTTTAAGGGCCTTCCATGGTACGACCCCATCCTGTATCAAAGACCTCATAGTGCTGAGGCCGACAGTTTCTACATTTAAAGTAAGACTTAAAACATTCTTCTTTGGACAGACTTATTGTCAGACTAGCTTCTAGTCAGAGAACATTTAACTTACTATTAACAAGTTTGAATTCAACTTAATAACAATAACAATTGGTATTAGTAGTATGCTGCTTCAAGTCCACGTCAAGGGATGATCTGATCCCATTCAACCACACAAATATTTTCAAGGGATGTCCAGATCCAGCCTGCACCACAATCTATCCACGACTGTACCCACAGACCATTGACAACGCCTTTCATTTCTCAGTTCTTCTGTTATCAGACACAGCTGTGTTTTTTCACATACCTGACCTTTTTACAATGGACGTCGTCCGACTTCGTCAGTCATCATCAGATGGTAGTGTGTGACGTATATGAAAACTGTTGATTGTCAAACTTTGACAGGCGACTCCGCCCCTTGATGTCCTTTTTCTACTGGGGCATGTTGCTCCAAGTATGAGAGAGCAGGAAGGCCCCCTCATCCCGGCTCATGGAAGTGTGGGCTCGCTTTCATATCTCTGTATTTTGTATCTGCTGTCTTCAGTGCAGAGGACTTTGGCCATTTCCTAGTCAATGATGTGGTTTTCTTGCTTGCAGTGGTCCATTTTTGATGATCCATGATTTCATATTCTCATAATAATTTAAAATTTTACAATTGGATGGATTATGGAGGTGGTGGAGATACAAAAGCGAGCCAACACTTTCATGAACCAGGATGAAGGGGCCTTCCAGCACTCTCATATCTGGAGTAACATCCTCCATCAGAAAACAGACATGGGGTGGAGGCGCCTGTCAAAGTTTGACATATGCTTTCATATGACTTATATGCTTTCACATATGTGGCACACATTACCATCTGTTGACGACTCTGACGATGATGGAAGATGTCAGTTGAAACGTGTCAGGTATGTGAAAAACACAACCGTGTCTGATAACAGAAGAACCTAGGAAGTCAGTTATTAATACAGACACTATGTACGTTATTGCACTAACACTCCCCTTTATTCTTCCTTTTTTAAAGTCTAGCCCTGACCTGAACCCTAAGCTTAAGTGAAGCTGGGAAAGTATGGTGCACTGGGGTTCTGTCATCTACTCCAGTGTTCCCTAACCTTTATATGCCTGCGAACCAGTCAACCCCCAGGGATTTTACCAGGCCCCGGCGGAAATGGTGGGGGGTTGCCGGGGACACTTAATTTTGGTCCGATTTTGAAAAAAAAACGTTGGATCATTCTAAAAAAAAAAAAAAAACCACACATTTTTTAATAATTACAGTGGTGGACAAAATTGTTGGTACCACCCGGTTAAAGAAAGAAAGTCCACAATGCTCACTGAAATGACTTGAAACGTTCAAAAGTAACAATAAATTGAATTTATTGAAAATGAAATAATCAAAATCAGCCATTACTTTTGAGTTGTTGATTAACAGAATTATTTGAAAAAACTAATGAAATAAGGCTGGACAAAAATGATGGTACCTCCATAAAAGACTGAGAACTAGTTGCCCAGGGGGTCATGATGAACTCAGGTATGTCCTTTAATTAACATCACAGCTGTTTTCAAACCCAGAATCAGTCAGTCTGCCTATTTAAAGGGAGACAAATAGTCACAATGCTGTTTGGTGAAAAGGTGTGTACCACACTGAACATGGACAACTGAAAGCCAAGGAGAGAATTGTCCCAGGACATTAGAACCAAAATGATAGACAAACGTGGTAAAGGTAAAGGCTATAAAACCATCTCTAAGCAGCTTGAAGTTCCTGTGACGACAGTGGCACATATTATTCAGAAGTTTAAGACCCACGGGACAGTAGCCAACCTCCCTGGACGTGGCTGGAAGAGGAACATTGATGACAAATTGAGGAGACGGATAGTTGGAACTGTGTCCAAAGAGCCCAGAACAACCTCCAAAGACATTAAGGGTGAACTCCTAGATCAAGGTACATCAGTGTCAGATCGCACCATTTGTGGTTGTTTGAGCCAGAGTGGACTTCATGGGAGATGTCCAAGGAGGACACCACTGTTGAAAGGAAATCCTAAAAAAGCCAGACTGGAATTAGCAAAAATGCATGTTGACATGCAACAAAGCTTCTGGGTAAATGTCCTTTGGACAGATGAGACAAAACTGGAGCTTTTTGGTAAGGCACATCAGCTCTATGTTGGTAGACTCAAAAATGAAGCAGACAACCAAAAGAACACTGTCCCTACTGTGAAACATGGAGGAGGCTCAGTTCTGTTTTGGGGCTGCTTTGCTGCATCTGCCACAGGGTGTCTGGAAGTTGTGCAAGGTTAAATGAAATCTCCAGATTATCAAGGCATGCTGGATAGAAATGTGCTGCCTAGTGTCAGAAAACTTGGTCTTGGAAAAGCGTTGGACTATTCTGAAGTGGTTTTCTATGAGCCCAGATCTGAATCCCATTGAACATCTGTGGAAGGAGCTGAAACATGCCATTTGGAGAAGACACCCGTCACACCTGAGACAACTGGAGCAGTTTGTTCGTGAGGAGTGGGCCAAAATACCTGTGGACAGGTGCAGAAGGCTCATTGACAAATACAGAAACCGTTTCATTGAAGTGATTGCCTCAAAAGGTTGTGCAACAAAATATGAAGTTATGGGTACCATCATTTTTGTCCAGCCCTATTTCATTATTTTTTTTTAATAATTCTGTTAATCAACAACTCAAAAGTAATGGCTGATTTTGATTATTTATTTTCAATAAATTTTATTTTTTTTGTTACTTTTGAACACTTCAAGTCATTTCAGTGAGCATTGTGGAATTTCTTTCTTTAACTGAGGGGTACCAACAATTGTGTCCACCACTGTATAATAACAACAACAGATAACACCAGTGGAACATCAATCTCTAGTAACATATTCTGCCAATGAATGCTGTGAGTATTATGTAAAGAGGATCTGTGTGTGGGAAGTCACCTTTTGCAATATCCATATTTAAAGCAGGACTCCTTTTGGCCTACTGTTGTTTTTTTTTTTTTTTTTTGTCTTGAAGTCGTAGCCCATTCTTCCATCTGTTCTTCTGTTCCTGCACTAATCCCTAATCCATTTGCAAGGAACGTTCCACATAAAACTTTTCTCGTGAAGCATGGTATGGAATTACATCTCTGCCATAAAGTGAAAGGGCGTAAAAACAACTGAGCGGGCGTATTTTGGAACTGAGTGAGTGAACCTCACAACATGCTGGCACAATTCTAATCGAGCGACCCCGCATTTTAAAACTGCACGGCTGAAATCCTAACTGAACAGAGATCCCGCCGGTCAGTTCTCTTTTGCGCCCTCACCTGGAGTTACGCTCAGTGTTAAGGGGGCGTTTTTGTCACTTGTGGGGCAGTGTTCAGAGGTGTATTTGTCACTTGGGGGCAGGGACCTTTCTGGCTGATCTGATTGGCTAAAATTTGCATGTCAAGCAGCGAGGCGGGACTTTTATTTTGGGGCTTTAATAGAAAAGAAACGACGGCTGTAACGTAGATTAAAAGCATTAAAACTGTAACAAATGCAGTGATTTTCACACAAGAAGAATTTACAGCACAAAAAAACCCGTTGCACTTTCTTACCTTGGTTTTGGGTCGTTGGTTAATGTTTTAATCCACGTTACATCTGTCGCTTTTTTCTATGAAAGTCTCTAACACTAGGGGGGGGAGGGGGGGGGGACAAGTTTGACACAAAGAGCCGACATTTCTAACTGTGAGAGTCAAAGAGCCACACCACACACTGACCTGCCAGACACACACACGAACACACAATTAAAGTCATATTGTTTAATAACCCCCTCCTCTCCCTACAATACAACAGCACTGGATTAAACGGCGCCGTTTCAGTTTTGAGTGTTTTTTTCTGTATTTAACGTTAACACACATACCGCTGAAACGTGCATGCTGGTGTGTTTTAAAAAGGCAGCGAGCGCAAAACTGAGTTGGTTGTGATTTATTTTTTCAGTCATCAATCAGAATTTAAAATCCATCAAAGTCCTCATCTTCTGGATCTGAAACAGCTGGGCTACATTTCTATCAGACACGCCGGCTTCCCTTTCCTCATCGTCAGAGTCCGTCTCTTTGCTGTGCGGCTCCAAAGATAAGTGAAAGCAGACACCTCAGGCCAAGTTTAAGTCCTGCAGTCCCAGTGAGGCGTAACTCGCCGGCGCTGCATCCCAGTAAAAGGGGGAGGATGGACAGCTTTTCACCGTCATCTCTGGAAGTTGCAGCGCTCATCCTCGAGTCGATCTCCCAACACAGGCCTTTCCATTTCCACGGAAAAGCTGCTGCTGCGTCTTCTTGTCTTGTCAGAGTTTGTTTCCAGCTTTCTCACTTGCAAACCATGGATTCATTATTTTAAATTCTCTGGCAGCTGAGGTTCGATGAGTTAGAAAAATCTTCACAGATTCGGACTTCCTGCTTCAATAACTCTTCTGATCAATGTTCAAATGTGTCAGCAAGTATCTCAATCATTTTGTATTAACACAGAGATTAAACCACAAATGCATTTCTAAAGAAAAAAGATCGTTTTTTTGCCTTTTAATCAGAATTGTTCATTTCAAGCTGTGAATGCAGACAGAACGGGGAGCCGGCGGCCAAGGGACCGTCAAGAAAGTGCAACCTCTGTGAACTGTGAAACACCATTCTGTAAAAATCAATAATCTCTCAAAAAAATTCATAAAATTATTAAAAAGCATATTCTTGTTACAGTAAATATTTTTGTAGGAAAGTCCATCTTTATTTTATCTTTTTGCATATACTTTTTTTAAATTTTAATAGATATGAATCATGAATAAAGTTATCAGTAGTTATGAAGATACTGAAGCTACTGTCGCCAAACCTTCTGTACAGTAATAATGACCTTATTGCCATACTAAAATAAAGAATCTCAATAGTTCACTTTGTTTATTTTAAGGAATTTTTCATATGTACAAATGAATCAGATTTGGTAAAACATCCTCAATAGCTCTGAAGATGCTAGAATTTTTTTACATAATCTTTATTGTAGTTGGAAAACTAGGTCATGATTAGTCAGTACAGGAGTTTTTGTGTCAGTAACTACAGCATCTTCAAAGCTATTGAGCATTTTTGACCAAATCTGATCAATATTTAAATATAAAAAATTCCTAACAATAAACAAAGTGAACTATTGACATAATCTTTATTGCAGTAGGACAATAAGGTAATGATTAGTCAGTACAGGAGGTTCTGAAATATAATTGCAAACACTTCATACATTTCAAAATCTTTAATCGACAAATTACATGACATTTATGCAAGAGTCAGTATTTGCAGTGTTGGCCCTTCTTTTTCAGGAATTCGACTGGGTATGCTGTCAATCACTTCTGGGCCAAATCCTGACTAAAAGCAACCCATTCTTTCATAATCACGTTCTGGAGTTTGTCAGATTTGGTGGGTTTTTGTTTGTCCACCTGCCTCTTGAGGATTGACCACAAGTTCTCAATGGGATTAACATTTGTGGAGTTTCCAGGCAACGGACCCAAAATTTCAATGTTTTGGACCCAGAGCCACTTAATTATCATTTTTGCCTTATGGCACGGTAATCCATCCTGCTGGAAAATGCATTGTTTGTCACCAGACTGGTGTAGGACTGTTGGAAGAAGTCACTGTTGGAGGGTGGAACCATTCTTTTTTCATGGCTGTGTTTTTGGGCAAAATTGTCCGTGAGCCCCACTCCTTTGGATGAGAAGCAACCCCACACAAATGGTCTCAGGATGCTTTAATGTTGGCATGACACAGGGCTGATGGTAGCACTCACCTTTTCTTCGCCGGACAAGCCTTTTTCCAGATGCCTCAAACAATCAAAGAGGCTTCATCGGAGAATATGACTTTGCCTCAGTCCTCAGCAGTCCATTCGCCAGACTTTTTGCGGAAGATCAATCTGTCCATGATGTTTTTTTGGAGAGAAGTAGCTTCTTTGCTGCCCTTCTTAACACCCAGCCATCTTCCAAAAGGTTTTTGCCTCACTGTGTGTGCAGATGTGCTCACTCCTGCCTGCTGCCATTCCTGAGCAGCTCTGCACTGGTGGCACTCTGATCCCACAGCTGAATCCTCTGTAGGAGGCTATCCAGGCACTTGCTGGACTTTCTTGGACGCCTTGAAGCCTTCTTAACAAGAATTGACCATCTTTCCTTGAATTTCTTGATGATCCTATAAATTTTTGACGTAGTTGTAATCTTAGTTGCCACAATATCCTTGCCTGTGTATTTTTTTGCAACGCAATGATGGCTGCACACGTTTCTTTGCAGGTCACCATGTTTAACAAAGGAAGAACAATGATTTCAAGCATCACCCTCCTTTTAATGTCAGGTCTGCCATTATAACGCAATCAGCCTGACATAATGCGTCCTTGTGCTCTCGCCTTAGTAAACAAGACGACTACTGAAATTATCTCAGTTGGTCCTTTAATGACAGCAATGAAATGCAGTAGAAAGTTTTTTGGGATTAAGTTAATTTTCATGGCAAAAAGGACTATGCAGTTCATCTGATCACTCCACAACATTCTGGAGTATATGCAAATTGCTATTTTAAAAACTTAAGCAGCAACTTTTCCAAATTTTCAATATTTATGTAATTCTCAAAACCTTTGGCTACAACTGTGGACATGTGATTTCTTCTTTTGTTTTGTTTTTTTAGGAGTTTTTCCTCACCGAGAAGGAGGGTCTTAGGGTAAGGATGCCCGGTTTAGCTTAGTCTGTTTAGTTTAACCATTACTGGCTGGGTAGCTCGGTTGGTAAGGTGAAAGACTACCATCCAGGGCAAAACTTTCCCCAGACCACCACAGTTTTACAGTACCTCTAAAATTTGTGTCTAGTTGCTGGACAAGGTCAAGTTGTTTATCTAAAACTTAAATGTGAAATTATCAAAAGGTTGCTTTTTTTCATTTTTTTTAACACACTTTATTTAAGTATGCAGATCAATTATTGACTTTTACAGCATAATGAAATGAACTAAGAACAAGTGGCATCTCAGCAAAAATGAAGGAATCAACAGGAGTCTTTCAAAAACAGTTTCCCAGGTCTCAGAAAACGTTACCATAAAAATAAATAATTAATGAAACAATAATTGACAAAGAAATATTACATTGTACACCAATTATGAGTGGAAAAGCTGCGCATAAAGGTAAACAAAACTGTCCCCTTGCAAAAAAAAAACCTTATGCAAAAATTTATCCATCTGGCCAACCAAAGTGTTCCGTCACAGGAGTCCATAAGTCATAAAACATCTCTGACCTCAGATGAAATTTAGCTGTTATTTTTTCCATCAGATAAACTTTCCTCAAAGTCTCCAGCCACTGTTCAAGAGTCGGGGGTGAGGTTTTAAGCCAAGATCTGGTAATCATCTTTTTTGCCACCAGTAGAAGAATTTGTATAAGTTTAACTTTTTTCTTCTCTATGCCTTCTTCAGGAAGGATGCCTATTATATAGTAAAGTGGATTTAATGGCAAGTTGACCTGTGTTATAACTTTAATAATGTTTTGAATTCCTTGCCAATATGGTATCAGAACAGGGCAGTCCCAAAAAATATGTGTGTGATCCCCAATTTTATTGCATTTCCTCCAACATAAATTTGATTTATTTTTGTCATATTTAGATATGGTATTAGGCGTCTTGAAAAATCTCATCAAAATCTTCCAGTTGAACTCATTCCATGTAGGACTGCTTGAAATTTTATGAACCCCCTCACAGAATGCTTCCCACTTTTCATCCTCAATGACAATGTTTGCCTCCAATTCCCATTTTCCTTTCAGATCTAGTGAATTATCTGACAAGTGTGCCTGCAGACATTGGTACATATTTGATACTATCCTCTGTCTTGATTTATCAACAATGCTTTTGATCATTAACTGTTCTATTTGAGTTGGTGGTTGTCTCAAAGCCTCCCATTCCCCACACGTCCTTAAGTAGTCCCTTATTTGCAAGTATCTGTAAAAATCCTTGGAATCTATACCGTATTTATCCTGTAATTGTTTGAAAGATTTTAAGATGTCCCCGTCAAATAATTGATGTATTGTTAATAAACCTTTTTTTGCCCCAGTCCGAGAAACCAGGATCTATCTTGTTTGGCAAAAAGTCCGCTATTTTGGAAATTTTGAGTACTCTTGAAGTTGTCAGGGGGGCGCCAATGTTTTTCCTCCCAGCTGACCATACTCTCTGTGTACACAATATCAAATTGTTTTTTATTTTGAGGTCTCTCCATTTTTTCTGTCCCAAGAATGGTGCTGCTTCCAGTGAAACTGAGGGGGAAGCATAATTTTCTAGTTTTATCCAATTTGTGTCCTCATCTTGGCTCACCCATTCAGCCAGCCCTCTTAGTTGAGCTGCCCAATAATAAAACTTGAGATTTGGTAATCCTAAACCGCCATCCCTCTTAGAACTACATAATACTGTTTTACGAATTCTAGGCTTTTTATTTTGCCACACAAATGTAGAGATCATCTTATTTAATATTTTAAAAGTGGAGGATGGGATCTATATGGGAAGAGCTTGAAAAAGATATAACAGCCGAGGGAGAACATTCATTTTGACCGTTTCTATTCGACCTACTAGGGACAAAGGTAAAATTTCCCAACGTATTAAATCAGATTTTAAATTTAAAATCAATTTACCATAATTTTCTATGTACATTTTGGAATGTTGTGATGTAATCATTACTCCTAAATATCTAAACCCTTGGATGGTCCAATTAAACGAAACAATTTTATCCAAGTCTGCTGGTCTCTCCCCTATTATCATCATAGCATGCGATTTAGATTCATTAATTTTGTATCCGGAGATTAGTCCAAAATTCCGTAGACAGTCCAAAAGAGGGGGAACAGAAGCAATTGGGTTCTTAAGGTATAATATAATATCATCTGCATAAAGTGAAATTTTGTATTCTGTTCCTCCCACTGACACGCCCTGTATTCCCTGGTCCTTTCGGATGAGTTCAGCCAGGGGCTCTATGCTAATTGCAAACAATAACGGTGAGAGGGGACACCCCTGTCTGGTTCCTCTTCTGACTCTAAAACCTGCAGAAGTGCATCCATTCACCCGTACTTTTGAGATGGGTTTTGTATAGAACACTTTTATCCATTTGATGAAATCCGAGTGGAATCCCATAGTCTCCAGCACTTGTTCAAGATACTGCCAATTAACCCTACCAAATGCTTTCTCAGCATCTAAGCTGACAAGCATTGACGGTTCTGATTTCTTTTTAGCTGCCTGCACGATATTCAGCGTTGTCCTTATATTATTTATTCCTAATCTACCGGGTATGAATCCAGTTTGATCTGGTTTAATTAAATTCCTTATATATTTCTGGATTCTCTTAGCCAATATTGCTGTCAAAATTTTCATATCACAGCAAAGTAAACTTATGGGTCTGTATGAGGCACAGCTTGCAGGATCTTTACCTTCTTTGTGTATAACTGATATTATTGCTTGAGACCAGGATTTAGGTGGGTCATTTTCTTTTAAAGTGTGATTAAAAACTTTTTGTAATAGAGGCAAGATTTCATCTTTAAAACACTTATAGAATTCACCTGGATACCCGTATATCCCTGGAGACTTATTGCTTTTCAGGTTTTTAATTGTATTTTCTATTTCTATCTTTGTAATTGGCTCTACTAAAGTTTCAGCTTGTGTTTTTGTTAATGTGGGCATCTTAGTTTTTTCTAGAAAGACTTTGATCTTTTCTTCTCTGTTTGCAATGTCCGGTGAGTCATACAATTTTTCATAATAAGCAGAAAAGGCTTCCGCCACATCTTTCGGGTGGGATACTACTTTCTTTGAGGATGGATTAATTATTTTTGCTACGCTTCGATTGGCTTGAGCTTTGCGTAATTGGAATGCCAATAATCTGCTAGCTCTGTTTCCTGATTCATAATATCTCTGATTAGCAAATTGTAAGGCTCCCTCTGCTTTATTAGTTAATAAATCGTTATATGCCTGTCTACAGTGGGTTAAAGCTTCTAGGGTGCTTTTATCATTAGTCTGTTGATGTTCTTTTTGTAAATCCATTATATCTTTCTCTAGTTTCTTTTGTTTTTTTTCCCTGTCTTTTTTTATTTTAGATGAGATAGCGATAATCTTGCCCCTCAACACGGCCTTTGCGGCTTCCCATACTGTAGTGAGCGAGGTTTCTCCATTATCATTATTTTCCAAATAGTTTTTCCATTCTTGTTTAAATTCGTTGACTACCTTCGGATTGTTTAAAAGAGAAACATTTAATCTCCATTGTCTGATTTCACTATTATGTTGCAGATTTAATGAGAGGACAACTGGTGCATGGTCAGATATTGTTATCGAGTCAATATAGCAATTTGTGACTTTATAGGCATCTCTTTTTGACACACAAAAAAAATCTATTCTGGAATAGCTATTATGTACTTTGGAGAAAAAAAGTATATTCCTTCTCTTTTGGATGTTTATGTCGCCATATGTCCATGAGTCCCAGCTCCTGCATTGTATTATGCAGCAACTTTGTTTTGCGTGGAGTCGGTCCTGGCTCAAACGGTTTTTTATCTAGGTGTTGATTTAGGACACAATTAAAGTCTCCCCCCACCAACAGGAACCCTTCTGCATATGAAGTTAAGATGACAGTTATTTCTTTAAAGAAAGATGGGTCATCTTCGTTTGGTGCATATAGGTTAAAAATAGATATTTTAACATTCCCGATAGTTCCCACAATCATTACATAGCGACCTTTTTTATCAATATACGTTTTCTCAATTGTGAGACCTAGAGCCCGATGACACAAAATGGCTACCCCTCTTTTCTTTTTGCCTTCCCCACAAGTTGAACTAACAACCTGGCCCACCCAATCTCTTTTAGGTTTCTGATGTTCCTTCTCATCCAGATGTGTCTCTTGAAGCAAAGCAATTGAACAGTTTAATCTTTTCAGATGGGAAATTTTTTTTTTTCTTTTTATTGGATTATTGACTCCGTTCACATTATAACTAACCACAACAACCTTGCTCATATTTTTTGATAGCAAAAATAATAGGTGTACAACTGCAAAGGTTTCTGCTGAGTGCCAACAAACAAAAAAACAAAAAACAACTGAACTGAACATTTTTCAAAACTCAATAAAAAGTTATGGACCTCCAATAATCCAGTGGTCAGCCCCAGGAACAGCAGCAGGTAGCTAATCCAGCCCGGAACCTCCCACTCCCGTTCTTTCATGGGCAGGGAGCTTGTGCTTTCTGGGTAAATTGCACAAAGTGCGGTGGCGACGGTCTTCCAGGGTTTCCCGTGGTTGTGCTTTAGTCGCCTTAAAGGCCGAGTCCCCATTAGAATGAGAAACGCAGACTCATCCAGACAGACCCATCTAATAATTTAACTCTTAATTTACTTATAGCCGAATAATAAGAAAATTAGATAAAATTGAAATTATAAAGTCACTGGCAAACTTTTTTTTTTTTTTTCTCCCGCAGGTGTTTACATCTTACCTCACCACCTTGCCTACTTTACTCATGCCCAACACTCTCTGGGTCTTTGTGACCTCCACTGATGAGGGATCTAATGTCCGCTGTGCTCAGCTGCAGTCGGTTCTGTCTTCTGTCGTCGTAGTGGGTTTTCCATCCATCTCTGGCTAGTTCCATTTCCAAGACATCTCTGTCCTCCATCTCCATGTTTATTCCCAGCTCCTTCAATGTAGATTTTGCTTCCAGTAAAGAGGGGAACAATCTTGCGCCTGATTGCATGAAGATTCTCAGTTGGGCCGGATATGGTGACTGAGCTCTGATGTTTTTCTCCTTCAGTTTTTTAATAACCTCTCACACCTTTTTTCTTTTCTTCTGTAGATCAGATGAGTAATCCTGGTCAAAATATACTTTGTGCCCTTGGAACTCGACTTGACGTTGCTTCCATGCCTGCTGCAACACGGCTTGTTTCACTTGAAAGTCCAGAAAGCGAACTATGATGGAACGTGGTGGCGCTGTTGTGCTTCTGGGTCTCGGTCCCAGGGCTCTGTGAGCCCTTTCCACATTGATGTCGATCTCTTCTCTGATTTCCAGAGCAGTTTTAAAGAAATGACACACAAATTTCACCATGTCATCCTTCTCCGATCCCTCTGGAATTCCATAAAGTCGAATGTTATTCCGCCGGAGTCGGTTTTCCATGTCGTCACACTTGCTAGCGAGGCTAGCTTCTCTGTGTAGCAAGTAGCTCAGTACTTTCTCGTGCTGGACGTGGCTATCCTCCTTAGCACTCACTCGGTTCTCCACTTCAGTTAATCGTTTGTCCAGACCATCAGTGCGTTGTTTCAGCTCCTCCATCGTATTTTCCAACCTATTTAGGGAGCTTTTCAGGTCGCAAAAAGAGTCCATATTTTCTTTTCGGAACTTCCTTAATTCCGCTAGCATCTCAGACTCAGCATTAGCATCCGCCATGCTTTTCCCTGGTGTAGCTTCGGCTAGCGTTAGCTGTTTGGAGCCTACTTTTCCGTCATCATTTCTGTTTCCTTTAGCCTCTTTTTTGTTTGTACTTTGGGTCGACATCTTCCCTGCAGTGTCTCAGTCTTGTAAATCTTGCGTTTATTTGTCAGTAGACTTTTTTTGAAATCGGCTTTTGCCAAAAGTCTGTCGGAGCTAGTCGTTTACGTGCTCACCTCAGCCATGATGTAACCGGAGTCGCTTTTTTTTCATTTTGACACCAAAGACTAAGCTGTGTTAAAAAAAGAGATTGAGACTTTGTGATGAGATCAGGGCTGGGCGATAAATCAATTTTATCAATTAATTTGAATTTGTTGTTTTAGACTATATATTTTTTGGAAATCTAGATTTTATTTTCTCAACTTTCTGCTTTTATGGGGCTCCATAGTTCGGAATAAGGTCAGCCTGTCCAGCATGGCAGCAAGCACAGAGCAGTTTCTTCAGCGAGGCTGAAATAAAATAAAATAGCTTTTTATGCAAGATTTAAAAGCGCAAGCATAGCATAAAGAGTCCTCCCTCACCCCCATAACCTCTATACACGTCTCCATTGTTTAGTTTAGGCTGATGCAGCAGCAGGACATATGGTGGTTTTTAACGGGATTCAGACAGAACCTGCTGGATTTACAGCAGCAATAGAGTTTAATAAGCAAAATATTGATTTGAAGATTGCAGGGTCGTTATGATTTCTGATTAAAATGAATCATTTGGAGGCAGAATTGCCTCTTTCTGTCAATCTGCAGTCTTTTAGTAAACCTGTTCTTGATTTCT
Organism: Oryzias curvinotus; assembly: GCA_023969325.1. Classification (NCBI taxonomy): domain Eukaryota; kingdom Metazoa; phylum Chordata; class Actinopteri; order Beloniformes; family Adrianichthyidae; genus Oryzias; species Oryzias curvinotus. The sequence continues at coordinate 5,515,137 of CM043716.1, read as the reverse complement.
CAGCAGGTAGATTGTTTTAATCTATCAATCAACTTGTCTGGTGAGTAAAAAAATGAAATGTTGAATTTTTGCTAAAGAAAGTAGAAGGAGGGGGAAAAATGATAGAAATGAAAATCAAATTGAGAATTTAAAAAAATCGGAGATTTTTTAAGTGTATATCGCCCAGCTCTAGATGAGATCATTGTCGTCTCTATAGGATTGCTAAAAGTCAGGATTAGCAACCTCTGTAATTCCTATACCGATGAGATCCAAACATGACCAATATTTAAATAAGCCTCTTTAATGTAAAATATAAAACTAGTGATTGTAAATGGTTTCTGGCTGACCAGATCAACTGACAGAGGTTTGGCTACAGCCAAGGTCCAGACTAGTTAATGCCAAAAATGTCCCTCTGGGGGTAAAATGCGTAGAGCAAATTTCACACACCTAGGTGTGAGACGGCTAATGGGAATTTTAACTATGACATTGCATTGGAGACCTTAGAGGTCACAAGGGAATCAACTGATACATCAAAGTAGTTTGTACAGACTGTGGTAAAGTGGCATGGACGGACATCAGAAGGGGTGTGGGAGTCCAAAAGAAAAACCTCTTGAGAGCTAGACAATGAAAGAGCTGAGAGATGGGAGGGATTGCCAACAAGCAGACATGTTGAATTGGTCTATGATGATGAAATAGCAGTTACACGCAACCTCAAAATGGCTTTGGAACAGCTGACTATGCAACACTGGATCCCAGCCAGCCGTTCCACATGAAGCTAGACCAAAACTGCAAGCCTGTGATGACTTCTCACATTCAAGTCATGCCATGAATTCTAGCCTCTTAGCTGTGATGTGCTTCCTTAATACACAACAAGAACAGTTTGAGCACGGTTCAATTTCTGTCAATGTATAAAGTGCAGCCTCAGACAGAAACTGGCAAGAATTTACTTGTCATGTAAAGTTTAAAAGAAAAAGCACCGCCCCAACCCCAGGACCCCCCCAAGGGAGACCCGCTCCGCGCTCCAGGCAGCCACCCAACCGGCCCACGGTTGGTCCAGGAAGGAGCAAGGCAGGGGACAGCCGACCCCACCCGGGGGCACCCCGGGGAAAAGGGGGGCCCATAAGTGGTGTTGTAAACATGGCCCGACCAGGCTCGGCCACAGTTGGCCAGGAAACCGGCACCCAGGGGACACGGCCGCCGTTGCCAAGGGCCCAGTACCCCCCACCAGGGATGGGGTAGGGGACAGATGGACCTAGGTCCCACCTTCCTTGCAAAATGTGTGTGCGTGCGTGTTTGTGAGGGTGTGTGGGTGCATGTGTGTATGTTTATGTTTGAATGTATATTTTGTGGAGTAAAGGTGTGTGTACTAAGGGGGTACAGTTAAAATTGGTGGGTAGGGCACTGACATCTCCTGATTACTCACAGTGATGTCCCCTCACCATCCCCACCAAGAGTCCCTAAATGTCTAAGGTGCGGTTAAAATTGGCGGGTAGGGTGCTAGGAGAAGGGGGTAACCACGAATCCTGCTGCTTCATCATCAAGACGGGGTTTATTAATTTATTTAAAACTTTAGACCCAGATATGAGCTGTATTGTTAACTTTTTAGAAAATCCTGCTACTTTCAAGGTGAATGTTTGTCTCATTTTAGTCTAGACTACAAAGGGTGACTTAAAACAAAGCTGGGACTTCAAGTAAGTAACCTTTTTATTTTGGACAAGTGAAAACAAGTGTAGAACAACAAAATAAGACAAAAACAAGACAAAAATTATATAAAACAAGAAAAAATTACATAAAACAGAACAAAATTATGTAAACACAAGTCCAAAAGGGAGTGAGAAGAAGAAAAATGTTATACTTAACTTTGATTCCAAGAGTGTGTTTATTTATTTATTATTCATCCCAGAAATAGGGGTTACATTTGTCTTGCATTTGATTAAATAAAAGCAACATTTGCTTTAAGTTGTCTGCCGTTTGTACTTATTGCTTTCCTTAAGTAGGGGGAAAAAAATTGGGGAAAAATCGGAAATCGAATTAAAAAAAATAAAATCGGAGATTTTATTTATTTTTTATTTATTTTTTTTTTATTTTTAGGCCATATCCCCCAGCCCTTATTTCTGATAGCTAAGATCAGAAATAAACTCTCTAAGAGTGATGCTGAAAAACTCATCCATGCGTTTGTTACATCTAGACAGGATTACTGTAACTCTCTGTTAGCAGCGTGTCCTAAGAGTTCCTTAAAGTGTGGGTGACATGGCCTATTTTAATAAGCCAAAATATAGTAAATAGTCTCTATTTCATGTTGCGATTGTTTTTAATATTTTTTGAAAAAGAATAAATAGTGAAAAACGCGATATAAACAACGAGGACGGCCGCCGGCTTCACGCATTCCACCGAATTCGCGCCGCCCTGTTTGTGACGTAACGAAAGGCAGACAACATGGCTAGCTGAACAGAAAGATGAAGAGGAAAGTTGCGGAGATTATCATGATGATGACTCACTTTTGCAACCGTATTGATTCGAACCCTTTTGCGAAAGTGAGGAGGATATAGCAGAAAGTAGTAGGTCTAGCGATCTCTTGAAAATGGTGGGGATTGCGTTCGGTTTCAATACTTTTTTTATATCTGACATGCATTCCCATATCTTTCATGAGCTGTGGTGTTTCTTCAAAACAGTCTGCCTCAAAATGTTCGCTGCATAAAGTTGACGAAGCAGTTGGCACTAGAGGTAAGATCGGGCCTAAAAAATCCGGCCCGACCCGACACAGGCCCGCGGGCATTAAAGCCGAACTCGGTCTGAACCCGACCAATTAACTTGATTTGCAGGACCGAGCCCGAAGCAAACCCGAAATTTCAATTTAACCCATAGGATTTTTGACAGAAAAAAACCCGCCAGATTTCTTAAAGGTAAAATAATCTATATATTTTTATGATGATGAAAGCTATTTTCCTTCGAACAGAGAGTGGTCGCTTCAGCCGCGCGCGTATAAACTCTCTGTTGTGGCATAGAGTTCCGCTGGAAGCGCGGCGCATAGGTTCCTCCCTTGTTTTTGCTCGAGTGTGTTTAATGTTCAAGCTCCCTTAGCTGTCACGCATGTAGGTGTGGGGCATTTATTCTCCTCTGCTGACCCAACTCCCGCGGGAGCGGTGTGCTGCCGTAACAGCTGTGCATAAACCTTTTGATGCGCCGCCGTAACCGTAACCAAAACTTAACCTTCCTCCGGTTCTGTGTGACCCAGAGAAAAGTTCAGCACGGACTGCATGTATGTAGAAAATTACGAGCGAATAAATACGTTCTAAAAAGGAAAGTAAGGAACTCCTTAATGTGGTCCGCGGAGGGGGAGGGAGGGGGCTGTCAGGTTTCCTGCTTTCAAGCCCTGTCATTGTCCCGCCCCCAAGAGTCATATACCCCACTGTGATTGGTTGGTCAGCTCCGTGCACGACAATGAAAAAGTGTCATTCATACAAACTGACGGGCTGCAGTAACATTAAACTTTCATATTAAGGCGGGGGCCGCAAAATATCATCTTGGAGACCGCAAATAGCCCGCGGGCCGCGTGTTTGAGACCCCTGCTGTAGACTCTATCACTGGTACACTAGCCGCAGGTTGGAAGAACGAATCAATAGTTCACTTACTCATAGCTCAGACGCACATATCAGGTTGTGATGATATTGTCTCCGTTTCCTTCCCACAGATGTTAACGCGCGCTCGATTATCTCTAGGCCCCTCCCCCTCCACGCATTTTAGCCACTTGCAGCGGCTTTCCCTATTCTTCTCACACGCAGTGGCCGCCTCACAGACGGGCATCACGCGAGTGTGTGCGTCTGGATGCGTGCGTGTGCGCTCGCGTCTCATTGATTATTTAATTGACCATTAACGTGCCCCTTCCATGTTTAATGTATAAAAAAAATACGTAGGGTGGGGGAGGCAAATTTACTGGTCGCGCATGTGCGACTGGATGTAAAATTCAGTCGCACACTCTCAAATTTTGGTCGCAGTCTGGAGCCCTGCTACCTATTCTAAATTGAATTACAATATAATTTAGGCTACAAGCAGCACAGGCTGTGGCTCAGAACTGATTTGATGCTAGCACATGCAGATTGTTGAGTTCACTTCAACAACAAATAAAATGAAATGCCATAAGGAAAAAGACTTCACACGTAATTTTCTAAATACGTCCAGTGCTGAACCTTTTTCTTGGCTGTACCGATCCAGAGGAAGGGATCAGTTTAAAGGTTTTGGGTTATGGTTAAGTTGCATTCTCATCGAAAATGATATGCGTGGTAAATGCTGTTCAATACAAAAGCAGTACAGAAGCGATCTGAGGTCCTATGGTGCGATTTGAGCAACAGGTGCGACGCAAAGGTATGGCAGCAGTGCGCCATGATTTGGTACCCATCTGAACCAGCAGTACCCATCCCGGTATCAGTATAATAACTGTTCGGCCTACAACAACCGTTCAGGGTCCTTCGAGTAATGCTGATGTCACATTATGTGATTGGCTGTCCGTTGGTCCAATGACGTATCAGATAGTGATTGGTCTGGACGAATTATGATACTACCATAGAAGAAGAAAGAAAGAAAAAAGTCCGTTGTAAACAAGCAGAGCTCCGACACAGAGCGAGATTATCTTCTAAACGTGCCTTTATTATTGTTATGATTATTATTAAGTGCATTTACAGCCGAACGGACTGCGGTCCAAACCTTTCTCCGGACCGAACACTGTAACAAAGCATCTTCCCTCCCTGCGAACACGAAGCTACGAGACTCCAGCTGCTCTACTCAGTCAGAGACACGGTTCTCTCTGTGGAGCAGCAGGTTCATTCTAACAGCCACAGATCTTTACAAAGTGGGTTATCGCAAAATCCCTCTATAAACACTATAAAGAATAATGTCAGACACAACTTCAGAGGGAAAAAAACTTTATGTTACAAAAGGAAACGCCCGAGCACATCTGGACGGAATGTAGTTTGTCCAAGTGGGGCCACCGTAGTGTGACGTTATTCTCCATCGAAAGAACCCCGAACGGTTGTTGTACTTATACCGGCTACTGTTGAGAGAAGGCAGGTACACCCTGGACAGTCTGTCACAGAGCGGATGGAGCTGGACCGATCCCGATCACTATGCCGGCTTCTTATTTTCATTGAGGCAATAATAAAAAATAAAAAAATGCCCTCATTTTATTGTTTCTATTTTTACCCTCCCTGGTTAATGCAGGACAGTAAGCCTTCAAACTCGGTCAGACAGGGAACACAAATGCAGAGAAGCCTTTTCACGCACCTAGGTGTGTGACAGCTAATGGGACTTTAACTTTCATTTTAAATACATGCGCCCAACAAATAAATCCAGCCTTGGGTGCACTTAAAATACGTGTGAGCAACGCAGCACTATGCAATCTTCTCTTCTGCTGCATCGTAGCTGTGCACGCTGCACGGGACAGATAAGGGAGCTTGTGCAGTGTACATGCGGTCCTGGGCCGTTGTGACATCAAACACTCTTCCTTTTTCAGTAAGAGAATGTCCCACCTTACAAACATCCAAAATTCGCCTTAAGCATGTGATGAAAACAAACCAGCTAAGTAAGCATTGACTGTTAGGCTTTTACTGTTGCAGTGTCCCATGATAACTTTTTCTTGTGATTTTATGCAAACTTTGATCATTTAGTCTTTCACTGTCCTATGAAATTATTGTAATTTTCTATACTTATCTTAACCTTTTACTTAACTTTACTTAACCTTTTACTACTATACTGTGATGTGATTTTCACAGAATGTGACTGTGTGTGTGTGTGCATGTGGGTGTGTGTGTGTGTGTGTGTGTGTGTGTGTGTGTGTGTGCGCGCGCGCGCGCAAGATTTATTGTCCCGATTTGCTTGTGTACCTGCTATGGGGCTATAGATGAAAAGTAGCATAGTTGTTATAATCTGGTACATTTACATCTATGACTCTGAAAAAACGTTTATCAATTTACATGGTCTTTAATAAATAAATAATAATAATAAAAAGAAACAAGAAAAAGCTTCATCTTGGCTCAAGAAGTAGTTTGAGAAAAATGGACAGGCATGAGGAAAGCCAAACTTTTATATCACTGATTCTCTTTTAATTATGTATTACAGTTTGATTTATTGTACGGGCAAATACCTTTTTAACGACTCTTTAAAAAATCTTCAGAAATGCCTTTATTTATTTTGTCAGAATTGCAAGAAACTTCAATTTCTCTCCAATATTAATATCTTAAAAATATGTGTTTCTACCTATAAAATACTATTTTTTAAGAAAATATTCCTGATCAATTCACTGTATATCTTGGGGTTAAGTCTCAGTAACATTGTCAATCAACTAGTACCTTTTCATTTCTTTATTTTCCTAAGTTTCCCACTTGTCAAGGTAAATATTCAAGATAGATTTAGGGCAAAAAAACTATGAAATAACTTTTTTCAAGTAACAAATACCTGCATTTCTTTAAAGTGCTGCAAAAGATGCATTAAAAATATTTTTGCTTCTGTTATGTATTAACTATTAATAATGTCTTTAATCAATTGAAATTACTCATTGTGATTTTTTTAGGGTCTTACTCTTATGCTTTTTATACATAAACACACATCTATCACACTTACATCACTTTTTTAATGACAAATTAACTAATTGGATTTTATTGTTAATGTTTATGTGTTTTGGCGAAGCACTGGTGTTTGGTACTGTCACTTATGCAAAGGATGAACCAAGGTGCTCCTACATTTTTTACAAAACTCATACTTAGGCCATAGCTTTTGGAAATTATCATTTTTGATGTCCCACCAAAGTATTTTTGCTTGGCCACACAAATTTGTTATTTCGCAGACTATATGTGGACTTGGTTATAAATTTTGGCAACATGCCCCCCCCCAAATATACTGGGTGTAGTTCATAAAGAATAAAGAACAAAAGATCCAAACTGAATTACTTGAATAAGACTTTACTTTACTGACTTTTTACAAACAATACTGATACTCGATATTTTCCTGCCTCTTGTAGCCGATACCGATTCTCACTTATATTTTTTATTAAATACTTAGGAAAAAATATTAGTAAGTTCAAAGTAACAGCGAATGGCTCTTATGTATTCAACAAATTTGCAGAACTAGTTTTACCTGCAACTAAACTAAAAAACAGATTATGCTAACAATTTATTAGCCTTTTCAGTCTGTCATACATCTGTGAACAGAGAAGATGCATTTCAATGGTCAGAACATATACTAACACTTTAACTTCAATACCAATATAACAAGTACATTTTTCAATACAAATAATGTCAAATATAATAATGTGCAAAAGAAATAGTTCAATCCTAAAAGTGCAAAATTATTGCTTTGTTTAAAACTAAAGTGCAAAATAATAACTATAAAGTTTTTTGATGTGCAAAATAAATGGTTGCAGAGCACCGCCAGCTCACAGAGTGGCTTTGGGGCGGTGTGTGAACTTTTCAGAACAGAAATGTCGCTCAGTCCTTAGAAACCGTCCAAACAATCACGTGGATTTGTGTTTCTAGTCATGCCCCGACAAAATAAAGGCTGATGTTATTCCCACACATTTACGTGCAGCCAAGCTGCAGATTGCAGAATTTCTCACATAGTCCTGGATTTTGTATCCATCAGGCTAATGTTGTTGTTAGCCCGTGTTTATAGCCTGTCCTAACCCTTCTCCAGCTCCGTTCTTCCACAGAAAAAGCACTGACCACACGGATTAAATAGAACGATGAGCAAACAGGCGCTTCATAATGTTCATAACATTAATAAAAACACGTTTGGAAGATCATCTCGTATATTACCGAGCTGCTGCATAAATGTATGTGGCAGCGGTTTGTTTACAACGGGACCTATTTCCTCTTCCGGGATTTTTTTTTACCACTACTGCGCATGCCCAAATGATTCATTCCAACCGAAGGTGAGACCCATGGGAACGGTTGTTCTAATCGGAAAAAGGTTTTCTGTGCCCATATGCACGGGTGAATTTTAACCCGACCATTGATCTGATCAAAATATTTTGCCCATGAAACCGCGGCTATTGATGGCAGCTTCATGTTCTTTCCACACATCGTGGTGGTGAATTTCTAAATAGCTTGTGAGATTTGTGGTGTTAAAGCTTGACCTTTTTTCCCTCTTTGTGATACTTCTGTCGAACACATTTTGAGTCGTTGGTCTCAGGCCCACATGGGTGAGAGCTGCACCATGTTGCAGACAGAGCTCTCTAGCGCAGGAACTGAGAGGTGACATCACTCACATGCGACAGAAGCTTGCAGGATGGGCGAGGTTTGCAGACACCGTAAATACAGAGTGGTGAGTGAGGAGGCAACAAGAGTTTAAGCTTTTAGTTATCGGTCCATTCTATCGGCGAATTTTCATGCCGTCAAATTGTCCGTTATCTGTTGTTAATTATCTGTATCCAATATTATCGTGCAACCCTACTTACTAGTTAAATATCTTGTAGATGTTTTTACTACAAAAGCAAGATTCGTATAACAAAGCAATCCAGTAAGAATACACTATGAAGTCCCACCAAGATTTTGCAATACTGTGATCTCACCAATTATCACAAATTCAACCAATTCTTTCACCTTTTTCGTGACACAGGAACTTCAACCATTGATTGCAATCTTCTCACAGCTCAAGCCAAAAGCTCTCCTTCTGAACAAGTTGTGTTGTGTTGCTAACACTTGTTAAGCTAGCTCAGTAATTGCAACAAAAGAAATGGGATCCAGCTCTCACTTACATGACTCTTATAAATAAACATCATTAACAACACTTGTAGCTCCCTAGAAAATATGCACAATTTTCCATTGACCCCAAAGACCAATCCTTTCCCTCTTGGCCCCTTTGGACATTCTGGGCAGCGTAGTCATGTACAAGTTCTACATTGCCATTTTAGATTTCCCACTTCCTTGTGATCGTTGTCCTGATAACCCTCAAATTTTGACCCTAACCATCAACTCGAAAGAAAACCTTATGATCTCTGTTGAAATAAGGAAACAAAAACACACAAAAGTGTAATTTATACAATTATAAGGTATTCAAATGACTATTAGCTAGCAGAAATAGACGTGTTTAGTCCAAGTGATCTGTATGATTGAAACAACTGTTTTCTAATAATGTCTGTGTTGATGGTGAATTCAGTTTCAGACTCAAGGGACCTAGGAGAAAAATGGAAGTTAAGATTAAATGTTAATAAATAAACTCAACTCAGTTTCAATGTTTCTTGCTGGTTGATATAAAAATGTTTATGTACCACAATGTATCACCGTTACTTTTATGTTTTTTATATCAGGGAATAATGACATGTGTCATGATGTAATCCAAATAACTATATTTGTCAAAATTGAACGCTCTGCTCATTAGAAAAATGTGTAATAATCAGCAGGTTGTTTAGATTTAAATATGTATGCTTAAATAAAATATTTACATGAAGGAACAAAATTTAGGCAAAAGCTTTCCAAATAAAGTGGAATGCTTCACTGCTTGACCAGTTCAATTTGAAAACAAAGCATTACTTTTACAAATAAATTCTAATGTTTTCAGGTTTTAGTGAACAAACAAAATTGAGAAACATTTTTGTCAACATACTGTGAATGAGCTAGGAACTAAAAGCAAATTCTGGATTTTTTCTGGTAGTTTAGACTGTGCAGGTCTGACCTTTGCTGGAGAATCATTGTGTATTTCAGTCTGAGATTGAACATGCTTTGAAGTCTATGCTTCAGATGATAAAAAAAAAGTTGGTGGTACAGTGCATAAATGAATACACCCCACTACATTTGTCAGAAAACCTTTAGTGTCCTTTAAGAAACTACATTTTCTGTGAATTACTATACTACAAAATACACCAATAAAGGTGGGCCATTGATTGCAAACAAGATATGTTAATTTGCACACACAAAAAAGTAATTTTCTTAACAAATTAATCCAAGCCCATGTTGCAAAAATGAGTACACCCCAGTCATAGTATAAGAAGAAAAGCCAAACTTAAGACTACTAAATTCTAATTAACAGGCATTCAACCACAGGTGAGTCTACTGATTCATTTAAGAGGTGTCCTGCACACAAGTGACTAGAAAAGGCCATTTCTTAAAAAAAAGAAAAACCCTTCCAATTTCATGCCGTCAGCAATGGCTCCCAATGGAAAAGAAATGTCACCAAATCTGAGAAAGGAAATCCTTTCTTTGCACAAAAAGGTGAGGTCTACAAGATCAGCAAAGCTTTACAAATCATTCAAAACACTACTGCAAAAATGATCCAAAAATGTAAGATGTCTTACAGAGACATCCAGGCCGTCCACCGAAACTAACGTCTCAACAGGAGCATCTTCTTATGAGAAGGGTTGAAGAAAATCGTCATGCGAGTTCACTGCAGTTAGCTAAAGCAGTAGAAAGTCAAACTGAATTGACTGTTTCCCGTGTCACCATACAGCTCACACTACAGAGGAAATGGCGTGCAAGGTTATCGTCCACAAACGAAACCTCTCCTAAAACCCATGCACAAAAAAAGCATGCCTAGAATTTCCTAGGGCCCCTGCTGAAAAAGATGAAGACTACTGGGACTCAATACTCTGGAGTGATGAGACAAAGATCACCGTTTTTGGAACTAATGGTTTTAAAACTGTACGGCGTTGCATAGGTGAGGATTTAAAAAAAAAGTGCATGGTGCCTACAGTGAAACAAGGCTGCATTTTATTGATGGTATCACGAACTTAGCAATGTACTGTTCTATATTGAAGGAAAAGATGCTGCCATCACTTCATGCACTTGGTTGTTGAGCACTTTTCCAACAAGACAATGATCCAAAACACTTCTAAAGCTGCTGTTGCATTTCTGAAGAAGAACAGGGTGAAGGTCATTAAATGGCCAAGTATGTCTCCTGATCTCAACCCAATAGAACACTTGTGGGGAATTCTGAAGAACAAGTTGAGCATTACTCTCCATCTAGCATCCAGGCTCTAAAAGAAGTTATTCTTTAAAAATGGAAAAAGAGAGACGTTGCAATATGTCGCTAACTTGTTCATTTCATGCCTTGGTGACGTCCTTAAAAATCACAGTGCTCATACAATACTAGATGTAGTAGTTTTGTAGTGTATTCATTTTTGCTTCAACCAATTTAAGTCAAACTGAATATGTGATCTAAGTTAGATCATTAACCTTAATTTCATGTAATGGAATTAAAGAAGCCTTAAATAAAACTCAACCTTGTGGAAAGTTGGGGAATTAAATTGGTACTTTTTAAAGGGGGTGTACTCATTTATGCTGAGCACTGTATTTCCAGTTTTAGAAGAAACATGCCTTCTGCACAATTTGCAGTGCACATTACTCTGCTTTTTGTCGGAATTTAAATAACTGTAATACTGCCACACGGGCTGAAATTTAATTTTTGAGTCACCAGCCTTAACATTATTTCACCGACCAAGTTATAACATTATTGCACAGAAATAGCTTCTGCCTTATGATTTTTTTTAAGATAATGAAATAGCACAAATGTAATTTATAAATGGTTTAAACATGTCTTTATTGTCATCTAACTGTAAAATTAATTTCAAACATGTTGAGAAAACAAGGACAGATTTATGATAGATTTCTTAATTCTCCTTCCAGGTGATCACATTTTATATTAAATCATAACAAAAACAGCTTGAAAACAGTATTGTGTTTTGGATTATTGTTACTATATACAGTGATGAAAGTAAGGCAAGGAAAAAATCCCTGAACTTTTCTTTGAGCAATATGGCGGGCGCTGAGAGAAATTTTTGAAAAATCCATGGTCTTAGATGCATTCTGGCACATTCTGGCAGCTAGTTATTCACTTCTTAATCAAGAAACTAAGACTAATTGGAGCATCATGATTTAACATTCAAACCCCTAGTTTGACTTACCATTAAGGACTTGTTGGTCCTAAAAAAAAGAAATTGGATAATTGCTAAAAGTAACACAATCCTACAATCTAAGATTTTCCTAAAAGCTGCAAAACATACAATTGCTAAAATATAGTAACATCAAAGCCCCAAATGGCAAAAAGAACACCAGTAACTATGATATTCTATGAAAGTACCTCATTTGTAAATTATTTCTGCTTTAGAAATGACAGATGGAAAACATCCACTTGCACTGTTTTCTCAAACTATAATTACATCAAAATATGGGATTTGCTTTAAACTATTTTTCTATAACATAATACATCATACAAATATCAAAACAAACATTCAAACTAAATTAAACATTGTAAACATTCTTTTTTAAGGGAGTCTGGGTCCAAACCACCAAATACTTGTAATTAATGTCAGCAATACTGAACTAAATCATGGTAATTAGGAAATACAAATAAATTCGATAGAGAAATTTATTCAAAATAAGAAAACTGAAATAATTTCAAAATTTGGTTTTGAGATTATTCTACACAAAATGTATTGGACCTACACTACCTTAAAAATCTTTTTCCCCCAGCCAAGACCACTAAATTTGTTTTTTTATCGTCTTCTCACAACTGAGGTCGTGACCACGCTCAAAAATGACGATGCCCGCCATTATTTTAACACAAATTTGATCGCAAACTCTTCAGATTTGTTTGTGAAAGTTTAGTCCGCCAGTTTTGGTCTCTAGGGAATGCGTCACGCTGACCACGTGGTACAGACAGCCAATCACAGCCGTCGACGCATCCGAAAGCAACTAAAATGTCCCGTCATTGGTCAATTAGGTTGGGAAGACGAGAGATGGCCACGCCCATAGAGAAAGCGATCCGCTGAGAAATGTAGAAAATAAAGCTAAAATTAGCCGATTTCAGACAAATTTTTCATCCGGAAAGTGATTTGTCTGTAGAGATCAGGGGCCTCATTTATAAATGTTGCTTACGCACAAAAGAAGGCGTACGCCACTCTCTACGCAATCATTGAGATTTATAAAAAGCAAACTTGACGGGAAAATGTGCGGTCCTTCACACAAGCTCTGACCCAGGCGTACGCACAAAAACGGGTGAAATGAGAAACGGCGACACCGTCGGCAGATGGAAGAAACACATGAAAGTGAAAATGACAATACTGCCTCTCATAAATAACATGAAGACTTCACAAAGCAAGTCTCACAATTAACAGCCTACACAAACACCCGTTTGATCCATCAGCAGTGAAACAAACAAAAAAAATCAAACGAAAATTACAACAGAAATTCAAATGAAAACTTATTTGCAAAAAGAAAAGTAAAATATGTTCTGCAATATTGGCATGTTGTGCAATTTATCCTCATAAATAATATAGTTAACAGAACGAAATAATGTACAAAACTGATATTCTCCTCAATGTGTCCGTCTGGCGGAGCAGATATAGTTAAAGTCAAAGTCAGCTTTATTGTCAAATATGCTGCATCCGTAAGACATACAGCACAGATGAAATTGCTTTCCTCTCACCCCACAGTGCAAGCAGCATATAAAATAATTAATAAACGACTTAAAAAATACATTCTTTTAAAAACAATAAATCCTTGAAGCCCAAAAAGATAAAGCCAAAAAACACTGAAGGTAGGGGAGAGAGGAGCCGCTGCGTGTGAATCAGACAGACAGACAGACAGACGTATTAATTGTCCACTGGGGAAAGTTGTTTTCATAGTAAAACATTTCTTCATAAGCTACAGAATTATGGTATTCATGCATATGCCTTTAGTTTGTTTTGTTTTTGATAAAACAATGTATGGCATATGTCTCAACCATTCAGAAAGCAACAAGAAATTACATTTGCACTGAGCAATTTCCCATTTCCACGTCGATTATTACCCACATCTGTAGCTTGTCAGATGCAATTAAATGGATGGAAATAAAATGCCCCATCACAATGTGTAATGACGCACAATGGCTGATCTTGGATCTTAGAAGATGTGGCAAATGGAAGAATTCGGAGAAAACGCATCTTTAGACAGCAAGAAGACTTGCTGGAAAACGAGGACGAGTGGCTTATGAGCCGAGTCCCACTTCCTCGAGACATCCTGTTGGAGCTTTTGGGGGGGTGTCACCCAGTGCATCTGGCGCGTCGGTGTCCCCCCCCCCCCCCCTCAGTCACCACTCCACGTAAAAGGGATTCCCCAATAATTGCCGCCACTCTCTTATCACGAGGGGTCAGCTCCGGTGTCCCCTGTCCCCCACCCCCCACCCGTGGCAGTCTGCCACCGTTTGCCACTCACGTGCCTTTTCGGCATTAGTAATGCCCACACTGTGCCCTCCAAACAACATTTTTCTCCTCTTTTCCACCTCGCCAACGATAACTTCTACTTCACATTGAGTGAAGTTCCGTTTTTTTTTAATATTCACTCTGTCTTTGCCATGGTTTCACAATCAATGAATATTCATTTGTGGGCGTTTCACGGACTATTTATGGGCAACTCTGGGCGTGTCATGAAGCCGCAAAAGCTGAGCAGCATTTATGATTGATTGGGATTTATTAAGGGAAGGATGCGTAGGATGTGCGTGCGCACGGTTTTATAAATCCGAATATTTCTGTGCGTACGCACGTCCTGTTTCATCCGTACGCCACTTCTGACGCAAATCCTACGCAAAGTTTTATAAATGAGGCCCCTGGTCTTTATTTTCCGGAAGGTACGATCGGTTTGCTCAAAAACCCAGATTTCCGGGAATTCCGGGAAGACTTTCATCACTGTATATATCATTGACATTTAAGCTGCAGCACTCTCACGAGACTGTGTTTTTTTGTCTGGCTTTCTCTTGGACATTTTATGCTCACAACTTTCTGTTCCACTGGTGACCACTTCTAACCCTTTTCCCTCAAGCTGAGTGCCAGCGAGAAGAAATCCATCTATTGTTGATATTGTTGTTGGTGGCCTTTTGTGTATTAAGACTATGAACTGCAGAGGTCCTTGGAATGGTCCCTGATGCCTTACTAAAAGGGAGGATCCATTTAAAGCAGCGGCCTTTGGCTGTGAACTTCAGTGCTAGGCTTTTTGTTTATCAATACATTATCATTTGGGCTGGAATATCTAATGACACAGTAAGATATCAGAAATTTATTTTTGATGTACAAGAGCAAAAGAATGGCTGTGTGTATACATTTTTTAAGAGTCTAAACTGGTCTGGCTGCACTTAGTCTACCACTACTTATTTAGGATTTCCTACCTTGTCAGAAGGCCCAAAGGGCCTTACTGTCCCAGTCCCATTCACACACATTCAAACACTCCACTGGCACCAACTGTAACCACCAAGAGCAAGGTGGGGTTCCATGTCTGGCCCAAGGACACTTCGACACACATGGTGTCAAAGTTTTATTAGTGTATTTTCCTGGTGCCCACATGGGCAGCCAGGGAGGGAATTTAACCTGCAATTGTCCAACCAATAGTCGACCTCTACATCATGGCCACCCCACGACAGAACAGAACTACTAACAGAACTGATTATTTTAAGCCAATTTTTTTTTTTGCCACTCCAATTAGGTTTGGGTAATTTGAAAACTGACAAATGCCATCCTTTTGTTAGGTGACTTATAGTTTGTTTTTCCTAAAAACCTAAGTTTGTCAGCCTAAATGTAGCATCTGTCGTGGTAAGTTGCTGTCCTTTTTTCAGTGGGAAGAATGGATCTAAATTAAAGTTTTTGGTATTTCTAAGGTTTTCCATAAGAGACACGGAAGAAGTTTTGGCCTGGAAGCCGTTAGCTAACCAGAGCTAGCATCAAAACACCCAAGCTAACATTGTTTACATCATGCAAACCTTCTGACAGCACGAACAGCAGCAGCTTTCTGACAAACACGATCCACCCTGTCGTCTTTATTTGCTCATAAAACAAGAAACAAACGGCCAACATTTGTCAGGTCCAGCCACGCTGGAGAGGAGATTCACCAAATCAGTCTGACTCGTTAGCTTGCAGACTAGCGCGTGACACAGAAATGTGGGTAGAGATCCATAAACTGACACGTCTGACGTTTCCAGGATATCACGTTGGTACCGACGGCTTTGTAATGTGGGATGAAGGTGGTAACCTGTAACAGAAACCAGCCTTTGTTTCTGTGATAAGCTCATAACGCTTCTGACCAACCGTTGAGGGATCGGGAGGTGTCCGGGGATGGAACTTGGAGGAATAGTGCTGCGGCTAAAACGTTCTCACTGAAGCTGGTGTGTGAGAACATGGATTGAAAATGTTGTTAAAATGAGTCTGCACGCGCGTGTGACCGTACACATCCTCAAGAACCGCTTTCAAGAAACAAAGCAGCTCAAACCACCAGTGTGTTTATGTGACAGACACAAATCTGAACTCCCAAGTGCAAACCATCTCCCCCATCTAGCAGGTAACGGAGAACTGGTTCGTGAGGTCCTTCGGCCTCTCACTCTTCTTCGGGTTGCTTACCGTTCTTGAGTGCATCTAGACCACCGGCGTCCTTCGTCTCCTCAGCTCCTTCACCGGAGCTCATGGCTGCTCCGACCTGGACTTCAGGATGCTCTCCTGAGTAGATTCCCCCAACCGATGGATAATGCGATCTACAGACACCCCCGTGGGGACAGAAGCCTCCTTAAAGCCACACAGACGGTCACCGCGGCTCCCGAACATCAGCGGAGCCATCTGCAGGCCTCCATCTTGAAGTAACGTAATTGGAAACGATCTGCCGGGAGCACCGGGCTCCTCCTCGGAGAGAGGCCGCGGGGAGAATGGAGAGGAGCGGGAGGGGCTGGCTCAGCGTGCTTTCGAAAGTAATTCTTTGATCATCAGAGCGCGAGGGCGTATCAACTTCTATGGAGGGCATTGTTGAAAACCCGGTTGAACTTTTAGGAACGGTTTCTGTGCAAACCACGTTTTCCCGTCCACGAACATTTATGTTCGGATACATAGGTCGTTTTTGACTGAACATCGTCTCTGTCATGTAATGACTTGTCCAGACGTGTAAATACTCATTCGCGGAGAAGGAGCTGGGTTCAAACAGAAACGGGTCAGCTGTTTCGGTCAAAGTTCGGTTAGTTCTTTCACTGACCTAACGGCACCATCTACTGGCTGAAGTCGGAACTGGTTTCTGCCACCAAACTATGGGGGAAGCCCCTGGCTGCAGTGTGCAGGCGGAGGTATGGAAGCGATTCTGTAGCATAAATAAAAAGCAAAGTCAAAAACAGAAATGATTTTTCATTTTCAAAATGAAGCTGCATTTTTTGATCAAATAAAATAAAAAAGCAATCCACCAAAATGCTTTTTCATTTCCTTCCTCAACACAGCTTATTCTGTCACTTAATTAAAATTAAAAGGAAAATAGTATTTGACATTTCATTTTCAAGACGTTCTCTGGTAAATGTGTGGTATAATTCATTTAGAAATGTCTAATTTGACATTTAAAATGGATCAATAGAAATTCTTTTTCATTTTCAAAATGAAGCTGCATTTTTTTACTCAAAATTAAAATGAAAAAGCAATACTTCAAAATGCTTTTTCATTTTATACCTCAACACAGCTTTTTCTGTCACTTAATTAAAATGATAATGAAAATGGTATTTGACATTTAATTTTCAAAAAGTTATCTGGTAACACACACAAACACACCATGAGCAGACTGTGTGAGCGGCAGAGAAGACAGCTTTGAGTTGGTTGTGAACTTCTGATGATTGTACACAGATACTCAGGACTACATAGCAGCATGTCCGCCTTCTGCGGTCCTCCTCCTGACGCACCGCAGACAAGCTTTTGTTCTTCGGACCGCCAGCTGCCTCCGCATAGCGGAGTGCGAAGCTCCTGATGATCGCTGAAGGCGGAAATGCTGCTACGATCTGAGAAACCATCATATGAATTTGTGTTTCCAGTGGTGTCCAGAACAGAAATAAAGACTGATGTAATTCCCACATATTTACAAATTTATTGGCAGTTTCGCGCTGAACTTGCTGTTTGATGACAGCTGGAGCCCCATCAACAGATGGCAGATTTCACCATGCTAAACTCTTGCTGCTTGGACCAAAAACACTCACTCAGTGCGAAGCTGCAGGAGACTATCTTCATAATGTGCTTTTATTACAGTTATGATTATATTTAAGGGCCTGCTCTCCTCGATCATATGTTTTTAAATACATGCGGTCAGACGACGGCTGAAGTTGGTTTGCAACTAACAGTTTCTGATTCGTGAGGGCTGGACCTGGTCCAGTCCAGGTCCAGCGGTTTGTGAACGGGACCCGGTTTACGTGATCTTAATGTGAAAAATGCTGCGGAATGTTCCATTAGTGCCCTCGCAAAAGGTTAATGACGTAAGGTGACAAACGGACTTCTGGGTATTTGAATGAAAAGGAAAATAAAATTGTGGTCACACTGAAATGCGTCACTGAGCTCTTTATTTTACATATTAAACCCCGCTTTACCAACACTATCCGTTCTGTTTTGTGTAGACTATATTATTCTTAAAGACTTGGCTTTACTTCTCTCGAGCAACATTTAGACTTTTTTTTCTCAAAACTTTACTTCGACTTTAATCTCGCCATTTCGACTTTTTTTCCTTTAAGTGAGGAGAGAGAGAAAATTCTCTTCCAGAATTTCTTTTCTCACTGTGGCCTTAAAACTCTGTCATGGCATTAAAAAGTGTCTCCGAGATTTTATTAAAACAGCCTCTGCGGTGCAGCGCAGCCAGTTTGTTTGTTGGTGCAAGAGTTAATACTCTCCAAGCTTTGTTAACTCTTACCAATGTAGGTACAGTGTTTTTAGATACCAATCCCTTTTTTGGAGGTTTTAGTACAGTCGCCTTTTATTAAACCCTTTAAGTTTTTTAGTCAGCAGTAGTTTTACTCTTTTTTCAGTTTATATTTTGTTATTTTATTGTTTATATACTTTTATGTCATTGTTTTTATACTTGTATGAATGTTTCTTTTTTTTCCTTACGTCTTTTATTTGTTTTGTATTTATTGGGGCAAATGGACCTTGAGTCTGTAATAAAGCTTCTTCTTCTTTGTGAGAATGATCTGGTTTCTTCAGTCAGTAATGCTTTGCTCTATTTAGAAGATTCTCCTCTCAGTTCTCAGGTGCAAGTTGGTTTGGAGCCGTTTCTAAATGGAATTGTTTTCTTGCAGACTCTAAATTTTCTTTTTGTATTGTAAATTAAAGTGAAGTGGTTCCAAATTTTGCTTCGTTTTCCAGTGCCACTAATTTCTGTACGTTCTTGTGTTGATTTAGTCTCTTCTGGTTGTGCCTGGCGCTCTGTGCCATTCACGCTGCTGCTGCTGCACGTTTATTATACTTTTGCTACTCCCCACCCCCCAGCACAAACATTGACCAAATTCGAGCAGCTTGAAGAGAGAAAGAACAAAGAAAGAGTGAAGGACAGTTTAAAATAAACGCTTTAAAGAGCCAAGCGATCATTCACCCCCGGCACCCCCCAAAAAACAGAAGTGGGTTGGGGTGCATCCTGTACCTCCCAGAAAGCAGGGTTGGGGTACATCTGGCAACCCCCTGTCTGGCACCCCCCTGTCCAGGACCCTCCTGGGAGCAGGGACGGTACGAGGTGGTTCCAGCACCCTTCTGGAAACAGGAACAGGTTGGGGTTTGTCCAGAACCACCTCCGGAGACAAGCTGGGACGCCAAGACAGGCGGCAGCGACGACGACGATGATGACGGGCCTATCCCACAGCCAGACTACTCCCGTCGGACACAAAGGTGGGAAACTGGGCCCAGTCAGCAGTCCAAGGGAACCTGGTTCTCTCCACCTCTATGCATCCAGGAGCTGCATGTCACGTACTCCTGGATAAAGAAAGTCGTCTGGCTGGTCTTCATCTGCCTGACTGCAGAATGCTCCAAAATGAAGCATATTCCTCACTGCTGGATACATGTCGGGCTGGTCCATAATGTTACAAACGAGGGTTGTACTGACGAGACACAGGTGAACACAATCAGTAAAACTCAAAAACAAAGTACAAAACAGGAACCTTTCAAAATAAAACAGGATATGAACAGAAAACATGCCAGAACAAAAAGAGAATCAAAACACAAGGCAAAGAAACTGAACAATAATTCACTGAGCTTTCTTGTTGAATCCATATAAACTCACCATGGATAAAAAAAAAAAAATTCCGATCTCTGTCTTGAAGGGACTTTTTGAACCCACCATGGACTAAATTTTAAAAAATGTCACTACACTAGCCGCGTTTACATGGGCAAAAGTAATCGGAAAGAACGCCTGATCGGAAAGAAAATGTGTCATGTAAACGCGCCGTTCGGAATAGTTTGCCCCGGTCAGACTCTTTCGGATCAAACTTTCTTTCCGATCGAGATAGGTGGGTTATACCGATCCTTTATCCGATCGTTGGTCATGTACACGGTTCATTCCGATCGTGTGTCACTTCTGCTCTGGTTTGCGTCACGCATAGATGGTGTTTCGCTGAGAGAAAGCTTTGGAGCTCATACTGGACACACACACTCACTCTCTCACTATCTATTTTTTACCTCTGACACACAAAACTACTCAGTGACGTCACCACCTCCAATACAACTTGGCTTGCTGAACACTCGCTCTATTGCCAACAAATCCTTCTCATTGAACGATCTATTTTCAAGACAAAACCTTGATTTTATGTTTCTGACTGAGACTTGGCAAAAAAGGAAGAGTTCATTCATTTAAACGAACTCTGTCTGGAGGGCTGTTCAGTCATCGGGAAGCCCCGCCTCTCTCGCCATGGTGGGGGTGTGGCAGTTGTGTATAAAGACAACTATACCTGCAAAGACATGAACGCCCAAACGTTCTCATCTTTTGAATCTCTGTCATTCTAGGTTTATTCGTCAGATCCATTTTATTGTGTTTTAGTCTACCGCCCCCCTGGTCCTGCAGCCCCCTTTTTACATGATTTTTGTGACTTTCTGTCTTCCATCATAAAACTGGAAAGGGTTTTAATACTAGGGGATTTTAACCTTCATGTAAATGACTGTTCATCCTGCCCAGCAATGGAATTTTTATTTTTGACTGAAACTTTTAATTTTGAGCAACACGCCTCCAACCCCACCCATCAAAAGGGAAACACTTTGGACTTAGTTTTTTCTCTTGGCCTGAGCATTACTAATCTTTATGTGGAGGATGTACACATGAGTGATCATAGTGGTGTCTTCTTTGAGCTAAACGTCACTCCTAAACCTGTTTCTTCAGGCATACTGTCTCAAAGGCGCATCATCACCGCCAACACTGATGGACATTTTTCAGCGCTGTTTGACCCCCATTTAATTAAGGAATGTTCTGATGTCAACAATCTGATTGATCTTTTTAGTGATCACTGTGTCACAATCCTAGATCAGGTGGCTCCTGTCAAATCCAATCTATCAAAGAAAAAAGTGTGTCCCTGGATAAATGAAGTCATCCAAAGTTTAAAGAGACAGTGTCATCAAACCGAGCGTCTTTTAAAATCCACCAATCTCATGGTCCACAGGCTGCATCTTAGGGATCTCGTGTCCTCATACAACGAGATGGTGAAAGACATCAGATCCGACTACTTTCGCCAGCTAATATCCTTGAATAAAAAGAGCCCAAAAGTTTTGTTTGACGCTATAAATTCTATTGTTAGTTCTGCAGCCCCAGTACCCCCTGTGTTCTGCAAAGCCGACAGCAATGAATTTCTCAAGTTCTTTGCAAACAAGACTAGGAAGATCAAAGAGCAGCTCCCACCTCCTTGTTGTGATGATGGTGTTGTGGTGGAGCCTGTTTCACACAAATGGTCTACTTTTAGGCCTGTCACTCTGGAGGACATATCTGCTCTGTTGACCAAGTTGAAACCTTCTACTTGTCCATTTGATGTTATTCCTTCCAAACTCTTCTTAAAGATGTTTGATACCATCGGCCAAAGTGTCACTGAAATGATCAACCTTTCGCTTTCAACTGGTGTTTTTCCAAACGCATTTAAACATGCCATAGTGGAGCCTCTGCTGAAAAAGTCTAATCTGTACCCATCAGTCTTCCAGAATTATAGACCCATCTCAAAGCTTCCATTTATCTCAAAGATTCTGGAAAATGTTGTAGCTGAACAATTGTCAGAGTTCTTGGATTAAAGGAGCATCTTTGACACTTTTCAGTCAGGTTTTCGTAAACATCACTCCACAGCGACAGCCCTGCTGAAACAGTGCAGTGATGTTTTGATGTCTGCTGATTCTGGCAGATACACAGTCCTCGTCTTACTAGATCTTTCATCAGCCTTTGACACGGTTGACCACCAGATCTTATTGGACAGATTGAGGGACCTGATTGGTTTGTCAGGGTCAGTTCTCCACTGGTTTTCCTCTTACTTATGTGGTCGAAATTTCAGTGTCATGGCCAACCACAAAATGTCCCAGTCAGCAGACTTACTGTGTGGGGTTCCCCAGGGTTCTGTTCTGGGCCCTGTTCTGTTTCTCCTATACATGATCCCTCTTGGAAAGATCATTCAGGATTTCAGTGATGTTTCCTACCATCTCTTTGCTGATGATGTCCAGCTATATTGCTCTTTTAAGCCCTCTGAGACACACAAGCTGTGTTCTCTGATGAACTGCTTGATGCAGATAAAACAATGGCTCTGCAAAAACTCTCTGCAACTAAACTCAGAGAAAACAGAAACCGTAGTTGTTGCCCCTGATGATGCTATACCAGGGATTAAGCAGCACTTGGGTTCTCTTGGCCAGGATGTCAAACCCAGCCTTAGAAATTTGGGTGTCATTTTTGACAAAGATATGTCACTGGAGCAGCACTCCAAACTGCTGATCAGGAACTGTTTCTTCCAGTTGAGGAACATTTCTAAGCTACGGAAGATGGTGTCTTATGAAGATCTAGAACTTCTTATTCATGCCTTTGTTTCTACACGGCTAGACTACTGTAACAGTCTGTTTTCCTGTCTGAATAAGAAGGAGCTGTCTCGCCTGCAGCTGATCCGGAACTCTGCTGTGAAGATCTTGACCCGCACCAAGAGAAGAGATCACATCTCCCCGATCCTCAAAGCTCTTCATTGGCTCCCGGTTGCTTACCGCTATCAATACAGAATTCTAGTTTTGACTTTTAGGGCCCTTCATTTTCAAGCTCCTCCATATGTTGTTGATCTGATCGCCCCTTACAGACCATCTCATGCACTGAGGTCTGCGGATCAGAACCTATTGATGGTCCCTCGCACACAGTTCCGAACTAGAGGACACAGATCCTTCCAGGCTGTTGCTCCCAAACTCTGGAATGAACTTCCATTGTCCCTACGTTCCCTGGACTCTGTGAATTCTTTTAAAAGTCAACTAAAAACTTTTTATTTTTGCAAAGCATTTTAACTGAAACTGCTTTTATTGGGCTTGAGATGATTGTTTTACGTGGTTTATGCTTTTTATCTTTTATGTTTTTATGTTTTTATATGTGTATGTATACATATTTTAACCTGTGAAGCACCTTGTGACTTTTGTCTGTGAAAGGTGCTATACAAATAAAATTTACTTACTTACTTACTTACTTACATTGCTCCGGACACAGTGTCGAAACACTGTTTTGAGAGTTTCAATAATAATAACTTAATGTTATTATTATTAATATCATTATTTGCTTTTATTATCTTCTGATAGATTTGAGTTCGGTTTAAGAGGCGAAACAAAACTAAATATGAGATGAGGCAAAGAGCCACGGTACCCATATTTTCACAACTATAGTGTGCAGTTTCAGTTATGGATGCTTTTTTCTTTATTTGACACATACAAAATGTGTTAGGTTTCATAACACATACCAGTAAACATGCATGGTAGTGTGTGTTTAAAAAAGACATCATGAGTTAGTAGTGATTTATTTTGTATTTTTTTAGTCATTAATTAGCATAAAAAAATCCATCAAAGTTCTCATCTTCTGTATCTGAAATGAACAGCTGGGCTAAATTCCTATTAAACACATCAGGTTCCCTTTCATAGTCAGAGTCCATCTCGTTGCCGTGCGGCTCCTCATCAATGAGGCCAGCTTTTCAGCACTATGAAAGCAGTGCAAGCAGAAATATTAGCCCAAGCTTCTACAATCCACTTGCCCAGCGCTGCCTCCTAGTAAAAGGAACAGAAGATGGACAGCTTTTCATTGTCATCCGCTGAAAGAAGTGACTGTAGTTCTCGTCTGGATGAAAAGATGACCCGTTTCATAAAACGAAAGCATCAAGACGGACCTCCTTGAAAATGTTTAGTTTTCTTTTTCTCAGCAAGCGTTACTGCCTTCAGTCAAGTCAGTCTCAGGCCACCTCACTTTATTTACGCCGAAACTCCGCTTCTCATCTTGACTTGTCAGAGTGCGTTTCCCAGCTTCCTCTACTTGTGAACCATGGATTCATTCATCTTGAATTCTCTGGCAGCTGCTCGATTCCCATGTTCCTCTGTGTAGCTGATAGCTTGCAGTTTAAACTGTGCTTTCATAATGGTGTCTCTTTGCAGGCTTCACTTTCTGGGTTTCCAAAACGATGTTGTTCTGTATCATGCACATACCTGCACATTTGTACTACTCGGGGGTGGGGGTGTCTTCTTACATGTCCTCACTTCTCTCCTTACTGTTCTCATCCTGACCTCTTCTACGACGTCTTTAACGAAGTCACGGAGCAACACATTACGTGCACGACACTATAGTCATATGTTCGTGAAAATACGGTATATAGAAAATATGGTAAGAGGCAAAGAGGCGGGCGTTCGCCACCCCTGGTGTAATGACAGGGGATTAGTGGCTTGTGTTAGAACTGTGTGTGTGTGGGGGGGGGGTTACACAATTGTGTGATGGGGGGTGGGGGGTGGATGGACCTCACAGCTCTGGGGAAGAAGCTGTTCTTCAGTCTGCTTGTGTGAGTTCTGATGATCCCGTATCTCTTTTCAGAGGGAAGAGGTACAAAAAGTTGAAGTCCCGGGTGGGCGGGGTCTGCAGCTATCTGGCCAGCCTTCCGTCGGACCTGGCTGTTGTACACTGAGTCGAGTTGTAGAAGAGGTCCTCTCACAATCTCCTGTGCGGTTTTCAGCACCCAGGCCAAGTCCTTCCTGTCTTGAGCGTGCAGCTCCCGTACCACACCATAGCACTCAGACAGAGGATGCGGTAAGGCTTTCTTTTACAGTACAGTACTTACAGTGTACTTAAGTGGTATTTACATGGTACTTATAGTGTAACTACTGGGTACAACTCATCTCGTATGTCAGTGTAAAAGCTGTACATGTGACAATAAAAGCTATTCATTCAAAGCTATTCATTCATACTTACTGGGTACTTACATGGTACTTTTATGTGCCTACTCAGTACTTACATGATACTTGCTGTGTATTTATGTGGTACTATTTGGTTCATACACTGACCAAAAATATAAATGCAACACTTTTGTTATTGCTCCCATTTTTTATGGTATGAACTCAAAGATGTGAAACATTTTCCACATACACAAAATAACCAGTTCTCTGAAATATTGTTCACAAATCTGTCTAAATCTGTGATAGTGAGCACTTCTCCTTTGCCAAGACAATCCATCCCACCTAACAGGTGTGCCATATCAAGATGCTGATTAGACAGGATGAGTATTGCACAGGTGTGCCTTAGACTGGCCACAAGAAAAGGCCACTCTGAAATCTTCTGTTTTGTTTTATTGAGGGGGTCAGGGGACTCAGACAACCAGTCAGTATCTGGTGTGACCACCATTTGCCTCATGAAGTGCGACACATCTCCTTCGCATAGAGTTGATCAGGCTGTCTATTGTGGCCTGTGGAATGTTGGTCCACTTCAATGGCTGTGCGAAGTTGCTGGATATTGGCAGGAACTGGAACACGCTGTCATATACGCTGATCCAGAGCATCCCAAACATGCTCAATGGGTGACATGTCTGGTGAGTATGCTGGCCATGTAAGAACTGGGATCTTTTCAGCTTCCAAGAATTGTGTACAGATCCTTGTAAACATGGGGCCGTGCATTATCATGCTGCAATATGAGGTGATGTTGTTGGATGTACGGCACAACAATGGGCCCCAGGATCTCGTCATGGTATCTCTGTGCATTCAAAATGCCATCAATGAAATGTTCTTCGCCCATAACATATGCCTGCCCATACCATAACCCCACCACCACCATGTGCTACTCGATCCACACTGACATCAGAAAACCGCTCACCCACACGACGCCACACACGTTGTCTGCCATCTGCCCTGAACAGTGTAAACCAGGATTCATCCGTGAAGAGAACACCTCTCCAACGTGCCAGACGCCATCGCATGTGAGCATTTGCCCACTCAAGTCGGTTACGACGACGAACTGGAGTGAGGTCAAGACCTCAATGAGGACGACGAGCATGCAGATGAGCTTACCTGAGACGGTTTCTGACAGTTTGTGCAGAAATTCTGTGGTTATGCAAAGCGATTGTTTCAGCAACTGTCCGAATGGCTGGTCTCAGACGATCTTGGAGGTGGACATGCTAGATGTGGAGGTCTTGGGCTGGTGTGGTTACACGTGGTCTGCGGTTGTGAGGCCAGTTAGATGTGCTGCCAAATTCTCAGAAATGCCTTTGGAGACGGCTTATGGTGGAGAAATGGACATTCAATTCTCTAGCAACAGCTCTGGTGGACATTTCTGCTATCAGCATGCCAATTGCACGCTCCCTCAAAAACTTGCGACATCTGTGGCATTGTGCTGTGTGATACAACTGAAGATTTCAGAGTGGCCTTTTCTTGTGGCCAGTCTAAGGCACACCTGTGCAATAATCATACTGCCTAATCAGCATCTTGATAAGGCACACCTGTGAGGTGGGATGGATTGTCTTGGCAAAGGAGAAGTGCTTACTATCACAGATTTAGACAGATTTGTGAACAATATTTTAGAGAACTGGTTATTTTGTGTATGTGGAAAATGTTTCACATCTTTGAGTTCATACCATAAAAAATGGGAGCAATAACAAAAGTGTTGCATTTATATTTTTGGTCAGTGTACTTATGTGGTACATAATGGGTATTTATAATATATTTACTAGGTATTTAAAAGTTGTGCAAAGGTGTCTTTTGTGGTGCTTTTTACATGAACAAGGTAAGTAAAAATAAAGTACCTTGACCTTTAGGTCTGCACTCATATGTTTCATGGTATTTACCATGAATTTACCACAGAAACTTCCCTCTAAGTACAATGGAACTGGACTGTAAAAGAAAGTCAGGCCTATTTCCATTCTATTACATGGTACTTTCAGTAGTAAATGCTGGGTATTTTCACGTATTACCTTCCCGTACAGTGTACATACACACTTGGTTTTCTGACCTTACCAAATGAGACAATGCTAACTTGTTGGTAAGGGTAAAGTAACTGCATTGTAAAAACATATTCTGGCCTGATTACTTCTTGTAACATGAGGCAAATTTAAAGGGAAACAAGACAGCAGTGAAAACAACAATCTTTAATATGACACACTTCTGCAGCATAAAAAGTGTCATCACAATGAAATTTGTTTTAAGTTCTCAACAAAACAGTGAAAAGGAGCATTCCAAAGAACATCGACAAAATCATCAATCCCTTCTATGTCCGTCTTTGCCTTCCAGCAACACTCAAGGCACACCCGTCATTCCATGTCTCCCAGATTAAGCCTGTTCTGGACAGTCCCTTGTGCCCGCCTTCCGCTTTCCATCCTCCCGCCCGTATCATTGATGGCGGTCCGGCGTTCACGGTGTCCCGCATCCTGGATATTTGTCGTCGTGGCCGTGGCTTTCAGTATCTGGTGGATTGGGAAGGGTACGGTCCTGAGGAATGCTCATGGGTCTCACGTTCCCTCATCCTCGACCGCCTCCTGGACAGCCAGGAGGCGGTCGTTGAGGGGGGGTACTGCCATGGTGCCTCTGTCAGTGCTCCTCCCCCTCCCAGCTCTGCTCTGCTCCTGCTTAACCAGCTGTGACTACTCACCTCATCAACCACCTGCTGTACTTAAGGAGACCCAGCTCCAGCAGTCTTCGCCAGTTCGTTAACCACATCTAACCACTGCCATCCCTCACAGGCCGGAGGATGGCAGGAGGATGAAAATAAACTCAACCATCTTTTTTTGCTCTGTCGACGTCTGACGGAGTTCTCCACTGGGTATTCCAATTAGGCTCTTCCATTGGTTAGCTAAATGTCCATGAACTTTCTGATTGACTTGCCTGAGGGCCTTTGAGGCGGGGCTTAGTATATCTACCTGCCCTGGTGAGAGTCTGACGGTTTGCATTTCAATTAGAATTTTGACACATATAAAGCGCAATTCAATGAAATTGGAAAATGCGTTTCAAATTGTAAAACAGGGGGCGCTGTTTTACAATTGCATTTGAATTTTTGACAAAAAAACAAGATAGATATTAAATTACTTTAAAATAAATTCAAAGCCAACCATGTATTGAAATGTCATTTTTAATATTGACTTGTAAATTGCAAAATGCGTAATCATTTGGATTATGAAATCAAAAATCCATGACTATTTACAATGCAAATGTTTTTGTTTTATACTTAATAATTTATTTTCAACATTTTCATATTGAATTCTAAATTGCGAAATGTATTTTCATACTCCAAGCCTGAATAGCATATTGAATTGTGAATTGAAAAATGCATTTTCAAATTGCAAATTGAATTGTCAATTGAGAATTGGATATTGCTTTGAATTATGACTCAAAAAACTTCCATAATTCTGAGATTTTGTTTCACTGGCAGAATTATGGCACAGGACATCAAACATTCTATCTTACTTAAAATTTTAATTAAGATGATTGAGACAAATGCCTACATTTTAACAACGGCTGAAACAAAAACAAGAGGAAAACAGCCCAATGTCCTTTATTATGAAACCCGGTAACTAGACTAGGGGGGTATTCCAAAAAGCAGGTTATGGTAGCTCCCACAGGTAAGTTTGAGGCTAAGGAAGTTGATAACCTCAGCTTTCGGTTCCAGAAATGGAGGTATGTTTCAGGGTATGTTAAGTTGCCATAGCAACTCATGCTCATGTTTAGTTGAAGGTTAGTTTGCTTTCAGAGAGGTGAAGCAGCATGGCGTGTCCATTTGAAGATAATTAAGTGGATGAAGAAGCTCAGATAATATTTTTTCACAACATTCTGGCAGAAGCAGCTCAGTGACTAAACAACTGTGACATAAGAGAAAATGTAGAAAACCTGCTGAACAGGCAGTATCATTTGCTGAAGTGTAAGGCTCTGAGATGCCAGCTGGGGAATTAGCTCCATACCATGACTGTAAAGCAGACAAAAAGGCAGGGCTGTGTTTGCTCAGGCACTCTGTAAATTGTGCTCCTTGACATGCAAACACCACCACCAACATTGAGCAGTCCTGATCTACAGTGGAGCTCTCTCACCATCAGTCCATTTGAAGGTTTGCTTTGAAGGTAGTCACAGAGCATATGTCCTAAACGCTACCTACTCGAGTCTGCTATGTCCAGCTCTCAGGGCATGACCGTCCCCTGTGACAGTGACCGAGTCATCTCTGTGTGAATAAAGAACGTCTTTAGTTCTCCTTTGCCTTTCACATTGATGATGCCGCGGCATGAACACATGTACCCAAGGTCAGACAGGATGCCGCTTGTCTCCTCGGTTACCTGGACAGGAAGCATATCCACCATCACACAGCTGACACCAGGGCTCCAGACTGCGACCAATTGGTCGCATTTTGCGACCAAAATTTGAGAGTGTGCGACTGAATTTTACATCCAGTCGCACATGCGCGACCCGTAAATTTGCCTCCCCCACCCTACGTATTTTTTTTATACATTAAACATGGAAGGGGCACGTCAATGATCAATTAAATAATCAATGAGACGCGAGCGCACACGCACGCAGGCAGACACACACACTCGCGCACATACTCATGAAACGCGAGCACACACTCGCGTGATGCCCGTCTGTGAGGCGGCCACTGCGTGTGAGAAGAATAGGGAAAGCCGCTGTAAGTGGCTAAAATGTGTGGAGGGGGAGGGGCCTAGAGACAATCGAGCGCGCGTTAACATCTGTGGGAAGGAAACGGAGACAAATATCATCACAACCTGACATGTGCGTCTGAGCTATGAGTAAGTGAACTATTGATTCATTCTTCCGACCTGCGGCTAGTGTACCAGTGACAGAACTACAGCAGGGGTCTCAAACTCGCGGCCCGCGGGCTATTTGTGTTCTCCAAGATGATATTTTGCGGCCCCCGCCTTAATGTTACTGCAGCCCGTCAGTTTGTATGAATGACACTTTTTCATTGTCGTGCACGGAGCTGACCAACCAATCACAGTGGGGTATATGACTCTAGGGGGCGGGACAATGACAGGGCTTGAAAGCAGGACACCTGACAGCCCCCTCCCTCCCCGGACCACATTAAGGAGTTCCTTACTTTCCTTTTTAGAACGTATTTATTCGCTCGTAATTTTCTACATACATGCATTCCGTGCTGAACTTTTCTCTGGGTCACACAGAACCGGAGGAAGGTTAAGTTTTGGTTACAGTTACGGCGGCGCATCAAACGGTTTATGCACGACTGTTACGGCAGCACACCGCTCCCGCGGGAGTTGGGTCAGCAGAGGAGAATAAATGTCCCACACCTACATGCGTGACAGCTAAGGGAGCTTGAACATTAAACACACTCGAGCAAAAACAACATTAGTTTTAGACACACTGAAAATACGTGGGGAAAATGCAACGATAGACGTGCTTGAGATGAACCGCCACCTCGCCTGGATCGTTGGGGAGACCAGGCGGTGGGTGGGTGGGGTGGGGTGGGGGGGGGCTGTGAGATGAAGGCGAATCTGCAGCGAGACTGAAGGACAACAGGAAGTTGGAGTTGTCCTTAACATTCAATTTAGTTTTAATATTCCTCTCCCCCTTAGTGTGATCTGTGTTATTATATATTTTACATTTATTTTAATGTTTTGTAATGTATGTAGCCTTTTTTAATCAATAGGTATTTTAAATTATTTTAATTGATCACTCAATTACAAAAACCATCAGGACACGTGTCCCATAATGCATTGTTTTGTAGTCTGCAGGGCAGCTTTCAGTCAGTTCAGTACTAAATTTCCAGCTGCGTTCGCTCAGGTTGGGGCCTTGATCCCGCCCCTTTCTGGTGACATTTTTGTGATGATTGACAGGTGATGTTGGAGCAAAAACAAAAATATGTCTCACACCAGGTGATCTGCGCAGCGTTGCGTCGACCTGGGTGATCTAAAACACGCTTATTGTGCATCTTGGCTGCACTTATTTGGTGTCACCAAGATAAATTTCCATCCGTTTTCTTTACTATTTCTACTGTCATGACAGTGATGGTTCTGTCAGTTTAGCTGTTGTTGCATCTTCAAAAGTGCAGAATAAAATGTGACACAATTTGAAACAGCACTTTGTAATTTCTGCATCTATTATTAAAGTATTTATTAGTAATGCAGTGGAAATTAGTAGATTTGGTTAGCATGTTGATTTACGGTATGCGCCCCTAAATTTTCTGGTTGTGCCCCTAAAATTTTCAGTTAGGGGCCACTGTGCTCCTGGTGAAAAAAGTTAGTCTGGAGCCCTGGACACACATTAATGCTTAATGCTTTGGTAGAACATCTTACCTGGATCTTGCCCAGAACCCCAGTAGTTTCCATTCTGCTGGCAACGTTAACACTGTTTCCCCAAATGTCATACTGAGGCTTCTGCGCCCCGATCACCCCTGCGATGACTGGTCCGTGATTTATCCCTTCACACAAAGCAGTGAAGGTAAGTATGTTTATCTGCGCAGCAATCTGACTCAACGATCACTCACCGATTCGGAGTCTGAAGTCATTGAAAGAATGTTTGTTTATGATTTCTAACTTTCCGACCAGTGCGAAGGCAAACTCCACCATGGTACCGATGTGTGTGTACTGTCGCTCATGCTCCTGCAGGGAGGGAAAAACACAAATACCATTTCTGAGAATGACAACATATGCATGCACAAAGTGAAGCTGCAAATCCCCCTCCATGGGGCTTCAAGCTGATTTGTTTTCAATTTCTGTTGTGATCTCTGTGAGCTTTGCATACTTCTTCTGTGGGAATTAAAGTCCCACTGATGATGTTTTGATTCATTTTCAAAGCCTTTCCAGTGGTCTTTTAATTATGATCATTCACTATTTAGCCTAAATAAAAAACTGTGCTGTTTTCTAGGACATAGTTTCTGCAGAGTAGCAGGAGTTCAAGTTGTGGGTGGGACTGTTGGTGCTGAGTAAGTGTGCACTCATTTCCTATCTTCTCTTTGCTGGATTTTGTGCTTTCTCTGGACTGCTTCTCGCCAGAGTCGGTGTCCATGTTTGTCCTTTGTGCTTTACTGATTGTAGACATGTCCAACCTGCTGGCTGAAAACATTGAACGAGCTGTTTTAACAGCTATTCTTTTGTAAATAGGCTTCTTGTCAGACTACACTACACTTCTGAGACATGTCGATACCTCCACCTCTGCTGGAACACCCCCCACCTCCTCGGCACTCTTACATCGAATGGTACATTTTCTTTTTAAATGATTTGTTTGATTGACACCAGAGGTGGACTGGCCATCTGTTTACTTTTGTAGAGTGCCACAGCTTTTTGTAGATTTTAAAATTCTTGCTGGTTTACTGTTCCATTAGAAGCTGGATATGGAAGAGTCTAATGTATTGAACCACATTAGTGGCAGTTGTGTGGATCATCGAGAAGATATAATTAACTTTTGGCCCATGAGAGACAGAGGCATTCATTTTCTAAACCTGTTTTAGTCTTGCTCAGAGTCTGTATGGTTGCTAAAGCTTATCCTTGCCACCCTCAGGTTCAGGAGGTTTTCAGTTCTGCAGTCAACCGCAGAGCCACACAAAAACACAACCACAGACGTCAAATCTTAAAGTATGAACCAATGAACCTGTGAAGCATGTTTTTGGTCTGGTTTAGAAAGACCCTCTTGCTGTGATCCAAAATTGTTAACCACTACACCACCAAGGAGCCTTGTTTCTTCCTCTGTTGAACAAAAAAGTTTTGAATTTGTTGTAAACACACTGGACCTTTTGACATGGGAGTGAATGGAGAATGGCTCCCATTTGAAATAAGCCTCTAGTGGTCATTTAGATAACTGTAGCCATTGGTATTTCTAGGTTTGCATCCAAATCAAGACCGTAATGTGTGTGTTCATTACCATAAAAAATGTTCAGGGTAAAACATTAGAAACAATTATTGAGATGTTTATAAAGTTCCAATGGCCAATGCAATAAAAAAAATCCCAGGGTTGTCATCATCACAGTGTAAATGTTTGTGTAAAAACCTACCTGCACACATTCTGGTCCCAGATTCATGTTGAGTCCAGTTGCAGCCATGTAGGTGCTGCCAATAGTCTTAATCTTCTCCACACCGCTGAATTTGGGCTTGGACAGCAGCTGCAGAAGGAGGACTGGGTCATCATATGTCACTGATCTACAAACACTGCCAGGACTTTTCAGCATGGTCCGCTTTGGAGCACAACCACCCAAGTTCTTTACAAAGATTGTTCTCCGTCTGACTACCAGACAATAGCTTACCTCATCAAAGTCTGCAATTATCTCGTTGAGAAGCCTGAGACACTCCAGTCCTTCCTTATTCACATCAGATTCAGTATAAAATTCTTTGAAATCTGGGATGGAGGCGAACATCACACACACCGACTCGTATGACTGATGATACAGATCCTGAGTGGAAGATCAGAGCAGTGTGTTGTATTGGTCCTTCAGCAGTGAAGATGAAGACAGATAGGTCAGAAATCCATTATCTGAATGCTTCACTCTCAGTGAGACATTTTCCTGTCATTTCCATGTCAGCCACAGCTGCAGTTTTAGGGTAAGCTGGAAAATGCAACAAATACTGAGCAGACATTTAACCAGATACCTAGTGCAACAAAACTGGTTCAAAAAGAAATCCCTGATGGCCACTGACTGAAGGAACATTGAAAAGGCAGAATTTAGTTTCCCTAAATCCAAGTATTCTCAATGATCAGAACTGTAGATGACATAAGACAATAGAAATCAAATTCATCTTCACTCAACAAATGTAATATTGAGTCTGTTACTAAGCCATACATTTTCTTTTGAATTGGTTCATTGAAATTCAAAAAACAGTTTTTTGTTACTTTTTTAGGAGAGACTTCATAATGTTATAAAAGAAAATGTAACCAGAATTACGTTTAAGTAACAAGTTTTGTCAGAAAAGTTTGTTATTTGAAATAGATAGAGAATTCGTTATGGTGTTTTTACAATGATCTGCAGTTATTGTCTGAAAATTGGTATTTAAATTGTATGATTATGGAATAAATCAGCTGTTCTAAGATCGATTTGTTTTTCAGCTCTCAGCAGGGTCCATAGCTGTAAAGTTCTGACCTCATTTTTCCAGTTTCGCCCCAGAAAGTGTTCGGCAACATGAGCTGGTAGGACGTTCTCCAGCAGGACCCTGTTGAGATTCTCCATTGTTTCGATTTCCTCACACTCCCTTTTAAACTTGTCTCTCCACAGGAAGTCCAGCCGGCAATAATACTCATTCTGTCAAGAGAAGGACAGAGTGAGGAGATGTTTACAGACTCTCTAACCGCAGAGAGTTATTGTGAAAGAGTTGAATAGGTTATACTTTTCTGTGGTCATACTCTTTCTGCAAAGGATGCCTTTGGCAGAAATAAAGGAAAACGTTAAGAACAACAGTTTGCTAGAAAAACTTCCCATCAACTCCTCTGACCAATCGCCAGCCTCTTGGGCCTCATAGGCATTCTAAATAGGTAGTTATGTGTTGCTTTATACTCCCTACAACAAGCTGAACTGTAATGGTTGAAAGAAATAAAAAGTAGATGGGACAATTTTGCATAGAAAGATTTCTTTTAAAAATATCTTATGACGTGTGCTGCTTGTGTGTTTCTCACAGGGTTTTCTAAAGCTTTATGCGTCACAGCTGTGAACACCAGCTTCTGCCATGCAAACACAGTCTTCTATTTAGTTTAACTGCAACAGACAACTTGTTCTGCAGAGCCCACATAAACCTACTTTCTCACAGAAAAAATAATTTGAATTGTGTGCATTTAGATGCATAACTTTAGGAAACCTCCACATATCTAGAAAGTAGATCAGAAGAAAGTGGATCACGTTCCAGATGCAGCTTAGAAAACAACTCTGTGAATAAGTTTTTCTTCACTGAGCCTCTGTTAAAGGAGAACGAATCAGGGATGCCTTGTTTCCTCTAACCTGCTTCATGCTCTCTTACTAAATTACTGGGAAAGGCTTGCTAGTCCTGACAATCAGGATTTTCAGTGCATGTTTCTTGGCTGACTAAAAATAAGTAATGTAACCATCTCAAGCATCTCAGTACCAAAGTACGAGTTGATGGGCTGCCCGGAAAATTTGGTTCCCAGAACTGATCATGAAGTGTTCTGCTTTGGCATTCAAACAAACAGGCAAGCAGATGAAGGAGCTTAATTATTCTAAAATAAGTACAAAGCAAAGCAAACTTTCCCTGCTTCAATTGTGACCTAGAATCAAAACAGCTCAAGGGATTGCTTGGAGCCAAGCAAGGCTCTCAAGGGAGTCCCATTTTTTGGCATCTTTGTCTAAATTATCCTCTTTGGGGTCAGAAATGATAGATAGTACTCCAGATAAGATAAAACTTCTTTAATCAAATCTGTGCTGACTGAGTGAGGTCACATGCAGGGGCACAGAGGAGATGAAGATCTGAACAAATGTAATCATCTTATGCAAAGCCGGATCTCCCAACACTGCAGCACTTTGGAAATAAAGTCATTCAAATCCACAGCTAAAGAATCCCTGGAAAATATCACCACTTTAAGAGCTGAATCACACAATGGCATGTTCAAACCTGGAGTGAGTAGAGGAATTTAATTTCACTTTACACTGTAAGGTCACTTATGCCCAAGGGGGGGGATGTGTGGAGATCGACTTACCTGCCTGGCTAACACCAGGAGAGTGATGAAAAAGATAAACAGAGACATGGAACCCATGGTCTTCAGGTCCTTTAGCACTCCTGGTCTGAACACAGAGACAAGACATTTACTAACACAGATGGGAAGAGGCAACACCAATGCTCTGAAAGGAGATGGATGAATGAATGAATGAATGAATGAATGACTGGACAAAAGGAATGGATGGAAAATATGGAGCCATAGATTGATAAACAAATGGGAGAATGGTTTTCTGCCTACCACACATACAAACGCTTCAGTGTCAAGTAAAATGCCTCAAGGTTTGTCTCCTCTATGCAAGCTTTAATTTTATTGAATTATTGTGATTGACGCAAACCCCATTCAACCATCTGTTTGACCTGCATCAATCACAGGTTAAGTGGCAATTTTTCTCCATTTGAATTTTTTGATTTGATATGGTTTATTTCAAGCAATTAAATACAAATAATACACAAAGGCAATACAAACATCAGTTATACAATCATACAGTAACTAATCAAACTTAGGATAATTAGACATATTAATAAATATTGCTTGAGAGGGAGTGGAAGGAAGCGAACTTATATAATTCCCACCCCGTTATACTATAACCATTTTATTACATGATTTATCAATATCCGGTTCCTAGCTTTTATCAGACAGAATTAAGAATCATAAAGTATCATTAAAGCACATCACAAAGATGAATTACTTAATTATTATGTAAAAATAACTATTTTAGAAATCAACATGGCAAATGCAGATCAGTTATCTAAAATATATACAGATTATGTTACTTATAAAAGTCATTCATTTGATTAAAAATAATACTATATCAGTAAAATAGATACAACACTGTTTCAGAGATTTTCATATCAAAATTTCATCAAGTATCAAAAGTTAAAAACATGTGCAAAATTAGGTTACATTAGAAAAGATTTTTGAATCAATTTATCAATTTTTGGAGCAAGTGAAGTAATATCATTAAACGTCGATCAATTTAACCATTTTCAATAATTGATTAATCATTTGTTTTACTTTTTTTTTAAATGTTTTTTTTTTTTAATAAAGTAATGCTGTAAGGGAAAATAAAAAGGGTCTATAATCTGTCGATTTTTCAAGGTTAGCATTTCTTCTTCTGCTGATTAACAGCTGTTCTTCTGGGTTTTAACAGTTTCTAGTTCTCTTCCATGTTATGTCTGCAGACATAGATTCAGGTCCATATCCTTCTTCAGCTGATATCAGCTCGGTGAAAGTTGAGGTCAAGTTGTCTGCAGGTCAGAACTCTCTGCTGTTAATTCAGGTGACGTCAGACGTGTGGAGAAAGTGATGAATCCAGGTGTCATATTTCTTGAAATTATTTGGTTCTTTGGTTTATTACTGCATGTTGTTTCAGACGTCCGTGATCAAACACTTCTCAAAGTCCTTCATGGTGTTCACAACCAGAACCTTGGACCGGTCCGGTGGACCGAGTGGTTTGACGTAAATCCTGCAGCCTTTAACCCAAGTGTTCTCAATCTTCTTCTGCTTCCTGAGAAGCCGTGAATGTTTGGCAATTTCAGCATTCCTTCTGGTCAGATGGTCATTCAGATAAGCAGTAGATCCTTTCAAATTCTTCTTTGATTCATCAGAGCTAGCTTGTGTTTGTGATTCACAAACCTGATGAGGATTGCTGGTTTATCCGTCTCCTTTCTCCTGGGGAGTGGGTGGCAGGTCTCCAAGGTGTTGAGATCCAGGGAAATCACTTTAGACTGTGAGAAATGATTCCACTTGCTGTTCCAGAGACTCTGCACCGCTCTGGGTTTCAGCACTGATTATTCCATTTCTAAAGCAAATTTTATTTAATTTTTTGTCCTGTCATAAGTGGTTGTGATCAGTATTGTTAAGCACTTTGGCCTGCTATTTTGAAACTTTGGATCAGGATCAGCAAACATACAAGGTTTTGGTTCTTAAGGACCCAAAGGATGAGATGCTATCACACGGAAAAAGGCGGAGCTTCCTCACAACAAGGAAGAGTCTGCACAACCTTTGTGAGATAACATGAGTAATTCTTGGTCTAGGATGACAATTTTAAGATTTGACTAAGTGATTCATGATTCTTTTACTAAGTTTTTATCATGAGACTGCAACTTCTGTAAGCGAGACAAAAAACAAACTTTACGGAGCTTCTGCTCAATCGAGCTGGCTTCATTCATCAGGAATCTCGCCTTTTTTAATAATATACTTAATGTTTAAACATCACTGTGATTCTACTCCTATTCTTTGTAAATGCATTTCTGTCTGGTTCAAAGATGTCACCATGCAGTAAAGTGCCAGATACATTTGATTGTGTTATGGTTGCAGGTCTAGAGGTCTCTCATGCTAAGTGGAGCGTGAGAGACCTGTTGCTCTGGATTTGCAGAAGTCCACATGTTTGATTCCACATATTTTAAATGAGTAGCCCATATCTGTGTTTGAATGTATGAGTCTCTACTGTGCTCTAATGTGTTTGAGAGGCATTATATTCTTTTTGCAGAGAATGTTCATCTTTTAAACACTAAAATGTCTACGAAGGTTAAATTCCTGCTTTGCCCACCCACATGTCGAAGTGTCCTTGGGCGATACACTGAACCCCACATTGCCACTGGTGGAAGGTTGGCGCCGCTGTTCAGCAGCAGAGCTGCTATCAGTGTGTGAATGTGTGAATATGTGAATGTAATGCTTTGGGCCTTAAAGGCCAAAGGGCCTTCCTCATTTACCATTAAAATAAAGTTTGGCCTCAAATACAAAAGGGGTTTATTCAAATAACATGTCAGAAGATTCATAACCCCCTGTAGTAACAGTAAAATCTGTCCAACTCAAGATGCCTATGCCCTTGAACAATTTGTTCAGCTGCTGGACAGGAAGATCTAAAAAAGAATGCACCCGAGTGTCAGAGAGCATCTGTTAAGGTTCCTTCTGACATATATTTCTCCTGCAAGCTCACTTGCAGGAGAATAGTTATGACAGGAACAGAGTCAAATTAGCTATGGAGGAGTGGCGCCCTTTTTTGGAGTGGGCTGGGCAACTATTTCTTGTGTGGACAGACCACAAGAACTTGGAATATATTTAGTCTGCCAATCGATTAATCCTACGTCAAGCTAGATGGGCCTTGTTTTTCGACAGGTTTAACTTCCCCCCATCTCATATAGTCCGGGCATCAAAAACACTAAACCAGATGCCCTCACCAGTCCCAGCGGGAGGAAAGTAGCCTTTGAGGTGCAGCAATGAACTAGATATTGTTACTAGCAAGAAAATAAGTGACTAACAAATGTAGATCCAGTAGATTTCCTTCTCATTTTGCATTTCATAACTATTGTTATTTCTGTGACTGTGTGTAAAAGTAGTGCAGTTGTCATGCAGTAAGACAAAGGCCGAATTTAAATTCTTCCCATAACCCTCAAATTGAAGGGATGGGGTGGCAGAAATTGTTTTTTTTTTGGTTGTAGAGTGAAAGAAGCTTAGAGGGCTTGGAGAAGCCATAGGGATAGGGGAAGAAATTGGATTTGGCCAAAGAAATGAAACTGCTTTTTTTCCCTCTGGGTGCTCTAAAAAAATGTTTGGCATGACAGATTTTTTTCTTTTTTTCATTACCTGTCAGTCAAATGTGAAAAACAAGTATGGCCCTGGTGACACAAACTGCAGTATCTTATCATCCTCTAACACACTTGACTGGCAGTCTTTGGGGAGACTCTGGCTCCTCAGGATCCGTCCACAAAGGCCATCTCATTAGTTAGTCTAACAGGCTGTGTTTGACTGAAATTGCCAAGTTGCAGGGCAAGTGAAAGATGAAGGGATTTGCATGCTTCCCTTCACTGAGGCTATTCTTCTTTTATGACCTTGTATAGGCACGTCTTATATAAAAGAACAATTGTTACCTGTCCAGTTTATCTGTACGGTACATAGCTTTGCTAAATCCATCCAGCAGGGGGGCATGTGTCTGGAGGATGATAATGTTGTAGATTACCACGGCAACCAGCATCACCACCATCTTCAGCTCGTAGTTAATTCTCAGAAATACAGAGCACGACACCAGACCCAGAATACAGGAATAGATGAAGTACTGTAAAAAATAAAAATAAAAGAAAGAAAGAAAGACAATATCAATGGGTAATGTTTTTGGTGGTTTTGCTTTGTGTGCAGATTTTCACTTGATGGCCAATACTAAGTTTGATGTTTGGAAATGTTGTACGTTACAGAGTTCATGCTGCTGATTATGGTTCTGAGGAAAACTCAATACTTGTAAATCTTGGGAAATCCACAAATAGAGGGAGAGGGTTCCCAAGGTACAGACAGTACAGACACAAGTATGTTGATCACCAAAGGAGTAAGAAAATTCTGTCATGGTGTTCCACCGAGTTTACATCAACCTACCATCACTTGTGAACCAGCTGTTCATGTGCCTTTAACCCTTGTGCTATCCTAGGCACTTTACGGTTGGGAGTTGGGTCATCTAGATTCACTAGACAGTGCTCTGAACCTTTTTTTTTTTCAATTTTTTGTGATCTTCACTGGTTCAATGGATTACATGCAATTTTTCCACCTTTATCCACCTTTGTCATGGTAGGGAGAACATGTCAAAGTAAGGGTGGGGTCATCCAAGACAGCACAAGGGTTAAAAGGACTATGTCAGCCCTGATGCTCTTAACTCTTGATGGGATGGAGCTGTAGACTTGTTTGGATGAGATTAGCCCAAAATGGATTAAATATTTAGCCACTTGTCATTTTCCCGCACCATCTTCAGGATTTCTTTCTCAAATTGTGTAAAAATGTTGATGAAGACACAGTCTTCCAGTTTTTCCAAAATTCGGTTTGCTCAGCAAACCGAATTCTGTTGTTCAAGAGGAAAATAGCTTTAGCACCAACAAAAAGATGAGATGAAAACTAAAAGTAAGACAAACAAAATATAATCCAGTTAAAATAATGATAAAGAAACAATTGGGGAACATCTGAATTCATCAGGAAGCTGCTTCCATCTGTGAGCAGCTGAAACAGCTTCACTCTGTTTGGTTCTGACTCGGTTCCATCAGATTCCAGCAGGTCTCAGGGCTCTTCTGGGTATGTGTTGTTTTTGGGTCCCATGCATTAAGGGATTCCTAAACTGGCAGCAAAGCTTTACAATGGATAGTAGACTAAACTGGTATCCAGTGTTAGAACCTGACAAACGCAGAGATATGATCACTTGTCTTGGTTCCAAACTCTGGCATGAGCAATGAGAATCTGAATGAGCTGCAGCTTTTTGAAGACTACTGCAGGAGATGAAGGCATGAACCAGTTTCTCTGAACATGATCATGATACTGGGTCAATTTCACTGCAACGGTAAAAAGTTGTTTAAGCTTGATATGAGGTTGAAACTCTCTCTGAGACTGTTCCCATGTTTCATTTGAATTTGTTAAGTCTTAGCATTATACCTGTTTTATGACTACTTGCAACTAGCCAAAACCTTTTACTTTGTAGTCCCTGCGATACTTACAGGAAGGTAAAACGTATTTTTCCGAGTTTCTTCTTCTGTCTGATTAAACAGACTGTCATTGGTTCGATTCATAGGTGACACAGTTGGCATGCCAGGCTCTACTTGGAGATCCTCCACAAAAAACTGACAAAAAAGAGGGCAGAAGATAAAAAAGGCGATAAGTGAATGTTAGGATGATATGCAATGGATTCAA
Organism: Oryzias curvinotus; assembly: GCA_023969325.1. Lineage (NCBI taxonomy): Eukaryota > Metazoa > Chordata > Actinopteri > Beloniformes > Adrianichthyidae > Oryzias > Oryzias curvinotus. The sequence continues at coordinate 5,473,679 of CM043716.1, read as the reverse complement.
AAAAATGTGTATGTTTTGATACTGAGACAAGCATAAAAGTCAACTGCTGAAGGTTTGTTTGCAGAACAAATTTAAACATTTACAATAACTTCTCGGTTCCTCTTTAAATTTCAACATTTTAATCATTGAAATGACCAGTATGATAATTGTCTTTTATGATTTTTTCTAAAATACATATTAGCTCAGCTTAATTTTACAATCAACAATTTGGATTGAAAAAAAAAATAAAAAGGCGCAAAAGCTAATCTAACAAATGCATTTGTCAACGTTTGCTGATGACCTAAAAGACCTGGAGTTAAATAACTAGAAAAAACAATTTACACCCAAGTTTACTGTGAAAGTAGCATATTAAGTACAAACAAGCAGCAAGACATTACACACAGAATGTCAACAATTACGGGATGTGGTTAAGTAAATGTGTTGGTGGTTGTCAATAATTTAGCACATACATGACCTTTTAATCCTTGAGGTTTTATCCGCATCAATATCCTAAAGCATATTAATTAAATAAGCAAAATCAGCCATTACTTTTGAATTGTTGATTAACAGAATTATTAAAAAAAAAAAAAAAAACTAATGAAATAGGGCTGTACCGTTTTTCCCTTTCAGGGTCAAGGGGCTGCCGGAGCCTATCCAGGCCACTTATAGGCAGGGGATGCCCTGGACAGGTCGCCAGTCTGTTGCAGGGTAGAATGTCCTCAATCACACACCCATTCACTCTCACACTCACACCTATGGACAATTTAGAGTTGCCAATCAACCTATGAAGCATGTTTTTGGATGGTGGGAGGAAGCCGGAGATCCCGGAGAAAACCCACGCATGCACGAGGAGAACATGCAAACTCCACACAGGAAGGTCCCCCATTGATGTTGTTTTTCATGTCCCCCAGCCGGGACTTCTTGCTGTGAGGCAAGGGCGCTAACCACTGCGCCACCGTGCAGCCCGTGCACCTTGATGGTACCCATAACTTCATATTTTGTTGCACAACCTTTTGAGGCAATCACTGCAATGAAACTGTTTCTGTATTTGTCAATGAGCCTTCTGCACCTGTCCACAGGTATTTTGGCCCACTCCTCATGAGCAAACTGCTCCAGTTGTCTCAGGTTTGATGGTGTCTTCTCCAAATGGCATGTTTCAGCTCCTTCCACAGATGTTCAATGGGATTCAGATCTGGGCTCATAGAAGGCCGCTTCAGAATAGTCCAACGCTTTTCTCTGAGCCATTCTTGGGGGTTTTTGGCTGTGTGTTTTGGATGGTTGTCCTGTTAGAAGACCCAGGACCTGCCACTGAGACCAAGCTCTCTGACACTAGGCAGCACATTTCTACCCAGAATGCCTTGATAATCTTGAGATTTCATTTGACCTTGCACAACTTCCAGACACCCTGTGGCAGATGCAGCAAAGCAGCCCCAAAACAGAACTGAGCCTCCTCCATGTTTCACAGTAGGGACAGTGTTCTTTTGGTTGGATGCTTCATTTTTGAGTCTACCAACATAGAGCTGATGTGCCTTACCAAAAAGCTCCAGTTTTGTCTCATCTGTCCAAAGGACATTTACCCAGAAGCTTTGTTGCATGTCAACATGCATTTTTGCTAATTCCAGTCTGGCTTTTTTAGGATTTCCTTTCAACAGTGGTGTCCTCCTTGGTCGTCTCCCATGAAGTCCACTCTGGCTCAAACAACCACAAATGGTGCGATCTGACACTGATGTACCTTGATCTAGGAGTTCACCTTTAATGTCTTTTGAGGTTGTTCTGGGCTCTTTGGATACAGTTCCAACTATCCGTCTCCTCAATTTGTCATCAATGTTCCTCTTCCAGCCACGTCCAGGGAGGTTGGCTACAGACCTGTGGGTCTTAAACTTCTGAATAATATGTGCCACTGTCGTCACAGGAACTTTAAGCTGCTTAGAGATGGTTTTATAGCCTTTACCTTTACCACGTTTGTCTATCATTTTGTTTCTAATGTCCTGGGACAATTTTCTCTTTGGCTTTCAGTTGTCCATGTTCAGTGTGGTACACACCTTTTCACCAAACAGCATCGTGACTATTTGTCTCCCTTTAAATAGGCAGACTGACTGATTCTGGGTTTGAAAACAGCTATGATGTCAATTAAAGGACATACCTGAGTTCATCATGACCCCATGGGTAATTAGTTCTCAGTCTTTTATGGAGTTACCATCATTTTTGTCTAGCCCTATTTCATTAGTTTTTTCAAATAATTCTGTTAATCAACAACTCAATTTTTTTTAAATTTATTGTTACTTTTGAACGTTTCAAGTCAATTCAGTGAGCATTGTGGACTTTCTTTATTTAACTGAGGGGTACCAACAGCATTGTCCACCACTGTATGAGTCATGGCCTCTTCAGTGCAAACAAGGACAAAGATGCTTTGAGTTCTTACCATGTTGAAGACAGCCATCATCAGAGTGAGCGCTGTAGTCATCAAGGTGAGCACCAACCGAAGCCAGGGGTTGTTTGTGACAATGATACGGGTAGAAGAAGGAAACCATGGCATGGGGCAGGAGGAGCCCTTTCCTCTCTGCTGTGGAGACGAAGGGGGACTGACTGGATGAGAGGGGTTTAATTAAATAAAAAATCCTGTCTTTCAAAAGGCTAAAAAAAATGAAATGATGGACTCATAGACATAAAATGGTATACGGAGGAATAAAAAAAAAAAGCATTAATGAACCAAAAATTGTTATTGCTATAGTATAGCACAAAATTCGCACCCAAATGTAATAAAAAGAAAGCCTTTTTAGGGCAATCTTAACCCTCATTTTTTAAAGAGATTATGTAGATTTATTTAACTCGCTAATTTTGTTATTCTGTCATTTTGGATGCTGTTATTGTCCTTTTTCATTTTATTTGACCCAAGGACTAAATGCTGAACAAACACTGAGAAACATGAATGTTTGATCAACTAAAGTCATGATAACTAAACCTCGGCATTACTATAATCTAATCTGGTAGAAATAAAAGCATGCATCAGCACTTCTGTGCTGGCAAGAGAGAGAAATGGATTCTGGCACTATATTTTTGAGTTGTAAAAATTCTGTTTTTGTTATATGATCTCTCTATTGTCTTAAGAAGCGATCAGAACCTTGTTTTGTCCTAGTTGAGAAGTAAGAAGTTCTCACCTGGGGCTAGTCGAAGTGACCCCAGGTGACCCACAAGCATCTGGAGGAATGGAGCCTGCAGCTCCCGTGGTGGGATTTTCAGCCACCGAGTGTACAACCGGTCTGTTTGAAAGTCTCAATGACACAGGAGCACTCGCTGTAGTCTTCTCCGTCTCCCCTGTGGGGGTTTCTAACCTTGCAGCCCCTCTGTAAGGAGCGAGCCTGTCTCGATGCAGTGCCACCTTCCTGCCCCTAGGGGGTAGTTGAACTCTGTAAACCACCTCACCAAGTCTCTCCAATATCTCACAAGGGCCCACCCAGTCACTGTCCAGTTTTGGACACCTGCCTTTCTTCCTTTGGGGATTGTAGACCCACACCAACTCTCCCACCTGAAAGTGACGCCCCCTAGTGTGCACATCACAATTCCTTTTTTGTCTTTGTCCTGCACACAGCAGCTTGTTCCTTGCAAAGTTGTGTGCAGACTCCAGCCGGTCCTGCAACTTCCTCGCATAATCCGACCCTGGGGGGTCCCTAGGCACCTCTGGGGGTTTCCCCATTGCCATCTCTGCCGGTGTACGTATCTCCCTGCCCAGCATTAGTAAGGCAGGAGAACAGGCAGTTGAGTCCTGGGCAGCCGACCTGTAGGCCATGAGCAGCAGGGGTACATGGGTATCCCAGTCTCGCTGATGTTTATCCGCCACAATGGCCAGCTGCTCAGCCAATGTGCGGTTAAACCTCTCGACGAGCCCATCACTCTGTGGATGTAGGGGGGTGGTACGGGTTTTGTGGGAGCCCAGTTTTTCACACATGGCTACAAAACCTTTGGACTCAAAGTTCCTCCCCTGATCTGTGTGAATTGCCTCCGGTACCAAAAGCCTACTAAACATCCCCTTCACCAGTGCAGCCACCACAGTCTCTGCTTCCTGGTCAGGCAGGCAGTAGGTCTCAGGCCACTTTGTAAAGTAATCCATTGCAGTGAGAATGAACCGGTTACCCTTTTCTGACCAAGGAAAGGGGCCTAGAACATCAATCCCCAACCTCTCCACAGGAAAACCTGCAGGAAACTGCTGTAGGGGGGCATGTGACCGAGCCACTGGGCCCTTACGTGCTGTGCAGGAGTCACACCTTTTGCAGAATTCTTCCATGTCTCGACGGCTCTGGACCCAGTAGAAACCTTGTCTGAGCCTACGGAGAGTTTTAGAGACTCCAAAGTGTCCGGAACTGGGGGCCCCATGCATAGCTTGAAGAACAGTGAGGTGCAGGCTTTTTGGCACCACCACCTGCCAACGTATCTCACCTGCAGCCGGCTCCTTCCAGCCTCTCTGTAGCACACCATCACACAGACGTAAAGAGTCAAAGAGGGACCGCAGACATTTGATTGTTCTAGAGAGCATGGAGATTTCCTCCCAGGATGGCCTTCGCTTCTCCTCCACCCATGAGAGGACGTGCTTCACATCAGCATCTCCCTTTTTTTTTTTTTCTTTCACTTGTTCTGTCCAACAACTTAGCAAACAGATTAGAGCTGCAGGCCTTTTGTGTTGGACAGGTTTTACTATCACAAAAAGAGGTTGTAGAACTTTAGAAGCCAGAGTGTAGATCTGAATTAACCCCTTTTTGTTGTATTATTTATTTCTTTATTTGTTATATTTAGTGTGTGTGGGGAGGAAGAGGGAAAATGTGTGTCGGGGGGGTGGGGGGGGGGGTGGAAGAGAGTAAAGGGAAGAAAGGTGAAAAAAGGGGGGAATACAAGCACTGATTTGGATCAGTTATTCTTTTAAGCTGTAACAATTATACCAGATCTGCTGGAAAGACACATATTCCATCATGGGTAAAAATCTGACACGAAGATGAGTGGAAAATATCTGTCCATCAATACACTGTGGGTTAGAAGGAGGGATGAAGCAGACAGGGAGCAGTGTGGCAGTGTGCACGTGCACGTGGGGGTGGAGATACATGCATGCTGCCGAAGTGAACCTTATGTTGTGGGGAACCAGATCCTACCCAGCCAGAGCAGCCAGACCAGGAAAGGGGAGGAGAGGTCCCCCAAGGCCAGGGCCCCCCCCACACCGGACCCAAGCAGCCTGGGAGGGGGGGAGGCGGGGACCGCCCACCCGACCAGCTAGGCGCAGAGAAAGCCCCCCTACAGGGGCCCCCACTACGCCCAGTGGCATAAGCGAACCCGGTGTCCGGCCCCCAGGCCACAGGACAGGAGCGCTTAGCCGTACCAGGCGGCAGCCACGGGGGCCGCTGGGCGCCGGACGCCGAGACAAGGGCCGAGGATGAAGCCAGGGACCCAGAACCCGAGAGCCGCCCACCACCCGACCGGTGCCCCGTGTCCGCGAGCCAGCCACGGCACGTGACCCGAGCAACCCAGAGATCGCCACGCACCCACAGCCACCCCCCATAACCCTACCCACTACAATCCTCCCTTACCCTTAAAGTGCCCTACCCCCTCTGTGATGGGAAGGGAAAGCCCCAGAGGGTTCCAGTGAGCCAGCCCCCAGGTCCGTCCACCCATGCACTCACGCACACATACTCACAATCATCTGGTTACCTCCCCACCCCCCGCCGCCACGCAGTAACCCCACCCCGCCGACCGACCCCCAGCGCCGTACTCCCGACCATCATCGCAGCCGACATGATACCCATAAGCCTGGCCCCCCTGAGAGGACCAGGCGGGTGAAGACCGGCCACCACCCCCCGACCCCACCCATGTATGGAGGTGTGGCAGTGCTGTGTGTGTGCTGCAGGTAAAAAAAGGAGGTCTCCAGTGTGGGGTCCCCACCGCTGCTAAGCCGCAGAACCCCCACTCCGGGTTTCCTCTGTGGGTGGAGTGTATTTGCTGTGTATGTGCTGCTAACATGCAGTGTGTGTGTCTAAAGTGGGAGTTAAAATTGTGGGGGGTCAGTGAAAGATGAGCACGGATATTTCACCGCGCCCCCCTCCACCAGACCCTCCCCACAAGGCCCTAGATGAATAAGGGTGTCTAATATGCAAGTAAAAAGCGGGGTGGAGAGCGGGCGCCAACAGAGCGCCCCAGAGAGTTACCCCCCCAGTGAGCTCTGCCAGCATAACCCACCCATCCAGTTCCCGGAGCCCTATGTGCCTGTGTGCAACATTTGTTTTGGTGAGGACGGGGAGGAGCAGGCGGATGGGCACAACCAGGGGAGAGGCTCCCCCGAGCGACCGGCCCCCCAGCCGGCCGCAGTAGGCGCCCCCCCTCCCAGGGCGGCCAGGCAGCCAAGAGGCGGCAAGCCCGCCGCCGATAAGGCGAGAGCCCCGCTGCGCCGAGAGACAGCCGGCAAGGACGGGTCCCGGTGCCAGAACGGAAGGGCAGGGAGTCCAGCCCCACCATCCATGCCCTGATTTCCCCAAGGACTGCACACCACCCCCCCAGGGCCCCCCATCCATCCCAAAAATAAATAAATAAATAATAAATAAAGATTAAAAAACAACAAATAAATAAATAAATAAATAAATAAACCCAGAATAGATTAAGTCATATAAAAACAAAACAAAAAATTATTATATATATATGTATTAACCATATAAAATTATAAATTATATATATATATATATATATATATATATATATATATATATAATAATAACAACAGTCATAATAATAATTATAGAAATAATAATAATAATAGTAATAGTAATAATAATAAATAAATTTAAAAAAAAAAACATTTATGTAAACCCACCCAAGTGAACCCTTTAACCCCTGCTGTGAAGGCGGCGTCGACCCCCAGGGGGCCGGGCCACGCGCCAACCACTGGCCACGGGCGAAACCCCGGCCACGGGCAGACGACCCCAGGCCCCAGAACCCAAAGCCCCCCCCCAGCCCCCGCCACGGCGACCAGCTACCCAGCACGGCACCCGGCCGCCGTTCCCGGTCAGCCGCACTGCCTACCCTGCGCCCAGAAGGCACCAGCCCAGGAACCCCTGCCAAATTGCCGGCAGAGTGCGCGCCCCCACCACCCCCCACCCCGGGCAACCAGAGCCCCGAGCCGGGGGAACGGTAGGCCCAGCAGAGCCCACCCCCCACACCCGCCCCGGCCCATCCAACCAGCCAGGACCGGCTCAACCCATCACCATCCCACCCCTACTAGGTGATGTGACTAACCAGCTGGAGCCAGGGAGAGTCTGAAGCCGACAGGTTTTTTGTGGAGGACATTAACTCTAAGCTAATATGCTCTGACATGAGGTTTCTGTAGTGGCTGATGCTGAGATTATTTTTTGATTTCCAGTTTAGGAGGATAGTTTTCTTTGCGATACATACAGCGGTGAGAACCATATAAGCCTTTTTGGATTCTATGTTGATGTTAATCAGGTCACCTAGTAAGCAGAGTTTGGGGCATGCAGGAATCATATGATTAAACCAGATTGATAAATCCTCACAGACCTTACGCCAGAATGACTGGACAGGTGGACACAACCACAGGGCATGCAAATAGTTGTCTATGTTGTTACCTGTGCACTGTGTGCATATAGCAGACTGATTAAGACCCATTTTAAATAATCTCTGTCCGGTGTAGTGAATTCTGTGGAGAATCTTGTACTGAATAAGTTGCAGATTAGGACTTTTAGTCATATTAAAGGCATTCAAACAGATCTGTAGCCAAAATTGATCACTAGGATTCAATGATAGCTCAGACTCCCATTTTGTCATGGGTAAGTAAATTGCTTCATCTATGTTTGATAACATCTTATAAATTTTGGAGGTGAGCTTGGGATTTTTAAGGTCAATGAAATGTGTTACTGTAAGGGGAAGGTCTAGGTCTATTTGGGTCAGGCAGTATTTAGTGCTTATAGCTGATTTAAGTTGCTGATATTCTAGAAATTTGTTTATACTAATTCCATAAATTGAGGATATGGTTGACAGGGACATAAAAGTTCTATCCTGAATTATATCCTGGAACTGCTGGATTCCTTTGTTCTTCCATGAAGCAAAACGAATCATGTTTTTGTTAATTAAAATATCAGGGTTGTTCCAAATGGGGGTGAGTTTGCATGGAAATAATGTGAGGTTGTTTTTTTTTAAGAAAATCCCACCAGGCTGTTAGAGATGAGCTAATATTTAAACTTCTGAAGCATTTGTGTTGTTTAATTTTAGAACTGATGAAAGGTAAATTAGAAACATCCAGGCCATCACAGAGATTTTGCTCTATGTCTAGCCAAGATTCATCCAACACACCAGGATTCAGCCATTTTTGTACATAAAACAATCTGTTGGCGGAGTAGTAGTCCTGAAAGTCTGGTAGGCCTAGTCCTCCTCTATCTTTAGGTTTTTTAATAGTTTTTAAACTAATCCTTGGTGGTTTACCTTCCCAGAGGAATTGTGAAATGGATGAGTCTAATGATTTAAACCAAGTAGTTGGAGGTTTGGAAGGAATCATTGAAAACAGATAGTTAATCTTGGGGAGGATCGTCATTTTTATGGTTGCAACTCTCCCTATTAGAGAAATGGGAAGATTTTTCCATCTAGTGAGATCAGCCTCAGTTGTTTTAAGTAGTTGGGTGTGGTTTAGCTTGAATAGATCAGAAAGCCTAGAGGAAATATTTATACCTAAGTACTTTATGTTGCCTGTTTGTATTTTAATAGTTAACGGATTTAGATAATTGCAATTAATTGGTAGAATTGTACTTTTAGACCAGTTTATGGAGTATTCTGAAACTGAGGAAAATCTATTAATTAGGGAGATGATTTGGCAGATGGAAGATTGTGAATTTGGAGTAAATAGTAAAACATCATCTGCATAAAGACTTATTTTGTGTTCTAAATTTATGGTTTGAATGCCTTCAACGTCTCGACTTTGCCTAATTGCAGCAGCTAGAGGTTCAATAAATAGTGCAAATAAAGACGGAGATAGTGGACAGCCTTGTCTGGTTCCTCTTTGCAAATTAAAGCTTGGAGATGTTTGATTATTTGTTCTGATACGAGCATTAGGAGAGGCATATAATATTTTAATCCAGTTAATAAATGATTTTCCAAAGCCAAATTTGTTCAGGGTGGCTATTAAGAAGTTCCAGTTGACCCGATCAAATGCCTTTTCTGCATCTAGTGACAAAATAGTTGCTTCTTGATTGTTGATGGTTGTATAATCTATGAGGTTGATTAATCTGCGCATGTTGGTAGATGAATGTCTACCCTTTATAAAACCTGTTTGGTCAGGATGTATTAGAGAGGGAACTACCTTCTCCAGCCTTCCTGCCAAAGCTTTGCAGATTATTTTAAAATCTGCATTAATCAGTGATATGGGGCGATAGCTGGATGGTGATGTGGGATCTTTCCCAGGTTTCAGAAGTAAGATAATATTCGCAGAATTCATATTTGGAGGTAAATAATTGTTATCCTTAATTTCTATTGTCATTCTGAGAAAAATGGGAGCTAAAATTTGCCAAAATTCTTCATAAAATTCTGCTGGGAAGCCATCTGGTCCTGGAGCTTTTTTACTAGGCATGTTGGTTAATGCTTTATGTAGCTCTTCCTCAGTAAGAGGGGACTCCAGGGCTGTGATTTGTTCCTCTGTTTGTCTAGGCAAATCTATGCTATTGAGAAAACTGTTGATGTCATTGTCAGAAGGGTCAATTTGGGATGAGTAGAGGCATTGGTAAAAGTTTTTAAAAACTGCATTTATTGCGGATGGATCATGTGTTGCGTTCCCTGTTAGGTCTATTACTGATGAGATAGTTGTCTTCTCTTTGTTTATTTTTAGTTGATTTGCCAAAAATTTCCCAGATTTTTTACTGTGATCAAACCTCTCCAAGCGTAGTCTCTGTAATAAAAACTGTGTTCTTCGATTAGTTATTTCATCTAATTCGATTCTTACTTTCCTTATTTGTTGTAAAGTTTTTTCATCCGGAGAGTTGCTGTAGGTTTCCTCTAACAATTTGATTTTTTGCTCTAAATCCACTAGTTTAGAGTTTTCTTTTCTTTTTTTGTGGGACGAGAAAGCGATAATTGTGCCTCTCATGACTGCTTTCCCGGCCTCCCATAAGAGGCATGACGAGATACCTGGGTGGTCATTATTTTGAAGATATGAGGACCATTCTTTAGCAAAGAAGTCTATAAAGTTAGGGTCTTTGAGCAACAATGTATTGAACCTCCAGCTCCTTAATGAAGGTGGTGATGTTTTGTTTTTAAGAGTTAGAGAAACCGGTGAGTGATCACTGACAGTAATGGGATGGATCTGTGCTTCTGTAGCTATGCTCAATAAGGAGCTGTTGACCAAGAAATAATCTAGCCTGGAGTATGATTGATGAACTGTGGAAAAAAAGGTATAATCTCTTTTCGTGGGGTGGAATACACGCCAAATATCACAAAGACCAAAATCCTCCATGTACTGTTTAACAGTGTTTGTAGATTGCCATGTTCTAAGAGTTCCTGTGTTATTTAGCCTATCCATCTCTGGATCTAAACACATGTTGAGGTCACCCGCAATGATTAAGGATTTGTCTGTATGCTCAGATAGCACAGAAAAGAAGGAATGAAAGAATTTAGGGTCATCTACGTTGGGGGCGTACACATTAGCTAAACATAGCTGCATATTTTGAGTGGAAAGAGTGACTATTATAAATCTTCCTTCTGGGTCTATGACTTGGTTAGCTTCGGTAAATTTAACTTCCTTGTTTATCAGGATTGCTACTCCTCTCTGTCTAGAATTATAACAAGCTGAATATACGTTTGGAAATTCTGCTGTGGCGAGAATATTCACTGAGGAACCAGACATATGAGTTTCTTGAAGAAACGCAAAATCAGTTTTGAGATCTTTTAATTTGGTCAATATGTTGTTTGCTCCACGTGCAACCCCCCCCCCCCTCCCGCTGCCCCAGCGTGTTCTACACAAACAGTGTAACATATGGTCATCGTAGCAGCAAGGTGACAGCATGGTAGGCAAAAGAAATTAATTTTATGCAGAAATGGGTGTTCTTAGTCTAGGGCGCTCACGTGTCCCTACCAGATCACCACTGACTGTGTGTGTGCGCTGCCTTGTCTTGTGTGTGCGCGCTCGGCGCGTGCTGTCGGAACAACAGCCCCGCCCCCTTGCACACAAATAGACAGACAGAGCTCTCTGCTTCAACGAAAATACCGAAATTAATATCATCATTAATTAACGGAAAATTGACTGACTTGGTGAGTTAAACATGGCAGATAACGCTTATATTTTGTGGGACAAAAAAAAAAAAAAAGAAAAAGTAACTTCTCCAGTACCGATAGCAGAACCGTTAAGGTCAGACCTTAATGATACTGCGGTCTTGAAGAATGTGGCCCCGGGGCTGGTTCAATACCGGGGCACGGTACCCAACCCTAGTGGACATGCAGCTGTTGAGGTGAATGCTAGAAACTGTATGTTGTTGATTGAGGCAAAAATGAGTATATATGTACACATAGTGGTGTGCTTGTTGTTGCTATGAGGCTTTATGTGTAATGTACAGTGCATGGGATGTAATGCTGGAGATGTTGAGTGTCTAAGTGTGTTGTGCAGATCAGTGCTATTGTAGAATGGCTGAGTGATGTGGCAGCTTAGGTGAGAGGAGGGGAATAGTGTGTGAAAAGAGAAAAAGAGGTAAGGAGTGCAGAGGGGGGGATAATTAAGGAAACAGGGAGGGTAAAAACAGAACAAACCTATTAGAAACAGGTTTGAAGCTGCTGAGGAGACTGGTGGTGATATTACCTAAAGTGGAGAACCTTTATACCCCGTGAGTTATGCCCAGTGTGTCACATATAAGCATAAACTAACACCTGTGCAGAGAGTGTAAAGAGTGTGGATACATATCTGATTCAGTAGAGCCAGGGAGTGACGTTTGGGTCGCAGTGCAGCTGTCCGTTCACGTAGAGTCGGTCCACAGAGATGACAGCGCGGGCCCCTTCACTCAGAAATTTCTTCCTGATGGGGAACAAGATCCTACGACGCTCCACGATTTCTTTGGGGAACTGATCATCCATCCTGAAGTCGGTTCCCCGGAGCTTCCTGCCTCGGCGCCGCACCTCTTCCTTCTCTTTGTGGAGCACGAACTTGCCCACGATGGGTCTGGGCCTGCGGTTCCCAGGTCTCACTGCTCCCATGCGATGCACACGGTGAAAGTTTATGGATTTAACTTTTTCCTCTGGGAGCTTTAGCTGGCTTTGAATAAAGTTTTTAATTTTTTCCTCTGCGTTTTCTTCTGGCGTTTCTGGTATTCCCATGACCACCAGGTTATCTCTCATGGATCTTGATTGAAGATCCAGAATGGACTCTTTGATCTTCTTATTTTCTTCAGAGAGTCGGCTCATTCCATCAGAAAGAGAACTTACCGACTCTCTCAGCGCTGAATTCTCCGCTGGTCAGGGTTTCCACTTGTTTTTGGGAAAATTCTAGAGCCTCTTTGATGTCTTGAAATTCCCGGTGAAGAACTTCCAGGAGGGAGAGACGGCTGTCGAAGCTGGATAGCTTAGCATCAATGCTAAGGAGCATATCCCACGCGTTGGTTTCAAACTCCGTCTTCGGTGGGGAAGCACCCGGTGATTCTTCGGGCCGGCTCCGCTTGGTGGGGGCGGCTGGCTTGGCTGACTGAGGGGTTTTCCTCATGACGAAGCGCTCGTATTGCTCGTCAATGTAACGCGTCAGGCTGTCCAGATCCTCTTCGCTACTGAAACTCTCCAGGACAGAATAAATCCGGAAAAAAAAAAAAAAAAAACACTGAGACGGTGTGTTTATCCGAAAAAAGAAAAAAAGAAGGGGGGAGAAAAATATATGCCGCTTTGTTGTTTTAGTTTCCCAGGATTAAATCATCTTATTTTCCACCAGGTCTCGAGCAGATCCGCGTCACAGCTTCATGCTAACCCGGAAGTCCCAAGTGAGTTGAGGCGCTAGGCACTACCTGAGGCGCTAGGCACTACCTGAGGCGCTAGGCACTACCCGAGGCATCTTCCTGCTGTTGATGTCTCCACTCTGCGGCATCAACAGTGGTGAGCGTTCCAGCTCCTGTTGAAGGTTGAGTGCACAGCAAGGCACATTGCACATCCAATTTCAGCCACTAACTTTTTTGTGCATCTCTCTTCTCACAATAGCGACAGTCCTCTGCCACACATGGTTGCCGTGATAGTGCATCAGCGTTCTGGTGCCGTGCTCCCGGTCTGTGCAGGACCTCAAAGTCAAAGGCCTGTAGCTCCTCAATCCAATGCGCCAACTGGCCCTCCGGCTCCTTAAAAGACATCAGCCACTGTAGGGCAACATGATCAGTTCTGGCAGTGAAATGAAGACCCCCTAGGTAATACCACTGCGAGGAGTTCCCTTCGGGTGGTGCAGTAGCGTTGCTCAGCTTTGTTAAATGTCCGGCTGTAGTATGCAACCACTCTGTCCCCCACAGGTGTTACCTGGGACAGAACCGCACCACAACCCACATTGTTGGCATCTGTGTCTAGTAAAAAGGGCAGAGCAGGGTCAGGTGGAAACAAGATAGGTGCTTCAGTCAGGGCTTTCCTTAGCTGAGCAAAAGCTGTCTGACATTCATCAGTCCACATAAAGTTTGCCCCCTTCTGTAACAGACAAAACAAAGGTGCAGCTATGCATGAAAAGCCTTTGACAAACTAAGAGGCCAGGCCCAGGAAACTCTTCAAGTCGTATGCAGATGTGGGTGTAGGCCAGTCTCGAACTGCTTCAATCTTGTCGTGCATTGTGGTGACCCCATCCCCTTGGAGTCTGTGTACCAGAAAGGTGACCTCCTCCCGCATGAAGCAACACTTTTGGGGGTGTATTTTCAAGCCTGCAGCTTCCTGCCCAACACTAGCTTGAGCGCTTCCAGGGCTGAGGTATATGAGGAGCCGTGGACCAGAATGTCATCCAGATACACCACACACTCTGAGCGAGGAATGTTCATCAGAACCTTGTCCATCAGTCTTTCAAACGTGGCGGGGAGCATTACAGAGGCCAAAAGAGAGAACCTTGAACTGCCAGAGGCCCCCACCAATAACAAAGGCAGTTTTTGGTTTTGCTTCTGGAGCAAGGGGTACCTTTCCAGTACCCACTGCGCAGATCCAGAGAGGAGAACCAGGATGATGCCACTACTGCATCCAGAGTCTCATGGATGCATGGGAGAGGGTAGGGTTCCTGGTTACTTTGTTAAGAGCTCTAAAGTCCACACAATGGCGCCATTCATTTTTGTTTTTCTTTGGCACCATGACGACTGCTGAAGCCCACGGACTTGTGGAGGGCTCAATGAGCCCCGCCCCTTGCATCTCCAGCAGGGCTTTTTCCGCCGCAGACTGTCTAGCCCAGGGGTCGGCAACCTTTTTTACTCAAAGAGCCATTTGGGACCGCCCCTAATAAAAAAGAAAGCACCCGGAGCCACAACCCGTTTTGACATCATTATATATATCATGCATGTATATATTATATCAAGGGTGCTCATTACGTTCGATCGCGATCGACCGGTCGATCTTCAAGGACATGAGTGTAGATCGTGGGCCAGAAAAGATAAAAAAAAAATTAAAAAAAAAGGACTCCTTAAAAATCCACCAGCCAATCAAAATCCTCACTGAGAAATACAGGACTGGATTGACATGCAGATTGTCCAATCGGACATCCTCTGAAACATACATCACTGCAAATGCACATCGTGTTCTTTAAAGGATGATACCGCGGCAGCTGAAGTTATGGTCTGATCATGGAGCGATGTGTTTGTCAATGCATGGTAGACACTGAGAATGTGGAGACATCAGGTTTATTATTTTGAAGAGTTCTACTTGGTAATCATGTTTCCATGTTTGAGTTCATGAGATCATCCCAGAGAAAGTCTCTGCTTCAACTCCCGCAGTGAAAGCTGCGTCTGAATCTGACGCCTGTGTTTCCATCTCTGACAGAGTTTGAAGCCAAAGCCCCTCCTCCACCTCTTTACCTGCTTTTCCTCACTACCTGTTCACCTGTTCACATCCTCTGCAGCTAAGAGTTGTTTCCCCCCGTGCTCCTCAGTGTGTCCTACACAGAGAGCGCTAAATACGGTCATCATAGGTTGACACGATAGTCGGGATAAAAGAGCCGAACGCAGGTTATAGCGGGGATAGAGCAGGTTAAGCAAATGAATGGAAGAAGGCGGCCTGCTGGAGAAATATTCAATAGTGTACACATTTCTTATTAGTCTGAACTATCTTTTATTTAGAAAAATCTTTTATTTTGCTAAATCAGTCCAGTACGAAAAAAAAAAACATCAACAAAAGACGGTTTGGCGATTTCTGGCTGGGTCTGGCGGTTTTCAGATGACTTTTAGGCTGGAAAACTGTGACTCTATCTGGCAACACTGGCGCAAATTTATTGAAGCCGCCCCGCGTGTCCTCCTGCTATCAGCTCTGCAGTTCTCGCCCGATAAATACCAGTTCATTAAGGAAGCTGTTTTTTACGTGGCGTGCTTCGTACGGAGCCAGCAGCTCCTTTGAAATGCCATGAAAAATGAACAAACTGAAATAAAATGTAATAAAAAAAAATACTAATTATTTTCCAAAGTCACAGGGAGCCACAACAGAAGGATGAAAGAGCCACATGTGGCTCCGGAGCTATGGGTTGCCGACCCCTGGTCTAGCCAGAGGAAGCCTTCGGGGTCTGGTTCTAATGGGCTGGGCGCCAGCTGTGTCAATGTCATGCTTGATGAGGTCAGTCTGACCCATATCATCTTCAGACACAGAAAAACAGTCTTTGAACTCTAGCAGAAGACTCCACAGCAGCTCTTGCTCGTCAGGTGACAGACCCTCGCAGTTCCTCTTCCATACGTCCCTCACCGCCGCAATCTTTTCTGTGTCAGCAGGTGTGCTATTTACAGATGGTTCGGTTGGCTCATCTGGATGAGAGCTCTTACTTTCATTTGAATCAGACTTGGTCTTGTCAGTCATGGACAGAGTGTGAACCACATGGGACCCCAAACTAGAGGAAATATGGGTCATCTGGATAACATGTCCATCAAACAATGTAAGGGTTCCTCTCTTGGTATCAATAACAGCCCTGGGCCCGCAAATAATCAAGGCCTAGTATGCATTCTTCCAAGTCAGCAACCCACACGGGCCAATCCACTCGCTGGTTTCCCACCTCCAGAGTCACTACAGCCTTCCCCTGCATGGAAGTCCGTTCTCCAGTAACAGTCTGTAGCATGACAGCGGGAGGAAGGATGGCTGTATTATTCCTTACCACTGCAGAGGTATAACCAATGTTGCAGATGAGCCTGTGTCCACTAGGGCTGAGCATGACGCTCCATCAACACTTATAGTTGTGAACCAACAGTCACAAACCCAGGTTCTGCCCAAGGTCACAAGTCTCTCAGGTTGGTCTTCTTTGCCCCCCACTTGGTCAGCAGTCCATTTCTGTGGGTCCAATCGGGACATTTTTTTGGGGTGCCGCATTGTCCCGCTTATGCGGTCCCGTTCCTGTTTCCCTGGTTATGAGGGCAGTCACGAATCAAGTGGCCAGGTTTCCCGCAACCCCAGCATGCTCTGGGTCGGCTCCAGTCTCTTTGTGGGCGGGCCTTGGACGGCTGTTCATTCCTCAGTGTCACGGCTCTCACTAACTGGGTCAGCACCTCTGCCCATGCAGGCCCCCTGGTGTCGTGCTCTGATAAACTTGCAGCTTTGACCTTTGGAGGGGCATCAGCCTCTACCCTGGAGGAGGGCCTCCACAGTGTCTCTCTCTCTCTCTGTGGCCAGCTCCAGGGCCTCCTGCAGTGATTTAGGGTGTGCTAGTTGGGTTTGAAAATGAAGGTCGTCTGGTCTTAGCGCCTGCATGAAGTGGTCCCGAGCTAGTTCTTCCTGAATGGCTGGGGGCATGTGAGCATAAATCTGGTGGACTAATCTTTCAATGTCAACAGCCAGATCTCTCAATTGCTCCCCTGAGCGGCGGTGTCGGCTGCACAACTCTGAGCGAAGGAGGCTGGCTGTGAAGCATTGGCCGAATTTCCTCTTCAATGTGCCCACCAAAGCATTATAGTCACACCTGTCCTCCGGTGTTAGCAGCAGTAAGCAGGACAGGGCATCGCCAGTGAGGCACATTGCTAACTGCAGGGCTTTCTCTCCATTTGACCAGCATGCAGCACGAGCTAACAGTTCAAACTGTGCTTGAAAAGCTTCCCAGTCAACTTTGCCGTCATATCTGGGCGTCTTCATCGATGGGGGAACAGAATCGTGAAGCCCGGCTGGAGCTCTTACCGTTCCCGCCTTCGGACGTGCATCTTGAAGCGCGGGCTCTTTACAGCGACCCAATCCAGCATCGGCAGCAAAGCTAGCAACCATCCGCTTCCGCCACTCTTTATGTTCTTTTTCCTTGTCGCTGTCCTCCATTCCGTGAGCTCCTCTCACCTCCTCATGCTTGCAGAACGTATCCGCGGGAAACATTGTGCAGAGTTGTCGCGGCCGAAAAGAACTGCCACGGTAATGCGAGCTGCGTCTCCAAGGCGACAAGTTCGGCCACTTCTGACACCAAATGTAGCGTCCCCTTATCCCGAGTCACTAAGACGAAATTCTTTTTATGGTTTTTATTTTGGCTACGATAGGCCGTAACCAACGCCGTACAACATGCAGCAACTTTCAATCTCTGTAGAACTTTCTCCCACAACCGCTGCACGAACGAACTACTCAGAGCCAATCCCTCTCTGCATGATGCGTTCAAGTAACTCTCGAACTTAGGAATGACCAACAGTCACCCAGTCCAAAGTGTTTATTATTAGATGCACTTTAAGTTCTTCATATATTTTATCCCTGGTCATTTATTTTGAAAGCAGTTTATGTCTTAAATAACTTATAGGAAAGTTCCTAGCTACTAATTTTTTTTTCTAGGAGAATTTTATTTTTGTTTACACCCCATTTGCACTAAATAGTGTCAATTATTTTTAACAAAGACACTATAATTTGTTCACAGAATTCATCTCTGATTCACAGCTATTTTTTTAAATTAAGCAATGGCTATGGTTTTGTTGTTTTTCAAAAGTTAATACAAATGTGTCTGGCAGCTACTTGACTTATTCATTTTTTATCCTATTTATAGCAGTTTTGTACTAAATAATGGCACTGCTGTTCATGTTCACTACTGTTTAAACCAAATTTTACAAACATTTCCAAATGAAAATAGTCATTGTTGGCAAAGACAGAATATTACTGATTTCAGCAATGTTGCACAAAAGTCTGTGATTCATTACACCAAATAGGACACAAGTTGTTTATTATCATGGTGTTTATTAACCTAAAGATAAATGGGAAAATATTTTCCAAAAAACAGTTTTCAAGTTCTTCTTTCTTAAAGTTTGATATATTGTGAGTTGTTAGAGACGAGATATATTGATTATCACCATAGTATCGTTATCGTGAGCAATGTATCGGAAATCGTATCAGATCGTGAGGTACCCAGTGATTCCCAGGCCTAGACTCAACAGGCTTCACTAATTGCACAAAACATAAAATAATGCATAAAATACAATATCTGATTGCTAAACTAAACAAACTAAACTAAACTGGGCATCCCTGATCTTAGACCCTCCTTCTTGGTAAGAAAAAACACCTAAAAAAACAGATTCCAGGAAAAGAAAAAGAAACCTCAGAGATGTCTAGGTGAAGGAGGGATCCTCTCCCAGGATGGATAGGCAATGTACCATGACTGTTAAAGAAGAATTAGCTAATCCAACTCAACAACTACCAAATAACAACATACTCAAGAATATGATTTAAAAAAAAAGAATATGATTAATAAGTTTTTGTTTGTGTATATTATCCTGATATCCTGATTTTCTCACCAGACCCAGACATCCATGTGCCATACATTAGGGTTTGAGTGAGCGAGCATGGATTCCAAGATGGCTGACGCGCCTAGAGCACTCGTTTGTGAGGACTGCAACTCCAATCACTGCCACCTTCTAGCCACTGTTCAAAGGCTAAGATCTGAGCTTAAGGAGAAATACAACCTGATTAATAAAATACTCTCAGTTTCAGCCTCACAGTCAAATTATATTATACATACCTCCAGCAATCAGTCATTGTGGACTAAGCCTGTCGCTCCCTGTCACAGACACTTCCATGGTATGGAGGAAAGCCTGCTGAAGCGGAAGCTCACTCCACCAGCTCCAACAGCAATATTTTGCAGCTTTGTTGCGTGACAGACGGATTGAGACGGATTCTTGAGCAGGAGAAGGCTGATGCGGGTCTCAGGGACCCGGCTCTCAGCTCTACACCCAAGCTGTCGTGGGAGGAGGTGACATGCCACAGCCGAAGGGGCCATGGGCCGAAAACCGATCCATCCTGCTCGGCTAAATTGGCACTCTCCAACCGCTTTGCCCCACTGGCTGAAGATCCGGGACCCGCTGATCCGCCAACAAACCAACAGGCCCCACCGGGACCAGGGTTGTGTCAGCGTCGACCTCCTGCTGCAGTCCCATCTCCCACAGCTGGTGCCGGACGTTTTCGGAGGGAGCCTCCTGCCTCTCACTACTTGGCTATGATCAAGGTTCGGAATCGGGGCGCGGCGTCCACTGTGGCCTCCGGGGCCACCTCGAATGAGTCTGACCGGGCCACTGCCTCCGGGCACGCCTCGCGGGAGCCATGCCGGATAACATTCTCTCCAGGAGCTGCAGCGCCGGTCCCGTTGCTTGACGCAGCAGGAGTGAAGCACCACGGGCTGCTACTTGACGCAGTAACCCGGCGCTCGGGCGAGGCCTTCCGGGGTTTGGAGAACATCTCGCCCGATCATCCTCTGCCTGATCTTTCCCCTAAGCGTCATCCGGGATCGCTGTCTGTCGGGCATTCTGCTGCCTCGCAAAACCCGGCTGTCAGCTATGGGAGCCCTGCACCGGGTCCTGGATCGGCACATCGTCCTGTTCTCATCCTGGGAGACTCTATTATCCGACAAGTCAGCATCAAGAGGTGCCACACACACTCCATCTCAAGGGCATCAGTGAAGGACATCCACAATCATCTCACCAGTAAACCCCCCTCTGCCCCAACCCTCATAATCCACGCAGGTACCAATGACATTAAGTTCCAGCAGTCTGAGATTTTGAAAGCGGACTTCATCCACCTCATTCATCACATCCAGCAGTTAAATTTACATTGCATTATACCTGGACCACTACCTTAACCTTCACCATCATCCCTTCCTGTTCAGCAACCCACCTATTTTAGCAGTGACTGTTTACAGACCACCAAGTCCTCCCTCCGGTTTTTTACAAGATTTTTCTGAGTTTTTATCTGTCATTCTTCTGAGGCACAATAGGATTTTAATAACAGGGGATTTTAATCTTCATGTTGATAACATGAGAGATCCTTTTGCCTCTGAGTTTTTAAATCTTTTAAATAGTATGGATTTTACCCAGCATGTGGCACAGCCGACTCACAATAGAGGACACGCCCTGGACTTGGTCATCACCTACAGCCTGTCTGCTGGTGTGTCCTCTGTTGTTGAGTTGGCTGTTTCAGACCATTACTGTGTGTTTTTTAAGGTGACTGGTTTTATCCAGCAAGAGGCCTCAGTGAGAACTGAGACAAAATGATATATAACTCTTAATTATCCTAATAATTTTAAGGGAAAAATTATTGAAAAACTTGTTTTTATTCAATTACATGACTTTTTAAATGAACACAATGTTCTTGAAAAATGTCAGTCTGGTTTTAGGACAAATCACAGTACTGAGAAGGCCCTTTTAAGTGGTGAGGGAGGGTTCCCATCTTTGTGTGAATGTCCATTGTTTTCTGTTTTTAATAATTTTCGCTTTTTATGACTATTTCATCTGCTTTTATGTTAAGCGCTTTGTGTTTTTAACTGAAATGAAAGGCGCTATATAAATAAATAAAGTTTGAGTTTGTGAGCCATTCTGCAACATCTCCTGGAGAACCATCTGTATTGTAAGGCTAAAAATGTGAAACAAAGTTCCTCGGTCATAAGGTTGCTCCGGGGTCATGGGCGTGCAAGGCGGGACTCGAACCTGCAATCTTACGACCATGGGTCGAAGGCCCTACCGCTGCACCATGGCCACACTTAAGGTTTCTGGTAAACACCCCCCTTGCTGGACTCGCTACAGCCTTCATCTGTATCCTCCTCACCTTGGTGTCACATAGACTTTATCACAGTACTTCCCAGATCTGAAGGTAAAATCGTTATTCTGACAACTGTAGACAGATTTTTAAGTATGTTCAGGCAATTTCATTGCCAAAGCTTTCATCTGCCAAAGAGTTAGCCATAATAATCTCTCAACGTGTGTTTCCTCTGCACAGACTTCCTGTAAATCACCTCCAACAGAGGTCCTCACTTGGTGGCAGCCTTTTGGAAGAAGTTCTGTGGATTCCTTGGATCAAGATCAGTTTGAGCTCTGGGATCTATCCACAGACTGGCCAAGTAGAGTGCTACAACCAGGATCTGGAGACTACCCTGCAAGCCATGTGCACAAAGAAACTCCAACATGTGGTCTTCTCAACTTCTGTGGGCAGAGTATTCCTATAATGCTCTGGTCAAATCATCAGGCTTCTCCCCCTTGCCTAAGGACCCTCACTGAGTGGTCAATTGCTCGCCATTGATATGTTAATTGCCCCCAGTACCATTGCTCATTCCCCTCCAGGAATCGAACCCTGGATTCCTGCATGGTAGATTTCACCCGGAACATTTACTGAGGAACCAAGAGAGGCTGACCACCGTGGCTAACCACAGGTGGGTTACTGCCCCAGTGTATAAGGTGGGAACAAGAGTATGGTTTTCTTCCACCAACATGCCACTAAAAGGGGGTTCCAAGATCAGTCCCTTCTTCATCGCCAAGATCATCAACCCTGTGGCAGTTAGGCTGGATATCACTTCCACCCCTAGGGTTGGAGTCCAACAGATCACCAGTGGATGCCAGAGCGCTACTTCCTCAACCAGGACCTGATCACCCGCTTCCATGAGGACCATCCTGACTAACTTTGTCGAGACAAACGTAGGGGGAAGGGTTATACCATGTTCTGCCTGTGATGTGTTCTTTCTCAGTGTTTTTCTTTGACTTCTCTGCAGGGTGGCTGTGACACTATCCATTCCACGTGGAACTTGTTAAGCAGTCACAACTGCCTGCACTCTAGTAATCCATCACTGTGTATTTAAAAACTAAATAACTCTGCTGGAGCCTTCAGTGTCGGCTCATTCTCCTTCCTGTTATGGGTCATAGTTTCCTGAGCTCTGATACTTTAAGGATTCAATTGGTGGTTAAATCCTTTGGACCTTTCTACAAACAAGCCTCCCTGCACCTGGGTTTCCTCCTGTTTGCCAAACTGTAACAGTGGCTGTCTGCCATTGTTACAGACAAGGAGTGAAGTATTGATAGAGGGATAACAATTTTGCTTGATGTTTTGGGTCTTTAAGGCATGTGCATTGATAATTTAAGTGAGTTTAAATCAATGCATGTCTTTCTTTGGGCTGTTTGTTCGGTTATTTATTTCCTGTTAAGTTAGTAATGTGCCGCTATATGAGCATTATGCTCCTATGTGATCTGAGGTATATTAAGTATGGATTAGCCAGAAACCACAAATCCAGGTGCCCCATACATGTCAGTTAACTACGAAGTTCAAATCACATCTACAAATACCTCAATGCAAAAACGTATTAAAGATCACAACAACAATTAAAAAAAGGAAAACATATACTAAAAGACAACATTACATTTCAGAAATCAAATCACAATTCCAAAAAAGGAACAAAAAAAGGAAACATTTCAGGAAAAAAAGTAATTTTCAGAAAATAAAGTACAATGTTAAAAATGAAATAAAGAATTACCTGGAAAGGGTAGGTTCTATGGGACATCACTAATTGGCGTTTGTCCATCATTTCAACTAAAACTTACAGTATTTGGCATGAATACGTTATGTGTTACTGCTAACCTAAACATTGCTGCTCCATCCATCCATCCATCTTCCTCCGCTTATCCGGGACCGGGTCGCGGGGGCAGCAGACTGAGCAGAGATGCCCAGACTTCCCTCACCCCAGCCACTTCCTCCAGCTCCTCTGGGGGGACCCCGAGACGTTCCCAGGCCAGCCGAGACACGTAGTCTCTCCAGCGTGTCCTGGGTCTTCCCCGGGGCCTCCGCCCAGTGGGACATGCCCGGAACACCTCTCCAGGGAGGCGTCCGGGAGGCATCCGGACTAGATGCCCGAGCCACCTCAACTGGCTCCTTTCGATGTGGAGGAGAAGCGGTTCTACTCCGAGCTCCCCCGGGTGACCGAGCTTCTCACCTATCTCTAAGGGAGCGCCCAGCCACCCTACGGAGGAAGCTCATTTCAGCTGCTTGTATTCGGGACCTCGTTCTTTTGGTCATGACCCATAGCTCATGACCATAGGTGAGTACTGGAACGTAGATCGACCGGTAAATTGAGAGCTTTGCTTTTCGGCTCAGCTCTCTCTTCACCACGACGGACCGATAGAGCGAACGCATAACTACGGACGCCGCTCCGATCCGCCTGTCAATCTCACGCTCCGATCTTCCCTCACTCGTGAACAAGACCCCAAGGTACTTAAACTCCTCCACCTGGGGCAAGGACACTCCACCCACCGAGAGATGGCAGACTACCTTTCTCCGGTCAAGGACCATGGCCTCAGATTTAGCGGTGCTGACCCTCATCCCAGCCGCTTCACACTCGGCCGCAAACCGCCCCAATGCACGCTGGAGGTCCCGGTCCGATGAAGCCAACAGGACAACATCATCTGCAAAAAGCAGAGAGGAAATCCTGTGGTCCCCAAACCAGATCCCTTCCGGCCCCTGGCTGCGCCTAGAAATTCTGTCCATAAAATTGATGAACAGAACCGGTGATAAAGGGCAGCCCTGCCGGAGTCCAACGTGGACTGGGAACAGGTCTGACTTACTGCCGGCTATGCGAACCAAGCTCCTACTCCGGTCATACAGAGACCGGACAGCCCTCAGTAAGGCTCCCCGGACCCCATACTCCCAGAGCACCCCCCACAGGATGCCACGGGGGACGCGGTCGAACGCCTTCTCCAAATCCACAAAACACATATGGACTGGATGAGCGAACTCCCATAATCCCTCCAGCACCCTAGATAGGGTGTAGAGCTGGTCCACTGTTCCACGACCGGGACGGAAACCGCACTGTTGTTCCTGAATCCGAGGTTCGACTATCGGACGGACTCTCCTCGCCAGTACCCTGGCATAGACTTTCCCAGGGAGGCTGAGGAGTGTAATTCCCCCCGTGAACCGCCACCTTAACGTGGTGGGGGAGTTTGAGAGCTCGGGTGATCCCAGGAGCTAAGCTGTCTGGGGCTTAAGCCCCTGGTAGGGTCTCCCATGGCAGACAGGTCCTGGGTGACGAGCCAGACAAAGAGCGGTTCAGAAACCCCTGATGAAAACCAACAACACGGACCCGATTACGTCGCCCGGATTGGCGTCACCGGGGCCCCGCTCTGGAGCCAGGCCCAGGGTCGGGGCTCGCAGGCGAGCGCCTGGTGACCGGGGCTCTTCCCACGGACCCCGGTCGGGCACAGCCCGAAGGAGCGACGTGGGACCACTCTCCTATGGGCCCACCACCCGTAGGAGACCTCAAAAGGGGCCGGTGCAAAGTGGTTTGGGTGGCAGTCGAGGGCGGGTGCCTCGGCGGCCCAAACCCCGATCATGGAATCTGGCTTTTTTGGAACATTGCTGCTGATATCAGAAAATATGTTCATTCCAGAAATACCTATGGAGTGATTCTGGATATGCTCTTCAAAAAACACAAAACTTAGTTAAGAACTTAATAATTTTCAAGTCCTTAATGCTGATATTGACAGCGAGTTAAATGCAATGCGGTCAAAAACGTAGGTGCACCAAACCTTCGAGTTAGTGGACCTACGAAAAAAAGTTGGGCACACAGATGCAACCAGCGCAAGAAAGTAATCTGGAGCCCTGATCAACCTTCTGCAGACCTGGATAATGAGCTGAATTTGGTGGGCTCAAACAGGGCAACGTGGAAAACATGCAGGACAGTGTGCTTCAAGAACCAGGGTTGGGAAACACGGTGCTATCAGAACCTCAGAGGCTCCTCCAAAGACAAGGTTCACAAAAATGAAAAAAGACCTGACCCAGCATTCTTAGTTTGAATGTGTGAAATGGTTAAAAGACCTGAAGATCTAAGAATGGATGGCAGGTAAGGTATACGGAGATTTGATGTTCAAGAAGGACTGAGACAATTTAGAAACAAAATAGAACCTCTTGACCTCTGAGGTGGGCTTCCCCTAAACTGGAGCAATGCAAGCTCTATTTCTGTTACCAGGGAAAAGACAACTTTAAGTATCATCACAGGAAGACCAAACGAGAGAAATCCACACCAACTCACCAGAATGTGACTGGCAAAGCAGAGAAGCAGGATCAAAGCCAGCAGCAGGAACGACAGACCAAAGGAGATGACCAACACAGCAGTTCTGCAGCACAAACAGCCTTTACTTTAACATTGATGTCATAAAGAGTCCAGTTCTGTTTTAAATAAGACCTGCAGTTAGGAGTCAGAGGTTTTCATGGAAATCTTTTTTATGGAGATGTTTCTGTAGGACAAATGGTCAGATTAAAGGATCCTAACCATAAAGGGCTGGAGAGTGGGAAATAATGGACTGAGCTCAAGAGGAAATTAAACATGTAAAGTTACTTCTTTAGCTCTAGGAGGCAGTAAGTTTTCATGGCAGGGATTTTTCTCCTCACTGTTGAAGTGGCACCACCCTTTGATTCCCCTTGTGGTCCTCAGCAGCCTTTTCATCTCCTCTTGTAAACCTTGTGCTGTCCGTGGCACTCTAACATTGGGAGTTGGGTCATCTAGACCCACTAGACAGTGCTCTGAACCTTTTTTCGTCAATGATTTGTAATCTTCACTGGTGTCCATGGATTACATGAAATCTTTCCACCTTTATCCACCTTTGTCATGGTAGGGAGAACACGTCAATGGAAGGGTGGGGTCATCTAAGATAGCACAAGGGTTAATGCTCTGCCTCTTTTATTTCAGCCACAGTTGGAGCCTGCTGGTGCTGCCGTAGGGCCATGATGTTAATCCTCAAAAACTTACTTGGGTAAAACGAGAATCTGCACGACGAAGATGCAGCAGAAGATGAGGCAGGCGCAGGTGACATAATACTTAAAGGCAGGTAAGGTGGTGGACCTGTACTGTTGAAAGAAGACAGTTACAAGTAAAGCTGACAGGTACTGCTTTCAGCCACCTCCATAAGAGAGTGAGGACACTGTTTCAGCATAGAAAGTAGTATGACTGGCATAAGTTTGTGAGGCATCCATAATGGACTCTTTATAACTAATACATGCATTATTTTAAATCAATTTGTTTCCCATGTTAGCAGTGCTGGCTGCTGTTTGGTATGCATTTGCCTACCTCTTTCTCCAGACCTTTGTTGTGAAAGAACAATGAGATCCTCTGAATATCTTCCGACTTAAGCCATTGTCTACAGCAAAAACAGGAAACACAGACAGGGCAGAAGACCATAAGTCATTCCTCTGGATAGCTTTGAAACACCTTGATGATGTAGGTGTTGTTGTTCTTATCTTACAAGGATCTTTGTATGTGTGTGTAAGTTACTTGTGTTATGTGTTATTATTAACGTGCACCTACTGTAGCAGGAACTTCACTGTGCTTTCAAATAGTGAGGCCATGTGATACATTTTTTCAATATTCACCACCTGTAATTAATTGAATTCATTAATCTATTTTTAATTAAACCAAATACTTTTGTGGTATTTTCATTTAAATTTCTGCCATCATGCCACAGTAAAAGATCAAAATGCCCACCTGGCAATCAAGTTAATTTTTTGCCCCAGCTCCTCACAGTACTTAATAATAATAAACTTAACAGTTAATAATACAGACACTATAAAATTTATTGCACTAATAATAAACTTTCTATAAAAAGCGCTACTCGTACTTTCACAGCAAGTGCTTAAACCAGCCACTCCCTCAGTCTCATTGATCAAAGCCTGCTGTCAGTCCATATGCTACTTTCCAGCTTCCTTACACCAAGTTCTTTGCTTGTCTGTCCAACCGCCTGCCTGGATCCTTGCTCTCAGCCTTCGCCTTCCGACCTAACCTTGCATCATCACGTTTTAAAGCATTCCTCATTCACCACTCCAGACCTCACCTCCCCCTCTCTACGAGATCTCTGCCTGCCTGCCCAGCCTCTGATCCTCACTCACTGCTTTTGCTTCCCGCTTACTGTTCTCTCCCTCAGGCTGCCTACTTCCACTCTCTCACTCGCCTAGACCCACCTTACTCTGCCCACGGCCTCCTAGCCAAATAAACAAACACATGCTTGTGCAAACTGTCCTGGAGGAGCTCCTACTATTGCATTTTTTTCCCAGAGGATCACATCCCTGGGTTATTGTTATTACTTTTAACTTATCCTGTTCAAATATAAAGTGCTGACTTATCCTGCTAAAAAAGATCACGTCTCTGATAACAGCCTCTCATCCGCTCTGTATTTTTCAACGTTATTACAATAATCTTTGTTTGAAATTTTTGGATGAAAATATTCATACAACAATATAAGTGTTGTTAAAACCCCCCTCTGATGAAAATCTTGTTTTTAGAGTTTTTTTTAAAGGAGTACTTGTGGCATTTTTCTTATGAAAGAAAACAAATTAAATTAAAGCCGCAAGCGGCGTTGTATGGCCCGCAGACGCAACCCGCCTCCACGCCCAACTCTACGCACCACCGCCGCCCTCACCGCCCACATTTAATAAGGGCTAGTAAAAGCTGCATATGCTAATTATTCTAACTATGCTAATGTGGCTAAAAGTGCTAGCATTGCGATTAGCATTATCAACTCTCAGAAAAACACATTGCTAAAAATGCTAATTATGCTAACTATGCTAGATATGCTAATGCGGATAAAAGTGCTAGCATAGCAATAAGCATCATCAACTGACTCAGAAAAACACCTTGTTTAAGATGCTAATTATGCTAACTATGCTAGTTATGCTAACATAGCTAAAAGTGCTAGCATAGCGATCAGGCATCATCAACTGACACAGAAAAACACATTGCTACATTGGTGAGAGCTACATGTCATAAATTGATAAAGGAAATCCCACTTTTTTCAAAATGGCTGTTTTCTGTTGATTTTATCTCCATTTTATGTTTTAGTCGTCTCGGAAGGACGAACAGATTAACGTCAGTTTCAGATGAATTGGAAAAAGTACACTTTTGTTGTCCTTAGCAACAGTGGTTTTATGCTATCCACGCCCACATTCCTTATGTCCATATCCAGTGTTTTTCATTATGTTCAGTTCCTGACATGGTTGCATGCATTCAAATTTCACTGTATTGCATTGAAAGGCATGGGAGTTATAACAGTGCGCCACTTTGCTAGCTCGCCACGCGCACGCCCTTCCAAATCTACAACTTCTAATTCCAACATTTTGTCCACATCACCTTGCTATGGATGCCTGAGAAGTTACGAGACAATGGCAAAAAGTCCCTAGGACGAGTTTTCATTTGTATGTGGTGCTAAAGGGGCTTTTTTTTTTAAATGCCGGATGGCGGCCTTTTCCCAAGGTCAAAGGTCAACGACACTTCTATGGTGTTTGTAGACTGGAGCTGGCAGCAAGTGTGTGCAATTGCGTGAAAATTGTTCAAACAAAAGTGTCATTTTCCCATATCGTGGGAAAACACAAAAATCGCCAATTCTCAGAGTCAGGCTGTAGGTCGTGTGGCCTTCCCATAATGATTTTAAAACTTCTTTGGGATATCCCCGACACGTGTGTTTTGGTTTCGCAACTGTATTTTGAAGTACATTTTGTTCGGCCCTATACGCGATTTTCGGCCCATTCATTTTTTTGACGGGATCGCTGGCCGTGATGTCATCGTCTTCGGGGGGGGGGTGACGTGACATTGTGGAAAATTAATTTGCAATTTATCCCAGGTGTGTGCACTTTTTGGTGACTTTTCGAGCATGCGGCGGGGGTCACATTCTCGCTGAAAGACGGCGAAAACAATATGGTCCTTTCAGTCAGTGACTGCTGCTGCGGGCCATAATAAAAATCATTTAATATTTTTAAAATATAAAAAAATATTTTAATACTTTTATTTCTACTTTTAAATTGCTATCAATCAAACTGTCACAAAGATGCTCTTTTTAAATTAATGAGCATTTTTGATGTCACAACGTGACATTGTGAAATTTACTGCAATTTATCATCTTATAGATTGGAGGCTGGAGGGCTCCTCTCTTCAATGAGGTGTCACTTATCAGTCTAACAGCTTGTCATAAATCACTACTGAAGTACCACAGGAAGTGAAGAGAGTGAAGGAGAGACCAAATGGGGGGGGGGGTACAGACCACTTAATTGATTCCTAGCTTTTTAGCTGATGTGAAACAGGTTGAAGGGCTCAGCAGGCTAAAGCTTGGTAAAAACAACATGACCCTTGTTTTGTTTGAATTGAGGGGCTGAGCACTGTGTTTCACAGCCTGCACATTTTTTTACTTTGAATTTTGAGACTGTGCTGATACAGTGCTGCTGCTGTTCGCAGAAGGTGGACGATGGTGATTCTTACTTCTGTGAGTTGATACCGTCAATGGTGCGGATCATTCTTTCATTAAATTCCTCCTCAAATCTCCTCCTCTGAGATTTGGACCTGAACAAAAGAAAAGAGGGCAGGGTTAAACATGCTGCAGTGTTCCTGTACATTTGGAAATGTTGATGCATCAAATGTTCTCTGACTCACCTCTCTCCTCTCTGGAAGTGGTACTGACCCAATGGAACATCCTGAACCAGAATATAAGTCATAACAGAGTAAAGGCACGTTTCATGTCACAGAGACAGTGGCGTAAGTTAACTCACAGAGGTGTTGATCTTGCCATTGTTTGTGGTCATGCTGTCTCGCTGGTGAAGATT
Organism: Oryzias curvinotus; assembly: GCA_023969325.1. Classification (NCBI taxonomy): domain Eukaryota; kingdom Metazoa; phylum Chordata; class Actinopteri; order Beloniformes; family Adrianichthyidae; genus Oryzias; species Oryzias curvinotus. Next base: position 5,443,727 of record CM043716.1, on the reverse strand, counting down.
GGCAAAGGGTTTGGCAGCTCCCCAGGATTCTAGATACCGAGTCATCCTGACAGATGCCCTCATCTTACCACCATCCAGAGAAGGTCGGGAGCGCACCCCCAACAATGGGCTGAGCCGCTCCGTCTGACAACAACCAGAAATAGATCATATTAGTGAAAATTTTAAAAAATTAATTACAAAAAATCTTCACTTCTACTTTGTCACCGGAATAGCTAGTCAATCTAAGAACACATCGATATTCAGCCCATAAAATCATAAGACTGATGTCACACTAAGCATTTGCTACATTCTATTTAAGGGCCAGAAGGACCACCACAGGGGCCCTCCAGCAGCAGAGAGCAGGGGGGGGGTGCAGAAGTACAGAGAGAGCAAACCCCAGCTCGGCCAGAACAGTCCCCCCGCCGCGCCCAGAGCCCTGACTTAAATGACTCAAAAAACTCTATTCACTTTGGTGAGTGACCCAATGAAACTCGAGTTATTAAAAGGAAACAAGTTCACCATCACAACTTTAGAGGATTCTGCAAGTGAAAAAAGTGTCTTATAGAAGAAGAAAAGCCCTCTCTGGTCATTTTTAATGAGGCTTCTTAGGCAAATTATTGTAGAACAGGAGATATTTTACATCTTTTCCAAAACCAAAAGATCCACTGGTTTAGAGAAGAGTTGGATCTGCTGAATGTTTAGGGCCATACCTTTAAATGACAAAAGAAGATTCAAGGAAATGATCTTCAAAAACAATCAGAGATAATGACCGTTAAAATGTATAATTTTATTATTTTTTCCTGTTAGAGATGTTTGTGTGTTTGTCTGTAGGTGGAGGTTGTATAACCATGATCAAATATTTTGAAAGCTGTTTTGTTGGCTGCAGTTCCAGTTTTGCTCACTTTCTGAAAGCACATGACCCCAATCAAGACAATACTGCTGCCTCTCACACGATAACATAGATTATAGCTTTTTTGTGCACACTGTGGCTAGTGTCTAACATGTGAGTGATGCCATCAAACCTTTGGGTTGATGACCAAATAGGTGACCACCCCATGCTCCTTTAGGTAAGAGTCTCTGGTCTGTCCGTCTCCGGGCTCCACCTTGTAGGAGCAGTTCAGATGTTTCAAGGTCACTGAAGAAATGTGGACTCTCCTGGAGTAAGGTAGGTGGACACATAATCAGCAGTGTAGGGCTTACGCCACCCAAACAATGATACCTTGATGTAAAATAACCTAATGTTCCTTTTTCGTTTTTGTTACACATAAACATTGAAAGAGATGACATTGTTTTTTATTTTGTTGGGTTTTTTTAATCAGACATGCTTTCAGTTGCCTTTCAGTAAGCACAGAACAAGACAAACCAAACCATTAGCCGTCCAGTGGGACAAAATTGTGGCTCCAGAGAGCTTATTTTCTGAGATTGCACACCTAGCCATTGGCCAAATTTTGTGTGCATGTTACAATGCCAGAGCAGAAGACTAATGGCCATACAACAAATGAAGAGCTGCTTGATCAATTGAGGTTGCCATAATTTAGTCTGATGCATGTAATGGGTAGAATTAGAACAGAGCTTGAAACAGACTCAGTATATGAGAGCAGACTGTCTGGTCTCTGTTCAAAAACAGACAGCGGTATGTAATTTTCTAGTCCTGAAATTCAAAGTAAAAGCACACAGGACTACAAACAACAGCAGCACAGCTAATGTTTTCAACATAAAAAAGTTAATATCTTATTTGAGTCAACCCTGCTAAACATCTTAATTTTGGAGATCCTCCTTTTATTCTTCTGCAATCCTAAGTAGACTCCAGCTAATTCTAGGTTTGGTTTTCAAAAGGTGAAGCTGTTTTATGCTCACTGCAAAGCAGAAAATCCTTCATAAAATGGTCAGTGAGTGTATGTCCAGCTTTCTAATAATTTCCTTTATTTGAATTGTCTTTTTCTTTGTTCATTTTATGTTATTTATTTAAGTCATCTGAGCCATATCTCCATTACAATATTTCACCTCAAATTCTGGTTTGTTTTCTTTCTTTAGGAAACAAGGGAAAAGAATCAGAAGAGGACTTCGAAGTATAAGTGTATCTCATTGTTTCAGCATCTGCAGTGAACACATTTGGATGCAACTGATCCAGGACGGTACATCATTGCAAGCTGTGGCAAGAAGGTTTGCTGCGACTGTCAGCGTTGTGTCCTAGAGCATGGAGGCACTACCAGGAGATAGACAAGTACATAAGGAGATGTGGAGGAGGCCATATCAGGACCACTACCTCCTCCTTTGTCAGTGTTACTTCCTAATTGGACCGTTTGATTACACAGAAGTGTGATTGACTTGGAGTAACATTAAGTTATTTTGGTGTTCCCTTTATTTAATTTTTTAGCAGTCTACATTGTGCCACTTTTTCAGACTATGTAACATTTGCTAAGACCCTGGCTTGGGCTCCCTCGTGGCTAAATCGTGTGGGATTGCATACAACAGTACTTGTAGTGTTAAAACAATATTAACTTTATTCAGTGTTAGTAAAAAACTGACTGGTAGTGGGGAGTTTTGACACTTACACTGTTATAAAATCTAGCAATGTTTTAAAATTCAACTACAAACAGTGTTGTTTCAATTTTATCCTGATGTAAAATGTTTAACACTTTCAAAAGGTTGTTTTAACTCAGTCTGGAGTGAACTCAGATAGTGTTAAATTTAACTCTGTGTAAGTTGAAGTGACACTGCTGATTTTGCTGTGAAGCTCTTTGATAAACTGAAGCATTCCTTATAGGGATAATTTTTTATGTCTCACCCTGGCACACCTCCTGCCTCCATGTGATTGGCTAGTGTCACATCATGTGACCAAACATCATATTGCCACTTCCGTAGGCCAATCACACCACAAAGGACATTTCCAGAATGAACACCAACACGCATGTTGATCTCAACTCCAGTGGCATCGCGTACCTTCCTGTAGAGAACACAACAAATAAACCAGAGGTGAAATCACCCGTCTGCTTTGGATTAGGTTAAGTAATGCTGACTTAAGTAATTAGGTTAAGTATCTGATGACTTTTTGTTTAAAAAGAAGTTGTTTTTTGCAGTGAGCACCGGACTTTAACACTTTGAGATATTTCATCCATCCATTTTCTAAACCTGCTTTGCTACTGTTTGGGGTCATTGGGTTAGCTACTGAAGGCCAGCTTCACCCTGGACAGTTAGCCAGTCCATCACAGTGCAATGGGAATGCTTAGAATCACCAGTTAACCTGTGAAGAATATTTCTTTGCGCAAAGAAGCTGGATCACCTGGAAAAAATCTATTCATACATGGGAGAGTGTGCCACAAAAATGATTCAGTTGGGATTTGAAAAAGGATCTTCCTGCTGTAAGGCGAGGATGTTAAATAAAACTTCAAGTTCGTTCTCAATTCAATCATATCTTTACTGCATTCATTCTGCTGTAGAAAATTCATTTATTCATTCATTCAATCCATCATTTTAGACGGATGTAGAGTCTGTAAATCCCAATGGAAAATAGTCCACTACTTAAATAAAAATTATTTTTTCTCTGTAAAATTGAAAAAAAATCTTTCCAATGATTAAATATTTGACTAAAGATTGGTTAGCTACACAATACTAAACTATAAAGAACCAAAATTTAACTGGATAAAGTTGCTGTGCTGATGCAAGTAACATTTGGTTTCACTGTACTCTAAAGTAAAACAAAGAAAATGCTGACTTAAATTTCTTTTCCGCCAGAATGTTTTTTTTCTCACAAATGTCCTTATTTTATCCTCTCAACATTAATCTGACTGAATATCAAAACTGGTTTTCAAATTGGACCAGTGATTAAATGACTCTGAAATAATTGGTATTTGATGTATTCAGCAGTCTGGATGACGACAGATTTGCTCATAAATTGACTCCAAAGGTTTGCTTCTGGAAGCAAAAACCTATTTAAATTCTCTGACATGCTCTCACCGTGGTCAAATAATGACAGACCAAAAGGAGAGATGGAGAAAATTGAAAAACATGTATTCAACCATTTTACTTTTGTGTTGGTTCAGTTGCGGAGTGTATCATAGTTATCTCGCGCTGTTTGCTCCAGAGTTTGAATTGAGCTGGAATGATGCCAACCATTCCTTCTGCTCATCTGTTTGACCGGCCTGTTTGTTTGTCACAGAGCAAAATCATGAGGGTATTGAAAGAGGTTCTAGGGATCTGGTCTTTTACTTGATGGCCTCACACATATCCAGGCCCATCTTCACGCAGTTCTTGGCATGATCAGGCAGCGACTTGGGCAGACCAGACACGCAGTAATAGCAGTCTCCCAGGATCTTAATGCGCATACACTCATTTTCCTTAAAGATAGAAAGAAAAAGAAGCAGTTAAAACATATATGTATATTAAATATTTTTGTAACATAACCTCCAGGCATGGAGAGGCGCATTTATCAAGCTCAGATATAATCCACCCACAAACATAACACCTCTGAATCCACATGTGGGATGAGTAACAGCTCATCGCCGGACTGCATTTACGTAACAGAAGCTTCAGGAGGATGAAACTGCTGGACTTGAACCTTAGTGTTTAGACCCATGAGACCGGATGATGCTTTCTGAGCAGCCCACACAGGCATGATGCTCAGAGGAGAAACGGCAGGAAGGTCAACCAAGGCTACAGGGACAAAGACTTAAAAATGAACTTGTAACTATCCACCCTTCCGAATTACAACACAATGCTAAAACTTAAAGTGATTTATGGATTTCAGTATTATAATTCATCTAAACATTTGGAGGTTTTTTTTTTCAGGACATTAAAGGTCTTTAAAAAGTTCAAAGTCTTTAAAGACCCAAAATAAGGTTTCTGTTTTGATTATACCTTTCAAGGTAGTGCAGGATTTCTGAATTGAGGCTTTTCACAGTACTTTTGAAATATTCAACCATCAAAAAAGAAGTATCAAATAGGATACTGCTTATGTTCGGTATAATTAAATTTTATAACTGGTTTCTTTAATCTTTAAAAGACTATTTTTTAAGTAACTCCCCTCTGTTTAAAATATTGAATTAAATTCAACTTTTTTGATCGGAGAAATGTTGTCCTTTAATTTTTTAGCCATCCTCTTAACTAATTATTTATGATGTGATATTTATGACAACACATTGCAAACAAAGAAACAAAGTAGCAAATGAAAAAATTAAATGTTTACCTTAAAAAACCTTTCTTTTTGCTTTCAAGAAATATGTTTGTGCTTGCAACACAAATGTTTTCACATGCGTTGTGTCCCATCTCACTTTCATCATTGATGAAGTTTCAGTTCAGCGTGACATATCTGCCATCAAACAGGCTGATGATTAGCCTAGATTCATTCCAATCAAATTGCAATATTTATCTAACATGGTGTCTGCAACCAAGGCTCAGAAGCCAAAGCAGTTCCAATAATCCTCGATATTGCCTCTTTGGTTGAGTAACAATCCATTTTTAATCATTTTAAAAATAATTCACACTTTATTTATTAATTCTCACTTTATTTCTTTTTTTCCCTTGATTCCTTGATTAACTTTTTATTTAATCACATTTGTGAATTTATGACTGAGGATCTCCTGAAACTGTAAAATAAACTGTAAAGTTTGTCTGCTGACATTAAATCAACAGGCCTGAGTGAACTGTGAATCCTCCAGAGCCAAATGTTGGTAAAAAGTTGGATTTTCTTTGAGATCTGTTTGTTCAAAAATAAAGACTTAAAGTATATATTATTTCATGCTGCACAGGTGTTTTGGAATAGACTAACAGAAGTAATAAGGAAAAGAATGACGGCTCACCAAAGTAGACTTGATGTATTTAACAGAAGTTTTTTTAACTTTTATGTTAAATTTTCACAGGGTGTCTTATTTTTAAGAACTCCTGTGCATTCATGAAAAAAGTAGTTCAGATTCATATTTTAATCATAATAAAATGTAACTTCTGTTTTACGGAGTCAGAGCTCTGCTGGTTTTTTTTTTCGGCAGACAATTTAAACATGCTAGTCGCTACACTAATAGATAAATACAAAACCCTGTTTTATTTTATTTTTGTGGCTTTGCTCTGAGAGTTCTGGTACATCGCCTGTCCGTCCTGGGGGAGGATCCCTCCTTCATGTGGACACCCTTGAGGTTTCTTCATTTTTTTCCGGAATCCGGTTTTTTAGGAGTTTTTCCTTACCGTGAAGGGGGGTCTAAGGGCAGGGATGCCAGTGTAGCTTAGTCAGTTTGTTAGTTTATTTTAGTATTTTACTATTGACTCATTGTATTCATGATCCTTTTGAGTTCATGTTTTACTTAAAAGCCCATCGAGACGACTGTTGTTGTGATTTTGGGCTATACAAATAAAATTGAATTGAAATTGAATTGAGAAACGGGCCAGAATGGTTGAAGACTGCATCAAACAGAACCGATACAAAGTTCAAAGTTCATGTTTGCCTCCAAGCACTGTCAATACGAGACAGAGACTCTTGATTGGTTAGAATCTAGACCAGGGGTTCTCAAAGTTTTTGTAGCAGAGGGCCAAATTAAGAACTGGGGCCCAATTTTGGTGAAAAAAATGGATAAACAGAAAAAGTTGTTTTTATTAACTTTAACGACCAAGTTTCATTTGTACAATTAACCAGGCCCTCCAGATGTTTTCCTAAGTTGCAGTTGGAGCTTGCTGTCCAGATCTTCTACTTGTCTAGTATTTGTAGCTTCTGTCACAGCTTCACTGGATGTAGCCATTTTTGTAAACATCTGCTGTGCAACATTGCCTCGTTATTGTTGGAGCTTAATGTTGCACTCCTCGCTGGTAAACTGGTCATGGTTTTTATGATTTGCAACATAGTGATGATTTTTTATTGAATTTGTTATGCATTGCATTTACCTGCGTGCAGATAAGGCACGTGACTTTATCCAGCCCATGAGGAACGACACAGTAAGCATTTGTCCACTTAGCTTGAACGCGCCTTTTCTCCTCACTAACACAGCGTTTTTCCTGAATGCAGTAAAGATATGATTGAATTGAGAATGAACAAGCACAAAAATATTTTTTGAAAGCAAAGAATTATTATTTTTATTTGCTACTTAGAACGTTTTGTTTGCAATGTGTCAGCATGTATAGGTCCTGGTTGTCAACAACTTAAAGGACTTTGACAAGTGTTTGATCACAGACATCTGAGGCAGCAAATGCAGTGAAAGAATCCATCAGTCAATCCATCAGTCAAAGAATCCATCTTCCTCCGCTTATCCGGGACCGGGTCGCGGGGGCAGAAGTCTAAGCTAGGATGCCCAGACTTCCCTCACCCCAGCCACTTCCTCCAGCTCCTCTGGGGGGGACCCTGAGGCGTTCCCAGGCCAGCCGAGAGACGTAGTCTCTCCAGCGTGTTCTGGGTCTTCCCCGGGGTCTCCACCCAGTGGGACATGCCCGGAACACCTCACCAGGGAGGCGTCCAGGAGGCATCCGGACTAGATGCCCGAGCCACCTCAACTGGCTCCTTTCGATGTGGAGGAGAAGCGGTTCTACTCCGAGCTCTCCGCGGGTGACCGAGCTTCTCACCCTTTCTCTAAGGGGAGCGCTCAGCCACCCTACACCCTATAAATCAAAGAGCCAAATATAATTTCAAGAAATATGGATCTCCAAAAGTCAACTGTGGCCCTGATTTTCAGCCGAGTTCTGACCTGCAGACAACTTAACCTCAACTTTCAGCTGAACTGATAACAGCTGCAGAAGGACACAGACCTTTATCCAAGTCGGCAGACTTTACAGTGGAAAGAATTTATAAACTCTGTTAAATCCAGAAGGACAGCTGTCAATCAGGCAGCAGAAGAAGGAATACCAACCTTGGACAACTGACAGAACATGGAACTTTTTATTTCACAGCTTTTCCTTCTAATTATAATATGAAATTTGTTTTATCAATTATTGAAGACAGTTGAAGGGATTTATCTCTAATTATATCACTTCACTTCCCCCAAAAAGTGATTCATGATTGTTTTTCTAATGAAAAATAATCTGTACATATTTTTAGCTTTGGATACTTGATCTGCATGTGCTATGATGATTTTGGAAACAGTGTTATGTCTAAATATTTTTGATACTTGATCAGTATAGTTGCAAGTGGTGGAGAAGGAATTAAACATTTTCTTTTATTGTACTTTGTATGAGAAACACAGACTTTGTTTAAATGAGGTAATAGAAAACAAATGTCCTGATTTGTTTTACTTCTGAAGACAAAATTTTACGCTGGCTTTTTGAAAAGGAAATTTTCTGTTTGGCAACTTTTTTGGCAAAGGCATGGGCAATAAGAAAGAACACTTTGTATTCTATTAGACTGGGTGGATTATTGTATATTTTTTTTTAGTTATGTGATGGCCATTTTCTGTATTCTGTCTTTCAGTGTCATGCGGGCTGGGCACATGAAATCATGACACTTAAATAAAATCAATCAATCAATCATTAAGTATGTGCTATAAAGATTTCTGAAAAAGTGTTATGTCTATTTTGTATATGTCCAATCATATTCATGATTTTTCTAATGAAAAATAGATGTCAACATAGCACATATTTTAGATAATTGATCTGCATGTGCTATGTTGAATTCAAAAATAGTTATGTCTATTTTACATAAATATTAAGTGCTTCATCTTTAACGTGTGATTTATTGAAACTTAAGGATTCTTAATGACTTGAAACTGTGTTGGTAAGGCATAGATATCTGATAAAAAGTTATGAACCTGATAATGATAAATCATGTAATAAAAATGGTTACGGTAGAACAGGGGTGGGATTATATAAGTTTGCGTGCTTCCACTCCCTTTTTGAGCAATCTTTAATTTTATGTCTAATTATCCTCAGTTTAATACATCTTTGTATGAATGTATAATTGATGATTGTAATGTTTTGTGCATTATTCTTGTTGTAATTGCTTGAAATAAACCATTTCAAATATAATGAAATAAAAAAATATGTCACTTCTAGTTATTTACCAAGGAGTCCCTCATTTCACAGTCTGTAATTTTTTCAAAAAAAAATTCATTTGTTTCAGCAACATTTTGTAAATATTTTAATTTCGCAAGGCACTATCCACAGAGTGAAAATGAGCAGAGGGGACCTACTCTCTCTTTGTTATACAGTGAAAGGAAATTTTTTGTGTTTGCAATGAAACACTTTGTTTGCTGTTTCTCTTTCAGAATTTTTATATAATATTAAATAAAAACTGAGAATCCACTATTGGTTTGTCAATTAAAGGAGATGTTTTTACTTGAATATCAGAGACATGGAGTTCTATGGGTTCATGTTCTTAGACCACTGTCTCAATAGAGATGAATATATGTGTAGTTCTTTTTATAATTGTGCAGCCACAAAATATTACAAAGAAAAGGTTATTGATATAATTCTGAGTCAAACTTATTTTATTCCTATGACATTGTAAAGCCTTATTTCTATATAAGAGTCATGTGATCGACAGAAGCATTGTGTGTTACCATACATATTTTGTTTTTTCGGCTGTATTAAGGACATGTCAGTTGGTCTAGTCAGTTGTGACTGACGTACTGGGGACCATTGACTGTACATGAAAACTGGACAGGGTGACTCCTTCTCCCTCGCGTTCCAAGCAGGAAGTACCTGCTGGGTCAGAGAAGCTGAAATCCTATAGACTTCTATAGAGAAATATCCAGCTGTTACTCAATCGTGCTATTGGTCAGAATAACTAGTCTCTGATCACAGAAAAATGGTGACTAAATTGGCTTCATTTCACTGGAGCTGGACGTGAGGCATTTCTATAGATGATGTCACACCTGCTTCATCCAGGTCTCTTATACAGTCAGTGCTGGGGGCTGATTTGATAAATGGGACTGGAGTAAGAAAGAGGGGCCTCCTGTCAAGTCGCAGACTTCAGGGTGTCTACAAAGGACCTGAAGAGAGAGAGAAGCCCAGCTGGTCGGTTTTTGTTTGGACTGGTCTGAACCATTGACCTTTAGGTGACGGGATGCCTTCATTTGGTTTGGATTTAGTTTTGCTGGGGATGAAAATGTAACTGGAGTTGGAGTGAATGAGAACTCTGAAGGGAAGACACACAGCATAGACATTAATGGAAACAATAAACGGTTCAATGACAGAGAAGTTATGACCATTTTGTTTATCTGTGTTTGTTTTTTTGTTTGTTTGTTTTCCTATAGTCACATAAAATAAATTGAATAACAGTATTGGAGTCAAATCGGTGGTGTCAACATATCAATTTAAAGAATCTAGGTACCCTTAAAAGCATATTTGAGCAGTAAAAGAAACAGATCTGATCGTAACAATTGTATATAACCCTAAAGCCGTGTGATTGCAACCAGTAAGTCAGACTACAAGCTTGTCCTAAAGAGCAAAGATCTGAAAAAACTAGAATTGTTTGAACTGCACAGTTAGTCGAATTCTCTGTCAAGGATTACTTTAAGATGAATTTTCTCATTAGAACAGAGTTTGAATGAATTTAATTCATGGTATTTGCTTACCTTTGCAATCTGGTCAAATTTGCCAAAAAGTTCATTCAGCATGTGCACAAGTTCACCTGGAGAGCAGTCACTGGCCAGCCGTGTGAAGCCCACAATGTCTGCATAGAGAATGCTATGGAAAGAAACACACTTAAGTTAATTGAATGAAAATGAGTTTTTGTCCATATGTAAATATGCAATAGCTTCTGAATATTAACCCCCCCCAGGGGTAAATACCTGCAAATACAGGGGTTGCAACAATAGTACCTTTCTTTAGTCAATCCCCATAAACCCATTCATTCATTCTTTCATTGTTGAATTCCTCTTGTGATCTCAAGGCAGCTGACACTATACTGTTACAGCTATACTGTTGGGCAAAAGGTGGGGTACTCACTGAAGATGTGACAAGTCTGTCACAGGGCCACACAATCACTCACACTTTCACACCAAGAGGCAATTTGGAGACACCAACGAATCTCTGAAGCATGCTTTTGGGCCGTGGGAAAAAACTGGACCGCCCAGAAAAAACCCATGTGTACACAGAGAGAACATGCAGAATGTAACAGCATAGCAGGGGTTTTTCAAACTTTATTTATCAGTTTTTACATCTGCTACAAAATTCAGTTATAACATTCTAAAGCTGATACACACAGAGAAAAGAACCTCCCTCCCACCCACGGCTCAGAGAAATGAGAGAAGAAGAAAAAAAAACTAGGGCAACGTTGTGTTCATGTCTGTCTGAGAAAAGTGTATTTATGCAGTGAGGAGTTTTACTACCATAAATTTAAAACATCTGTAATCATTCTCTGTGGATTTCACAGATCACGGTAATTTTAGAACGTAACTCCTACAATAAATGAGGGAACTCTGTTCTGGTAAAAAGGTAACGCAGATATATGCGTAGCTGCAGCAGAAGACATAGAAATTTCCTTTTTTATTATTACTGGATGAGAAACAGCCGCGCAAACTGTGAGACGTATGATGAGCTCAAAGTCTCTGCGGAATTATGACAGGAGAGAATTCATTCTGTATTGTTTTTTTTTTTTGGTTTGTTTTTTTAAATGTATCAGTATATTTTTCATTGTTCATTCATTGTTTTATTTCATAAATAATGTTATTTATTTTCTTAAAAGGATTATGAATGAATGAAACTTTATTCATATAGCACTTTACAACTTCTTGAAGAAACCAAAGGGCTTCAAAATATAAAAGAAATCTAAAATGGGAACAAAAGTTTTAAACTAAAAACTCTAGAATATTCTGATTTAGAATATAATTTTAATCTAAATGTTTTCATCTACATTCCATGTTATATCATTCTCACTCCACGCATCTGCTCCTGGTCCGGCCCTTCTATCCAATTAAAGTTAAAATAATTGCCCACCCCTGCTATAAGGCATTACATGGAATGGCCCTGTCCTATATTAAGGACCTCATAGTCCCTTACCATCCAAACAGAACACTTCACTCACTAAATGCAGGACTGCTTGTGGTTCCTAGAATTAGTAAAAGTACAGTTGGAGGTAGAGAGAGAGAGAGGTAGAGAGGTATTTTAGGAGTTTGTCCTTACCGAGAAGGGCGGGTCTAAGGGTAGGGATGTCCAGTTTAGCTTAGTCAGTTTGTTAGTTCAATTTAGTATTTTAATATTGAATGCTATGTATTCATGATCCTTTTGATTTTATGTTTTACTTCTTCAATTACCGATACGAAGCCCATTGAGACGACTGTTGTTGTGAATTTGGGCAATACAAATAAAATTGAATTGAAATTGAATGAATCTTATAAATGGGATTCCCTTCTTAATTAAAATAGCAGTCCCTCATGTTCTGTCAGCAATCTTTGCTCTAAATATTTGCCCTATCCATGGATTTTTTCAGCTTAGTCGCTCATTTGACCTATGTGTTTCCTACAAATATATATTTCATGAGGTTTGAGAGATTTTAGATGAGTACATTTTAGTGCGGTTCATTGTGGCCCGCAGCAGCAGTCACTGACTGCAAGGACCAGATTGTTTTCGCAGTTGGAACGACGACTTCACCGCCTTTCAGCGAGAATGTGACCCCCGCCGCATGCTCGAAAAGTCACCAAAATGTGCACACACCTGGGATAAATTGCAAATTAATTTTCCACAAAGTCAACGTCAGCCCCCGAAGACGATGACATCACGGCCAGCGATCCGTTCCAAAAAATGAATGGGCCGAAAATCGCGTATGGGGCCGAACAAAATGTACTTCAAAATACAGTCGCGAAACCAAAACACACGTGTCGGGGATATCCCAAAGAAGTTTTAAAATCATTATGGGAAGGCCACACGACCTACAGCTTGGCGACCATTTTGTGGCGAACTCTGAGAATTGGCGATTTTTGTGTTTTCCCACAATATGGGAAGACGACACTTTTGTTTGAACGATTTTCATGCAATTGCACACACTTGCTGCCAGCTCCAGTCTACAAACACCACAGAAGTGTCGTTGACCTTTGACCTTGGGAAAAGGCCACCATCTGTAATTTTCTCAAAAAAGCACCTTTAGCACCAGATACAAACGAAAACTCGTCGTTGGAATTTTCATCAATCATCTCGTAACTTTTCCGGCATCAACGGCCAGCTACTCTGGACAAAATGTTGGAATCAGAAGTTGTAGATTTTTAATGGCGTGTGTGTTGCAAACTAGCAACCGTTGCCATCTTAGCTAGCTCGCAAATTTTTCATCGGAATGTCGTGAAGAGGAAATATGCGATTCCTTGGCCCGTGCTGAACAAAACGATGTTACGCACGACAAGATCAATAAAGGGATGTGAGCGTGGTAAGCAAAAAAACGTTGCAAAAAATGTGCAAAAACGACAAAATTCAGAATTTTTTTTTTTAGAATTAACTAACGAAACCTATATACTCTTGTCTGCAATATCCAAAGGAAGTTTTGAAATCATTAAGGCAAGTTGACACGACCTATGGTTTGGCGGCAATTTTGTGGAAAAATGAACTTTTTTTTCAAGGGATTGTCAGGAAATTTCACTCACATGTTGCTAGAGCAAGTCCACACCTGCCTCTGGAGTTTCATCCACCTTTGACCTCGGGAAAAGGCCGCCATCTTGAATTTTCAATAAAAAATGCCTTTACTGCTGGATTCAATCGTAAACTTGTCGGAATTTTCAGCGATCGTCTCGAAACTGTTTGGGCATCAATGGCAAGCTACTGTGGAAAAAATGTGACGCATTGTCATAACTCCTATGTTTTTCAATGGACTATTGTGAAATTTGAACAACAAAAACTTTACTTTATCCGATTTGTCTCAAACTGACGTCAATCTGTTCGTCATCCTGAGGTGACTAAAACAAAATAATGGTTGCCATAGAGATAAAATCAACAGAAAAGCAGACATTTTGAAAAAAGTGGGATTTTTTTTATCAGCTAATGACATATAGCTCTCACCAATGGAGCACTGTGTTTTTCTGTCAGTTGATGATGCTGATCGCTATGCTAGCAATTTTAGCTATGTTAGCATAACTAGTATAGTTAGCATAATTAGCATCTTAAACAATGTGTTTTTCTTAGTCAGTTGATAATGCTGATCGCTATGCTAGCAATTTTGGCCACAGCTAGCTAGCATAGTTAGCAAAATTAGCATTTTAGGTAATGTGTTTTTTTTAATCAGTTAATTATGCTGATCGCTATGCTAGCAATTTTAGCCATATTAGCATAGCTAGAATAGTAAGCATAATTAGCATTTTCGGTAATGTGTTTTTCTGAGAGTTGATGATGCTGATCGCTATGCTAGCACTTTTAGCCATATTAGCATAGCTAGCATAGTTAGCATAATTAGCATTTTTAGCAATGTGTTTGTTGGAGTGAGTTGATGCTGATGCTTGCACTTTTAGCCAAATTAGCATAGCTAGCATGATTAGCATAGATAGCATTATTAGCTTATGCAGTTTTGACTATCCCTCATCAAAGGTGGGAGGTTAGGGCGGTGAGGGGGGCAGCGGTGCGTAGAGTTGGGCGTGGAAGGTCGGTTGCGTCTGCGGGCCATACAACGCCGCTTGCTACAATTGGATTATTTATCCTTTTGACATTTCACTTTATGAAACGAAGAGCCATACTATTAATCAAAATCGCCATTTAAGTAAGGTGTTAGCAAGTAAACATCTCTTTCAGCATCTTGGCAATAACATCTGTACTCTTTCCCTCTTTCACTCTGACAATGCATCCATCTTGTCTGTAAGCTTAGCAACCCCTGATTTTAACTTGCTGACTTTGTTCTCCAGTTAAATGGTAAATGCTGTATACTTATAGCACTTTCTACCTTCTTTCTAAGGCCCAAAGCGCTTTACAGTCACAGTCCCATTCACCCATGCACACACACATTCACACACTGATGACGGCTCCAGTTCCACCGTCTGGTCTGAAAATGGATTCAAGCCAAACTAAAAATTGTCCAGGCATGTTTGCCTCTTTGATGGTGTCTTGTCTGTTGTTAAAATCTTTCATGCTTGAATCAGTGCACTCTAAAATTGCCTTCTCAGAGCTATACATATATATATATGTTTATAAAAGAAATTCACGTCTCTCACGTCTCACAAAGCTTCATCAACGCTCTGGATTGAAGTAAGGTTGAGACTAAACCGGTTTATCCTTATGAGTAATTCAAAGTTTAATAACGAGCAAAAACTTTGCCTAAACTACACAAGTGCTTTCAGATGATTGTGATGTTTATGTGCAGGTGTGCATGCATATATGCACTCGGAAGGCAGAACTCCTCTGTGACAGTTCGCGCTGTCACAGACCGGTTCTCCTTCTGCAGAAGTCTCGCAAAAGTTCTCATCTCCTGTGTGGTTCTTCTCTTCATTAAGGAAAAAGTCAGAACCCTGACATCATGGTGCCGTGACCCGGATCTCAACATACCCACCGGTGGTGGACTGAGGACGACACGCTGAAGCCGTGCACGCCTGGACAACATAGGCTGTCCGGAGGAAAGTCCCGGGAGGTGAATTCTTCGCCGGGCCAGCGTCATAGATCTAACCCTCATCTACCAGCGGTGGCTTGACGAGATCCGACCGGAAGTGACGAACCACAGGACTGAGTGAGTTTTGCTTATGATCACAGCGCAAAGAAAAAATAGCAGAAAAGGTTTCTGGCTCAAACGGGTAACCAGTCCCAGCATGCAAAAGTAAAAAAGCGCTAAAAATGAAGGAGAGGTATTTTAGAGACCCTCTCTGGAGTACTCCTGTAAAAAGGCAGTATAGGTGGCAGGGAACAAAAAATAAATAAATAAAAATAAAAAATGTAAAAATGAAAAATATATAAAATTTTATTAAAATATAGACACATATATAAAATATATATATATATTCTCGCATAGATATCAAAGTGACCTTGGTGTCGGAGAGTTGAGCTAGTTCGATCTCCCTGGACCAGGAACTCGGGACATAGCGTGCCATACCTCCTGGTTGGCCAAGGTCACCAAAGTAATCTCAGAGTTTTTTTGCATATCTTCGATAACCTCAAAAGTGTTGACTGTGGACGAACAAAATTGATTTGTGTTTAAATTCACCGGCCTACAGTTGTGACTATGGGTAGTAACATGAGTAAATCCCCTGACCGGGCTCCTTTACAGGGGGACGAAAAATATATGGTGCAAAAAGACCCAAAACAGCCTACAATATATGTTGAAATAAAAGATAAAGTATGGTGTGAAAGGACAACCAAAAAATAGAAGAATAGAAAGAAGTAGTTGTTAAACTAGAGACAGTATGAGTGAGATCCTGTAGCTGCGTGTGCCCGAGTGAAATTCTGTTGTCGCTGTAGGCGCGCAGACGTGTGTGTGTATGTGTGTGTGTGTGTGTGTGTGTGTAGGTGTGTGTGGCCATGAGAGAGAGAGAGAGAGAGAGAGAGAGAGAAAAGAGGAATAGGAGAAAATAAAAAATAAAAAGGAAACATGACTAGGCCTAAATAAAAGGATTCATTTCAGTGAAATGGTTTACTACCATTAGTTGTTGTGTTGTGTATTTTTGTGCTTTTCTTTTAGTTTGGAGAGAACTGTTAAAAGTAATTGTTTGTGTTAGCCTGTGCTTTGTCTGTGTTTTAACAAACCAGTTGTGGTTTGGGGTGTAATTGGTGTTTTTGTTGGACAGGCTTTTAAACTGTAATTCTGACATTAAACTATTATATTGAGAGAACTTTTGTAGCTCAGAAACAAACAGAAGACAAAACAGAAGTCTTGGTTATCGGTTCTAGAGCAAAGAAAGAGACAAAGTTTTTTTATCCATCAACCAACTGTACTGTATGTGATAGTGAGGAACCTTGGTTTGATTTTAGATGCTGACTTTAGCTTTGACCAGTGCTGAAATCTTATTTCATGCTTTTATCACATCAAAAACAGATTTCTGTAATGCCCTCCTTTCTGGCGTAAAGAAAACCCCTCTTACCACATGCAGCTAGTCCAGAACACTGCACACCTTTAAACAAGAACCAGGAAGAGGGAGCACATTACACCAAGCTTAGAATAACTGCACTGGCTTCCTGTCAGCTCAATTTTAAGATTTTTTTTTTATAGTTTTTAAGAGTGTTCATGTTCTTGGTTCTTTTATTTCAGTCTTGCTTTTAGCTTTTGTTTAATGCTAATGTTGTACTTTTTATGTCTTACCTTGTTCCAATGCTGGCAGTGATGTCCAAGCACCCCCCCTACCAAGGGCCCTACATGTCTAAGGTGCAAATAAAACCGAGAGAGGGGGGGGCCCATTCCATACGGCACTACTCCGCGCTCCGCGGGGGGGTTGTTTACATTACAACTGAGCCGGGGGTGTCCATATCCCTGTGGGGTGGGTTCTGGTCCTTGCCCCTGGGCGCTGGGCCTCGCCAAATTTCCAACTGTGGCAGAGCCTGGTCGGGCCATGTTTACAACACCTATTGTGGGCCCCCCTTTTCCCCGGGGTGTCCCCTCCTGTGTGGCCCCTGCCTTGCTCCTTCCTGGACCAACCGTGGGCCGGGTGGGTGGCTGCCTGGAGCGCAGAGTGGGTCTCCCTTGGGGGGTCCTGGGTCGTACCTGGGGTTGGGGCGGTTCTCTGCCTGCTGCCGTTTGGCGTTGGGGGGTTCTGGCTGCCACTGCTGCTGCGGTGGGGGTCTTGGTGTGGGGATGACTGGGCACTCCCCCTCCTTCTTTTCACATTCCACCATCCATTTAAGAAGAACATAAACACTCACCTGAACACAGGTGTTAGCTCACCTTTACACTAATAGTTTGTGTGATTGAATGAATGAAATATTTCACACCAGTTAGTTTGAAGGCATGGGTGTGCGTGTGTGAACACTATCTGTTTTGTGTACATGTTTTGTGTACATGTTGACAGGTGGACATTTCTGTAGCTAGCAGAATGATGGCGTTTGAGTGTGTGTGTAGAGACAGGCCCCGCCCTTTGAAATTCGTACTACATTTGAACCTTCCTGTTATGATAAACATCCAGTAAACTTGTTGCTTTATGCTGCTTCATGGTTCTATCCCCCCCCCTCCTCTTATCACCCTCCTATTCCCCCCCCTTATCCCTCTTTCTTCTTCCCTCCTTTCCTTTTCCGTTCGGTCCAACATCAAAGATTTTCAAATATGATTGGAATTTATAAAGTTTGGCCTCAATTACAAAAGGGGTTTATTTAGACATACCTCTGGTTTGTCTGAAGATTAATAACCCCTGTTGTTAAAGTAAAATATGTCCAACACAAGAGGCCCTCAGTCGTCATCTGTTTGCCCAGCTGTTGGACAGGACAAGTTAAAAGTAAAAAATAAAAAAAATAAAAAAAAAACGTTTAAAGCAGCATGAGGAGAGGCAGTCCCTTTGAGAAGAGAAACGTGCTAGACGTTTTCCGTCACATTTGCTCCTCTCCCTCGTGCATGAGAAACTTGATTCTTGTTGTGGTCTGTTGTTTATTATTGTGTTTTTCTTTAATGTCTAGATGCATTTATCTGACAAAGATAAGATGAAGATATCTGTCCATCAATACACTGTGGGTTAGAAGCGAGGGATGAAGCAGATAGGGAGCAGTGTGCACGTGCACGTAAGGGTGGAGATGCATGCATGTTGCCGAAGTGAACCATGTGATCATAAGGGGAACCAGATCCTCCCCAGCCTGACCAGCCAGACCAGGAGAGGGGGGGAGATCCCCAGACCAGGAGCTCCCCCGGCGACGGACCCACGCAGCCGAGCAGGGGTGCACCCACTGCATTGCAGGAGCCCCTCCGGCACCCGGAGGCATAGGCGAGCCCAGCGTCAGGACCCCCAGGCCACAGGACAGGCAAGCTCTGTTATACTGGGTGGCAGACATTGGGGCCACTGGGTGTCAAGTTTCAGATATGGTTATGATATCAAAGGAATGCTCCATATTCTGTAGATAGTCTTTGATGTCTTCAAAGTTGGTATACATACTGCCGCTGTTAAAGTGACAGTCTTCCTTCTGGATAATAGAGTTTTTAAAGTCATTTATGCTGTAATATTTGCAGTCCATACTAACAGTGGAAAAGATTTGATCAGGGTCGTTGTCTTGCAGGATGTTGTCATTATCACTGAATATTTTAAGGTCGGTTTGCTCACCATTCGGATCTCTCGGCATGGCCGGCCCTCCCTATACGCGAATTACGCAGCTGCGAAGGGCCCCCGTCACCACCAGGGCCCCGAAGTGGCGAAAAAAATAAAATAAAAAAGACCCAAATCTGGCAACCCATTTCATAGAGCTTCCGTACCAACGTGTGCTCTGAACGTTGTGCAAAAGAAAGTGCCTGTACTGTTATGATCCCCCCCCCCCCTTCAACACACCTGAACCAATCTGGCAACCCAAATAATGTCGTTACGCCACTCTTAGCAACGATTGGTCAACATCACAACATCATTGCATCTGAGCCTGGCACAGTGTGCATTTACGAGTGCATTTTGTTTCAATAAAGTTGGGAAAAAGAAAAAAACCAGCACATTTAGTCACGCTGATCAAAGCCACAAGAGAACTTCATGCCACAGAGACTTTATCCATCAGGAGCTGAAAAAAGATGAAGAACTTCAACATCAGTCACAAGGTAAGTTTGGAGGATGTTGGGGCCTTATTTTTGTACATTATCCAGTATTTCTGTGCTGCTGCGCAATTTACATAAAATACTAATCGATCCGAGTTGAAGATTGCACATAAACGACCCAGTTTGTTGTAATTTCCAATGGAAAACTGTAAAATAATTCTAATACCCAAAGTTTCCAAGATGAGGGGGGACATGACCTTCTAAAACGGCGGAGAGCAGAGAAAAGTAAACAATGACAACGGTATAATGGCTGAAAAATGTTTAACTCACGTTATCGTATTGTTTAATTTTTTTACTAACATATAATTTAGTGCGTTCTGCATTTTTTATGTCAGTATAGAAACTGCGGTTTGTTATAGACAGTCAGGTAGTTTGACTTTTCAACAATGTGTCTTAAAATCTTGCATTAGCATAAATATGGAAAATCAAAACTGCCAAATACAAATAGGAAATAAATGTTCTCATTTATAAATGAAAAACAAAATAAATTTACTATTTTTAAAATAATGAACATACAAAATAATAGATAATAGTGCACAAATGCTTATATTTCCATTTATACTCAAATTAGTGTTAACATTTATTATTTATAAATGGGCACATTTATTTCTTATTTGTATTTTGCAGTTTTGGTTCTACATAATGATGTTTTGCTCAGTTCCTTCTCAGCCAACAGTTTCTTCTGCTCTCACAAAGTATTGGAGGTGGTGCAGCGTCCACATCCCAAGATGTTCCTGACATCACAGAAGATGCAATCTCTGGTCATTTTAATAGCATGTAAAGTAAATAAAAAAACAGTGTCTGCATAAACCCTTTTTTTCATAAACAGCAGCTGAAGAGAATGGAGTCCCAAACAGTTAATAATTCAATTAATGAATATCACCTCAAGCAAATATACAATCAAGCAATAAATCTCTTATAAATATATAAAAAGATCATGAAATTGTGAAAAACCTGCACACAGATTTTAAATGAGCCATTCATTCATTCATTTTCTTATCCGTTTTTTCCCTTTCGGGGTCACGGGGCTGCCGGAGCCTATCCCAGCCACTCATGAGCGAAGGCTCATTTACTGGCTCATTTTAAATGAGCCAGTAAACTATTATTAGTATTCTGCTATAGATATTTTATTAGCTTTATCATTGATTATTGTATACGAATAATTCTTGTTTTTTAGCTGCAGAAGAAACTGCTGTCACTACATCTACTGTTGAAAGGGAAAACATTTGACTGTTTGACCTCTCACTGTTTGCTTTTATTGAAGTTATGTATCTCATGTTCCAGAGGCTCCAAAAGAGGCATTTATGGAAGAGGAGCTACTGAATCCAAAATTGCATCTACCTCAAATCCAATTGGTCCAACTGAATGGCCAAACAAACTCTCTGATCCAGAAAGAATGGATTTGGTGCAAAGAGGTCCTTTTCAGACTGATAAAGACTCTGACTTTCCAAAATCCCCTCATTGAGCTGTTGGGTTCTTTATGTTGGATTGTTGTATCGTTATTTGATTTTCTATTAAGTTACTGTTTTTAATAAGTTGGAGTTTTGTGAATGTCATTTGTTGAGTCCCCAATGTTACATTAAAACATATATCTGTATATATATATATATCTATACATTTGTCAGTCTTATTTTTTTCTTTGCATTTAAAATTTGTTTGGCACTACTTAATGTGCATCCAACATGCAGGCAACATACTGTATTCAATTCTTCAGCAGCAACAATAATTCACAAATGTAGTAATAGAGATCTCATTTATATTACAACAACAGTTAAGTTTTTTTGGTGCTGCTGATCAGTTAGAGGGCCCACAAATTAAATTTCGCTTAGGGCCCCCAGAAGACTGGCCCTGTCTCTCGGTAAGTCGTGGTTGCAGGTGACTGTTGAAGAAAATGTATTGCTTTTTTTAGAAGCAATAGAAGCATCTCCTCGCGTCGTAAGACCAGCATCTTCACTTATCGTTAGTTTAGACCGTAGTTGGTAAATTTGTATCCAATTCTTGCATGCGCTCGATAAGAACATCCTTGGACTGCTCAGGGGAGCCACAGAATTTGGCATAAATTTTACAGTCTTTTACCCAGGTTCCTTGAATTTTTCCCACCTCTTTCAAGAACGTGCTCTTCTGATCTTTCGATCTATAAACAATCTTCATAGCTTTGATTTCCTCCAGCACAAAATCAAGCGTCTTCCTCAAGTCCTCGTATTCCTCCAACACTGGGGTTTTTTTGGTGGCATGTTTAAGAAGTGGTTTTCTCAATATTTATGCTTTTATGCAGTAAATAGAGCTGAGAAGTGCAGCTGCTCTATGCCTGCGTGCCGTCTTCTCCAAGAATCAGAAGGTGTCTGTAAGAGAATTCATCAGGAGAGTTGGTCTCCTCTGTGTGGATGAAAACTAAACATCTCTGGGTGACTCTTCCTCCCAAGGCCAGCTTCTTGTGATTAGTACAGAGTTGATCGGATCACCACAAGGTCAACTAGCATTTACCCAAATAGACAGCTGAGACAATTGTGAGACATCAATGTGGTCCTTCTTGTGAGGCTGAATGGCTTTTGGGGCGGCCGTGGTGCAGTGGTAGAGGCAGTCGACCCGTGATCGTAAGATTGCAGGTTCGACTCCCACCTTGCACACCCATGAGTCGAAGTGTCCTTGGGCAAGACACTGAACCCCACCTTGCCTCTGTTTGGCAGCGGAACCGCCACCAGTGTGGGAATGTGTGTGTGAATGGATCTGTGACTGTAAAGCGCTTTGTCCTTGTAGGTAGAAAAAGCGCTTTATGAGTATACGCCATTTACCATTACCCTTCACTGAACAGACGATAACTCCATTGAAAGGTCAGGACAAAAAATCATCTCCATTTGGCAAAGAGACCTCTGAGAATAACAGAAGTGCGTGTAATCTTAACTGAAATTAAAATGAACGAGGAAGAAGATACACTGTAGAAAATAACCAAACAAAGAGGAAAAGGTTGGGCAGAAAAGAAGAATAGAAATTAAACAGCAGGTAGAGAATTTAAGACAAAAGAAGACGAGGCTCAATGAGGACGAGGAAGCAATCAGGTTTGAAATGAGACCAGAAAACAGTGTGGAGAAGCAACAACTTTACCTCACATTGGTGTGTCGCTGCACATACAGGTTGTGAAAGTTGTTGGTGCTCTCAGATCGGCCAAAGTTTGGACCCTGCAGCCTTTGGATGATCTCAGCCTTCATCACTCTTGCTATGTGAGCCGGTAGTAAGGATAGAAGTAGACGCTCCTGTAAATGAGAACAAAAAAAAACAAATTTTAGTTTTTTTTATTGATCTTAATGATAATCAACTTATTTATTAACCTTTAAAATATTTTTATATTATAGACCTCCATCTCAGGGTAACAAGTTTGTCATTTTTAGAATCAAACTAACCAAAGAAGCTAGTGTGCCTTTTAGCAAACAAATAACTTTAAGCTTGACATATGAAGCTTCCATCAGATTTAAAAACCAACAACAATGTTGGTGCAAAAATAATATAATGTAGTTTGTTAGTAGTAGTAGTTTTTAATCCCGCAGCTCAGAGGCTGATTGTATTTGTAAATAAAGTGTTTGTCTTGGCCAATGGTCTGGTCCTCTTTGGAAGTGTCATGTGTGGTCTTACCCAGTTCATTCTACTAGCTTGTAACAATAATTGAATATTTGCTTTTCCCCGTCAATAACCAAGCCTATGTGGCCCATGTAATATTTGTTATGTTAATTTCACCCAAATTGCCTTTGTCTTTATTTTGTTGTTTGTATGAAGATGTTCTAGGGCACATGTGTCAAACTCAAGGCCCGGGGGCCAAATGTGGCCCATGTCACTTTATGTGGCCCGCGAGAACATAAAAGTTTTTAATTCCTTAAAAACTTTTATTCCTTAAAAACATTATTCCTTAAACTTTTTTTGTTGACTACATATTATTCATGTTTAGCTGCAGTTGTAATTATTCAATGTTTGCAGGTCTTATGTCTGTATGCAGAGAAATTGTTGTCATCAAACTACCAGTTGGATGCAAGGCTGTGTGCAGCCTTTTTTTTGTAAAATGTTACACTATAATATACAGTGAGGTCAATAAGTATGTGATCACCCTGTGATTTAGCAAGTTCTGCCACTTAGAGAACATGGAGGGGTCTAAAATCTTCATCGTAGGTGCATTTCCACAGTGAGAGACAGAATCTGAAGAAACATTCAGAAATTACGTTGTACAATTTTTTAAAACAATTTATTTGTATATTATTGTGACAAATAAGTATTTGATCACTTGATTATCAGATAGATTTCTGACCAGCAAAGACCTGCTGTTCTGCGTTTAAATAGTCCAACTCCACTCTGCTCATGATTCTAAATTAGTGGCACCTGTTTGAGGTCATTACCTCGCATAAAGGCACCTGCAATGCAAGGTGTGCAAGGCAGGAATCGAACCTGCAATCTTATGATCATGGGTCAACCGTCCTACCGCTGCATGACGGCCGCCCCACTTTAAAAAAGTTACATAAATAAATAATGAGTTATTTACCATTAAGGAGTAGTTACATTTTTTTCATTACATTTAGTTACATGTATAAGTTATATCTGGCCCTTTGAGGACAGCCATTATGCTGATGTGGCCCTCAGTGAAAATGAGTTTGACACCCCTGAAGGGGGAGACTTTTATTTTGATGGTTCGCTGCTACTTCCTGTTCTTTCCCGGCATTCCCCTCAGACTCCGTGAGGACTGCAGAGAGGAAGTGTGTGTTGAAGTGAGACCAGAAGTAACAGATATATTCTGTATCTTTCACACAGTAAATTCCCTCATTCTGGAGGGCAATCCCTGTGTGAGTAATCGCTAAGACACAACGCAGAAGATTTTAACCGACGCTGCACGCACCCCGCAGCAAGACTGTGCCCCAGCTATAGTCCTTACAGAAGTTTGAAAAAGCCTGCTGTGTGCACACGGAAGAAGCCATCATAGCCTGAGGAGGTGTGGTGTTAATAGTCAGGGGCTTGATTAATGTGATTTGCATTCAATTCTGGAGTGAGTTGGCTCTGCATTTGTGAGCATCTTCCATATTGCAGAGCAGCAGATGAACACACGCGTAAAAACCTGTTCCATGCAACCGTATGCCTAAAAAAATACAAGTTATTAAACTGTCTCTATGATAGATGTGTTTTTCCCAGCTTTACCTCATTAAAATCTGCATGTTTTCAAAGGCATTCAACTCATAAAAACCTTGGTATTTTCATTTGTGTTGCCTACTTGGTTACATGTTTCGCGCTGCAGACAAAACTTTGAAGACTTAAAAGGTAAAAGGTCTAAATCCAAAAGAGGCAAATAATATAATGAATGCCCCTCAGAGCATTCCATCAATAATGTTAGCAGAAAGAAGCTAATATCAAGAAACTGTCATGGTAAAATGCCACTTTTGACATGAATGACCCACTAACATTTCTATGAAAAATACATTAAAGTGATTGATTCAAGATTTAGTTTATACTTGTAAGAATAACAAATATAGCAATTGCCAGGGACAGGCAAACTAGCAGGAAAGTAAACTAGCACCCTAAGGAAGCTAAATGAGAAGCTAACATTGTCACATTGTTGAC
The DNA here is from genome assembly GCA_023969325.1 of Oryzias curvinotus. Lineage (NCBI taxonomy): Eukaryota > Metazoa > Chordata > Actinopteri > Beloniformes > Adrianichthyidae > Oryzias > Oryzias curvinotus. The sequence continues at coordinate 5,418,646 of CM043716.1, read as the reverse complement.
CTTGACCTTTTAATTAATATTTGGCATTCGTAAATTAAGTAGCACACTTCTAATAATCCAAAGAGAATATTGGGGAGAATATTACAAAAAGGAGAAAAAAGCAAAGACTTGTCAATCCTGGAGCAAAGCTTATAAATTGAAAACAGCTTTAAGCTATTTTTCATGTGTGCTGCTGTCTATTTTAAGAATAAGTGAGATGTCCAGAGTTGTGGCAACTACAGAGCTGATAAGCCATACAATGAAGTTATGGGAATGAGTAATTGAGGCTAGACCAAGACCAGAAGTGAACATTTGTGAGCAGCAGTATAGTTTTATGCCAAGAGAGAGCACTACAGATGGACTATTTGCTTTGAGGATGTTGATAGAAGGGTACAGAGAATGGCAGAGAGACTTACAGTGTCTTCCTAAAGAGGTGACACAAAAGTTGAGTCTGGTGGGACATTTGACGTCAGATTTTACCTGCTGATGCTTCTCAAACTCAAGTTTAATGGGTGACTTGATGCAGTTGCAGGTGTCCTGATAGGTCTGCTTCAGAGCCAGGTCCATCAGACACTTGTGGTATGCCCCGGCCAGGTTACCACAGGTAAAGATGATTACATTAGCCAAAATCTGTCACAAGTAAAAGTCCCAGTTACTATTAATGATGCTACACCTTTCTGCTTATCTTTCTATCTGGGAGTCATGCTTGTTGTTGTTAAATATAAAAATGATAAATATAGGGAATATAAACCATTGGATTCAACTTTAATAGCTGAATAAGTTAGTGGGGACTTTAGATGTGTTTGTATTTCCAATAAAAGGCTCTCTAATGATTCGTGTTATCAATAAACTCTTTGAAAGATTGTGGCAGCAGCTTCAGAAATGTGATGCACAATTGTTTTCTGTATAGTTGTTTTTTTTCTTCCCCTGGAAGGTCCTGAATGTCCTGGTGAATCATGGTGGTTTCAAAATGGACCACTTTTTTTTACAGACCAAACCTCATTAGAAACATCTATACATCCTTCTTTTTAATTGTACAAGAAGCTGGCTGCCCATTTCTGTCTGCAACAAACTTTGGTAAATATTTACGGCTCTCACTGAAGAGTATTTTCTCAAATTAAGCTTACCTGCCAAATGAGAGGTTCCAGTTCAGTGGCAGTGGAGGTGAGACAGACGCTAAGGGTGACGGTGTGTGAGAGGCAAGTTATGCCACTGGCGATAACGGCCCCTTTCATGGAGAAGGGCAGCATGGTGTAGACGATAAACACGATGAAAAGGAAAAAGGACACCTGAAACAGAAAACAACAATTATGCTAAATCATTTGAGGCTAAATAGAGCTGATTAGGTTTTTTTCTTTAGGCAGGAATAGCAATTTTAGAAACTGCAACACAAGTCTTTCAGTTTACCAGTACTTGAGCATTTGACTCAGTTTACAACATGTTTCCTCTCCATTTTTGCTGTTACTTCTGCTGTCACAGTTTTCTAAACAATTCTTTTACTTTACATAAAAATCACATTAGTGTTTCTGACAACCACATAAATGGCCTGCTTTGTCCATGGCCCATGCTATCCTTAGACAGAGGTTGCATTAAACAGTTTTCTAACTGCGACTTATTTTCACCAAGATCTGCAAGTATATTGCAATGATTTCCTTTAGCGTTCCTTATATCAGAGTGATTTATTCTTGACAAATAATGAAAAAGTTTCTCTCCATCTGGAAAAAGAGTAATTAAGATTAAAAAAAAAACTTAGACGTGGTTTCCAATGGAATAGGTTTTAATTTCTCCAAACCATTTAAGTGGCAAAAAACTGATGTAAAAATGTGTTTAGAAATATTTTTACCCATTTAAGTGAAACAATTAAATATACCTCATGACTAAAAATACTATTAAATAAGGGTTTATAATAATTAATTTAAAGACAAACATGTGTGTTTACTTAGCTCCTTTTTTTAGTATAAAAGACTATTTTAAAAATGAGAGCTGCCGAAACAGGTAACTCCATCCATCCTTCTCATTCAGGGTCATGGGAATGCTGGAGCCTACCTTGCTTCCGGGTCAAGGCTGGGTTCACCCCGCAAAGCTCAGAAGTTTATCACAGGGCCATACAGAAACAAACTACTACACACACTCACAATCACACCAAAGACATTAGTAAGATTCACCAATTCACCCATCAAGATGTTTTTGAGCTGTGGAAGGAAGCCAGAGTGCCCAGAAAAAAACTCACATGCACTAGGACAGGGGTCGGCAACCCATGGCTTTCATCCTTCTGTTGTGGCTCCCTGTGACTTTGGAAAATAAAGAGTATTTTATAAAAATTCAAATTTATTTTAGTTTGTTCATTTTTCATGGCATTTCAAAGGCGCTGCTGGCTCCGTGCGAGGCACGTGCCACATAAAAAACAGCTTCCTTGGTGGGCTTGTGTTTGTCGGGCAAGGGCTGCAGAGCTGATAGCAGGAGGACACGCGGGGCGGCTTCAATAAACACTCCGGGTCTGGAGTGATTTTCTGCCGGGGGCTTGGCGTAGCGCGGAGCGGGGAGCGGCTTTCTGGTGACGGAGAGTTTGTGCCGGTGTTTTGGATTCGCGTGTGCGGTGCTGTGTGTTTCAGAGCAGGGGAGCTCGTTGCGTCGGTCGCGATCGACCGGTCATCTTCGGGGATGTGGGGGTGGGTCGCGGGACAGGGGAGCTTGAAGGGGAAGAGAGTGCTTCTTGAAAATCCACCAGCCAATCAAAATCCTCACCGAAAAGTACGGGACTTGATTGACATGCAGAATGGCCAATCAGACATCCTCTGACACATACGTCCCTGCAGACGCGAGTTTAAATTCACTGAGCGCAGGCTCTGTCGTCAGGGAGTTGCTCTCTGCCCCGCTGCACATCATGTCCTCAGCTGAGGACCACTCCTAACAACCGGAGTTTGTTGGGGCCGCTCCGCGTGTCTCCTCCTGCTATCAGCTCAGCAGTTCTCGGCCGATAAATACGAGCTCATTAGGAAGCTGCGAGACGGGCGCTTCATACGGCCAGCGGCGCCAAATGCCTCATAATATGCCACGCTCCCCGCATTGCACCGTTTATCATCTGTTCATACAAAAGTATCTTTGTGTAATCTTACTGTGTAGTTTTTAATCAGCAGTATATAAACAACAATGTACAAATAAACATGTAACTAATAAACTTGACGATGGAAAGAAAGAAGTACTTTTTTATTTTTTTAATCTTTTCTGGCCCGCAATGTACCCTCATGTCCTTGAAGATCGATCGAGATCGACTTAATGAGCACCCTTGATATAATATATACATACATAATATATATAATGATGTCAAAACGGGTTGTGGCTCCGGGTGCTTTTTTTTCATTAGGGGCGGTCCCAAATGGCTCTTTGAGTAAAAAAGGTTGCCGACCCCTGCACTAGGAGAACATTCAAACTTCACTCAGAGAGGACCCAGCCAGGGCCTTCTTCCTGTTGGGCAAAAGAGCTGACACATGCAGTCCAATACCAGTAACTTTAGAAATCAAATTCTTGCCTCTCAAAAGACCAAAAAGATTTTTTTGTTAAGCACAACACAGATCTTTCTCGTCAGTCTGTCCCTTCTTTTTATGACGAAAGTGGAGCAGCAGAGTCACACTATTGGTTGTTAAAATCCGGCCGCCTGCTTCAGGTTTACAGGAGTCTTAAAACAGAAACCCATTGAGGCACATCAACATGCAAACAGTACTCCTTATTGAGTTTCCAGGACATCCAAGTTTTGAAGATAAAATAATCTCACAACGCAAAAAAGCAAAAATGAAAGTATTAATATTTAAACACAGACTTGCTCCTTTGTGTACATCAAAGTAGTATTGTAACCATGTTGATAAACTCTTCCATCTGTTCCATTATTCTTCCTTCCAAAAAGAGAAAGAATATGAGGTCAGAAAAAGGTCAGACTGTTCCCAAAAAATTAAGAAAACTGAAAACTGTTGTTTAAATCCTGTATCTCTGAACGAGCAAGTTATGTTTTATTCTTTAAATACTTTTTGCAAAACTGTGTTCACCAAACTTTCTTTCTTCAAACCAACATCATTTTGGTTCAGGAAGTTTATATATGTTTTATAAACGGATCTTTTCTTTTTTATTTATTTATTTATTTTTTACTTGTCCTGTCCAACAGCTGGGCAAACAGATAAGAGCTGAGGGCCTCTTGTGTTGGACATATTTTACTTTAACAACAGGGGTTATGAATCTTCAGACAAACCAAAGGTATGTCTGAATAAATCCCCCTTGTAATTGAGGCCAAACTCTATTAATTTCAATCAATAGACAACAAAGGAGCAAAGAAAGAATCTTACACAGTCCCATTAGAGTCCTCCGCAGGGAGTTCAGGTAAGGTGACTAGGCGTGCAACAGGTCGAGTGTAGGTCCTGTCTTTCACTTTCACATCAGCTGACCTGACACACCCATCTGAGCTATGGTGCACCTTGATGACATGTCCAATAGGCCATAGTGCCCTTGGGAGCTGGGGATCCACGATCATGGTGACTGAGCCTTCCGTTATTGGATCTGGTGATGACTGCCACTTCTGACGTATTTGAAGTCCAGGAAGGTACAACTTGATGAAGCGGTTCCAGAAGTGGTCTGCAAGCACCTGCGAATGTTTCCACCGTCGTCGGCTAAGGAGCTCATTCCTTTGGTAGACCACTTGTGGTAGTGCCCCGTCGGGCCGCCCCATCAGAAGACAATTAGGGGTCACGGGATCGGGGTCATTAACATCAGCAGACACATAGCCCAGAGGTTTCAAGTTCAGAATACTCTCCACTTCTATCAACACTGTTCGGAGCACTTCTTCTTGAATAAGCTGTGCTCCAACTGTGGCGTACAAGGCTGTCTTGACAGATCTGATCTCCCTTTCCCAAACTCCTCCAAAGTGAGGAGAAGCAGGAGGGTTGAAATGGAACTGAATTTTACTTGGGGCTAAAAGTCGCTGGAGGTCTGGAGACATAGCAGCAAATGTCTCATTCAACTCTCTCTCTCCACCTTTGAAATTAGTTCCCTGATCAGAGTACAGCTCTGCCGGGGTTCCTCTTCTTGCAACAAACCTTCGGAAAGCCATTAAAAATGAGTCTGTGTCCAGGGAACTCAGAACATCCAGGTGCACAGCTCTTACTGTGAGGCATTTAAATATGATCCCCCATCTTTTCTCAGATCGGCGTCCTATCTTGATGTTGAATGGTCCAAAGCAGTCAACTCCTGTAGAGTAGAAAGCAGGCTTGAAGAGACGGAGACGAGCTAGTGGCAAGTCAGCCATTTTCGGAACTGATGGCTTTGCTCTCCATCTTTGACACTCTGCACAGGTTCTCTGGAGTTTCCGAATAACTTCTCTGCCTCGCAGAATCCAGTATTTGCGTCGAATTTCAGCAAATACACGCTCTGGACCGGGGTGCTTAAGCTCATTGTCATAGTTTCTGATGAGCAGATGAGTGAATGGATGTGAAGGGTCTAGCACCACTGGATGGAGAGTATCATAAGCCAGAGTTTCTGAGCGACGAAGACGGCCTCCAACTATGATTAGCTGCCCAGTCTCATCTAACTCAGGGGACAGAGTTAGCAAGCGACTGCTGCGTGGGATATCCTTTCCTGCCTTTAGAAGCTTCAGCTCACTGGGGAAGCTATCCTCTTGAATGCACTTGAGTAAAAACAACTCGGCTTGACGATAATCCTCAGCATTTAAAGGAGTATCCTCTCTGGCCACCCCATGCAGCTTCTCTGCTGTGGTACGGAGCAACTCCTTCCAGGAGTTACATTGGTTGAGCTCACTTGTCCTAGGACTTGCAGGTGTAGCCGACATCCCACAGAAAGTAGACTTCCTGAGCTCATCAGTGGTTGGAGCATTTTTCTCATTAGCTGCTGGAATTGTTGGCCATGTGTCTGGATGCATGTGGAGGAAGGGGGGTCCCAAACTCCATCTGTTGGCTTTGCTGAGATCTTGCAGGGTCTTACCTCTGGTAATATCATCTGCAGGGTTTTGAGCAGAGTCTACATAACGCCACTGATGATGTTGGGTTAGCTCTTGGATTTCCGCTACACGTGTGCCAACGAAGATCTTAAAGCGACAAGGCTCAGACTGCAACCAGGTCAGCACAGTTGTTGAATCTGTCCACAAGAAAATGGCTGTGATTGGCAATGTGAGCTCATCCTCGAGCAGTTTGGCAAGCTGTGCTCCCATTTGGGCAGCGCAGAGCTCCAACCTGGGAACTGAATGAAGCCGTTTTGGGGCTACTCTGGAGCGGGCCATCACAAAGGCGAGGTGAGTGTGATCGTCTTCACAGACCATCCTGAGGTATGCCACTGCTCCATAAGCCAACTCGGAGGCATCACAGAACACATGCAGCTCTCGTCTTGCTACTGACGCAGCTTCACCTGCAGGTAGGTATGGACGGCTGAAGACAATCTGAGGGAGGAATTGTAACTCAGCCTCCCATGTCTTCCACTGCTGCAGGAGGTCAGGTGGTAGCTGGGGGTCATCCCAACCTCTTTGTTTATCCCACAAACACCTGACTAGGATTTTGGCCCTGGTGGTGTAAGGCAAAATGAACCCCAATGGATCGTACTGACTAGCAAGTACTCTGTAAATGTTGCGGAGTGTGGGAGCACCATACTGGACTGGGCGATGTTTATAGCCAAGCATATCAGTGGCAAAGTGCCAACTGAGACCCAGGGTTGATTCAGGACTGTCCGTCCTGTCTTGCGTTAACCAAAGTTCTGCACTACTCGAACGGTCTTCTTCTGGAAGGTGGCTAATGACCTCTGGAACGTTGCTAGCCCATTGTCTGAGGACAAAGCCAGCCGAGGACAAAAGAGCTCGGAGCTCGTTGACAAGATCTCTGGCTTCTGTTGGTGTTGGTAGGCTTTGAAGACAGTTATCAACGTAGAAACTTCTTTCAATGGAGGTTCTCACCTTGTCTTCTGGCATGCAGTGATCCTTCACATGACGCTGCAGTGCATACGTAGCACAACACGGACTGCATGTGGTGCCGAAGGGCAGTACTTGCCATTCATATACGGCTGGTGGTTCATCGAGGTCCAGGTTCCGCCACAGAAAACGGAGTAAAGGGCGGTCTTCAGGAAGAAGGTGGACTTGGTGGAACATGCCCTTTATGTCACCACTAATGGCTACTGCCTGCTCACGGAACCTAAGAAGAACTCCAAGAAGAGAGGCGCCCAAAGTGGGGCCAGGCAGTAGATACTCATTCAAAGTCTGGCCTTGGTAACTGAAAGAGCAGTTAAACACGAGACGGTGCTTACCGTTGTGACTGACGAGGTGATGTGGTATGTACCAAGCCTCCTTTACGTCACTCAACTCTGACTCTTCAACTTTGGCAACACACCCAGCTTGAATGAGTTTCTCCATCTCTGTTGAGTAGATCTCAGCCCTTTCCGAGTCCTTCAGGAGTCTTCGCTCAATAGCTCTCAGGCTTGGCTTCACAGCATCAGGTGTTATGTGCAGGCGTAGCATATCTTTCTTTATGAGCAGAGGAGTAGCATAACGAGAAACTCCACTGACCTCCACCCTTGTTGTTCTGGCCTCAAGCATCTCAACAGCAAAATGGTCTTGCTTGGAGCGAGTCACTATTTTGTCTATCCTGAGGGGGATGGTGTCAGTTTGCCACAACTTCTCCACATGCTTCATTAGCTCACTCATTTGGGGTGGAATGGAGGTCAAGAGGCACTGCTGTGATCCGTTGAACTGACAAACCACACTAGAGGGGCCTTGCAGTGTCCAGCCTAACCTGGTGTGGATTGCAGCTGGTCCACCAGGAGGTCCCAACCTAACAGCCTCAATAGGAGTGAGAAGGTGTGGATGGTCGCTACCTATTAACAGCAATGGTTGGATCTTCTTGAAGGGCTGAATACGTAGTCCTCTCAGGTGCTTGTACTTCTTCTGTAGTGACTCAATCGGGTATGTATGATCAGCGAGATCAATGTGGGAGGCTGTGAAGGCATTCCTGATCTGGTACTTAGCCTTGGGCTTAGCCTTTGGTGAAATGGTAAAGGATATGCAGGAACCTCTCAGATTCTGTACATCTTGCCTTATTGTGCGTAGAGGAAGGGTCTCTGGGTCACCTTGAAGCCCCAATTGCTGGGCGGCACTGGGTAGAAGCATAGTCCTTTCAGACCCATCATCTAGGATAGCATATGTATCCAGAATCTGACCCTTGTTCCGGATGAGAACTGGAACAACTTTGAGAAGAACCCGGCTGTTTGCGGTTGGCCTGTCGAGATATAAAACCCCAGTGCATTTCTCACCTCCATCTTGTGGTTGGAGTGCTGTGGTCTCTGAAGACCTCTTTGATGGACTTGTGTTGATGTCATGGAGAACCTTTAAGTGACGACCTCGGCATAAGCTGCAAAGCTTCTTCAGGGTACATTCTGCAGCAGGATGAGAGCGGGCACAGCGCCAGCACCTTTGGTTGGTCTTGATCCATGCAGTTAGCTGCTCCTTTGACAATCCACTGATTGCTGCACACTGACTTAAGTGATGATCTCTGTTGTCACAGTAAGCACAATATGGTGGTGGGTTCTTTTGTAGGATGCTGCTTGGTGATTTAAGTGGTTGAGCTTTGGTTTCTGCTCCATGAAACACTGCAGTGGAACGTCTACCAGATGACCCCTCAGGGTTCCGACCCTGTGGTTTATCCCTTACTCCTCTTGATGGTAGTTGGCCGTCAAAGTCTTGACACCAAGACTCGTACTTCAACCAGCTGGCTAAGTCTGCAAGGGTATATCTTTGGTCAGGGCGATTGAACATGCACCTGCGGAACTCTGCTCGATGTTCAGAGGGTAGCTTACTAAGTAGCTGTGCTACATGAGAGCCACACCGCAGCTCTACATCCCCATCAGGGCCAAGTGTCCTCAACATTCCCACCAGCGATTGAACCTGGAGGGAAAACCTCTCAAAGGCGACAGCGTCACCTCGTCTGACGTCAGGTGAGTTAATCACTTCAGCTATTCTCTTTAATGCAAGCTGATGAGGTTGACCGAACTTCTCATTTAAAGTTCTCATGGTGTCTGTGAACGGCGTTGGTGAATAGATGTAAGCCTCAGCCACCAGCTTAGCATCTTCCAACTTTAAGTGATTAATCAGCACCTGATACTTGAACAGCTCCGTACTGTCAGGAGGGAGTAAGTTCTCCAACGCCATCTTCAGGTGGGCGAACTCTCCAGGGTCTCGGTTGACGAGGTTTGGTATTGATGGACGAGGTCCATGGTAAGTTGCATCCAAGCTTGAACTTTTCCCATACAACTGACTGGGTGCAGGGGGATGGTTAGAACCAGAGCTAGCCTGAAAGATGACATTTGGAGAATTCACATGCTTGTGATAAGGTGTTGATGCTAGCCTGGGCGATGGAGATGCTGGAAAGTGATCTTCTCCATAGTTCTGTTGTGTTGGCACAGCATAACGGTTGTGCCAATTACTCTCTGGAGGTCTCAAATCTGTGGCATTTGGGGGTTGCCTAGTCAACAATGGCTGACTTTGCGGAGTTGAGAGCGCTTGGCTGCGCAAAAGCTGAAGCTCTCTCATCATTTTATCAAGTCGCTCCAGCATAGGTGAGTGAGTTTCTACCTGCTCCTTTTCCTCACACACTGGAGGTGGGGGTGCTGGCCAATCTTCTTCTTTAACATTTTCCACCTTTCCTAGTGGGTCGGCATACGTTCTTTGGGTTGATTGGCAGGGTGGAGCAGTATTAGCTGAGTCCATCATCCTTAAAATGTCCCGTTGCATTGCACACATGTCTTCAAAATCTGCAGCCATCCGACTGTGTGATTGCTGAAGGAGGAGCCTTTCCTGACGGATCTCCTCAAGCTCAGGGTTTGTGGAAATAGACTGCCGTGGCTTCGGTGACAGATCATATTGCAGAAGGGTTTGGTCTCTCAGCCGGTATTGCATAGGACTAAGTGGTGGCTTCTGGACCACTGGGTTTTCTCGCTCATGCCACCGTCTCTGAATATCAAATCTGGGGTCTATTTCTGATGCAACTGAATGTCCTTCTGAGGTCTCACTGGCTGCTTCCGGTGAATGGGTCAAACGTTCTCCTATCTCATGTCCATGGAAGGTCTGATCGTTGAAATCCACCACATAATCTTCAAAGCGAAGAGGGGGACGAACTACGCATCGGGGACGTGCACCACTTGCTTCATAGTTCAGAGCTTCATCCATCTTAACTGGTTAAGGGCAGTGTCCTCAGGCTCGAAGGACCAAATGTAAAGGAGGCTCTGGGATAAAAAAAACTGTTCGTGGGTGACACCACTCTCGAACCAGGAGTGCCGGCCAGAGCACAACTTCAAGGCCTGGATGAGGCTGTTTCTGTTAGTGGTGCGTGGAATAAATGACAGCAGGCAGGAGGGTGGCTTTGATATTTGTAATCCACACTTCAAGCTTTACATCCTCTGATTTGACATGCAGGTACATTTCCATAGGTGGATGAAATTACGTAGGTGGGTGTGTGTGGTCTCTAACAAACACAAACACAAAGATAAACTTAATATGCAACTTAAATCACGTAAAGAGAACAAAGAAGTCAAGAGCGCCCACGTGCGCTTTATGCTCATTATTGACTAATTAACGCTTATTTAGCTGTGCACTATTTCAACATGGTGAATATTTGAACCAAATTACTCCAAGTAAAATATATTAACGTAAACTTACTTTGTCATCAACGCACACTAAACTTCCAAGAAAAAACTTCTTCATTTCAACCTGCCACGCAGCGGCACTCTCACACGCACGGAGGAAAGCAGACAGGCAGGTGCCGTGCAGCAACACAATGACGTCATCACCCTTGTAATGAGCATGCGTCTAACTCTAAACAGAACTTAAAGGGACAGGAACGTATTTAAACATAATCATCTGAGTCTTTTGTACAATCATATTTGAAAATGTTGGACCGGACGGAAAAGGAAAGGAGGGAAGAAGAGAGAGAGATGATAAAGGGGGGGCGGGATAGGAGGGTGATAATATAAGGGGGGGGGGGGGTAGAACCATGAAGCAGCATAAAGCAACAAGTTTACTGGATATTTATCATTACGGTAAGTTTCAAGTGCGGTACAAATCTCAAAGGGCGGGACCTGTCTACACACACACTCAAATGTTATCAACACACCTGCTAGCTGCAGAAGTTTCCACCTGTCAACATGTACACAAAACATGTACACAAAACAAATAGTGTTCACACATGCACACCCATGCCTTCAAACTAACTGGTGTGAAATATTTCATTCATTCAATCATGCAAACTATTAGTGTAAAGGTGAGCTAACTTCTGTGCTCAGGTAAGTGTTTATGTTCTTCTAAAATGGATGGTGGAATGTGAAAAGGAGGGGGAGTGCCCAGTCATCCCCACACCAAGACCCCCACCACAGCAGCACCGGCAGCCAGAACCCCCCAACGCCAAACGGCAGCAGGCAGAGGACCACGGCCCCCTGGGTGATCACACCCGCCACCCAAGCCAGGGCCCGCAGGACCACCACAAGGCCCGCAGAGCCAGAGAGCAGGGAGGCATGGGGGGAAAGAGAGTGCCGCCCCTGCCAAGCCAGAAGAGCAGCCCCCCGCCACACCGGGAGGGCCCAGCGCAGGGCCCCACCCGAGAAGGGCGCCCACAGCCCCAGACGAGCACCCCATCATCACCCAGGAGTTCTGGGCATCCCCCCGCCCCAACCCCAGGTATGAGCCAGGACCCCCCAAGGAAGACCCGCTCCACGCTCCAGGCAGCCACCCGCCCAGCCCACAGCTGGTCCAGGAAGGACCAAGGCAAGGTAACAGCCGACCCCACCCAGGAGGGGGGCACCCCGGGGAAAAGGGGGGCCCATGGGGGTTGTTGTAAACATGGCCCGGCCAGGCTAAGCCATAGTAGGGGATTTGGTAAAGCTCAGCACCCGGGGGCAAGGACCAGGACCCACCCCACAGGGACACAAACACCCCCGGCTCAGGTGTTATGTGAAACCCCCCCCCTGCACGGAGAGAGCACCACCGGGAAGGATACCGGCACCCAGGGGACACGGCCGCCGTTGCCAAGGGCCCAGTACCCCAGTACCCCCCCACCAGGGACGGGGTAGGGGACAGATAGACCTAGGACCCACCTTCCTTGCAAAATGTGTGTTTGTGTGTTTGTAAGGGTGTGTGTGTGCATGTGTGTGTGTTTGTGTTCGAATGTATATTTGAGGAGTAAAAAAAGGTGTTTGTACTAAGGGGGTGCAGTTAAAATTGGTGGGTAGGGCACTGAGGGGACATTTCCTGATTACTCACAGTAATGTCCCCTCACCCTCCCCACCAAGGGTCCCTAAATGTCTAAGGTGCGGTTAAAATTGGCGGGTAGGGTGCTAGGAGGACATCTGCTGCTTGCTGGCAGTGATGTCCAAGCACCCCCCCTACCAAGGATCTTTTCTACCCCTCCCTCATGCGTGAAAAGACATTTGGATTAACCTGCCAAACCTCCAAGCTCCCGTACGAAGTTCTAACACACTACATCTCCCAGCAACCCCAGCCCACACTTTCTTGATGCCGCACACCTGACCCTGATTCACTCAGTCAACCACAGTCTACTTAAGCTCTGCACTGACTGACTGAGGCTCAGTGCAAAGTACTGTTCGTCTCACTCTGCCTTCCTTGCCGAGCGTTATATCAGGATCTGGGGCCTCATTTATAAATGTTGCGTTCGCACAAAAGCAGGCGTACGCCACTCTCTACGTAATAATTGATATTTATAAAAAGCAAACTTGACGGGAAAATGTGCAGTCCTTCACGCAAGCTCTGACCCAGGCGTACGCACAAAAACGGGTGAAATGAGAAATGGCGACACCGTCGGCAGATGGAAGAAACAAGTGAAAATGACCATACTGCCTCTCATAAATAACATGAAGACTTCACAAAGCAAGTCTTACAATTAACAGCCTACACGAACACCCATTTGATCAATCAGCAGTGAAACATAAAAAAAAGAAAATCAAACGAAAATTACAACAGAAATTCAAATGAACACTTATTTGCAAAAAGAAAAGTGAAATATGTTCTGCAATATTGGCATGTTGTGCAATTCATCCTCATAAATAATATAGTTAACAGAAAGAAATAATGTACAAAACTGATATTCAATGTGTCCGTCTGGCGGAGCAGATATAGGTGCAATTAGACAGACAGACGGATGGACGGACGGACGCTGGGTCCAGACGGCTGCTTAGCTGCAGCATCGTAACCACTGGCCCCCGCTGGAACACCCAGCAATTAAAATAAAATTGTTCTACATTAATAAACTGTAATTATGTAGCCTGCATACTTGTGACTTGACTGCATTCATTTAAATAATTTCCCTTACCTGTGTCACCCGGTGCATCTGGTTCATTCCTGTTTTCTTTTGAAAGTTCCTCCCTTTCCGGTTCATGTCTGTTTTCCCCCACAGCTGTGGACCTAATCATCCCTGATCGTTCCCACCTGTGCTGTTCCTCCTCATATGTATTTATGGTCCGTGTCTCCCTCTGTCCTGTGCCTGATTGTCATGTGTAGATGTTTACCTAGACCTACGCCTATCTCAGGTTCTCAGGATTAAAAGTTTTTCCAAGTACTCTGCATCTGAGTCCTCGCCATTCTGTGGTCCTTGTCACTTAATAGGGATTCCCCAATAATTGCCGCCAGTCTCTCATCTAGAGGGGTCAGCTCCGGTGTCCCTTTTCCCACACCCGTGGCAGACACACTCTGGCGATGGAGCACTAGAGGTTTTTTTGCCTCGACTTTGATGTCAGACCATTTCTTTTTTATTTCAGCCACGGTGCAAGGTTGTGAGGCTACAGCATTTACGGCGTCTGCCACATCACTAATGCCTTTTCGGCATTAGTAATGCCCACACTGTGCACTCCAAACAACATTTTTCTCCTCTTTTCCACCTCGCCAATGATAACTTCTACTTCACATTGAGTGAAGTTCCGTTTTTTTTATTTTCTCTGTGTGTTTGCCATGATTTCGTAATCCATGAATATTAACTTATGGGCATTTCACTGACTATTTATGGGCAACTATGGGCGTGTCATGAAGCCGCAAAAGCTGCGCTACATTTAGAATTGATTGCGATTTATTAAGGGAAAAATCCGTAGGATGTGCGTGCGCACGGTTTTATAAATCTGAATATTTCCGTGCGTACGCACGTCCTATGTTTCATCCGTACGCCACTTCTGACGCAAATCCTACGCAAAGTTTTATAAATGAGGCCCCTGATCTTCTGTCTCCTGACCCTGTTACTGACTGTTTGCCTGCCTTGACTATCGCCTGGATCCAGACTAACCTGTCCTCCGATGATCTTACGTTCGTTATTGACCCCTGCCTTCCTGACCCTAATTTAGCTTTGTGGACTTTTAGGTGAGCTAATAAAACTGCTGCATTTGGATCCAGCCAGCTGCCTGTTTTGTAACATCTATCTGGTGTCCATGCATACAGAATGGGCTCTATTAGGCAGTACATTCATATATTTCTATGCTGACAATGCTGGTGAAACTCACCTCTTTTTCATCAAACTCCTGGCCCCTTGCACTGACTGCAGAAGCAGCATTTTTAAAAACAATTGATTCACAGGTGTCCTCTGTGGAAAAGTGAGACTTATCTTTCCAGCCATGTTGTGTTTTATAAAAAGGGTAGGGTTCCACTGTTGATTGGTCCAAACATGTTCTGCTAATATGAAGCTACTTTTTTTCTTTTTAATTTCTAAAATAGAGACAGCCAACACTGTTGTGTGCTGCCCCGCTCCCTGTGGCCTGCTTAGGGTTATCACTTTTGAAAGGTTTCCAAACTAAAAGGCTAAGAATCTGCTTGGAATCATGAAAATGTATACATTGACATTTCAGAAGGAGAAAAATCACACAAGAATAAATTATTATTGCTAATTAATAAGTATCTTTTGATCTAAATAAAGAAATGAACCATGATGTGACTGGATTGATTGGGCTCTGTGTCGATCTGAATAATTTTTCCTCATTTATCACCCCAACTTTTTACCCACCTTACTGCTACAGAAACGCAACATTGTAATCCAGAGACAAATTCTCTGGGACAAAGAATACAAACCTTATGAAGAGGACTTGCTAGGCACATTTGGAGAGAACACTGTCACCTGCTCACCTGTTTTTCTCTCAGTATAAAGCAGTGCTTCTCAAATAGTGGGGCGCGCCCCCCAGGGGGGGCGTGGAGCGATGCCAGGGGGGGCGCGCCCCACTATTGAACGAAAGGGGAGGGGTGGTGTGGGCTCTGTCTGCCAGGTAACACGGAGCACGCGGACAGAGCTGCCTGTTGCGCAACACCAGGATCATCGGTGCCTTTAGATTCCTCAGCTCATGCTAATAATGTCATTCTTTATGAACTATTGAAGACATTTTGATGACATGTCTTTATTTTCCATCAATGTTTTCCTTGTCTGTCTGTGGTTTAGTTGGTGTTGTTTAGTATATGACATAAAGACAGCAGGTAATGCAGGAAAACAGCTGCACTTTATGAGATCATAAATAAACAATCCATCATTTAGAAAAAAAATATCAGCACAATGTTTTCATCTATTTCTTCAGACTAAAAACGTTAAATATATTGGTGCTGTTAATGTTTCTGATCAATTTAGATTTAATATTATTTATTGATTGAATTATTTTTCTCAGCATCAAATGGTTCAGTTGGTCAAAAATTTTCTAGTTTAAATAAGGTCTGAAAGATTTTTTTTATTTCAGGCACTTTAAGCTTCTTTTCTGGTTAAGACTAAACAGTGTTCCTGTGTCAAAATAAAGTTAATATTTGTTGAAAGTTGATTTATATTGATGTTTTCTTTTGCTAATGTTAAAAGATACAATTTTAGGTATGATTTCACCATTTTAATAGATACTAACCTAATATATTGTCACCACGCAAGTGTGTGTGTATGTGTGTGTGTGTGGGGGGGGGGGACATTTTCTTTTTCCTAGGGGGGGCCTGGCAAAAAATAATTGAGAAGCACTGGTATAAAGGATCACTCCTTGTTCGCATCTCTCTTGTCAGACAACGCAGGAGCACCCTGGACGATGGTCCATTTCTAAACACTTTTGGACCTGGTCACCGCTCAGTGTTGTGCTTTCCTCTGATCCAGATTCAAATATCAAACTTGTGCCAAGTAGGTTTCTGGCTTCAATCCGGACACAGTTTCTGCCAATTTGTCCTGCTTTCTCACACTTACAAGCAGGAGATGCACAACTGAACTGAAAGGTTGCCGACCCCTGCGTTAACTCATGCACTCATTTAATTATGTATGCACTCCCTAACGCATGCATGCACGCACTTACTTACTCACTCACTCACTCACTTGATGTGCTATTGAATTTGATTACAACCCTACCTGATCCCATGGGCTGAGTCGTCCTCCTGAGAACATGAACAGATAACCCATGGTGACGAGACAGGCCCACATGAGTAGGGAGAAGAAGCGCAGCATCCGCTTGAAGACAGACTCAATGCAGACGAAGATAAAGATGGACAGGAACAGGAAGAGAGCGGTGGGCACCGCAATCAAGAACATCAAGTGGTCCTCAGACTTCTAGAAACAGACCAACAAAATAAACACTAATTTAGGGGAGCGCAAACTTCTTTGGCATATGAGCCATTTTTTTAGACAGCAAGCTTCAATATATATATATATATATATATATATATATATATATATATATATATATATATATATATATATACACTGACCAAAAATATAAACCCAACACTTTTGTTATTGCTCCCATTTTTTATGGTATGAACTCAAAGATGTGAAACATTTCCCACATACACAAAATAACCAGTTCTCTGAAATATTGTTCACAAATCTGTCTTAAATCTGTGATAGTGAGCATTTCTCCCTTGCCAAGACAATCCATCCCGCCTCACAGGTGTGCCATATCAAGATGCTGATTAGACAGCATGATTATTGCACAGGTGTGCCTTAGACTGGCCACAAGAAAAGGCCACTCTGAAATCTTCAGTTGTGTCACACAGCACATTACCACAGATGTCGCAAGTTTTTGAGGGGAGCGTGCAATTGGCATGCAAGGAATGTCCACCAGAGCTGTTGCTAGGGAATTGAATGTCCATTTCTCCACCATAAGCCGTCTCCAAAGGCGTTTCCGGGAATTTGGCAGCACATCCAACTGGCCTCACAACCGCAGACCACGTGTAACCACACCAGCCCAAGACCTCCACATCCAGCAGTGTCCACCTCCAAGATCGTCTGAGACCAGCCACTCGGACAGCTGCTGAAACAATCGGTTTGCATAACCACAGAATTTCTGCACAAACTGTCAGAAACCGTCTCAGGGTAGCTCATCTGCATGCTCGTCGTCCTCATCGAGGTCTCGACCTCACTCCAGTTCGTCGTCGTAACCGACTTGAGTGGGCAAATGCTCACATGCGATGGCGTCTGGCAAGTTGGAGAGGTGTTCTCTTCACGGATGAATCCCGGTTTACACAGTTCAGGGCAGATGGCAGACAGCGTGTGTGGCGTCATGTGGGTGAGCGGTTTTCTGATGTCAATGTTGTGGATCGAGTAGCCCATGGTGGTGGTGGGGTTATGGTATGGTCCGGCATATGGTATGGGCCGGCATATGTTATGGGCGAAGAACACTGGTGCATTTCATTGATGGCATTTTGAATGCACAGAGATACCATGACGAGATCCTGGGGCCCATTGTTGTGCCGTACATCCAACAACATCCCCTCATGTTGCAGCATGATAATGCACGGCCCCATGTTGCAAGGATCTGTACACAATTCTTGGAAGCTGAAAACATCCCAGTTCTTGCATGGCCAGCTTACTCACCGGACATGTTACCCATTGAGCATGTTTGGGATGCTCTGGATCGGCGTATACGACAGCGTGTTCCAGTTCCTGCCAATATCCAGCAACTTCGCACAGCCATTGAAGAAGAGTGGACCAACATTCCACAGGCCACAATAGACAACCTGATCAACTCTATGCGAAGGAGATGTGTCGCACTTCATGAGGCAAATAGGTGGTCACACCAGATACTGACTGGTTGTCTGAGTCCCCTGACCCCCTCAATGAAACAAAACAGAAGATTTCAGAGTGACCTTTTCTTGTGGCCAGTCTAAGGCACACCTGTGCAACAACCATGCTGTCTAATCAGCATCTTGATATGGCACACCTGTGAGGTGGGATGGATTGTCATGACAAAGGAGAAGTGCTCACTATCACAGATTTAGACAGATTTGTGAACAATATTTCAAAGAACTGGTTATTTTGTGTATGTGGAAAATGTTTCACATCTTTGAGTTCATACCATAAAAATGGGAGCAATAACAAAAGTCTTGCGTTTATATTTTTGGTCAGTGCATATATATTACAGACCAAAAGTTTGGACACACCTTCTCATTCAAAGAGGAGAGGAGGGGGATAAGTTCATCCGAGTCAGCAGTCTCAGAAATGGCAGGTTAACAGCAGCTCAGATTAGAGAGCAGGTCAATGGCACACAGAGTTCTAGCAGCAGACACATCTCTACAACAACTGTTCAAAGGAGACTGTGGGAATCAGGCCTTCATGGTAGAATATCTGGTAGGAAACCACTGCTAAAGAAAGGCAACAAGCAGAAGAGACTTGTTTGGACTAAAGAACACAAGGAATGGACATTAGACCAGTGGAAATCTGGGCTTTGGTCTGATGAGTCCAAATTAGAGATTTTTGGTTCCAACCACCGTGTCTTTGTGTGACGCAGAAAAGGTGAATGGATGGACTCTACATGCTGGTTCCCACCGTGAAGCATGGAGGAGGAGGTATGATGGTGTGTGTGTGTGTGTGTGTGGGGGGGGGGGGTTTCTCTGGTGACACTGTTGGGGATTGATTCCAAATTGAAGGCATACTGAACCAGCATGGCTACCACAGCATCTTGCAGTTGCATGCTATTCCATCCGGTTTGCTTTTAGTTGGACCATCAATTATTTTTCAGGACAATGAGCCCAAACACACCTCCAGGCTGTGGAAGGGCTATTTGACCAAGGAGAGTGATGGGGGGCTGCGGCAGATGACTTGGCCTCCACAGTCACCATATATACATATATAAATAAATATTATATATATATATATATATATATATATATAGAGAGAGAGAGAGAGAGAGAGAGAGAGAGAGAGAGAGAGAGAGAGAGAGAGAGAGAGAGAGAGAGAAATGGCCTACATGTGAGAATATGGTTCTGTTAGAATACTACTCAAGCAATCCCACCCAGAGGGGTTACTTGCAGAGAATGTGGAATGAATGGGTGATTTGAAACCCACAATCAAGGATGACTGCCAAACAACTGGTAGCCCAATGCTCTAATATCCACAAACAGCAACTCCAATCACAACTTGAGATTGTAGCGGTACAATCCAATTGCAATACAACGACGGGGGAGCCAGAACAGCAGGTCAGAGACTATACCACACTCCCACCCTGGGCATGGGTACACAGCCCCAACAACAACAGCTACACTGAGTGAGGTAGCAACTGACCTGAAAGACAAGATCATGTCTAGAATGGACACTAGGCAACCCCGACACCAGCTACAATGGTTAAGTGATGAAAGTCACCTGGAAGTCTCCTGGAAGCTGTGAATGATCATTGAGGGTAATTCCTACCACAACAATCACAGTAACCAATGAACTGGTTTACACTTCAGCAGCAGTGATCCTTGAGATGCTTGGCTATAAGAGCAACCATGGAAGAAAACAATACCCACCATGGAAGCAACGGTTAGAAGCCAAAATCAAGGCAACTCAGAGGGATGTGAGTAAGCTGACAGAGGCTCAAAGAGGTACAATGAGAAAGCAAGTACCAAAGAGATACAGCCAGATGCCCATACCTGAAGCACTGGATACTGCCAAACAAAGGCTCCTAGCCTTGAGCAGCCGCCTAAAGAGGTACTCAAGAGACAATGAAGCCAGAGGAATAAACAGGCTGTTCGCAACTCAACCTGCAAAAGTGTATGCTCAGTGGCAGGGTCAAAACAGCCGAGTAAACCCACAAAGGCTAGAAACTGAACAGAACTGAAAAAGTATATGGGAGAAAGAGACAGCACATAACAGCAATGCCTAGTGGCTGGTCTCTCTGAGAAAAGAATATAGCAACCTCCCTGAACAGAATCCAGTAACCATCACAGTGGCAGAAATCCAAGAAAGAGTCTCAGGTATGAAGAACTTGGCAGCACCGGGCCCTGACTTGATACATGCCTACTGGTTAAAGAAGCTAACCGCACTCCACGAGTGCCTGGCAGCACAAATGAACCTGCTGCTAAGAGATGGGACACACCCCAAATGGCTAACGGAAGGGCAAACGATCCTGATCCAGAAGGATCCCTCAAAGGGTGCAGCACCATCCAACTACCGGCCAATAACCTGTCTCTCCACAACATGAAAGCTCGTGTCTGGCATCATTGCAACCAAGATAAATAGGCACATGGATAAATATATGACCAACACACAGAAGGGCATTGGTAGAGACTCTAGAGTAGCCAAACACCAACTCCAGGTTGATAGAACAGTTGTTCAAGACTGAAAGTCAGCCCAACCTGTGCAAAACCTGTGGATTGATTACAAGAAAGCCTATGACTCAATGCCACACACGTGGATCACTGAATGCTTGGAGCTGGACAACATCAACAGGACTCTAAGAGCCTTCATAAGAAATTCAATGAAGTTGTGGAAAACCACCCTTGAAGCCAACGGGAAGCCAGTTGCACAAGGGTCCATTAAATGTGGCATATACCAAGGTGATGCTCTGTTGCCACTGCAGCCTATGACTCAATGCCACATACGTGGATCACTGAATGTCAACAACATCAACAGGACTCTTAGTTTTCATAGGAATTTTGATGAAGCACTTGCACGAGAGTCAATCAAATGTGAGATATACCAAGGTGATGCTCTGTCCCCACTGCTGTTCTGCGTAGGTCTGAATCCCCTCAGCCAAATAATCAATAGGACAGGCTATGAATACTGACTCAGAAATTCGGCCAACATCAGTCACCTCCTCTACATGGATGACATCAAGCTATATGCTAAGAGCAAGTGTGACATTGACTTCCTGATCCACACCACCAAGATCTAAAAAACTGAAATTGGGATGTCATTCAGGCTTGTGAAATGCAACCAGATGGTGATAAAGAGAGGCAAGGTAGTCCACACAGGAGGGGTCTCAGTCCCAGAAGGAACAATGGCAGACATTGAGGACAGTTACAAGTACCTTGGAATTTCACGGGCAAATGGCAACCTGGAGCAGCCAACAAGGAAAGCTGGAACAGCTAAATACCTCCAATGAGTAAGGCAAGTCCTCAGAAGCCAGCTCAATGGCAAGAACAAGACCTGGGCAATAAACAGTTACGCACTGCCAGTTATCAGATACCGTGCAGGAATAAAAAGATGGCCAAAGGAAGAGATACAGACCACGGATGTTAAAACACGAAAGCTCCTCACCATGCATGGAGGGTTCCATCCCAAATCCAGCACCCTGAGACTGTATGCTAGCCGCAAGGAAGGAGGTCGAGGACTAGTGAGCAGAGAAGCCACTATCTAGGATGAAGACATCCAAGATGCAATGGAGAGCAGTGCTGGAGGACAGATCCTCATGGGGGAGGACAAACCCCTGCATAGGATGTACCACCGGACCATAAGTGAAGTGGCTGATATCAAGAAGTCCTACCAATGGCTAGAAAGGGCTGGCCTACAGGACAGCAATGAAGCACTCATCCTGGCAGCTCAGGAACAAGCACATAACTGCAGGGTGTAAGATGTTGGCAGGGAAAGCATACATGGAGCGCCACAATCAAGTGGTTGGAACAATATACAGGGGCATGTGTGGAGAATATGGACTGGAAACCCCAAGGTCAAAATGGGAAAGACCCCTGAAGGTGGTAGAGAATGAGAGGGCAAAGATCCTGTGGGACTTCCAGATCCAGACTGATAGAATGGTAATGGCGAACCAACCAGACATTGTAGTGGTGGACAAAGAACAGAGGAAAGCCGTTGTGATAGATGTGGCAGTGCCAAGCGAACATCAGGAAGAAGGAACATGACAAACTGGAGAAATATCCAGGATTCAGAGAAGAACTGAATAAAGCATGGAAAGTGAAGGTGACAGTAGTGCCTGTGGTCATTGGAGCACTCGGGGCAGTAACCCCAAGGTGGAGGAGTGGCAACAACAGATACCTGGAAAGACCTGAGACCTCTCAGTCCAAAAAAGGCCTAGTGCTAGGAACAGCTAAGATACTGTGCAGGACCCTCAAGCTCCCAGGTCTGTAGAGGACCCAAGCTTGGATGAGAAACCATGCACAGAAGGGTGAGAGGGGCGTTTTTTTACAGAACATCCGCCCCCTGGGCAATCACATCTGCCACCCATGCCGGGGCCAGTGGGACCGCCACAGCCCCACCCCCCCGCCCCATGCCAGAGAGCAGGGAGGCATAGGGAGACAGAGAGTGCAAGCTCCGGCCCAACCAGAAGAGCAGCCCCCACCGCTTTGCCAGGAGGTCCCAACGCGGGGCCCCTAAGGAGAGCACCCCCTGCCCCAGGCGAGCACTCCAGCACTACCCAGGTGTTCTGAGCATCTCCCAGCCCCGGGTATGAGCCAGGGCCCCCAAAGGAAACCCCTCCTCAGTCTAGGCAGCAACCCACCCAGCCCATGGTTGGTCCAGGAAAGAGCAAGGCAGGGTCCGGCCACCCCTGCCCAGGAGGAGGGTGCCCAAGGCATGGCCCGACCAGGCAAACCCACAGTTGGAATTTTGGAGAAGGTCGGCCTCAAGGGCAGAGACCAGAATCCACACCACAGGGACACAGACACCCCCAGTCTTGGTCTTGCTAAAGAACTCAAGGATCCCTCTCCCTGCGGGGGCCCAGGAAGCCAGCACCCAAGGGACCCAGCCGCCATTGCCGAGGGCCTGGCACCCCCCGCCAAGGATGGGGTAGAGGATAGATGGTTCCCTACCCCATCACAAATACACAGATCTGTTAGGTGACAGTCCAGGACATGTAGAATAAGGATATACCAGCCAAGGCCTCAAATTATAAACAAAGTCACTTTATTCGACTTCAAAGTTGACAATTTCCTTTATATTTAAGTCAAAAATACTGTGTTTATGTACTTATAACTCAAAAACCACACAACAAGAGTACACAAATCTCTGAGAAAATACAGTGTCTTGCAAAAGTATTCACCCCCTTAGATGTTAGTCCCCTTTGTTGCTTTCATAAATCACTCATGGTGGACAACATTTGTCTTTCCTCACAGTCCCACCTTGTCACCAGATCGGAACGCAGCATTCCTTTTTTTAAGTAGTGCCTACACCTTTTGTTACGATGGGGGATGAGGAAGTACCCCCATCCTCTGAGGGTGGCCGTGGTGCAGCGGTAGGGTGGTCGACCCATGATCATAAAATTGCAGGTTCGATTCCCCCCCCTTGCGCGCCCATGTGTCAATGTGTCCTTGGGCAAGACACTGAACCCCACCTAGCCTCTGGTGGTAGGCAGGCGCCTGTGTTTGGCAGCGAAAACATTCAAACACCAGTGTTTGAATGTTTGTGCGACTGGGTGAATGGATATGTGACTGTAAAGCGCTTTGGGCCTTATAGGTTGAAAAGCGCTATACAAGTAGACGCCATTTACGCCATACAGGCAAGCGCAGAGAGGAGAAGGAGGTAGAAGATTCCAGGGACAGGACAGGGACAGGAGTTTTAATAACTCAAACAAAAATCTACAAGCCAAATCCACTGCTGAGCAGGCTAGCAATACTTGAAACTTGAAAAGGGGGAACGTCAAACTTTGGATCAGCGCAGGAGGAAAGGAAAGACACGACTTAAATACATACAGAACAGATGAGACACAGGTGTAAACAATGAGGGCAGATGGGACCAAAAGTAAAATGCAAAACAATATAAACAGGAAATCTTTCAAAATAAAACAGGAACTGAACTCAAAACATGACAGAAACAAGAGAACCAGAACACAAAAGCAAAGAAAATAACACTGTGACATACCCCCCCCCCCCTCAAGGAACCACACCAAGGTTCAATAAGAAAGCCAAGGAGGAGGGGCCTGGAGGATGAATTGTAAGGGGCAACAGAGTCCAGGGGACGGCCAGGAGACCGCGTTGTCCGGCGAGGCAGGAGTGATGTGATCTCTTCGGCTAGTTCCTGGTAACAATCTAGCTGCTGCATTCTGAACAAGCTGGAGACTTCTTAAGGAACCCTTAGGACACCCTGCTAACAAAGAGTTACAGTAATTCAGCATAGACAAAACAAACGCATGGATGAGTTTTTCAGCATCACTCTTAGAGAGTATATTTCAGATCTTAGCTATATTGTGCAGGTGAAAAAAGGCAGTTCTACACGCCTGCGATATGTGAGCCCTAAAAGATAAATCCTGGTCAAATAAAACCCCAAGGTTTTTAACTGTGGAATTGGAGGCTATTCTTACACCATCCAAGGAGACTATCTGATCAGACAGAGCATCTCTGAGGTTACTAGGACCTAGTATAATGACCTCAGTTTTTTCTGGGTTTAGGAGGAGGTCATTGATTGTCATCCAGGTCTTGATGTCCCTGATGCAGGCATTCAGTTTCTCTATATTGTCATTCTGGTCAGGTTTAATAGATAAATACAACTGTGTATGATCTGCATAACAGTGAAAATTAATGGTGTTTCTTGATTATGTTACCTTAAGGGCAGCATATAAATCATAAACAGGATGGGTCCTAAAACTGAGCCCTATGGGACTCCATATTTAACTCAAGTGCAATGAGAGGAATGTCCATTTACGTTAACAAACTGGTACCTATTGGATAAATAGGATTCAAACCACTGGAGGGTAGATCTTCTAATCCAGGGGTGGGTAAACTACGGCCTGTGTGCTGGATCCGGGCCACCTCCATGTTTGGTCCGGCCCACTAAACAATATCAGAGACCCGTGGTTTTTATTTTTATCTGGCCTCACGATCAAGACCTGCATAGAACTTGACATTTTCTTCCCCTCTTCTGCAGTCTTTGCTCCAACCTGAAACCCTCTAAAATCTCTGTCAAACAGAACAGAAGACAGTCTTCCCTTTCTACGTTGCAGTTCATCTTTCCAGGTTTAGCTCATTATGCTGCTTTTTTTAAACAGTGCACCCTGATCTGTGTCCTGATTGGCTGGAGACCCTGTCAATCAATCTCTTCTATACCATGTCTCCTGTACAGAAACACGGAGCTCTTCAGATCAGAAATCTGTGATCGATTAGATCTTTTTCATTCTAAGATCCTGGACATAATTTCTATGAAGGTCTGAGAATTTAAACAAGAGAAAAGGGTGAAAATGTTCATGTCTGTTTGAGAAAAGTGCATAAAGTGGGAAATGAGGAGTTTTACTGCCATAAACGTGTAATCATTCTCCGTTGATTTCACCGAGCACGGTTATTTTTAGAACGTAACTCCTGCAATAAATGAGGGAACTCTGTACTGGTGAAAAGGTTACACAGATATACAGCCAGGCCCTTCTATCCAATTTTAGAACCTTATGTGGCCCGCCAGTCAAAGTAATTATCCACCCCTGCTCTAATCCTTATGTCATGCTCTAACCTTTGGAGTAAAATACTGTGGTCAATGGTGTCAAAGGCTGCACTGAGGTCTAACAGGATCAGAATAGAGAGTATTCCTTTTTCTGAGGCCAGTAACAAGTCATTAGAGACTCTAACTAGTGCAGTTTCCGTGCTGTGGTGAGGTCTAAACCCCGACTGAAAGTCTTCAAAATGGCTGTTGTCCTGTAGGTGGCAGTAAAGCTGCTTAACTACAACTCTTCCTAGGATTTTTTAAATAAAGGGCAGGTTTGATATTGATCTATAGTTGGCCAAGTTGCTAGGATCTAAACTGGGCTTTTTCAGAAGAGGTTTAACAACTGCATATTTAAAAGACTGTGGCACATAACCCATTTGTAGAGAGGTATTTATTATTGTTAATATGGATTCATTAAGTAAGGGTTAATAGCCGTCAAAGTATGCATTATTACTTTTTAACGCACGTCGTGGAAGCCTGAACCGAGGACAGTTGCTTCTGCAAAGTAATAATGCACACTTCGAAGGCCATTAACCCGCTTATGCAATGGTCACTTACAAAAGCAATACATAATAACCAGTTTTTAGTCCTTTTTGCTTTTTTCTCATTTGGATCGCTTTTCTCACAAAAAGCGGAATATTTGTTACGTGATGCGACGCATCACATAACAAATAGTCCACGTTGTGCCGCACCACCACTGCAGTCAAGATTCAGCGATATATATAAATGCTGATCTTTCCGATGGGTTGAATAAAGCATCAACTTAGAAAGTTCTCCCTTTTACCACTTGTTTTTGTCCAAATGATGAAGATAAAAGTTGTTTTATAGAAGCTGGCGCAGTGATACAAAACATTTAAGCTAGGTGACCGGAACTTCTTTTTTCACTGTGCGGTTATCAGGTTTAATCGCACACCCAGCAGCCAATCAGAATCGAGTATTTACCCGGACCATGGTATAATTAGGGGGAAGGTTTCTTTAGAAAGCCTAGTGGGAATTGGGTCTATAAGACAAGGTGAGGATTTGGAGGACGCAATAACTGATGTTATTTCCGCTTGATCCACAGAGGTGAAGCAGTCTAACATTACAGAGGGTTCTATGGAGGCCTTCACTTCTACTGCTTCAGCCTGCTCTGGGCTGATAGTAGGAATAACTTGATTCACAGCTACACGGTGGCGCAGTGGTTAGCACTCTTGCCTCACAGCAAGAAGGCCGTGAAAAACTATATCAACGGGGGACCTTTCTGTGTGGAGTTTGCATGTTCTCCCCATGTATGCGTGGGTTTTCTCCGGTTTCCTCCCACCATCCAAAAACATGCTTAATTGGCAACTCTAAATTGTCCCTAGATGTGAGTGTGAGAGTAAATGGCTGTGTGATTGTTGACATTCTGCCCTGCGAAGAGATTAACTAAGTGGCCGGGATAGACGGCAGCCCCGTGATCCCGAAAGGGAAAAAAAACGGTTAAGAAAATGGAAAAAAAAAGAACTTGATTAAACTTATGTCTAATATTTGAGATTTTAATTTAAAAAATGTAAGAGAATTATCAGATCTGAGAGAAACAGGTTCTACTGGTTCTACTGAGCTCTGACTACAAGAAGTTGTACTAAAAAGAAATCTTGGATTATTTCCATTCTCTGATATTAGGGTTGAATAGTAATGGATTCTACATTTTGGGTGAAACCAATATCATATAATAAAGCTGCAAAAGCATTTCCTAGACCGTCACTAGGGTCATCAACATGAATATTAAAATCCCCCAATATTATAATTTGATCAGAATCTAAAATAGTAGTCGATAGGAAGTCTGAAAACTCTGAAAATGGACCGAGGGGGGGGCAATAAATAATTATGAATAAAACAGGTTTTCGAGTCTTCCTGTTTCGGTGATTTATAGACAATATGCTGCTTTCAAATGAGTTATAAACATTGTTAGGAATAATTAGAAGCAGAATAGTTAGAAACGCTCTTTTTACTTTTATTACATTTACTTGTACCTTTTATTACACTAATGGTTTAAACTTGATTCATTATTATCATCTCAAAATTATATTACATCCGAAGACAGCACAGCCAAGCTATTGTTCTCACAGTTTCTCCTCATCCTCCCTTTTTACTTTTTGTGTGTTCTGGTGTTTGTGCTCTGGCAAATGTCTGTGAGAACATCAGAGAGATCCGACACTTGAAGCTTCATGACCTTCAAGTATCCAGCCTGCACAACCTGTGGGTGTGATTTTCACACCATGGGCCATCGGACCATCTCCTGAATATGCAAATGCTAGGTATATATACTGAGCCTGTATCTGGGTTTCGTTGTTAAGACTTTGAATGCACCATGTTCATCTGTCTGTCCCCTTCGTGTTTGTACGAAGTAAAACCTCCACAAAAGCTAAGTTTTGTCTCTGAGTCATTATTCATTCATTTCTGTGTGCTGGAAACTGAAAGGGGAACGAACCAACCTAATTAATCAATTTTACAGTCCTGTTTAGAAAATCCAGTTTCCTCACAAACATGTTTAATTTTAGGGCTGAGAAGTAAGCTAGACTGTGATATTACTGCCAAACCACCTCCTATCTACCCACATGTCCTTCACGATTAACCGGTCGATTGCAATCGATGTAATGAGCGCCCTTGAATTGATTTGTTTATTTTTAAAGCTGTAAAAAGACAGGTTTGCGTAAGCAATCTGATAATAAAAATAATTTCATGATTTTTTTTTCTATTTTTACTTCTCTAAAACCCATGAAACTACAGAAGACAAAACAAACACAAAAACAGATGGCAAGGAATCTGTCTGTCTGAGGCCAAAGAATGGGCTACACACATAATTTTGCTCTCAGAGTCAGTGTTTAGATGGTTACATACACCAAAGACATGCACTCAAACACACATACCCAGACACACCAGTATACACATGCACAAACACTGTTGGGTAAATTATTTCTAAAACGTAATTGATTACTTAACTAAGTTGCTGGATTGTAATTCAGTTACTTTACTCATTACCTATTTGAAAAAGTAATTAAGTATTTGTAACTTACACAAGGGGAAAACAGTTTTCACTAGCAAGGGCCTCTCATCTTTCATTTACCTTTATTTTAAGAATTAAAAATTGACCTCGTGCAAAATAAGAACCTGGTTCAGACGCTACGTCGCGCAACCTGTCACCTTGCTGCTACGATGACCGAATGTTGCGCTGTTGTTGTGTAGAACATGCTGGAGGGGGGGGGGGGGGGGGTGCTCGCAGGGGGAAAACAACAAACAGGTAGAGAGGCTGGGGTGGGGCTCAGACTCACCGCTTAATAAACCAGACAAATTAACAACTGGTTCCTATAAAAAAATAGTTGTCATCCATCAAATTAATATAATTTATTGGGTTTCCTGGATTTAAAGAAAAATAAATAAATAGAAAGGAGTCTGCATCAAAGTGAATTTGTTTCCATCATCTCACTTATCATAACTCTTGGTGTTTGACAGACAGAAAAGTCTATTCAAGGTTGTTGAAAATGGACAAAAGATCAAAGGAAACACCACGCACATAAAGAAGTAATTAAAGTAAAAGTAATAAAATTTAAAAAATAAATTAATATCCTGACAGCATTTTGAATCAAACAAGTATCGCCAAATGAACTATCGCAATATATCGGCAACAACATTTTTTCTAACACCCCTAGTGTTGCGGCTCCCTGTGTTTTCATCTCAGTAGGAAACTGATCCAAATGGCTCTTTGAGAGGTTCAGGTTCAGACCCCTGGTCTAGCACATCCACATGCATTCCAGGTTTGTACTGCAACATTATCACGTATAAAGTAAAATGTTAAAAAAAAAAACAATGTTGTTGCACAATGAGGAAATAAAATTTGTATTTATTTATGAATTTCTCGTCCTCAAAATGTATCGATGAGTATCATTAAAATTCTGCTCCATAGGTCGAGTTTTGAAAAGACTTGGGCCCCGCTCAACAGGTCAAAAGCGGACTTTAGCAGAGGAAGGGGATAAGTATTAACTGTAATGCTGTTCAAACCCCTGTAGTCTATGCAGGGCTGCAGTCCAAAAAAATAAAAAAGAAACCCGCTCCAGCAGGTGAGGAAGATGGAGGATGATCCCAGCTTGCAGACTCTCCTGTAGGTAATTGTCCATAGCCTTCCATTCCGGTGGCGACAGGGGGTAAATATGACCCTTGGGTGGTTGAGTTTCTGGCAAGAGGTCAATAGCACAGTCATATGGATGATGGGGAAGAAATGACTTAGCTCGAATCTTACAAAAAACCTGTCATGGCTAGCGAGGTTATGGCAGACCCAGATGCTGGAACCCGGAAGGAATACTCTGCAGGCGAAGAGGATGAGTAGTAAGAGATTTAATTGGAGGAATGACAGAGTTCCAGGAAAGAATGTTTGGAGGATGGTTGGAGGGTCTTGGCGGCGAACACCGTTCTTCTCGGAGGAAGTCCAGAGAGGCGACGAGGAGGAACCAGAGAGACGGTGAGTCTGAGTCCGAAGTGTGACAGACGTGGACGTGATCCTAAGCAGGCAGAGACAAGACAGGGTTAGACGAGGCATACGAAGCATGAAACTAGAATCGTGAACAGGGCCAGAGGATGCACCGTGGAGTACAACGAACTAGCGTCGAGTACAGGTCCTGGTTCTCCTTATGAGTCCAGTCGCTGATGAGGAAGAGGCAGCACAGCTGGTCTCCGCAGGTGGACCTGACGAGGAGGAGGAGCTGGCTGGGGGTACCGTGACAGTACCCCCTCCCCCACGACCGCCTCCAGGCGGAACAGGACGGCGATCGGGATGGGCCCGGAAAAAGTCGTCAATGAGGGTGTGGTCCAAGATGAAGGAGCGAGGGATCCACGACCGCTCCTCCGGGCCGTAACCCTCCCAGTCCACAAGGTACTGGAAACCACGTCCCCGGCGTCGAACATCCAGAACCCGGCTGGCGGTATAGGCAGGACCGCCGTCGATGAGCCGGGCGGGTGGCGGGGAAGCAGACGGCGGGCAAAGAGGGCTCTGGCGGACGGGTTTGATTTGTGACACATGAAACGAGGGATGAATTTTGAGGGCAGCGGGTAGTTTCAGGCGGACACAGTTGGGATTGATGATGCGTTCTATGACAAATGGACCGATGAAACGAGGAGCCAACTTACGGGACGAGGCCTGGAGCGGGATGTTTTTAGAGGACAGCCAGACTTGCTGTCCAGGCTCGTAAGGGGGGCTCGGGACCCGGTGACGGTCCGCGATCTGGCGGTTACCCTCCTTGGTCCGGAGAAGGGCGGCGCGAGCCTGGCGCCAAACCTCCTGGCAGCGTTGCAGATGGAGTTGGACGGAGGGCACCGCCAGATCGAGCTCCTGGGATGGGAACAAGGGGGGAGAATAACCCAACGAGGCTTTGAACGGCGACATACCCGTAGCAGTGGAAGGATGATTATTATGGGCATATTCCACCCAGATGAGATAGTCCGACCAGTCCTCCTGGTTTTGAGCCGCAAAACAGCGCAGGGCCGCCTCCAACTCCTGATTAGCCCGTTCGGCCTGGCCATTGGATTGAGGGTGGTAACCAGAAGTTAGACTGATGGTGGCTCCGAGGGCGGAGCAGAAGGCCTTCCACACCTGTGAAGTGAATTGTGGACCTCGGTCAGAAACAATATCGGAGGGAATGCCATGATGACGGAAGACAACATTAACAAGGGTGTTGGCAGTTTCGGTGGCAGAAGGCAGGTGGGGCAGAGGAATGAACTGAACAGCTTTGGAGAAACGATCAATAACTGTGAGGATAACTGTGAACCCATGAGAGGGGGGCAGACCGGTCACAAAGTCCACGGCAATGTGGGACCAGGGTCGACTAGGCGTGGATAGTGGATGGAGATGGCCGGCTGGTGGCGAGTTGGAGGACTTAGCCCTGGCACAGGTGGTGCAGGCAGCGATGTATTGACGCACATCGTCATCCATGGAGGGCCAAAAGAATCGACGCCGGAGAAGCATAAGGGTCCGGCGGACACCACCATGGCAGGCAATCTTAGAGCTGTGTCCCCAGGCGATGACGTCAGATCTGAGCCTGTCAGGGACAAACAAAGTGCCAGGAGGCCATATAATTGAATCAGGTTTCTCACCTTGGGCCTGTAATAGCTTAGTTTCAATGTCCCAAGTGAGGTTCCCCACAAAAAGGGAGTCCGGAATGATAGGGGCTGTGCTGGGTATGTCCGTGGTGTTGTATTTCCTTGACAGGGCGTCGGGTTTGCCGTTTTTACTGCCCGGGCGGTAGGAGATGGAAAACTTGAACCGGTCAAAGAACAAGCACCATCGCGCCTGTCTGGAATTAAGTCTCTTGGCCGAGCGTAAATACTCCAGATTCTTGTGATCGGTCAAAACAAGAAACGGTTGTTCAGCCCCCTCCAACCAATGTCTCCACTCTTCCAAAGCGAGTTTGATGGCGAGTAACTCACGGTTGCCGATGTCGTAGTTTTGTTCAGTGGGACTGAGTTTCCTAGAAAAGAAGGCACACGGTTTCAGTTTGCCAGAGGGGGATTCACGCTGTGACAATACGGCTCCAACTCCTGAGTCTGAGGCGTCGACCTCTACGATGAACTGTTTATGGACATCAGGTTGGATGAGGATAGGTGCAGAGGTGAACAGTTCCTTGAGGTTTCTGAAAGCCGTGTCTGCGGCGGTGTTCCAGACATAGGGGACCTTGACAGAGGTGAGACGAGTGAGAGGAGCGGCGATGCCGCTGTAATTACGGATAAATCTCCGATAAAAATTGGCAAATCCTAGGAACTGCTGTAATTTTTTGCGGGACTCAGGAATACTCCAATCAGAGACTGCTTGGAGTTTAGAGGGATCAGGTCTGATTTTGCCTGCCTCTAAAATGTACCCCAGGAATGAAACGGAGTTGACGTGAAATTCACATTTCTCGGCTTTAACGAAAAGTTTGTTTTCTAGAAGACGTTCGAGGACGAGTCTGACGTGGTGGCGATGTTCTGTGGAATTACTGGAATAAATAAGGATGTCGTCTAAATAGATACATACAAAGCGATTAAGGAAGTCGCGCAGAATGTCGTTCACAAGGCGTTGAAAAACGGCGGGGGCATTGGTGAGACCGAAGGGCATGACCAAGTATTCGTAATGCCCGAGGGGGGTCTTGAAGGCGGTTTTCCATTCGTCCCCCTCCCGGACTCTGACGAGGTGATACGCATTACGGAGGTCTAATTTGGTGAAGATGTTGGCTCCCTGAACGGAGTCGAAAACAGAGTTAATGAGTGGGAGAGAATACTTATCTTTTACAGTTATCTGGTTAAGCTCACGGTAATCAATGCAGGGCCTGAGGGTTTTATCTTTCTTCTCTACGAAGAAGAACCCTGCACCGACAGGGGATGAGGAAGGCCGGATGTGCCCCAGTGAAAGAGCCTCTTGGATGTAGTTTTCCATAGAGAGCTTCTCCGGACCGGACAGATTGAATAGTCTCCCTTTGGGAAGGGGGGGCACCGCCGAGAAACTCGATAGCACAGTCATAAGGTCTGTGAGGGGGTAAAGCACACGCCTTAGCCTTGCTGAACACGGTTTTGAGGTCATGGTAACATGACGGCACCTTAGAAAGATCAATATGCTCTTCTTCGGGAGAATTAGCTTTGATAGTAGTGGGAAGCACAGAGTGTAAGCAGTTTGCCATACAATACGTACTCCAATTTATGATTCGAGAGTTAGACCAGTCGATTTGGGGGTTATGAAGGCGTAACCAGAAAAAACCCAGAATGACGGGGGTCAGGGGAGCATTAGTGACAAAAAACTGATGATATTCGCGATGGTTTCCGGAAGTTATGAGCTGGATAGGTTCAGTACGCAACGTTATTTTGGATAATAATTTACCACCTAACCCAGCGGCTTTAACGGGAGCGTCTAACGGTTCAACCGGTAACCCAAGATGACGAACTAAACTCGAATCGATGAGGCTGTGTTCAGCTCCAGAATCAATGAGAGCGTGAAGTTCATGGACGTGATTAAGGCTAGGAAACTTGACAGGGATAAATAGGAAAGGCTTGGCTTGTCTATCAGACGGATCCCCTCGCGACCTGTCGCTTAGCGAGGGGTTCGGGAGTTTAAACGCTTTGGGCATTGCGAGACCGTGTGTTTGGGATCTCCACAATAAAAGCACAATCCCTCCTCACGGCGCTTAAGTCTTTCTCCGGGGGAAAGTTTTGAGTGCCCAATTTGCATGGGCTCTTCAGCAGAAGTGAAAGAAGCTTCGGCGCCGGCAGGCGATTGTTGAAGGCGAGGGAGAACCTCTGAGGCGGGTCGACGAGTGGCAAAACTCCGCTCATGACGACGTTCGCGGAGTCGTATGTCGGATCGGAGGGCTGCAGTAACAAGTTCCTCGAAACTGTCCGCTTCTGGTTGAGTACATAAATGATGTTTTCATTTAGGGATTGATAGAATATTCCCTTGAGGGCAATGTCCGGCCAGCCTGATTCGACCGCTAAAATACGGAAGTCTATTAGGTGGTCACTCACCAGACGGTCACGCTGTTTGAGGCCGAGTAACCGCCGGGTAGCTTCCTCCTGCTTGCGTGGCTGATCAAATACGAGCCGGAACTCACCGATGAAGCGGTCGAAAGGAAGATGCGAGAGTGGGTTAGCGGCTAGAAATGCCTGAGCCCATTGGAGTGCTCTGCTGCGGAGAGAGTTCACTATCAGAGAAATCTTGCGGTGATCAGACTGGTAGTACCTGGGGGATTGTTGGAATATTAGCCGACACTGTAGCAGGAAACCGCTGCATGCCTCAACGTCGCCGCTGAATGGTTCCGGCTGCGCCCGGATGTTTTCCTCGGGGGACGTGGAAGTGGTGATGAGGTCACCGGAAGCGGGAGCTGCGGCTGCGGTGGAGCTAGCGGCCTGGTTAGCTAGCGTTTGCGTGATATTATCCAACCGGCGAAACAACTCCTGTTGAGTAGCGGACATTTGGGTGATGGCATCGGCTTGACGGGAGAGAAGCAAACCTTGTTGACTTAAAGCCAGGCGGAATCCATCCGGGTCAGCTGGGTCGGGGATAAGGCTAGTTCGTTCTGTCATGGCTAGCGAGGTTATGGCAGACCCAGATGCTGGAACCCGGAAGGAATACTCTGCAGGCGAAGAGGATGAGTAGTAAGAGATTTAATTGGAGGAATGACAGAGTTCCAGGAAAGAATGTTTGGAGGATGGTTGGAGGGTCTTGGCGGCGAACACCGTTCTTCTCGGAGGAAGTCCAGAGAGGCGACGAGGAGGAACCAGAGAGACGGTGAGTCTGAGTCCGAAGTGTGACAGACGTGGACGTGATCCTAAGCAGGCAGAGACAAGACAGGGTTAGACGAGGCATACGAAGCATGAAACTAGAATCGTGAACAGGGCCAGAGGATGCACCGTGGAGTACAACGAACTAGCGTCGAGTACAGGTCCTGGTTCTCCTTATGAGTCCAGTCGCTGATGAGGAAGAGGCAGCACAGCTGGTCTCCGCAGGTGGACCTGACGAGGAGGAGGAGCTGGCTGGGGGTACCGTGACAAAACCATCCTTAAATCAGGAAAAACAGCAGGCACATTACTGAGGTTAGGCGGATCTGGGGACTGCAGAACTCCAACTGTGTTATGAACAGAAGCAGAAGAGAAAAAATTTAGCAAACATAAAGAACTCCATTATAATATCAGTCCCTTAGACCAGTGGTCCCCAACCTTTTTGTCACCGTGGACCGGTACAACGCAAGGCACGTTTACCGCGGGGGGGGTTGAGGTGCAACACAAGACAGATTTAACGTGGAGCGGGGGTGGTATTTTCTCTTTCTCTTTAGTAATGATAATAACAATAATAATTATAATTTTCCCCTTGTCAAGGCAACTTTCTAAAGAAGTTTGTTTTTTGCTCATTTTGGTTGTTTGGGTTTAATTTTAGTGGGGTTTATCACCTGATGTTTGGTGTCGCGACTTTGACGTGCGTTAAGTGTGACAGATGTAACAAAGTGAATCCGGTCACTTTTCAAAATAAAACGTTTTTGTCGGAAAAAAAACAATAAAATGGAAATTATTTTTTCTTTTTGTGCGTCCCGGTGCAAAAATTTCCCGCGGCCTGGAACCGCTCCGCGGCCTGGTGCCAAGTGTCCCGCGGACCGGTACCGGGCCGCGGCCCGGTGGTTGGGGACCACTGCCTTAGACCAGTCAATGTGAGGGGTATTTCTGCTTAACCAAGGGAAAATTACCACAACATAAAAACTCATGCGTTTAGTATGGTTTCCAGAAACAGAAACAGAGATATATAATTTGATTTGATTTGAAATGGTTGAAATGGTCAATTAAGTAGAAATAATACACAAAAGCAATATAATCATCAGTTATACATTCATACAGTGTAACTGCCGTGGCAGTTACATTCGGATATCTTGGGGAGCAGGGTCCATCTTTACGCGTGCTTCAGAAAAAAGGGTCGTTCTTCCTTTTATATCATTTATTTTCTTGCACTTTGTTGAACGATAAAAATATTAATATTAATTTGGATATCACTTGGTAAATTGCTGAACATGCTCTTGGAATCCAATACCTTTGTCTTAACTTGGAAAGAATATAGTTCCTCCCTGAATGTCCTGTTTCTTCAAGAATATGACTGAGGATGAGGTTGGCAATCCAGCTGTCCTTGTGTAGAATTGCAGGATGCTTTGCCTCTAATGGCATGGCTGATTGATGTAATTGTCCTCCAACTCTTAGCATGTCACCATCCCAATATGGGTCCAACTTAAAGATGTGACTGCCCTTTCTGACATGTCCTTTTTTTGCTTACAGAACCTTGATTTCATCTGCATATTTCTGCTGTTGATAAAAGCGAATTAAGGATAATACAGCTCTAACAATGTCCTCCTTTGAGAGTTTTGGGATTTTTAAACCCTGTTTGTATTTCAACATTTCCCTTTGTACTTTGATGACATCTGGGTGCAACCCTTGTTGTAGTTCTTTTCTTTTCTTGCTCAGTTTTAGCAGAATGTCTTTGAGATGAAGAAGCCAAGCTGTTACTTTTTTTAGTCTGTACCAGCTTAAGAAATGACTTGCAAACCGGTTCACCGCATCTAGTCTTTGTTCTGTGTCTATCAGAGACACTTTAGCCAATGCCTTTATCTCAATATCTTGTTCTGTTAAATTATCATGTTGATCTGGTCGCTTTGGCCATTCATCTTCTAAATTTAGCAGAAATTCTGGTCCCTGTATCCAGTTTTTGCTTTGAAGCAAACCTTCAGCGCTCGATCCTCTTGAAGCTTGGTCAGCAGGGTTGTCTGTTGTATTGAGATAGTTCCACTGAGAAGAGTTTGTTGCTTCTTTGATAAACAAGACCCTGTTAGCTACGAATGTCTTTCTATGTATTTAAGCACTGTGATGCTGTCAGTCCAGAACACAGATTTTCTTAGTTGCAGCTGCAACTCATCCTGAAGCATTTTGTCCATTTTAACAGCTATCACAGCTGCCATCAATTCCATTCGAGGTATTGTGACTTCTTTGAGTGGTGCCACTCTCGCCTTTCCAATCAAGAAGGAAAGATCTTTCTCACCCTTTTCATTGGTCATCAGGATGTAAGACACTGTGCCATATCCACTGTTACTTGCATCGGAAAAGTGGTGTAGTTGTGCAGACTTGATGGCTCCAAACGTTGTTGTCTTAAAGCACCTTCTTACGCTGAAAGATGTCAACTTTTTCAGATCACACAACCACTTTGATCATCTCTTTTGTTGATTGTCTGAAATATTTTTGTCCCAAGCCTTCTTCTCCTTACACAACTCTCTGAGAAGAATTTTTGCAGTCAGAATGAAGGGGAAGTGTCCAACTCTGTGTTCCACTCTATGCCTAATGCTCTCTCAGTAGGCAACTGGTCATTGTTTAGGTCCAGATCTTTTACTTCTGAAGCTCTATCCTCTTCAGGGATTGACATTAACAATGCTCTTGAGTTGCTTGTCCACTTTGTAAGGCGAAAACCTCCACTGAGACATAATGATGTTAAACTGCTTGCAAGAGCTATTGCATTTTCATGAGAAGACACAGATGTTAAACAGTCATCTACGTAGAAGTTGCTCAATATGGTCTCAATTGCCTCAGGCGAAGCATTTTCTCTTGCATCTTCAGCTGTTCTTCTCAGTGCATATGATGCACAGCTTGGGGAGGAAGTTGCCCCAAACAGGTGAACACGCATTCTGTATTCTGCTGGTTCCAACTTCAAATCACCACCTGGCCACCATTGAAACCTCAGCAGATCGGAATCCTCCTCAGGTATGTTAACCTGATAAAACATGGCTTCTATGTCTGCCATCATGCCGATGTTTTCTTTTCTGAACCTCGTCAGTACTCCAATGAGAGTGTTTGTAAGGTCAGGACCTTGAAGCAGCTGGTTGTTTAGTGATACTCCGTGAAATGAGGCTGTGCAGTCAAACACAATTCTCAATTTCTGTTCCTTTGGGTGTCGTACGCCATGGTGAGGAATAAACCATATTCTTTCATCATGACGACGGAGTTGATTTTCAGGTACTTTGGTGGCATATCCCTTGTCTAGAAGATCGTTCATACATTTTTTGTAATCCTCATGAAATTCAGGATTTCTTTGAAACTTTCTTTAAGACTAACAAGACGCTGCTCTGCCAGACATTTGTTGTCAGGCAATCTCAAATCTTTGTCTTTTAAAGGGAGTGCAATGCAATAATGACCATCAACCTTTTGTGTTGAAGTGCTCACTGATTTAAGGAACTGAAGATCTTCTTGTTACATCTCAGGCTTATCATCAAACCTTTTCTCCGGAAAGTCAGCATTGTACATTTTGGTAAGTAAGTCCTCCACCTTTGAGACTGTGATTTGATTGACAGAGTGTCTCGTTGACTCTTGATGGGTTGGAAAACTTCTGAGTGGTCCGTTGATGACCCAACCTAAAGCCGTTTTCACTGCATATGGACCATCATTTTGACTTTTGATGACCCGATGTGGCTCCATTGCTCTAAATATATCATTGCCGATAAGCAAACCGATTTCCGCTTCAATGTGAGATAAATGAACCTCATGCAAATGAGGCCATTGATTCACATGCTTTTGCAAGGGTATGTTTCCCTTTTTCACTGGCATGATCGGTTGAGTAAAGACACGTGGCAGGTCTATGTAACTTTCGTCTTTCAGGCCAGAAACTTCAAGATCTGAGATGATGTGTGTAGTAACCTTCTTCTCTACCCCCATGGTGGTGAGTAAGAGATCTGCTTTCTTCCCACGAACATTAAGGTGTCTCATCATGTCATCTGTGCAGAAAGTTGCTGTACTTCCTTGATCCAGAAATGCATACACTTGGATTATCTTGTCACTCTTTGGACTTGACCTTAACCGGCCATTGGAAGAATAGTTTCTCCGTCACCTGCCCCAGTGTTTCCTCTGCTTTCATTTTCAGCCTCAACAAAAGCATTTG
Organism: Oryzias curvinotus; assembly: GCA_023969325.1. NCBI lineage: Eukaryota > Metazoa > Chordata > Actinopteri > Beloniformes > Adrianichthyidae > Oryzias > Oryzias curvinotus. The sequence goes on along the minus strand of CM043716.1, from coordinate 5,379,655 downwards.
TAGCCTCATTGATCACTACTGTTGGACTTGATCCTTTATTTTCAGTCATTGCTGGAGATTCCTTTTGCATATGTAAGATGCTCGGGTGTTTGAATGAACATTCCTTACATTGCATTCGTTTGCGACAGTTTTTACTCAAATGTCCAGTGCTGAGGCAACCAAAGCAAAGTCCTTTTGTGATCAAGAATTGAATTCTGTCTTTATGATTCTGAGCTTTGAGTTCTCTACACACCTCCAATGAATGATTATTTTTACAATACATGCATGGACTGTGAAAAGCATCAGAGATGACTGGGTCAGAGTTCTTTTCTCTGTGTTGTTGACTTTCACTGTGTTCTTTGGTCAAAGAAGTTCTTGTCACAAATGTGCAGGTTTTTTAATTGCTTTTTGTGAAAGGTTTTGGTTTTCCTTTTGATTCTGAGCCACTGTCTAAAATGTCTCCAAACAATGGATCATTACTGCTCTGTGCTTGCCATGTAATGAACACTACTAGATCAGAAAATCTGGCTCTCTTTCCTCTTCTTGTTTGAATGCCATATGCTTGACTTCTCCACTTTTCCTTTAACTTGAAGGGAAGTTTTGAGAGCACAGTTTCATGTTACTTGGATTGTCCATTTCATTCATAAACTCAATATCAGTCATGGTGTTTTGACATCCTACAAGGAAAAGAGCATAAGCTTGCAAAGCTTTTCTGTCCTCTGTTTTTATCTGAGGCCAATCCAAAGCTTTCTTTATGTAGGCAGTTGCTATTTGAAGCTCATTTCCATAGTGTTGTTGAAGAAGTTTTCTTGCTTCTTTGTAACCTTTGTCTGGTTCCATGTGTTCATAACTGCATACAAGGTTTCGAGGTTCTCCAACAGTGAACTGCTGCAGATAATGCAACCTGTCTTGATGACTGTTAGTCTTGCCTTCAATAACTTTTTTAAATGATCTGATGAAAGAACGATAGTTCAACAGATCTCCTGAGAATACTGGAACATCCCTTTGAGGAAGCTGTGACATCATTTGCTGTTTGGCAAGCATTTCAGTTATGTCATTTTGTCGCTGCATTATTTTGCGCATGTCATCAGATGCAACAGCTGGTGCTACAGGTGGTACAGGGCTTGAACTGGCAGCTCTATGCAAGGAATTTCCATGCTCATTATAGAAAGTCTGTGGAATTCGATATTGGCTTATAGAAGGAGAGATGGTCTCTGAATATCTCTTTTCTTGATAACTGATTCTTTGAGTATCTGCTACGTCATTTATGTCACTGTGGAATTTCTCTTGTTGCTCCTTTGTGACATCTTGAGCCTCTTCATAAACTGCATAGACGTTTATTTGAGCTTCTGATGCAGCTATTTTGGCATCCAACTCTAACTGCTCTTTTTGTGCTTTCAGGCGGGTTTCTTCCATTTCAATTTCTTGTCTTTTCTTAAGAAACACAGCCTGAGCTCGCAGTTCTTCACGTTTGGCTTCCAGCTTTAAGTGAACAGAGCTTGTACTAGACCCTTGTGTAGATTCACTGTAAACTGAGCTAGTTTTTTTGGCCCTGGAAGTGCAAGAAAGCACTGCTGAAATGCTATGGCTGGGTTGCACATCATCCTCGCATTCAACATCGCATTCCTTATTTTCACTCATCAAGGTATCTCCAAGCCAATCTTCTGTCTCACAAATGAAATCTTTCAACTCTTCATTATTTGGCAGAAACCAGTCTTTCTGATCTTCATCTGCCTTGTCCTTATGAAGAAATGGCGATATTTCTGCATTGAGCTTTCCAAATTCTTCAAAAAACTTTTTGAAAACAAATAATGTTTCTTCCTTTATAAGATGAGCATGCACTTTGTCTTTCTTTAGTTCCTCTATTTCTTTTTTCTTACGAATAATCTGAGCCAGCTTTCTCTTTCTTTCTTTTTTAAGCCTTTCACATTTTTCTTCTGCTGCCTTTGGAGTGAGCTTTGGCGCCCTCCTGAGGCCACCAAGCGCATCATGCATTGTCACGGTAACTCCAATTAACGGGTTCAAATTGTCGTCTTTTCTAGAAACAGTAACTCTTCTCACATATGTCAGCTTAAACCTCTTCCTTGAGAGTGTTAGCAAGAGCACTCCTCCAGTCACTGAAAATCATGCTGTGCGGCTTCAGGCTTATTGCATTGGCTCATTACTCTCGTAAGTCTTGTGCGATGCTTCAACGCGGTGAGTGAAGAAACTCTCTCCGAGGTCCTCCTCTTATGGTGAAAAACAGTCCAGCGTAATCTTGAACTTTTTTATGTAACTGCCGTGGCAGTAACATTCGGATATCTTGGGGAGCAGGATCCATCTTTACGCGTGCTTCAGAAAAAAGGGTCGTTGTTCTTCCTTTTATGTCATTTATTTTCTTGCACTTTGTTGAACGGTAAAAATATAAAGTACAAACCACAAAAATACTCTTTAAAGACGTCCTTACTATGAAAATAACATGTTCTAAACACAGTCTAAGCACGGTCTAAGATTAATGTGCTGCCGTGCTTTCCAAGATCAAAATCCAAACGCCCATGCCAATAAAAGACACAGCGGCTCCCAAAATGCACCTAACCAATAGGAAGCCGGAACAGCTGCATGGCCATGGAATGACAGGCACATGCATGCATAAAATCTAATAAATGACCTAAATTCAGCCAAATGGCTCCAACATACAGTAACTAATCAAACTTAGGATAATTAGACATATTAATAAATATTGCTTGAGAGGGAGTGGAAGGGAGCGAATTTATATAATCCCACCCCGTTATACTATAACCATTTTATTACATGATTTATCAATATACGGTTCCTAGCTTTTATCAGACAGAATTAAGAATCATAAAGTATCAATAAAGCACATGACAAAGATGAATTATTTAATTATTATGTAAAAATAACTATTTTAGAAATCAACATGGCAAATGCAGATCAGTCATTAAAATATATGCAGATTATGTTACTAATAAAAGTCATTCATATGATTAAAACATAATACTATATCAGTAAAATAGACAACACTGTTTCAGGAATTTTCACAGCAAAATTTCATCAAGTATCAAAAGTTCAAAATGTGCAAAATTATGCTACATTAGGAAAGATTTTTGAATCAATTTATCCATTTTTGGAGCAAGTGAAGTAATATCATTAAACGTCGATCAATTTAACCATTTTCAATAATTGATTAATCATTTGTTTTAATTTTGTTTGTACTTTTTTTGTATTTTATTTTTTTTATTATAAGGTAATGCTATAAGGAAAAATAAAAAGGGTCCATAATCTGTCGATTGTCCAAGGTTGGCATTTCTTCTTCTGCTGAATAACAGCTGTTCTTCTGGGTTTAAACAGAGTTTCTAGTTCTCTTGGATGTTATGTCTGCAGACATTAGATTCAGGTCCATATCCTTCTTCAGCTGATATCAGCTGCGGTGAAAGTTGGGGTCAAGTTGTCTGTAGGTCAGAACTCTCTGCTGAGAATCAGGTTACGTCAGACGTATGGAGAAAGTGAGGAATCCAGGTGTCATATTTCTTGAAATTATTTGGTTCTTTGATTTATTACTCCATGTTGTTTCAGACGTCCGTGATATAACACTTCTCAAAGTCCTTCATGGTGTTCACAACCAGAACCTTGGACCGGTCCGGTGGACCGAGTGGTTTGACGTAAATCCTGCAGCCTTTAACCCAAGTGTTCTCAATCTGCTTCTGCTTCCTGAGAAGCCGTGCATGTTTGGAGATTTCAGCATTCCTTCTGGTCAGATGGTCGTTCAGATAAACAGCATAACCTCTGAGATTTTCACGTTGATTCATCAGAGCTAGTTTGCGTTTTTGATTCACAAACCTGATGAGGATCGCTGGTTTATCCGTCTCCTTTCTCCTGGGGAGCAGGTGGCAGGTCTCCAAGGTGTTGAGATCCAGGGAAATCCCTTTAGACGTGAGAAATGAATGTATTTGCTGTTCCAGAGATTCTCCACTGCTCGCCGCTTCAGCACTGCTAGTGCTGATATTATTAGCAGTGCTTGCTCCTGCGTTCAGCTTCGTTCGAGGTTTGATTGGTACTCCAGTGAGAATGACATTATTCATCCTTACTTGTTGTTCCACATCGTCCAGTCTTTTCTCCAGAATGTCAACCCGGTTTTCTCAATGTTCGCTTTGAGCCCGAAATCTTCTAAACTCTTCCTTCGTCTCCGTTAGTGGCCTTAGCTTAGCAGACACTTGCTCCATAAAGGAATACAGCGTAGCTTTGATATCATCTAGAATCTTTTTAAGGTCTTTGTAGACCTGGCTTTTCTTGGGGGCCATGGTCAGCTCTCTTTTTTGGAGAAAATCAACTTTTTAAGTCATTTGAAGATAGTTGTATCCGCAGAGAACCACGCACGCGTCCTGCCATAACCCGGAACCGGTTCTCTAAGCATGTTAGCTGTACGGGAGGACACTTTGTGAATGACGGACCATGACGGACCATGCATTCATAGCATGGATTATTAAAACAGGAGACAGGGGCTCCACAGGGATTTTTAACTTTACCACTTCCTGGGAGATCAAATCTCCATCAGAACCAGAGTCAGAGTCTCAATCTCCTCTTCTGCTTCTGCATGAGTCACTAAGACCTTGGTTGAAGGCTGTGAGGGTGTGAGAAAAGGAAGATTTGAGGCACACCAGCTCCCTCATGGCTGGTCAAGCCTGACGTTTACCCGGGCAGTTGCACACAAAGTGGCCTGACTGTCCACAGTATAAACAAAGCCCCTCCACCATGCTGCGCTGTCGCCCAGCAGGTGTGAGACTGTCTGTTCCCAGCTGCATGGGCTCTGGGGGAGAAGGGGAACACAGTCTTGGAGCTCCTATGGGGGGCAGGGGAACCCCCTCAGGACGCAGTGGACAAGAGCCTGAGTTGCCGCGTTGTTCACCACCCTGTTCCCTCATCCTTCAGTCGATATGCACCGCGAGATCGATCAGCTCCTCCAGGGCCTCCGGAATCTCCCTCGCCGCCAGTTTATCTTTAACCCTTGTGCTGTCTTGGATGACCCCGCCCTTACTTTGACGTGTTCTCCCTACCATAACAAAGGTGGATAAAGGTGGACAAATTTTATGTAATCCATTTAACCAGTGAAGATCACAAATCATTGAAAAAAAAAAGGTTCAAAGCACTGTCTAGTGGGTCTAGATGACCCAACTTCCAACGGTAAAGTGCCTAGGATAGCACAAGGGTTAAGAATGCCGGACAGACCCTGAAGAAAGACATCCACCAAAGCTTCTTCTGACCAGTGAGTGCTGACAGCCAGAATTCGGAAATCCACAGCAAAGTCCGAGATGCTGCGAGCCTTTTGTTGGAGGCGGAGGAGTTCAGAAGCGGCAGCTCGGTGAGGCATCGTGGGATCAAACACCGTTAGGAGTTGGACAGAAAACACTCGAAAAGAGCGACTCAGCTCTGCTCAGCGCTCCCACTCTGCCGGACCCCAACCCTTGGCTCTTCCAGTCAAGTAGCTTAGAGCAAACACCACCTTGCTCTGTTCAGAGGGAAACTCATTCGTAGTAAAATCAAAGTGCAAGCAACAGGAGGGGAGAAATGCTCGGCAATCCTCAGGCGTGCCTTCAAACGGCTCGGGATGACCCAGTCGGGTCTGACGGGGTGCAGACGAGGAAATGTGCTCCAGCTTAGAGAGGCTCGTGGAGTTGTTGCATGACGGGCATAAATCTTTGCATCTCCTGCGCCAGATCCAACAGCTCCTCACCGACGGCAGAGTCTCCTTCGGTGGAATGACCAGGTAAGTCTGTTACATGTGATCTTCCTGCTGGGTTGATCATGGTCAGATCGTAATGTGACGGGGGATCAGGGGAGACAACCCAGGACCCGGAAGAAATGACACAGATCCGAAATCCAAGTAGAAGGCTTTAATGCCAAGAGCACAACCAACTTTTGAAAATCATAGCCTTATTTGTGTTTCCAGTCATTTGAGGCATTATTTTAGATGATGATGATACTGGTCAGACTTTGTTTTTTACTTGGATTTGGAGCATGGACTTTGTCTGTATTTTGGAGCAAAGTCTCAGTTCATGTGGAACTGTGCGTCCCTCTCTCCTCCTCCTCTGGGTGTCTCAAAAGTACCGGACAAAGAGGCATCGCATTTGTTACCTACTCCTAAACAGGGCAGCAGTTCTGTAAGAGAATTTTATATTGAACTCAGAACTGTGGCAAATGATTCAAAGTGGGATAAGCAGGCCCTGTTGAACTAACAGTCCGTGAGCTCTCTATCGGGTTGGATGCGCTGATAGATCTTGCTTTCTGGATTGACAGGGGGATGAGGGATCATTAGTCAGAGAAGTGTCGAAAGACTCATGCCTTTTTCTCCCATATTAACCTAGTGCTCTATCCTTTAGAGTTATTGATGACAGACGGGACCAGGAGGAACATATGCCACTGGAAAGAACCCAGTTCTCTGTCCAGGAGAGAGAGGAAGGCTGAAGAAGAGAGCATGTTTCTACTGTTCTAATAAAGGATCAGAACTGTCCATTGAACTGTCCAAAGAACAGGCTCAGCAAGCAAATGAACACTGTTGCTGAGATGCACTGCCATCACTAACTCTGTCTCCCTGACTTCAGCTGTTTTTCATGCCAGTGACTCTGCCTATTTACATTTGCTCTGGAGTCGATGTTAACTTCATCAACTGGGACTTGGTAAAGAGACTTAGAATTCCCATTGAACCCCTCCATAAAATCCAAAAGATGGAGCCATCAATTATCATGTCATCCATCTCACTACCTTTGGAACTACACCTATAAAAGTGCAGACTGCGAATCACTATGACATGGTTTCTTTTTAGGTGATCCGCTCACTTTTGCTACCTGTGATTTTCAATCATACCTGGGTCAAGAAACACAACCTCCACATCAATTGTCACAATGGCAAAAATAATGGTGGTTCCCATCATGTCACTTGTCATTCACCCCAAAGTCTGCTGTTTTCCTTGTTTGAGCCAGGGAGACAAGCAATGCAGAAGTACATTGACAAGTGTGTGTGTGTGTGTGTGTGTGTGTGTGTGTGTGTGTGTGTGTGTGTGTGTGTGTGTGTGGGAGGGGGGGGGGAGTGTTGCATGTGTGCATGTGTGTGTGTGCTGCCCTGTGATGAACTGGCGACCTGTTCAGGGTGTACCCCACCTTTTACCCAGCAGCCCTTTTACCCCTCAAAAGGGACTCAGTGGGTTCTAAAGACAGCGGGGGAATCCTTCTCCAACGGAAGGTCCCACAGCTGTAAAAACCACTGCCACCATGTAGCAGTTGCATTCTGGGTTTAAACATCTCCTGCTGGCCTTGATAGTCAGACTAGTTTAAGACTTGCTAAAACTGCTTTTTGCAGATTATTGCCTGCATCAGTAAACAAATATGTACCATAAAAAATTTGAAAACACTGGAAAGTATAAAGTTCCCTTTAAGCTTGTTTTTCATTGTGCTCAAAAGCTTTCTTCTTTTCCCAGTTTGGTGCATGATAACCTGAATAAATGTGCCCAAACTATGAAGTCTACAAATCAGGCTCAGACATTTGGTTGGAAATTTGTTTAAACGTAAATGTAATTTTTGAAATCACAAATCTGATAACATATTGACATCCAACTTTAACTGCATTATCTGTCAGCCTTTAGTCAACTAAAGTGAAAGGCTTTATGGTGATTTGAATGCTGTGCGTTGCAATGAGTTTATTGCAACTCCTCCATAATATTCAATCCCAACAAAATGGAGCCTATTGTGTCCTGACATTAGATTTCAACTGTGCAGATTTTATATCGGCCTTTAGGAAGTCACTGGTATCTAATAAACAGCAGACATACCTACACACTTTACACAAGTTCAAGGAGGCAATGAAAGAAAGAAAAAGGACAGATTATGCTGGGGAAGGAAATGAGACTCCCTCAGTCAAACCCACCCAGGCAACACACATAGCTAAAAACAAGAACATGGTGGTGTACACACACACTCACACACACACACATCACAGAAAGGGTGGTGGAGCCTTGCTCCTAAAATACCACGTTCACCCACTCCAGCTCGATCTGTGGAGAAAGATAAAAGCGAGCAGTAATTTTGGGAACATTAGTGCTGCTTTCGTTTGGTTTCTGTTGACTTGCTGATAAGGCCAGAACACAGAATAACATCCTACCCTCCCTCCACCACTAACCCCCACTTCCAAACACCCCCCCCTATTTATTCCTGCCATTCTTCTTCGTTTAACAGTGTTCAACACTCACCTCAAAAAGCAAAAGCTTCAGCTCTGCAGTGGGGCTGGCCTGTTAGAACTGAACAGAGAGTAAAGCTGTGAGTCCATCATTATAAGTGATGAGAAATTATAGGTGGAGGGGGCTGTCTATTGTTGGCTTTATGTGAGGCCCAAATAAAAATATGAACTCAGAGAGAGAAAGATCCTAAACAAGATGCAAAGGGTTTTTAAGTGCAAACAGGGTCAATATTGGACTGAAGTAGGGGCATTAGCCTCCAGCTGCTACATGTAGAGCCGGTGACTCACGTCTGCAGATCATGAAAAAACAATCCATCTGAAACAACGGCCCCTTTTGGTACGGCTGTTTGATCGAAAACACAAAAGAAGTACTTAAGAAACAAAAGCTTGTGTTTGTAGTTTAGTGTTTGTCGCCAAAACAGCACTTTTCTACAGACAAAGGCAGCAACTCCCACACGGCTGCTGGCCAAACCCTCCACCCACTCTCAATCCACTCTGCAAACCCACCACTGCAATCCAAAATGCTTCACAGCCACTTATGCCATCATACATAGTCATACATGCACAGTGACGGTCCATCACCGGCCCGTAGCAGCCCCAGCCTGATTATGGGCAGCGGTAATGGGATAAGTAGCCTGTAGAAGCACAGGCGGCTTCATTGGCAAAACCAGGAAAAACACAGCCCGGTCAACTCTAGAAGACCCAAGCAAAAACAATGTCACTTTTCCAATCTGTAAGCCCACCTAATACACAATCTAAAACTCTGGAAAGAGGCTGTATGAAAACTATGGTTATTTTTCTAAGGTAATGGCAATTACAATAATGAAAATATATCTGACTGCTGTGACAAAACATCCACTGAATCAAGCAGCAATGATTTGCTCAACATACATATGAAAACTCATCTTGTGTGTTCAATAAATATCTGTCTTCAAAATATACACAATCTACAAAAAACTGTGACAATTGCAAAGAAAATGTTGATGGTATTTTTCTGTTTCTTTGTATCAAGAAATGACAGAGATAATTATGTTTTTAAGAAGCTTCTGAATGCAAGTGTAGCTGCGTTGCCCCATGTTGGGTGACTCTGGGTTATTACAGGGCTTTAGCTAAAACAGTGTCTGAACAGACATTCTGGCATTCAAATCAACAAGAGAACACAAAAGGCTTGACTTAAGCTGCACAGAACTTGCACAATTGGTGGCTGACTATACTTTTTTGCCCCACTGTAGAAACTCATTTTTAGATCAGGCAAAATATGATGTAACATTTTTATGAAGCAGAGAATGTTTCATTAGTTCTAAAATAAGAACATTTACACATCAAGTCTACGGTTGGCCCCAAAACAAGACCCAGCACCTCACTGCTTGTTCTTCAGCACTAGGGGTTGGTTTCAGCGATGAAGCATCTCAGATGTGTCCTGAGTGTCACCATGACTGCAGCTCACCACTCCACCGGAGGGAGGGCTATAGGTTGGTGCCCGTGTTCAGCAGCCATCTGTGTGTGAATGTGTTTGTGTGCATGAGTGGGTGGGACTGTGTGTGAGTGGGTGAATGGGTCAGTGAAGCACTCTGGGCCTTCTGCACCTTGAGACAAGCTTGTTTGTACACTGTCTATTTTTTAATTCATGCATGAAAACAAATCCAATTTTAAAACATGAGGACAATAGCATCGAAAAGACGAGTGTGAAACGGCAAATGTCTTTTTCAGAATGCATTCGGGTTAATATTATAATTACTATAGCCAACTACAAGGACACAGGCACATTAGCCTAACATCTATGTCTGTCATTAAAATAGATGCAATTCCTAGTCATGTATCATTGCATGACCACATGACTACACTTTAAAGCAGTATCACTAGAAAGTGGTTCTGGTTTGACAGGTAGCTTAAGCTTAACAGGGACTAGTTATTTTGGAAATATAGTTAGGACTGTTTGGTCAACTAAGCAAAAACGTCATGGAGAAAACATCAGCTATGAAGTGCTAGAAATGTATTTAAAAACCTTTTAAAAGAATTTTTCTCCAAAGAGTTTTCACCAAAACAATATGATTTTACCTTGGTTTCAAATAAAGAGGTGGTACTTTTATTCTAAAGTATTTATAGAGTAAAAGTACTTGTTTGAATTCTGCATCAGTGAAACACTTACCGGTAGGCTACGTGAATCAGTCTTTCTTCAAATGATTCACTTTTTTCCTGAGATATTAAAAGAAAGACTGAAGAAACATTTTTATTTTTTGTCTGTCATTCATTCTAAACAGTTTCACGACAATCAAACGTAACTGGCCTTGTTTTTCCTTTAGCTGAGTCATCACTTAGAGTTTCCTTTTTTCTAATAAATGCTGCCTTTGCTGAGTAAATACAGAGTATATGTTACCCATCATGGTTAAATAAAAACAAAACCCGCCCCTTTTTTAAACTTCTGTGTGAGGAGAGTGGCGGTCAGCTGCACTTTAAATTGGGCTCTAGCTTCACTGACTTCTCTTCCCATTATTACCTTGGTAAACCACCTTCATCTTCATAACCCTTTCCTCTGTGCATGTCCACACACATACACACACTCACCAGTCCTGATGCAAAGAACACCACCAGCAGTGCGAAGCAGGTTCCCATGACGATCAGCAGCAGGAACACAAAAAGCGGGTGCTGCTGGCTCTTTCTGTAGTAGGACTCATACAGCCAGTCCTGAGGCTTTTCGTTCTCCACACACTCCTCAGCCTGGAATCTGAGGCACCTGTCTCCCAGGCTCTCAGGCCCCTCAGACCCATCCCCTCCATCGCTCTTTTCCAGCAGGTAGCATCCGCGGGTCCATAGAGCCTCCTGCCACATGGGTAGCTTCCTCTCGGGTGGATGTTGTACTGGTTTCAAACAAAAAGACATGTGTGTAGAATGAAGTAGTGTGTCCTCTTCCTCACCTTCAAACATCCAACCCCCTCTTTTAAGGAAGTTTGCTTTGAAGCTGTGACTGATAATGGACAGCTGGAAAACCAACCTTTTAGCCTTTAAATCCTCTGTCACCACTTCAACCTGGAGATGACGATCTGAGTCAAGAAAGAGAAAAGAGGATCTTCCTCTTGTTTCTATAGACTGGACTCAACAGAGAGAAGACAAGACTTGGACTCCTCTTCTTCTTACTGCTCTTTAAACGGACAAGAAGGACAGAGAGGTGGAGGCTTCTGCCGACTGCTCTGAGCTGCAGCGAGGCAATGTGCTTCTGTGGTGAGGTGCAGAGGAGGACTGCCAAAGACAACTAGGGAGGGAGTATGAAAGAGAGGGAGTAAAAGGGAGGGAGACTGTGAAGTGAAGAGAGACCTTTTAGGTTAGAATGTGCTGGACCTCCAAATTAATGACAAAACACTGTAAGACTGTCCTGGTGTATGCTGGTGAAAACGGGAAGTCACTGAAGCTTCAAAGGAAAATAAGTTTGTGTCATTATGAGTTTATAATAAAGAGGATGAAATTGAGATATACGAGCTGTGACAGCTGAGCTAAAACAAGAGGAGCTGCAGATCATGGAAATGACAAAAATAAAATGCTGCCCCAGCAGCCAGACAAAAAGACAGACAGAAAAAACACACGGGGGAGAAGGGAGGAAGAGGATGGAGAAGAAACAAAGTCAGGAAGGAAGAACCCTCAGGAGGGAGAGAGACTGCGTGGGAGGAAGACACATTTAAGCTTCAAATGGGGGGGGGGGGGGGGGGTGATGAGTGAAAGTTTGGAAGTGTTACTATCTGTGTGCTCCTGTGGAGGGACTAAAAATAGAATCTGAGAACCAAAATTCCTCTCTTGCTCCCATTTTTAAAATCTTTTTTGCCTGTGTCTCACCATGCTCTTTCTCCTCTCGCCTTTTTATGCAGCATGTGATGCACTGCAAGGTGTAAAAATGTCACTGCAATGTGCTAGATCCACAGTTTCCTTTCACACTGACCGTGAAGAGCTTGTGAGCAGGGTCCAAGCATGCTGCAGGCAACAACAAACAACCACTTACAGCTGAAGCCTATTTGAATGAAAACAAAGGCTTTTTATTTTTGGATCAAACATTATGTAATTAGAAGGAAAGTTAAAGTACCAGAAGGAGATTGTTCTAATAATAATTTAGTGGGCAAACTGGTGACCGTTTTTCATAGATTTTTGGCCAGAAGGGGGGGCCAAGTCTGGGTCTCCCTGTGCCTGTCCCCAGCCTGGATAAAATACAACGTTGTGTCAGGAAGGACATCTAGCATAATACCTGTCATAATTCTCTGTCAAACCAGCCATGTGATTGGCTGTGGGGACCCTTGACGGGACGTGGAGTAAAGTGAACAACAAGTTTAGCTCACAGTAATGCTTTGTCACGTGTTACAAACCGACCCAGATAATCTCTTCTGCAACAACCAACTTTCTTGAAATTCTCCTGTGGGTGATTATCTTAGGGGGGCTTGACCCTGCACAGCCATTGATTGTACTTTGTCTGAAATGATGTGAGGGGGGACAGAAGGCTGCTGGACAAAAACTTTATGCAGATATGACAGAAAAGTATCCTGTAGAAATTCTAAAACTATACTGAAGCAGTTGAAGGATAGAAACAGTGCAGAACAAAGGCAGAAAAAGGAAAATTGAAGCTTTTTTGTGCATAAGCAATAGCGCCTCAGCAGAGAAAACTGCTGTTTTAATATTAACAATAACAATAATAAAACTATTCGAAATATTTATTTGTGCTCCTTCCTATGGGGTCATCTGGACAAGGGTTAAATTACCACCCTTCCAAAGTCTTCTGCCCCCCCTATATGTTCTACGGCTTCTACACTGCGATCACGTGAAATCGGAAATCAGAAATCGGGCTCGACCACTTAGTTTCAAACTCAATCAAAATTGGATGTTGTCTCCTGATCAGTGATTAGATTTTTAAAAATAATTAATTTTGATCAGTGCTGTATATTTCAAGTGCCTCATTTCAGATAAATGTCCTAGTAGAAGTCTGCATCAACAGATAACAACTTTTACTGCCGCATTTTAAGCTGGAGGCTAATGGCTAACAAAAACAGCTTGTTAAAGTTAGCAAGATGTTCACAGACTCAGACTTCAAAAACTCTTAATGAATGTCAAAAACTGACGACCAGTGTATTTATTGGTTTGTCTTAATGCAATGAATGACCTGCAGGGCATTTCAACAGAAAGAAGATCGGATTTCTGTTTCTTTAATGAGAACAGTGTTCTCCTGCCGCCGACAGAGAGATGGAGGGGAAAGGCCGCAGAGTGCAGGTCCCAGGAAAACATAATTAAGAAAAACTCAATAAATCCATAATCTCTCAAAGCCAACCAAAACTAATCAGTGGTTGCATTAATAAGAGCTAGTCGTGAAAATTCATCATTTATGCTACAACAATTATGGGAGAAAGTCATTGTTTTTCATTTCAAAAATGTTCTGAAGATCCTTAGGCTGCAGTCACCAAACTTTCTCACATGAATAAATTTCACCTTACTGTCTGCCATGCTGCAGCAAAGATATTTGGAGAAAATTACTTCTGTTTTTTAAGAATTCTTCATGTTAACATAGATTATTATTGATCAAAAAGACTTACAGTTCTAAAGCAGGAGTGCTCACATCATTTTGGTATGCAAGCTACATTTTGATCAACAAGCACAATTGGCACTGCCACATCCACCACTACGGCTTTCCTCTGTTCTTTATCCACCACTACAATGTCTGGCTGGTTCGCCATTACCATTCTATCAGTCTGGATCTGGAAGTCTTTGCCCTCTCATTCTCTACCACCTTCGGGGGTGTTTCCCATTTTGACCTTGGGGTTTCCAGTCCATACTCTGCGCACATGTTCCTGTATATCATTCCAGCCACTTGATTGTGGCGCTCCATGTATGCTTTACCTGCCAGCATCTTACACCCTGCTGTTATGTGCTGGATTGTTTCAGGCGCCTCTTTGCACAGCCTACACCTTGGGTGTTGTCTGGTGTCGTAGATCTTAGCCTCTATCGCTCTGGTGCTCGGGGCTTGTTCCTGAGCTGCCAGGATGAGTGCTTCAGTGCTGTCCTGTAGGCCAGTCCTGTCTAGCCATTGGTAGGACTTCTTGATATCAGCCACTTCACTTATGGTCCGGTGGTACATCCCATGCAGGGTTTTGTCCTCCCATGAGGATCCTGGATATTGGCTTCTACGCTCACTAGTCCTCGGCCTCCTTCCTTGCGGCTAGCATACAGTCTCAGGGTGCTGGATTTGGGATGGAACCCTCCATGCATGATGAAAAGCTTTCGTGTTTTAACATCCGTAGTCTGTATCTCTTTCTTTGGCCATCTTATTATTATTCCTGCAGGGTATCTGATAACTGGCAGTGCGTAGCTGTTTAGTGCGTAGCCAGTCAAGTGGAGCAATGGTGTGACCCTGAGACGAAGATGGCCGCAGATGTTGCAGGTGTGGTCACAGCTCTCCTTCTTTACTCCTTGTTTATTGAGTTTATACCATCTAGACCTTAAAAATGCTTACGACAAGATTCAGCTACAACTTTCCTTTCATGGAAAGATGCATTTCAGCAGAATGGACAAAGAAGACACAAACAACTATGTCAAGCCAAGCATTGGATATGGGAAGCATCTGCTAGCTATGACTCTTGTTTATCCACCCATCTACCATAAAAAACGAAAAAACATCAAGACAACTTCACGTCTACAATGGACTAATGCTCTTATCATCACGATCTGTTTGACATTATCTGGAGACATACATCCATGCCCAGGACTGCGCCACGTCACACCGAGGGAAGGCCCCGTGGAGAAGCGCGCAACTACGGCCCTACTACCTGGTGTTGCTGCGGATTGGGTGCTGGGGAACCTTGCTGGTACAGTGGTGGATCAGCACACGCTGGGTGCGCATGACGGAGCGGGTGTGCGGTGCGCCCTAGCTGGATGCCCTCGATCAAGCCAGCGGAGCGGCGTCTTCGCGGGACCATCGACTGGACCCGGAGTTTTCGGCAGGGACTGGGATGTATGCAAGATCAACGGAGCCCCAGACTACCACGTTAAAGGAGCACACTTCCAGCACCTCCACAGTGACGCAGAATGTAAACAGAAAACGGCTGAACCCAGGGATTGCAAATAACAAGAAGTGGGCGGTGTTTCAAACTGTCAATCATTCGCAGACAGTGTGGGACCCTAAAGCCAAACCAAAGGGGATTCTAAGTGGACACCTGAACATAAGAAGCTTCCTTTCTAAAGGTGAGCAAATACAGCATCTGTTACTGGACTCGAACCTGGACTTTCTCTGTTTATCTGAATCCTGGCTCAATCAGAATTCCCCATCAGCAGCTCTGAATATTCCTGGTTATAACATCTACAGAAAAGACAGGGAGGGATCTAAAAAGGGGGGTGGAGTCTTGATTTACATAAAAAGCACATTGCAGTGCCACAAAATTCAATGGTCAAACCATGTTCAGTTGGAATGTTTGGGGCTCACAATCTCCCTTTCACCACAAATGTCCTTATTAACATTAACAGTGATTAACATTCCAACTGCAGACCCATTAGCATTCTTCCGACAGTGTCATGTAACATCCTTGTTGTTATCTACAGACCTCCATCAGCAGATAACAGATTTTATGAACACTTTGAGAAGTTGTTAAAAGAAAGCAACTGTGACAAAGAAATTATTATTATGGGTGATTTCAACATTGACTGGGAGGACAAATCCTCAAGGAAAAAACTCAAGCAAATCACTGACAGGTTTAATTTAACACAAATCATCCGTGGCCCAACAAGAATACCGTAACTAATTCTACCATGACGCAAATCGATCTCATATTTACCAACAGACCAGAAAGAATTGCAAAATCATTTAACATGTTAACCGGTTTATCAAACCACAATTTAACTCTCCTCTCTAGAAAACTCACTAAAAAGCGTTTCCATTCTTGTGCTGGAGTCAAAGAAATTATTACAATACCTAAAAATAAATATCAAAACTTTGTAGATGAAGCCAATCAAATTCAGTGGGACAACATTTTACCATCAGTTGACACTGAAAATGATGGCAAAATATTCCTTAAAACAATTGAGAGAATAATTACTGAATTCACACAAAAAATCAAGCAGAAACCATACGAAAACACTGTTCCATGGATGAGCTCTGACATCATAAAACTTATGAAAGAATGAGACCAAGCCTTAAAAAAAGCAAATAAAACTAAATTAACCCATGACAGAGGTCTTTTTACCATACTGAGAAATAAGGTGGTAAGATCATTAAGGAAAGCAAAAGCAGATTTCTTCCTCACAATAATTGAAAAATCACATGGAAACTCTAAAATAATCTGGAACCAGATAAGAAAAATTACAGGTGATCGCCCCAAAGAACAAAACATTCTAGAAATTAAAATAAACAGACAACTAACAAACAATGTTCAAGTCATTGAGAGGCATTTAACCATTATTTCATTGATTCTGTGGCCAACATAGCAAGCTGTTTCACGCCTGTGGAAACCTACAAATTTTCAATAGACGCAAGTCAACCAACATTTAGCTTCACAAACATCACAGAATCCGATGTATCACAGACCATCAATTTATTCAAACCATCCAGATGTAAAGACATTTTTGGCTTGGACACAGTGATGCTCGAGGACCTCTGTTCATCACTGACACGCCCCATTACCAAAATGATCAATCTATCCCTCTCACAAAAAACATTCCCGAGCACTTGGAAACCAGCCATTGTCTCTCCCATTTTTAAGAGTGGAGACCTTCATTCCATGTCCAACTGCAGACACATTAGCATTCTTCCGACAGTGTCAAAGATTGCAGAAAAGCTGGTAGCTAAACAAATTATAAACCACCACAACACCACACCCTATTCTCTCCATCCTATGCAGTTTGGCTTTAGAGGCAATTACTCCACGGAGACCGCTACCTGTTTTTTCACTGAAAATATCAGGATTTGCTGGACCGAGGGGGTGTTGTAGGTGCTGTTTTCCTGGATCTTAAGAAGGCTTTTGACACTGTTTATCACAAAATCTTACTGTCAAAATTATGCAATTTTAACTTTTCTTCTGATGCACTGCAATAGATTGACTCATACCTCACTGACCGCTCCCAACTTGTCAAAGTCCAGTCTTTAAATCTGCAGCTCTCAGTCTACCAACTGGTATTCCACAAGGATCAATTTTGGGACCTTTGCTATTTTCACTGTACATTAATGACCTTCTATCCAGATGTCCTAATGTTTCTGTGCAGATGTATGCTGATGACACTGTAGTATATGCTCATGGCAGTAATTCCTCTCAGGCGGCTGAGAGGCTCACCAATGCCATGGTTAACATCACAGCTTGGTTGAAATATTCCTGTTTGCAGCTAAACACATCTAAAACTGTTGCAATGTTCTTCACCAAGTCCAATATTAATCTTACTGCTGAACCAGATGTTTTTGTTTCAGGAGAAAGGCTACAGATTGTATCAGAATACAAATATCTGGGTGTTTCATTTGGATTCAAAGCTGTCTTTCAAATCTCACATCAAAAGGGTCTGCAACAGAATCAAATTCAACCTCAGTAATTCTAGACACATTCGCCATCAGAAATCAGAAATCAGAAATCAGAAAGCCTTTATTGTCATTGTTACACAAGAAACTTGTGACAACGAGATTTCCGGTGCTCTCCAGCTGCTTAAACAAGAAAAATAGATAATCTTCTAAAGAACAATAAAATTGTGTTTGACAGAAAATATACATATGTACAAAGCTACATAACTATTTTAAATTGCATTATATTGCACTGGGAATTGTTAATATTGCACATTAGTTTCAGATATTGCACGAAGTTACAGCTTTTTGTGGGATTCACATTTATTTATGAGGTTGACTGCTCTGGGAAAAAAACTGTTCTTTAGTCTATTTGTGCGAGCCTTGTGGGATCTGTACCGTCGGCCTGACGGTAGCAGTTGAAACAGGTGGTGGTTGAGATGGTGGGAGTCCTTGATGATTTGCCTGGCTCTGCTCGTATAGCGAGAGCCAGCAATGTCCTCTAGGCTGGGCAGGGGGGAGCCGGTGATTTTCTGGGCCGTGTTGATCACCCTCTGCAGCGCCTTCCTGTCTGCGGCCGAGGATCCTGCATACCAGGCTGTTATGCAGTACGTGAGGATGCTCTCAATGGTGGCTCTGTAGAAGGTCACCAGCAGCTTCTTCTCCAGGTTGTTCCTCCTGAGTATTCTCAGAAAGTGGAGACGCTGCTGGGCCTTCCCTACTGCCGCAGTGGTGTTTGCAGTCCAGGAGAGGTCCTCTGTGATCAGCACACCTAGGTAGCGGATAGAGTGAACCCTGTCCACGCTTACCCCATTTATATAAAGCGGGGGCGGGTCCACTCTCCCCTTTCTGAAGTCCAGTATTATTTCTTTGGTTTTGGTGGTGTTCAGGTGGAGGTTGTTTCCTGAACACCACTTTTCCAGTCTGCTGACTTCATCCCTGTAGAGCAGTGTTTTTCAACCTTTTTTGAGCCACGGCACACTTTAACCTTAAAAAAAATCCCGCGGCACACCAGCATCCCAAAAAAAAAAAAAAAAAAAAGGAGAAACTCATAGTCTGTATTGATCTACAGTCCCTCCACAATCTCACATGCATTTTCGTGAAATTTGTGGCAGAAAAAGCTGAAAGCTGCAGCTGTTTTTTTTCTAAAAGATGTAATAAAAGTTAAGTTAGAAGATTTAAAAACAGTTTGAGGTGTGTTCGTTGGTTATAAGACGTTTAACAACAGATCTCCTTGTGCGCGGTCGCTTTACCCCAATGCATCATGGGAGATGTAGTGCGTAAAACGGCCGGAGATCGCTTTTCAGAGCTTCATTGTTTTGTTTACTTGTTCCACGGTCTGACACCGGATTCTGTGGAAAGCTACACCGCTAAAGACGAGCTTTAGCTGGTCTTTTAGTTAAAACTGAGCGACTTTACGAGCTAAATCGGGACAAGGAAGTTAAGATTTTAACCACTTCTGATTGGTCAGACTGATGACATGTGATTAAGCCCCCCAAGAATGATTGGTGGAGACAGTTAAGGGGCGGGACTTTCCCTAAATACAGCCGAAGCTGCAGCTAAATCGCGGTACAATCATTCTGATCAAAATGTCTTTAATAAAATAAAATGAACACAAAGAAAAAAGTATTTAACGATCTTTCATATTCCTAACTACTCAGTGTTTTATCAGGGCCTGTTTGGATGAACACAGAGCTGAAATCCTGGAGATGGGAAATGTTTTTAGATCAGTGAATGAGGGCAATTTCTCACGGCACACTTGACCATCTCCCACGGCACACTAGTGTGCCGCGGCACACTGGTTGAAAAACACTGCTGTAGAGAGTCTCATCTTCCCCTGAGATGAGCCCGACCACAGCGGTGTCATCAGCAAATTTGATGATTGTGTTGCAGGGGTGGGTCTGCGTGCAATCCGATGTGTAGAGCGTGAAGAGGAGTGGGCTCAGTACACATCCTTGTGGTGATCCTGTGCTGATGGTGATGGTGGATGAAAGGTGGGGTCCAAGAAAGTCTTTAATCCATAAGCAGATGGGGGAAGAAAGGCCCAGGTGAAGCTAACCCACATGTGGAGAACAAAGCGAAAGAACAAAGATCTACCACCTGTGGTGAAAGATCCTGCCGATTGTGGCAGACCACCTGGGGATTCATTTGGTGGCCGGAACATGTCCGTCTATGAAGAACCCCCCCCCCCCTGGACATTTGGAGTGGAAAATGGATGCTGTGATTCCAAATATGGACTGAAGGAAGTGGGCAGGCTTTTCTGCCGGCCAATCCGAGCATCCAGAGGAGGAGTTTGGTGGCCATGTTGTTTTCTGGAGGAGGGGGCTGAATCCACAGGTTAAAACAGCTGGACGGAGAGAATTCCTTTGTCTCTCAACAGGCTGGCAAGTTAAGACGCATTAACTTGGCGCTTTGGCAGCTCTGGAAACTTTTGAGAACCCGGACGTCCGTTTTGGATTTTTGTTTTACAATGTGTTAGAAATATTGTTAGGGAAATAAATTTTGTTTATCTTTAATCCGATCGAAATCAGTGGTTTCCTTTTTCCTCGACTTTTTGAACATGCAAGGAAAGTATCTACAAAGTGAATAGATATTTTTTCCTTCACTGTGGACATGTGCATCCGAGTGTATCCAAACCAAAAACCCTGGATGACCAGAGAGGTTCAGCGACTGCTGCGGGAAAGGAACACAGCATTCAGGTCCGGTGACATGAACCTGTACAGCTCTGCCAGAGCTCTGCCAACCTGAAGAGAGGCATCCAACAGGCCAAACTGGACTACAAACAGAGGATTGAGGACAACCTCAGCACAAACAACACATGGCGGGTGTGGCAAGGGATCCAACATCTAACCAAGTACAGACAAAACCTTGTTGCTGTTTATGGAGACCCTTCACTGGAAGATGAGCTTAACCTCTTCTTTGCCTGCTTCGAGGTGGAGCCACCAGAGACAGCTGCATTACAGGCATCAGCAAACAACGGCCCCTCCCTCAATGTGGAGAAACATGAGGTGAGGCACACGCTGAGATCGGTGAACCCGAGGAAGTCTGTCTGACCTGTTGGCATCACTGGTTGGCATCACTGGTTGGGTACTGCAATTGGTCCTTACATCAGTCCATTGTCCCACCCTGCCTCAAATCCTCAACTATTATCCACAATCAGAAGCTTTAAAGACTACAGACCCGTTGACTTGACCCCGATTATTATGAAATGCTTTGAGACATTGGTACGTAGTCACATTACCTCATGCCTTACATCAACACAGGACAGTTACAAGTTTGCATACAAGGCGAAAAGGTCCACAGAAGATGCCATCACCACCACTCTCCACACTGCTTTGTCCCATCTGGAGCAGCCGGGGAGCTACGTGAGGCTGCTGTTTGTGGATTTCAGTTCCGCCTTTAACACCATCCTTCCTCACAGACTTGTTTCCAAAGTAGAGGCCCTCGGACTCTCCGCCTCCAGATGCCTCTGGATTTTGGACTTCTTGAAAGCCCGCCCCCAGAGGGTTAGAGTAGGGTCCCACATGTCGACACCTCTCACCCTCAGTACTGGCTCCTCACAGGGCTGTGTGCTGAGGTCCCTGCTCTACAGCCTCTACACACAAGACTGCACCTCCACCCACCCCAGCAATACCATCATTAGCCGCGGTTACATGGGCAGAATATCTTGATCGGATCAATGGTCGAGTTAAAATTCACCCGTGCACATGGGCACAGAAAACCTTTTTCCGATTAGAACAAACGTTCCCATGGCTTACACTTTCGGTCGGAATGAATAATTTGGGCATGCGCAGTAGTGTAAAAACTCCCGGATGAGGAAATAGGTCAGGTTGTAAAGAAACCCCTGCCACAGACAGACAGCATGTGCAGCAGCTCCGTAATACGAGACAATCTTCCAAACGTGCTTTTATTAATGTTGTGAATATTATGAAGCGCCTGTTTGCTCATCATTTTATTTAATCCGTGTGGTCCGTGCTTTTTTGTGGAAGATCGGAGCTGGAAGGGTGAGGACAGACTATAAACAGGGGCTAACAGCATTAGCCTTGATGGACACAAAATCCAGGACCATGCGAGAAACGCAGCAATCTGCATCTTGGCTGCACGTAAATGTGTGGGAATAACATCAGCCTTTATTTTGTCGGGAGACAACTGGAAACACAAATCCACGTGATTGTTTGAACAGTTTCTAAGGACTGAGTGTAGCAAATTGATTTTTTTATGAACATTCTCAAACCTTCAGTGATTGTTTAATTTTGAAATTATTTTATTTTGAGTTAACACATTATATAAATAAATATTTTGTTAATCTTCTAATTATTCTACAAGAAAAATTTGTTCCACACGGTTACCAGTTGCGCAGGAAAGGCAATTAGTGGGACACACCCTGCTTTCACCATGCGGCCTCTGCCCCTCCCTTACTAGTTGGAGTGAGCAGTCTGAGCTGGTGAGTCGCGTTTTCTGCAGTCTCCCAGTGTTTTTAGTTAGCTGTTAAAAAAAACGGGTATTAGTTTCTTAAATATGTTTAAAAATGGATGCAGTTGACACGAAACGGCTCTAGAATAATTTACATTTACTTTTAAATATATTTTTGTGTCTTTTGGTGCCGGTTTTGATCGCGCTTTTTCCCTTTGATCAGGGAGCTGTAGTTGTGATGTCTACTGATGCCATTTTCTTTTGTGCTGTTTTAAATGTTAGTTTCCGCCATTTTGTCTTATTCTGTTTAATACTGTTTTATTTTAAATGCTGTATTTACCAAATATGTGTTTTCTTTTTGTTATTGTTCGGCATTGTGTCTGAGTATATTTTATTCTGAAAATTGTACATTTATTGAACCTTTTGGATGAATGTAAGCATTCCAGTTGGAGTGAGCAGTCTGAGCTAGGAGCTGCAGTTGTGATGTCCACTGATGCCATTTTCTTTTGTGCTGTTTTAAAGGCAGAATTAAAGACACAGTGTCCAGAGTTGAGTCTCACGCTCCTTATTGTGCATCAGCGACCAAACTGCACCTGTTACATAAAACTGGTGCCGTGACCCGGATCCCCTGATCAGCCGCCGCCGATCGCCAAGGTTCTGCTGTGTGCTCGTGACACCCGGAGTTCAAGTTGGTTGACAAATGGGTCTGTGGACTTCAGTTGTGGTCGCCATTTTATCAAGTCATTTTGAGTAGACATAAAGTTTGAGCTACATAACCTTTTGTGAATAATATTAAGACAAGACATATTTGGTTTGTGATTTGTGAATTTTGTTTCTGTTCACCATATTGCATTATACATTTTATATTTGGTTTTGCTCTTTAAGTTATGGCAGATGACAGCCAGGAAAAGTTTGCGTTTTCACCTGCTGTTGGGAGGGGAAGAGGTTAATTTAGTCTTGGGAAAACCTCTGTCAGTGACACTCCAGGGGCTATACCTAAAAAACTGTTTGGGCTAGATGATGTTCATGAGAAACACAAACCACTGTATTCTACACCCACTGATTTCAGTGAGAGTACCACAAATCAGTTACGTGAACTTATTGGTGAATTAGGAAATCAAATAGGCAAGTCCATTGCTGGCCGTCTTATGGCCAATCAGCCATCTTTCAGCTCACAGTCCCCTCACACCAAGCCATCTAGAACTGAGATGCTCAATGCAACCGCTGACCTCAAAAATGAGTCTGAATGTTAAACCTGATGTCAAAGATCCTCCCATGTATCGTGGTGACAGAACGGACAAGTTCTCCATTCAGGAGTTGATTGAAATTGTGGAAGCATACATGCACAAAAGAAATCTCCCCCAAAGTGAACAAGCAGAGGAGGTTTTAAGCCATCTTCTTGGCAGAGCGAAGAGCATTGTTAAAGTGGGGTTGAAAAGTAGCACCGCTAGCAGCACCCCAGTGCCACCAGAGACAATATACATAATTCTGAGACCCTACTTCAGTGAGACTCCAGGTTCTTGTCTACCATTGGCTGATTTTTATGCCACTCGGCCACCAGTAAAAGAAACACCAGTAGACTACTGGGTCAGGTTAAACACAGCTGCTAAAGTGGCCGACAGACACCTAAAATGCCAAGGTGGTAGGATGGATAACATGGACTCAGAAATTGCCATGATGTTTATCAGAAATTGTCCAGATCCCAACCTCACTTGTGTGTTCAAGTGTAAGCCCATAAGTAAACAATTAACACAGCCAAGTTATCTAATCCCACAAAGTCAAATGAAGCTGTTTCTGAATCAAGTGCACTGGAGAGAGTTCTTAGCATGTTGGAAAGAGTGCTGGAACGGACAAGTCAGCCCACCCCTTCTGCTGCTAGGCCGCAACCTGCCCCATTTACCCGTGATGCCCCCTGCCAAGTCTGTGGACACAGCTCACATTCGACACGTACTCACTGTATGAGGGAGAAAAGGTGCTTGGCCTGCTTAGAAGTTGGGCACCAAAGAAAAGACTGTTCAAAGCCTCCCACAGTCCAGTCGAGCAATACTCAGTATCAGGGAAACTAATGTACTCACACCTTGGAGGGGACAGTGTGAGTGTTAATGATGAAGCCCTCAAACTAGCAAACAATCTATTTATTCTGAATGTGTTCAGACCTCACCACCTAACACAACTGTACTGTTCCAAAACATAGCCAGACTTGGCAAAGCTGACAGCTTATTCTACACAAATGCACAGGTGGAGGATGTGGTTTCCCTTGAAGCTTTGCTTGACACAGGCTCAATATCATGTACTATGAGTGAAGAGGCCGAACGACTGCTAAGCAGTGCTGGCTCAGTGCCCACATCTCATGACATCTGCCCTGATGTTGTGCTTGTTGGCTGTGGTGGAGTCAAAGTCAAGCCCAAATGCATTTACGACTTAAAGATGGAAGTGTACGGCTGTACCTTTCAGGTCCCAACCCTAGTCGTCCCTGGACAGAGAGACCAGATCATCTTGGGGATGAATGTCAATAGGCACCTCCTTCAACACTTTAAACAGAGTCCACAGTTTTGGCAGGTCTTGAATAAGCCAGAGTCAACAGATGTGCCTGAGATAATGCAATTCCTTAACATGTTGTCTGGCATTAACAGGTGGAGAGGTGAAACCATCCCTGATGTTATTGAGACAGCTAAGTTGATCCAATCTGTGACTTTACTACCAAAGCAGGAACATCTTGTGTGGAGCAAGTTGCCAGCCACCTCAGCCATTTCTGAAGGCAGTGCTGTTCTGGTTGAAACGTCAAGAGGATTGGGCCATAAAAATGATGTGATCGTTTGTAGGTCTGTAGCAACCATGAATGGTGAGAGATGGATCCCAGTCTGGTTGCTAAACACGTCCAGCAAACCAGTCACCCTCTGGCACAACACGAATTTGGCAAAGGTGTCAGCCTGCATCGCTGTAGAGGATTTGGATGAGGCCCCCAACTTAAATGCAATTAAGGTGCAAAATCAGACCAAGCACAATGAACCTGCAGACCATGCCCAGAGCCCTGCCCCAACAGATTACCAAGAGGCCTTAAACAAGCTTGGACTTGGGAGTTTGGATATTGATTCCTGTGAGCTGTCCCACTATTGGAAAGGTCAGCTCCTGCAGCTCCTTCAGAAGTATGAAGCTGTCTTCTCAAAGACCAAGATTGACTGTGGGTCAGCTAAGGACATAGTTCACAGAATTCACCTGTCACCTGACACCAGACCCTTCAGGCTGCCATAGCGCCGCGTTCCACCAGGGCAATACCATAAACTAAGGCAAGTTCTAACGGAGATGGAAGAACTTGAGATAATCCGTAAGTCAAAAAGTGAGTGGGCGTCGCCACTGGTCCTTGTCTGGAAGAAGAATGGAGATCTCAGGATTTGCGTGGATTACCGCTGGTTGAATGCCATCCATCTTCCTCCGCTTATCCGGGACCGGGTCGCGGGGGCAGCAGACTGAGCAGAGATGCCCAGACTTCCCTCACCCCAGCCACTTCCTCCAGCTCCTCTGGGGGGACCCCGAGGCGTTCCCAGGCCAGCGTGTCCTGGGTCTTCCCCGGGGCCTCCGCCCAGTCGGACATGCCCGGAACACCTCTCCAGGGAGGCGTCCAGTAGGCATCCGGACTAGATGCCCGAGCCACCTCAACTGGCTCCTTTCGATGTGGAGGAGAAGCGGTTCTACTCCGAGCTCTCAGCGGGTGACAGAGCTTCTCACCCTATCTCTAAGGGAGCGCCCAGCCACCCTACGGAGGAAGCTCATTTCAGCCGCTTGTATTCGGGACCTCGTTCTTTTGGTCATGACCCATAGCTCATGACCATAGGTGAGTACTGGAACGTAGATCGACCGGTAAATTGAGAGCTTTGCTTTTCGGCTCAGCTCTCTTCACCACGACGGACCGATAAAGCGACCGCATAACTACGGACACCGCTTCGATCCGCCTGTCAATCTTACGCTCCGATCTTCCCTCACTCGTGAACAAGACCCCAAGGTATTTAAACTCCTCCACCTGGGGCAAGGACACTCCACCCACCGAGAGATGGCAAACTATCTTTCTCTGGTCAAGGACCATGGCCTCAGATTTAGCAGTGCTGACCCTCATCCCAGCCGCTTCACACTTGGCCGCAAACCACCCCAATGCCCGCTGGAGGTCCCGGTTCGATGAAGCCAACAGGACAACATCATCTGCAAAAAGCAGAGAGGAAATCCTGTGGTCCCCAAACCAGATCCCTTCCGGCCCCTGGCTCCGCCTAGAAATTCTGTCCATAAAAACTATGAACAGAACCGGTCATAAAGGGCAGCCCTGTCGGAGTCCAACGTGGACCAGGAACAGGTCTTACTTACTGCCGGCTATGCGAACCAAGCTCCTACTCCGGTCATACAGGGACCGGACAGCCCTCAGTAAGGCTTCACGGACCCCATACTCAGTGTCAGTGGGATTGAGGAGATCCTCGAAGTACTCCTTCCACCGCCCGACAATGTCCCCAGTCGAAGTCAACAGCTCCCCACCTGCACTGAAAACAGTGCCTGTGGAGAACTGCTTTCCCCTCCTGAGTCGTCGGATGGTTTGCCAGAATTTCTTCGAGGCCAACCGATAGTCCTTCTCCATGGCCTCACCGAACTCCTCCCAGGACCGAGTTTTTGCCTCCGCAACAGTCCGGGCCGCAGCTCGCTTAGACTGCCGGTACCTGTCAGCTGCCTCTGGAGTCCCACAGGCCAGCCAGGCCTGGTAGGACTCCTTCTTCAGCTTGACGGCATCCCTTACTTCCGGTGTCCACCACCGGGTTCGGGGGTTACCGCCGCGACAGGCACCAGAGACCTTGCGACCACAGCTCTGAGCAGCAGCAGAGACAATGGAGGTGGAAAACATGGTCCACTCGGACTCAATGTCCCCAACCTCCCTTGGTACCTGTTTGAAGTTCTCCCGAATGTGGGAGTTAAAGACTTCCCTGACGGAGGTCTCAGCCAGACATTCCCAGCAGACCCTCACAGTACATTTGGGTCCTCCAAGTCTTTCCGGCCTCCTTCCCCGGCAGCAAATCTTCTCACCACCAGGTAGTGATCGGTGGACAGCTCCGCCCCTCTCTTTACCCGAGTGTCCAAGACACAGAGCCGAAGGTCACCT
This sequence comes from Oryzias curvinotus, assembly GCA_023969325.1. Taxonomy (NCBI): domain Eukaryota; kingdom Metazoa; phylum Chordata; class Actinopteri; order Beloniformes; family Adrianichthyidae; genus Oryzias; species Oryzias curvinotus. The sequence continues at coordinate 5,352,407 of CM043716.1, read as the reverse complement.
GAAACAACTACAAAGTCGATCATTGACCTCCTGCCTAGGGTGTCCTGATGCCAGGTGTATTGATGGACACCCTTGTGCTCGAACATGGTGTTCGTTATGGACAAACTATGACGAGCACAGAAGTCCAATAACAAAACACCACTCGGGCTCAGATCAGGGGGGGCGTTCCTACCAATCACACCCCTCCAGGTGCCACTGTCATTGCCCACATGGGCATTGAAGTCCCCCAGGAAGACAATGGAGTCCCCCGTTGGGGCACTTTCCAGTACCCCTTCAAGAGACACCAAGAAGGCCTAGTACTCCAAACTGCTGTTCGGCCCGTAAGCCGAAACCACAGTTAGAGACCTGTCCCCCACCCGGAGGCGGAGGGTCATGACCTTCTTGTCCACCGCGGTGAACTCCAACACTTGGCAGCTGAGCTGGGGGCTCACGAGTAAGCTCACGACTTTACAACGCCTATGGGGCTTTATGAGTTCAACAGACTACCACAAGGACTGTGCAATAGCCCAGCAAGTTTTATGCGCCTTATGATGAGCATATTTGGCGACCAGAACTTCCTGACACTCCTCTGTTATCTGGATGATGTGCTGGTCTACGCACCTAATGAGGGAGAGGCCCTTAGAAGCCTGGAAATGGTCTTTGGCAGATTAAGAGCCCATGGACTGAAGTTGGCCCCTAAAAAATGTCAGCTGCTAAGAAGGAGTGTTAAATTTCCTGGACATGTCGTAGACAGCAAGGGAGTTTCAACAGACCCCGACAAGGTCAAAGCCATAACGGCGATGACTGTGATGGACCTCATGATGGAGGATGGAATAACACCTTCCCAAAAGAAAATCAAGTCATTCTTAGGCAAGGTCATGTACTATCAGCAGGTCATTCAAGGCTGTTCCAGCATAGCCAGACCCCTTTTTGCACTCACAGCTGTGCCAAAGGGACGGAAAGGAAATGCACGTGGCGCTGCTGCTTTCAGAAAGTTACATGCCAATGACTGAAAACAAGAACACAGTGACTCGTTTGAGCGCCTTAAGTCAGCACTTCTGGAATGTGTCATCCTTGCTCATCCTGACTTCAATCGCCCATTCATCCTTTCAACGGATGCCTCAACTGATGGTCTGGGTGCGGTGCTGTCACAAGTTCAAGAAGGTGAAACAAAAGCACGGCCAGTGGCTTTTGCCAGTAAAGCCCTTACCCGTGCTCAAAGCAAATACCCGGCCCACCGTTTGGAGTTTTTGGCACTCAAGTGGTCAGTTTGCGATAAGTTTAGTCACTGGCTGAGAGGGAACCCATTTACAGTATGGACAGATAATAACCCCCTAACATATTTCCTCACCAAACCCAAACTTGATGCCTGTGAGCAAAGATGGGTAGCAAAGTTGTCACCTTACAGCTTCAACATCAAAAACACACCAGGCAGTAAGAACGTTGTCGCTGATGACTTGAGCCGGCAGCCCTTCATCAAAGGCCGTGTCTCTCACAGGCTGACAATGGAGCCCTGTGAAGCCCTGTCTCAGCAAGTACAAGAGGACACAGTTCAGGAGCTTTTCAGTGCCAACCATCAAGAGGTCGAGTACTTTCAGTCTTCCCAACATTCAGAGAACTTGTCAATGAGTGAAGAGGATGTATCTGCTGTCCTGTCAGGGCATGTAGAATGGGAACCTGGTCCTGAGCAGAGAGTACTCACCTGGCTAGTTCAAGACCTGGAGCAACTTGTGCCAAGTGGTCAAGTTCCCTTACCTGTGTTTTCCCTCAAAGACCTTCAGGAGGCGCAGCAAAATGACACCACAATAGCTGCTGTTGTCACGTTTGTCATGCGAGGTAGACGTCCATCACAGAGAGAAAAGTGCAGTTTATCTCCTAGAGCCCTGAAACTCCTGAAACAGTGGGACAAACTCAAAATACTCGATAGCATCCTGTACAGAGTATGTAAGGACTTGACTACTGGCAGAAAACGACACCAGTATGTAACATCTGTGTCTCTGGTTGGTCAAGTGCTTCAGGGTGTGCACGACAAAGCAGGACACCTTACACTTAGCTAGGCAGCGATTCTTTTGGCTCGATCATGGAGCAAGGTGTGCGCGAGTATGTTAAATGCTGCAAGCGTTGTGTGGTGAGCAAGACTCCTGAGCCTGAGGGGCGAGCTCCTCTTGAAAGCATAAAGACCACAAGTCCACTGATTATAACAACTACGTTGAAAGAATCAGGGAGAACCTTTAAGAGGCTCTTGCCGTGGCCCAGACTAACAACGACACCAGTCAGCAACGTCAGGCTTGTTTATACAACATGAGAACCAAAGGCACAGACATTGATGAGGGAGACCACGTTCTCTTGGCAAACAAGTGTGTGTGTGGCAAAAGGAAGCTTGCCGATAAGTGGTGCTCCACCATTTACACCGTTGTGTCCAGAGACTCCAAGTGTCACATTTACCGGATCAGGAACACAGCCACTGGACAGGAGAAAGTGGTCCACCGTAACTTGCTCCAATTGTTTAACTTCCTGCCAATTGAGTTGGATCAAGAGCAAGGGTCAGTGTCTTCATTCAGTACCACTCCAGATCTGAGTGATGTAAACAGTGCTGATCAGGATGTTTCAGTTTTGAACTCAGAATGTGATGAGTTGGACCGAACAGCTGCCTGGGTGGCAAATACTGCGCCGTTGGATCCTGCCGACCATCATGAAGTTGAGAGTTGTGGCATGGACTGTCAATCAGATGGGATTAGCGCTGAGAGTCTTGTGGAGAGCAATAAAAACTGCTCTAAAGGCCCAGGTTCAGAGTTCCCACATGGACAGTTAGGAATCAATGAAGAAGCAGTTGCTACAAGACAGGATGATAGGCTCCAAAATGATACAGTAAAATGTATCAGAACCAGGGCTGGCAGGACTGTCAAACCAGTTAACAGACTGATACAAATCATGACACAGAAAAAAGATACACAAGCACGTGAAGTGTTTTCTGGATTTGTAAGAAGTTTATTTTTGTAAGGTAAATGAAAAGGTCTGAGTCACTGTAGCAGCTAGTGATTTACCTTTGTGGAGTTGTGTTTACGGCACTACTTTGTTGCAAGTGTACATTGTTAAGTTTGGCCAGCTTTACAGTGTTGCTTTTCTTTTGTAGAGGAAGACATATATGTCGCAGTAGTATAAGGAGTCATTAATTCTGTTAGCAGAAATGTTACTTATTGTCTAGTTTGATGAATATGCATCGGTTTTGAGAAGATCAGAGGGGAGTATGTAGCAAATTGATTTTTTTTACGAACATTCTCAAACCTTCAGTGATTATTTAATTTTGAAATTATTTTATTTTGAGTTAACACATTATATAAATAAATATTTTGTTAATCTTCTAATTATTTTACAAGAAAAATTTGTTCCACGCGGTTACCTGTTGCGCAGGGAAGGCAATTAGTGGGACACACCCTGCTTTCACCATGCGGCCTCTGCCCCCCCCTCACTAGTTGGAGTGAGCAGTCTGAGCTGGTGAGTCGCGTTTTCTGCAGTCTCCCAATATTTTTAGTTAGCTGTTTAAAAAAACGGGTATTAGTTTCTTAAATATGTTTAAAAATGGATGCAGTTGACACTAAACTGCTCTAGAATAATTTACATTTACTTTTAAATATATTTTTATGTGTTATTTGGTGCCGGTTTTGATGCGCTTTTTTTCCTTTGATCAGGGAGCTGTAGTTGTGATGTCCACTGATGCCATTTTCTTTTGTGCTGTTTTAAATGTTGGTTTCCGATATTTTGTCTTATTCTGTTTAATACTGTTTTATTTTAAATGCTGTATTTACCAAATATGTGTTTTCTTTTTGTTATTGTTCGGCATTGTGTCTGAGTATATTTTACTCTGAAAATTGTACATTTATTGAACCTTTTGGATGAATTAAGCATTCCAGTTGGAGTGAGCAGTCTGAGCTAGGAGCTGCAGTTGTGATGTCCACTGATGCCATTTTCTTTTGTGCTGTTTTAAAGGCAGAATTAAAGACACAGTGACCAGAGTTGAGTCTCACGCTCCTTATTGTGCATCGGCGACCAAACTGTTCCTGTTACATGAGCGACATTTATTTCTGCTCTGTTAGCTACCGGCCCGAGCTCTGTTCGAACACGGTTTCTCCCGGGTCCTGCAGCCACAAACCCAGAGCGGCTGGATGGCTTGCATTCTGAATTCTCCCACACGTAACAAAACGCACACGTAACAAAGCATCTTACCCCCTCAGATACAAAATTATTAATCCGGCTGCTCTGCTCACTCGGGTGCCAGTGGACCGAGTGAGCATTGGGGGACACGAAGCACTCCTGCCCCGCATCTCCCTCATGAGGGGTGTAAGAGAGGTGAAGAGCCAGCGGGGCGAGAGCTGAGCGGCGCTTTTCACGGGGCGTCCGCAGAGCAGCCGGTCGGTCCCGTATGCGCTCCAAAGCTTTCTCTCAGCGAAACACCATCTATGCATGACGTAAACCAGAGCAGTAGTGACACACGATCGGAATGAGCTGTTTACATGCAACACGATCGGTATAACCCACCCATCTCGATCGGAAATAAATTCTAATCCGAACAAGTCTAATCTGGGCAGACTATTCCGAACGGCGCGTTTACATGATGCATTTTTTTTCAGATCAGGCGTTCTTTCTGATTACTTTTGCCCATGTAAACACGGCTATTAAGTTTGCTGATGACACCACAGTGGTGGGGCTTATCTCTGGAAATGATGAGTCTGCTTACCGGGACGAGGTGGAGCAGCTTTGTGTCTGATGTGAAAAAAACAATCTGATCCTCAACACAACAGAGACCAAGGAACTGGTGGTGGACTACAGGAGAAACAAAACAGACATTAGTCACTGTTTATTGGTGGAGATTGTGTGGAGAGTGTGGCTGTTTTCAAGCTCCTGGGCGTCACCATTGAGTAGGACCTGACCTGGGGCGCCAACACCACTGCTCTGTTATCCCTACCATGACAAAGGTGGATAAAGGTAGAGAGGATTTTATGTAATCCAGATCACAAATCATTAAAGAAAAAAGGTTCAGTGCACTGTCTTGTGTGGTCTTGATGACCCAATTCTCAATGTTAAAGTGCTTTGGATAGCACAAGGGTTACAGAAGTCTTTAATTCCCACATCCAGGAGAATTTCAAACAGGTCCAGAGGGAGGTTGTTGACATTGACTGAGAGAGGACCATGTTTTCCACCTCTATTGTCTCTGCTGCTGTTCGGAGATGTGGCCGCCTGTTGTGGCGGTAATTCCAAACCCGATGGTGGACACCGGAAGTAAGGGATACCATCAAGATGAAGAAGGAATCCCAGCAAGCCTGGATGGCTTGTGGGACTCCAGAGACAGCTAACGGGTATTGGCAGTTAAAGCGAGCTGCGACCTGGGCTGTTGTGGAGGCAAAAACTTGGTGAGGCCATTGAGAGATTCTGGCAAACCGTACAGCTCCTCAGGAGGGGAAAGCAGTTTTCTGCAGGCATAAAAACTGGCAGTGCATTTACTATACTGGAGAGAGGATGTTCAAGATGGGTCTCAGTAACTCCGACATTTGTGAACACTGTGACAGTAATCTACCCGACAGTTACATGCATGCACTGTGGTTCTGCACGCCTGTCCAGGCTCTCTGGCAGCAGGTATGTGCCGATCTATCAGTCTGGCTTAAGGTTTCAATCACAGCTTTACCGTCACTTTGCATGCTTGGTGACATGAGTACCATCGATTTAGAAGGAGGATTAGCATCTATCATTTTCATACCTCTTTGTATTGCAAAAAAAAAAAATTTTACTAAACTGGAAAAATCAGAAAAACATTAACGTAAATTAAAACAGACACGGCCTTCAAGATAATTTTGTGAGAAAAACTGATCACAGTAGCATGAAAAGTCTTAGGTGTGTGTTAACAATGTAGCTTCAGTGAAAGCACAATTATTTCTGAAAGACTTCAGCAATGACTGCAACCTGAATGTGCAGTTTGGTGATGTGGAATTGACACTTCTATATTTAGATGACAGCTGTAAGCCTGCTGAGGACAGCAGGGAAGTCTAGAGATGTTTTTTGGAAAGGTTTTCAGAGGTACATGTGCACCACCCAGTGTCCCCAAAGAGGATCACACAAGTAACACCCCCCCCCCCCCCCCCATCACTGTTTTCAGACCCAGAGGTCAGACACAACTTTGAAGACCTGACTCATTTCAACAGGTTTGTCTTTACAAAAACTCAAGAAAAAAGGCTGGTTAGATAAAAATAAGATGAAAACCAAAAATGCAGAGGAACTAATAGCACCACTCATTGAAATCTAAGTGTCCTATCAGACAAAGGATCACAGCTTTACAGCTGATTCTTTCTTCTTTTTATTACCTTGTCCTGTTCAACAGCTGAGCAGACAAATGAGAGCTGAAGGCCTCTGGTGTTGGACATATTTTACTGTTACAACAGGGGTTATGAATTTTCGGACAAACAACGGGTATATTTGAATAAACCCCTTTAGTGTTTCAGACTAGACTTTATACAATCACTTCAATTATATTTGTAACCGTTTTTTTGCTGGAACAGGACGGAAAAGAAGAGGAGGGAAGAACAGAGAGGGATGTTTGGGGGGGGTAGGAGGGAGATTATAGAAGGAGGGGATAAAATCATAAAGCCCAGAACCAGCTGTAGACATTGAAGCAGCCTGGCCAATCCAGGCGACCAAGAACCTCACCGTCAAACAAAGACCCGGAAACAACCACCCTAACACACACCGAACCCCCACCATGGAGACAAAACCAGAGGACAAGACCAGGCGGTCCCCCGGCTGAGGAGGAGGAGGAAAAAAGAGCATGCAGAGCCGGACCCCCCACCAGGGCATGGACCCGCCCCACCCCAACGCGCTCCAGGCCCAAATCACACGGGACCTACACCACCCAGGAAGCCTGAGCCCCCACCCCAGAGAAAGGGCAAGACTACCCATGGCCAGCTTTCACTGAACACCCGGGCAGACACCAGCGACCAGCAGTAGACGGTGAGTCAGAGGACCAGGCTCCAGTTGCTGTGAGCACTGATGGAAAAACTGGGGTGCCCAGGAAAGGGGTCCTACTGGCTCCTCAGGGGATATGGTCCACCCAGCTCAGATGTTGTGGAGTCCCTCCCCATGTAGAAAAAGAGCAGCGACGTCAGGGGCGCATCAATCCCCTAGGACGCTACCAATGTCCCAGCAACAGCCGCTGGCTCACCCCACCCAGTCTAAGGGGCGAGAGAAAGGGAAAAACGTGACCATCAGGGGCAAGGACCACAACCCACCCCACAGGGACACGGACACCCCCAGGCTCAGGTGTGATGTGATCCCCGGCTCTTGATCTGCCAAAAAGCTCAGGGATCCCTCTCCCTGCATGGAGAGAGGACTGCCGGGCCCTGGAAATCAGCACCCAAGGGACACGGCCGCTGTTGCCAAGGGCCTGGTACCCCCTACCAGGGATGGGGAAGGGGACAAATGGTCCAAGGTCCCACCTTCCTTGTGAAATATGTGTGTGTGTGTGTTTGTGAGGGTGTGTGTGTGCATGTATGTGTGTTTGTATTGGAGTGTACATTTTTATATATTAAGGGTGTGTGTACTAAGGGGGTGCAGTTAAAATTGGCAGGTAGGGCACTAAAAGGACATCTGCTGCTTGCTGGCAGTGATGTCCAAGCAGCCCCCCTTACCAAGGGTCCTACATGTCTAAGGTGCAGTTAAAACTGAGAGGGGGGGCCCATTACATACGGCAACCATGGGAGGGGACCACTGCCAAGTAGCTCCTACCCCCAAGGTGCAACGCAGGCTGAACACCCACCCCCCCCCCATCACCCTAAAAAGAAATTATATGAGGAAGGGGGTACGTCTGGGACAGCTGGTAGACGGTGGTCAGACAGCTGTCTCAGCTCAGGTCTCCTCTGTCCAGGGGTCCCATCCTTTCTAAGCGCTGACACCCCAGGCCCTGCACCACCCACCCCACACAGAGAGAGAGGAGCTAAAAAGCCGGACCACCACTCAACCTCCCCAACCACACACCCTTCACATCCAAGCTCGGAAGACCGCGCAGCCCGCCCCACCCAGGCACCGGACCTGAGCCCCCGACAAGCAGAGTTCCCACCGCCCCCAAACAGGCACCGGAAGGCCCTGACCCCCACCCCCAAACTACAGCAGACAGACAAGGAGCACCGAGGACCAGGTCCCCCACCCTCTAAGTCATGGAGTTAGCTATGGGAGACCACAGAGACTGAATTCTTTCAAAGTTTCTTGAACTTTGGGCTGACATTTTTTCCAAGCTCATATGATCAAACAGCAGATTTCTGTATTGACTTACATTCATATTTTTCTTGTTTTTCCAGTTTAGTCAAATTGATTTTATTTTTCAATACAAAGAGTTATGAAAATGATTGATGCTAATCCTCCTTCTAAATCGATGTGTCACTAAGCACACAAAGTGAAGCCGTGATTGAAACCTTAAGCCAGACTGATAGATCGGCACATACCTGCTGCCAGAGAGCCTGGACAGGTGTGCAGAACCAGGGTGCATGCATGTACCTGTCAGGTAGATTACTATCACAGTGCTAACAAATATCTGAGTTACTGAGACCCATCTTGAGCATCCTCTGTCCAGTGTAGTAAATTCTGTGAAGAGTTTTGAAATGGATTAGCTGAAAGTTTGGACTTTCTTCTTTAATGTTGCTCAAATCTACATCTTATTTTGTTATTCGAAGTGAAATATTATTATCTAAATTGCATAAGAATTTGTATATTTTGGAAATAGTTTTATTCATTGAAAAATTAATCAGAGGTAACTACTTCTGGTGACTTTAAATCATTGTCTTTGTATTTAAACTTTTTTGTAATAATAGGTTTAAGTTGCTGATATTCCAAGAAGTTATTTATTCCATGTTTGTCTTGTAGTTCCTGGGGTGTTATGAATCAATAATTAAGTGCTCTAGTAATGTTACGCCCCCTGATTGCCAAGCTGGGAAGTGTATCATTTTTATGTTTATTAGGATGTCTGGGTTGTTCCAGATGGGTGTAATTTTGCACGGTAAAAGTGAGGAGTTTGACACTTCAAGAAATTCTCACCAGGTTATTAAAGTGGCGTTTATATTAATTTTTTGGAAGTATTCTTGTTTTTAACTGTTTGCCTAATAAATGGTAGCTCTGACAGGTTGATCTTTCCACTAAACGCCTGTTCTAAGTCTAACCTTGAGTTGGTTTCTGGATTATTTTTTAACCATTTTAAGATGTATTGTAACCTATTTGCAAGAAAGTATTTGTGGAAGTTAGGTAATTCTAAACCTCCACAGCTTTTTGCATTTTTTAAAGTTTTTAGACTAATTCTTGCAGGTTTATTGTTCCATAGAAAGCTTGACATGGATGAGTCTAATGTTTTAAACACTTTAGTGGGGGCTTGTGTTGGAATCATCAAGAAGAGATAATTAACTTTTGGGAAGATTTTCATTTAAACCGTGTCTACCTTGCCCATGAGGGACAGAGGCAGGTTGACCCAGCATGTTAGATCGTCCTGTATGCTTTTCAGTAATGGAGTGTAATTTAGCTGCACCAGTTCTGATAATTTGGGGGAAATATAGATACCTAGATATTTGATATTGCCTGATTTGACTGGTATGGTGAGTCTTTGCTCTGAATTACTGTTCAGTGGTAACAAAACTGATTTATTCCAATTAATTGAGTAATGTGAGATGGAGGAGAATTCATTAATGGTTGCTGCTGTTTCATTTACAGAACAGAAATTATTTTTAAAAAGTAATATGTCGTCTGCATAAAGACTGATTTATGCTGGCTGTGTTTGGTTTTTATTTCTTTAATGCTCTCATTCTGTCTTATTGCTGTGTCTAGAGGCTCAATAAATATAGCAAAAAGAGAAGGGGAGAGTGGGCAACCCTGTCTGGTTCCTCTTCCAAGAAAAAAAAATTGTCAGAAGTCTGTTTATTAGTTCTAACTGATGCACTGGGGTTATGATATAGTATTTTAATCCAGTCAATGAATGATTCCCCAAACCCAAACTTTTGGAGGGCGGCAATGAGAATTTTCCAGTTTACTCTGTCAAAAGCTTTTCGAGAGCATAATAATTTCCTGGTTTTTAATGGCTCCCCCGTGAACCGCCACATTAACATGGTGGGGGAGTTTGAGAACTCGGGTGATCCCAGGAGCTAAGCTGTCTGGGGCTTAAGCCCCTGGTAGGGTCTCCCATGGCAGACAGGTCCTGGGTGACGAGCCAGACAAAGAGCGGTTCAGAACCCCCTGATGATAAGATACAACATGGACCCGATTATGTCGCCCGGATTGGCGTCACCGCGGCCCCGCTCTGGAGCCAGGCCCAGGATCGGCGCTCGCAGCCCGAAGGAGCGACGTGGGACCACTCTCCCATGGGCCCACCACCCGTAAAAGACCTCAAAAGGGGCCGGTGTAATGTGGTTTGGGTGGCAGTCGAGGGCAGGTGCCTCGGCGGCCCAAACCCCAATCATGGAACCTGGCTTTTGGGACATGGAATGTCACCTCTCTGGGAGGGAAGGAGCCTGAGCTGGTAAGAGAGGTTGAGAGATACCGTCTAGATACAGTCGGGCTCACCTCCACACATAGCCTGAGCTCTGAAACTCAGTCCTTAGAGAGGGGTTGGACTCTCTACCACTCTGGAGTTGCCCAAGGTGAGAAGCGGCGGGCTGGCGTGGGCTTACTCGTGAGTCCCCAGGCTCAGCCGCCAAGTGTTGGAGTTCACCGCGGTGGACGAGAGGGTCATGTCCGTCCGCCTCCGGGTGGGGGACAGGTCTCTAACTGTGGTTTCGGCTTACGGGCCGAACAACAGTTCGGAGTACCAGGCCTTCTTGGTGTCTCTCGAAGGGGTACTGGAAAGTGACCCAACAGGGGACTCCATTGTCTTCCTGGGGGACTTCAATGCCCACATGGGCAATGACAGTGGCACCTGGATGGGTGTGATTGGTAGGAACGCCCCCCCTGATCTGCACCCGAGTGGTGTTTTGTCATTGGACTTCTGTGCTCGTCATAGTTTGTCCATAACGAACACCATGTTCGAGCACAAGGGTGTCCATCAATACACCTGGCATCAGGACACCCTAGGCAGGAGGTCAATGATCGACTTTGTAGTTGTTTCAGGCGACCTTCGGCCCTGTGTCTTGGACACTCGGGTGAAGAGAGGGGCGGAGCTGTCCACCGATAACTACCTGGTGGTGAGTTGGATTCGCTGGCGGGGAAGGAGGCCGGAAAGACTTGGAAGACCCAAACGTACTGTAAGGGTCTGCTGGGAACGTCTGGCTGAGCCCTCCGTCAGGGAAGTCTTTAACTCCCACATCCGGGAGAACTTCAAACAGGTACCGAGGGAGGTTGGGGACATTGAGTCCGAGTGGACCATGTTTTCCACCTCCATTGTCTCTGCTGCTGCTCAGAGGCACCAGAGACCCTGTGACCACAGGGTCTCTGGTGCCTCTGGACACCGGAAGTAAGGGATGCCGTCAAGCTGAAGAAGGAGTCCTACCAGGCCTGGCTGGCCTGCGGGACTCCAGAGGCAGCTGACAGGTACCGGCAGTCTAAGCGAGCTGCAGCCCGGACTGTTGCGGAGGCAAAAACTCGGTCCTGGGAGGAGTTCGGTGAGGCCATGGAGAAGGACTGTCGGTTGGCCTCGAAGAAATTCTGGCAAACCATCCGACAACTCAGGAGGGGAAAGCAGTTCTCCACAGGCACCGTTTTCAGTGCAGGTGGGGAGCTGTTGACTTCGACTGGGGACATTGTCGGGCGGTGGAAGGAGTACTTCGAGGATCTCCTCAATCCCACTGACACGCCTTCTTTTGAAGAAGTGGAGAGTGAGGACTTTGGGGTGGGGCTGTCTATTACCCGGGCTGAAGTCACTGAGGTAGTCAACGAGCTCCTCGGTGGCAAGGCCCCGGGGGTGGATGAAGTCCGCCCTGAGCACCTCAAGTCTCTGGATGCTGTGGGAGTGTCTTGGCTGACACGTCTCTGCAGCATCGCGTGGCGGTCGGGAACCGTACCACTGGACTGGCAGACAGGGGTGGTGGTTCCCCTCTTTAAGAAGGGGGACCGGAGGGTGTGCTTCAACCATAGGGGAATTACACTCCTCAGCCTCCCTGGAAAGTCTATGCCAGGGTACTGGAGAGGAGAGTCCGTCCGATAGTCGAACCTCGGATTCAGGAACAACAGTGCGGTTTCCGTCCTGGTCGTGGAACAGTGGACCAGCTCTACACCCTATCTAGGGTGCTGGAGGGATTGTGGGAGTTCGCTCATCCAGTCCATATGTGTTTTGTGGATTTGGAGAAGGCGTTCGACCGCGTCCCCCGTGGCATCCTGTGGGGGGTGCTCTGGGAGTATGGGGTCCGAGGAGCCTTACTGAGGGCTGTCTGGTCTCTGTATGACCGGAGTAGGAGCTTGGTTCGCATAGCCGGCAGTAAGTAAGACCTGTTCCTGGTCCACGTTGGACTCCGACAGGGCTGCCCTTTATCACCGGTTCTGGTCATAGTTTTTATGGACAGAATTTCTAGGCGCAGCCAGGGGCTGGAAGGGATCTGGTTTGGGGACCACAGGATTTCCTCTCTGCTTTTTGCAGATGATGTTGTCCTGTTGGCTTCCTCGGACCGGGACCTCCAGCGTGCATTGGGGCGGTTTGCGGCCGAGTGTGAAGCGGCTGGGATGAGGGTCAGCACCGCTAAATCTGACGCCATGGTCCTTGACCGGAGAAAGGTAGTTTGCCATCTCTCTGTGGGTGGAGTGTCCGTGCCCCAGGTGGAGGAGTTTAAATACCTTGGGGTCTTGTTCATGAGTGAGGGAAGATCGGAGCGTGAGATTGACAGGCAGATCGGAGCGGCGTCCGTAGTTATGCGGTCGCTCTATCGGTCCGTCGTGGTGAAGAGAGAGCTGAGCCGAAAAGCAAAGCTCTCAATTTACCGGTCGATCTACGTTCCAGTACTCACCTATGGTCATGAGCTATGGGTCATGACCGAAAGAACGAGGTCCCGAATACAAGCGGCTGAAATGAGCTTCCTCCGTAGGGTGGCTGGGCGCTCCCTTAGAGATAGGGTGAGAAGCTCGGTCAGCTCGGAGTAGAACCGCTTCTCCTCCACATCGAAAGGAGCCAGCTGAGGTGGCTCGGGCATCTAGTCCGGATGCCCCCTGGACGCCTCCCTGGAGAGGTGTTCCGAGTATGTCCCACTGGGCGGAGGCCCCGGGGAAGACCCAGGACACGCTGGAGAGACTACGTCTCTCGGCTGGCCTGGGAACGCCTCGGGGTCCCCCCAGAGGAGCTGGAGGAAGTGGCTCGGGTGAGGGAAGTCTGGGCATCTCTGCTCAGTCTGCTGCCTCCGCGACCCGGTTCCGGATAAGCGGAGGAAGATGGATGGATGGATGGATGGTTTTTAATGGTGGCAAAGTCTATTACGTTAACAAGTCTGCGCACATTGTCATCCGAATGTCTGCCTTTGATGAATCCAGTTTGATCGAGGTGAATTATATGTTTAGTTACTTTTTCTATTCTCTGTGCTAGGGCTTTGCACATAATTTTTACATCTGCATTGATTAAAGAAATGGGGCGACAGCTCGAAGGACAAGTAGGATCTTTGTCTGGATTTAGGAGGAGGCCGCAGCCGTCCTGTTTGAGCCTATGTGAGGTTTTTGCAGTTTATCGACTTGTGTTTGCGGGATCGCGTGTCCATGCCCGCATAAGCTCTAGTATGCGCGCGCGCCCATTCCGTGCATAAATACTTACCATGGATGCGTTGCCTTGGGGGGGGGGGTCAGAGAAAAGAAAAGAGAAAGCGAAAACAGACGCAACAGAACAACAACAAAAACATGAATTTGAGAGAAGTTGCTTATTTATGTTTTTCAGCCTACAGTCCTCCGCTCTACCAACTGAGCTATCGAAGGGAGCTGCTCGAAGAAGTTGCTTATTTATAAGAGAAAGCCAGACAATATAGATGTAAATATAACCAGGAGATTTTGCTCTGTTATGTAACTATTTTTATTTGTGATGAATAAAGTTACATTTCAATAAGTCAATCTTCGATTTTTTTGTTATTAGCTTAAAAAGTTTTTGTTTTGTTTGTTTCAAAGTTTCATCATTTAAATGTAGACAGCCAACAATTAAAAAAAAAAAAAACTGGATTTATTGTGTCCGAGCTGAAATAAGTTTTGACAACAAGAAACTTGCTTCCCTCTTTGTCACTGCTAACTAACAGGAGGCTGAGTTTTAACCCAACCTTTGTCCTTCTTCAGGAAAGTTTGCATTCCGAGGACCAGGGGGTATTCCAGGAAGCAGGTTCTGCTAGCTCCCACAGTAAGTTTGAGGCTAAGAGTGGATATCCTCAGCTTTCAGTTCCAGAAATGGAGGTATGTTACAGGGTATGTCAAGTTGCCATAGCAACTCATGCTCTGAACATAACCTGTTCTGAAGCAGGTTTAGTTGTAGGTTAATTTGTTTTCAGAGGTGCAGTAGCATGACGTGTCCATTTGAAGATGATTTAGTGGATGAAGAAGCTCAGATAATAATTTTTCCATCGTGAGAGGGTGATAAGACCACATATGGATGTTGGAAAAAATAAACTTTTTTACTTTGATCTAACTTAATTATTTGCTTCAGCTAAGGTAAGCCAATTTTGGAGTTCAGTCAACCTAAAAATAACACGTAGTTATCAGACTGTCATGATTTGTATGACGTGGCAGACCCAGATGCTGGAACCCGGAAGTAAACTCAGGCGAAGGATTAGATTAAACGATTTATTTTTCCAGGATATAAAGGTGCTGATGTAGTAAGAGATTGTAGAGTTAATGACGAAGTCAGCAGTCTTGCTGATGTTCTGCCGTCGGAGATGGACATGAAGCGTGGTGGAAGGATTACTTGGCAGGCGTGAGTCTTGACTGGCATAGTGGCGTGGAAGGAGCAAGCGAGGCAGGAACAAGTTGGATAGCAGCTCATGGAGAGGTGGGAGCCAGAAGGACACTCGTGGAGACGAGACCTGAGGGCGAGGCGAGGCTGTTAGATCGGCACCGCAAGGGATTGTGGGATACCATTCCCTTTGCCTGTCTAGACGGATTTGGATTTAAGTGTGGATTTTCGACCAAATGTGTTTAGTTGTTTAGCTGTTTTACTGTTTTGCAGGGTTATTTTATCCTGTTATGTTTAATTCTTTCTGCACCATGAGTGAGAGGGAGGAAGAGGAGGATGAGTTGATATTGCACTCCTACTAGCTTATTGCCACAATGATGAAGTTGAAGGATTTAAGAATGAGTTATATGGAGAATCGATACTGTTTCTTCATTTTGATTTAAAAATGAGTATATCTGCAGTCTCAAACTTACACATATAAGAGTTAAAGAAGTCCAAAAAATAATATGGAAAAACATTTAATTGAATTGGAGTAATATGACATTTAGTTAGATAAATATGTAAATTTGAGTTGTAAAAATAATTATTGAATTACATAGACGTAAAAAATTAGGTTGATTAAATTTAACTCAATTACTTGTTACCAATAGAAGTATTTCATTTAAGTTGGCAAAGTATGATCATTTATATATGTGTGTCACAATGAAAATAGACATGAGATAGAAACTTGTGCGTTTACTTTCTTTTTCTCCAAGCAGAAACTCTTTCTTTTACTGATGATGCAGTCGTGTTACTTTTTTGATGGGCGTATAATCTTCATATGCCATCATTTAAATCTTCAGACTCCGTCTCACTGAAGTGTACCGTCTCTTTTTTTCTCCACGCGTTTCCATGGTGACTCTGGAAATCAGCGACCCATTGAGAATGTCTTTATGTACATGACGTGCACGTGCATTAACCCAGGGTTACCAAGTCGAGCGTAATTACGCCAACTCATATCCGGTCTTTTGGAACCGACATACCCAGAGTAAGCAAGTTCAGGCGGATTTCAGACAGAGTTCAGGGTTAAAGTCAGGGTAGTTTAAACATGCTTCCTGGAATACCCCCCTGGAGTGTTAGTATGTTGCATCAAACGTGTTTCCTGAAAAAAGAACAAAAAACATGTATCTTGATGATATTCTTCAGTTCAGTTCAAAGCTGAAGTTTGAAACAATTCCAGATGAGCATAAATGAACCAGTACTTACTCTGACAGAAAAATCAGAGGAAATAGAGTTCTTTAAAGAAAACAGAACTGTTTGTACTGAAGCATGCTGAGTGGATGTAAAGCAGACTTCATCTTTGTAGCTTCTCAGGTTGTCCCTTTTTCAGTAAGGGATGTTCAAAGAGAGACCTTCTGTTTCAGGAAAGCTGTTGGGACTTGTCACGAATTTGGTCAAAGCTGCTTCACTTCACTCAAGAAGCAGAGAAAGTTCAGGCAGGAACTGCAGGGATAGTAAGAACATTCACACATAAAACAGCAGTTTAAAACATTTATTAAAAAAGGAAGATACAAAAAATATGTTTACATAAAAATGCCAAAAAACAAAAGCCAGGCAGTGGTTCCTTCTGGCTATTTTGAGGGCCACTGCTCACATGAATAAGCCAGAAGAAGACCATGAAAGACTGCCGCTCGTCACCAAGAGGCGCTGGCCACTTCAAAATCTGTCATTGTTCTGCACATCTCATAGCAAAAGCATGATCTCAGCAGTCCATGAAGCCTCATGCTTCTCCTTCCTTTTCACATAACTGGAAGAGCGTGGAAAGCCTTCTACAACTTTTAATCTCCCACGATGGGGGAGAGCATGGGGGTCTTCAGAGGCCTGCTGAGATGCACAGACGCTTTCATCCATAGACTCGCTTTGACCCCACAAACCGCCGGCCTTCTGATTTGAAACTTCTCATGGTAACAAACGCTGTGGGCTTTACCCGCTGGGATTAGGATCCAAACCGTTTGCATTCAGCATGTAGGAGGCATTTTCACATTTCCATGCTCTGGTCACCAGACACATTTCAGTCATTATTTGAATTGAGGTTTTGGAGTCAATTCATTTATTATTAAAGACTTTTCTAAGGAGGTGGGGGGGAGGTAAATCGTACGTTAGCAAACTGGGGTTTTGCCGCTCTGACATGTCCGACATAAAAACAAACAGGTAAAGAAGCCACTCTAAAAAAAAACACAGGTAAATGATTGATAAGCACAGACAGAGTCTGCGTAGAACCTGGACTTGGTGGTGGATTCTTTGGCCCGTTTGAGCCCCAGCAGAGAGCAAGTCGCGCCCCGCATGTCCCCACAGATGACTGCTGCCAATAAAAACCAAGAGTAGATTCTGACAGTTTCACCACAGTCACACATTACACAGGAACACCGATGCCCTCACCGCACTCATCCCACCCACTGTAAAAAACTAGACCTTTAACCTTAGTTGGGAGTGGAGGGTAATAAACAATTACAAAGGGAATCAGAGTTAGAGGTTTGGCTCGAGTCTTGATAGTCGAGTCCCACAAGCAATTTGCCAAAGCAAAACAAGTCCCCACATGGGAACGATCCGCACAGAGAAATCCACTTGCATAGTAATAAAGCCGGCGTGTGTTCTCGGGGTCCCGGCGTGGACGGGTTTATGTACGAGTGCGCTCACAGGCCTTGTCCCACACACAAGTCTACACAAACAAAGCAAACATTTACAGGAAGTACCTGACAATCAACTATACACAAGATTCCTGAACAGAATCAAAATCCAATTCCTCGTCACTAGGGTCCTCAGATCAGGAAGAAACTCACCCTCCCTCCTGCTGTTTCCATGACAACAGAAGAAAAAAAGTGTGGCCCAGATTTATGTCTCATTGTCGGCCTTTACTTTCCAAGAGCGTGAATAGAATCGACCAAAGGCTGGACCACAAATGTTAGCAATGTTTTATCCTGAAATATTCAGGAATTTTCCTTATTACTTCTCAGGCCCAAACTGGACTTTTTTCCTCATTTTCTCCCTCACTGATCCACAGGATGCTGTGGTGCAACCCCGCCTCCCACCAATGCTATGGGCCAACTGGGCTGAAGGACAAAACCAGAGGCAAAACATTGACATTTCAAAGTAAAAGCATTCCCTTTTCTTGCAATCATCTCACCTCACCAGTCGGCCCACATTCATACAGGTAGGGGGAGGGGGGTTAAGACGGGGGTCCACAGCACCCTAATGACAAACAAAAAGAAACACTCAGTGATGAACATGAGGTCCCTTTAACAAAATTTAAAACATTACAAAAATAAAACAACTGTATAAAATGTGTTTATTTATACAAACAAATTTAAATAAATTCTTGAGTTTAATTTAAAAAAGAAAAAAGGAAACATATTGCACAAGAGAAAAAGTTTGTTCTTAATTTTGTGGTATAAAAACAGAAAAGTGGCACAGCACCACCAACAGCCTAAGCCAAGTTGGGGGGCCACCCTCAAGCAAACACTGACAAGGAAGACAATACTGGAGGTGATGTAATTAAAAACCCGCCGTGCAGTCATGAGAGGAGGGGGGGGTCACAGCAGCCCCCATCCTTCAGGTGAGAGCAGCTCGTCTCCTGGCCTTCTGAAGGGCGGGGTGGAGTCTATCTGCTCAGGCTCACTGGCAGACTGTCTCTCTTTCTGCGGCGCCAGGAGTTGCGAGGATACTGCGTGTATCCGCGGTTTCCCACTGCCACGCTGTTGACCAGCGATGGGTTGTGGAAGCCTTTGCCGTTGAACTTGGGGCCGTTCTAAGAGACAGACAGACAGACATGAATCAGTTTCCTTTCAGCAGCAGTCCTCATTAGCTTTCAGGAGAGGAAGCCCCATCTTTGACAAGACAACACTGAAACAGAGTTCAGCACAGGATGATTGTTTGAATCACAGAGTGTGTAGACACGCCCCCCTTTGGTTTGGATGTTCACGTAGAAAACACACCAAAAGGGTCTGATGCTTTGACCTGCAGTGTCTGAGCAGGAGACTGTATGTCACCTGCCATAAGGGCCACACCTCCAGTTTTTTACAGACTGGTTGTGTTGGCCCTTCTCAGCTTCTCCTGGAGGTACTGAGGTTCATGAAAAAACCCAGGGGAGGAACGAGCCTTTTCAATCTGGGATCTGTGCCCCTTAGTGTTTGGCAGGCTTTTTAAGGGGTTATGTAAAATCAAAATCAACATCAATTCCTGCCCAAAAACCACCCCGTAGTGGTATCTTGATCCATTCATCCATTTCTGAGTAGGGTTGGGGTTAGCCTCTAAAAACCTGCGTTCTGGGCACCAGACCAGTCAGATCAGCATCTTCCAGGCCGTGCTGCCAGCACAACCCCACACTCACCAACGCACACTCACAACCCCACACTCACAACCCCACACTCACAACCCCACACTCACCAACGCACACTCACAACCCCACACTCACCAACGCACACTCACAACCCCACACTCACCAACGCACACTCACAACCCCACACTCACAACCCCACACTCACCAACGCACACTCACAACCCCACACTCACCAACGCACACTCACATCCCCACACTCACAACCCCACACTCACCAACGCACACTCACAACCCCACACTCACCAACGCACACTCACAACCCCACACTCACCAACGCACACTCACAACCCCACACTCACCAACGCACACTCACATCCCCACACTCACCAACGCACACTCACAACCCCACACTCACCAACGCACACTCACAACCCCACACTCACAACCCCACACTCACCAACGCACACTCACATCCCCACACTCACCAACGCACACTCACAACCCCACACTCACCAACGCACACTCACCAACGCACACTCACAACCCCACACACACAACCCCACACTCACCAACGCACACTCACAACCCCACACTCACCAACGCACACTCACAACCCCACACTCACCAACGCACACTCACAACCCCACACTCATCAACGCACACTCACAACCCCACACTCACCAACGCACACTCACAACCCCACACTCACCAACGCACACTCACAACCCCACACTCACAACCCCACACTCACCAACGCACACTCACAACCCCACACTCACAACCCCACACTCACAACCCCACACTCACCACCCCACACTCACAACCCCACACTCACAACCCCACTCACCAACGCACACTCACAACCCCACACTCACAACCCACTCACACTCACACAACCCCACACTCACCAACCACTCTCACACCCCACACTCACCAACGCACACTCACAACCCCACACTCACCAACGCACACTCACAACCCCACACTCACCAACGCACACTCACATCCCCACACTCACCAACGCACACTCACCAACGCACACTCACAACCCCACACTCACCAACGCACACTCACCAACGCACACTCACCAACGCACACTCACCAACGCACACTCACAACCCCACACTCACCAACGCACACTCACAACCCCACACTCACCAACGCACACTCACAACCCCACACTCACCAACGCACACTCACAACCCCACACACACCAACGCACACTCACAACCCCACACTCACCAACGCACACTCACAACCCCACACTCACCAACGCACACTCACAACCCCACACTCATCAACGCACACTCACAACCCCACACTCACCAACGCACACTCACAACCCCACACTCACCAACGCACACTCACAACCCCACACTCACAACCCCACACTCACCAACGCACACTCACAACCCCACACTCACAACCCCACACTCACAACCCCACACTCACAACCCCACACTCACAACCCCACACTCACAACCCCACACTCACAACCCCACACTCACCAACGCACACTCACAACCCCACACTCACCAACGCACACTCACAACCCCACACTCACCAACGCACACTCACAACCCCACACTCACCAACTCACACTCACCAACGCACACTCACCAACGCACACTCACCAACGCACACTCACCAACGCACACTCACCAACGCACACTCACCAACGCACACTCACCAACGCACACTCACCCACTTTCTTCGAGGAGCTGGCGGTGTTTGGCAAAAACGCTTTCCTTTTAGATCAAATATAAACATCCATCTTTGCAAAAAGGCGGATGTTTTTTGAAGCCGGCTCTAGGTTGATGTCATGAAAAGAGCGGAACCCCCAAGGAGTGAAAAGTGATTCAGAGATTGAGTCATCCAACTTCCAGGTAGGAAAAAAGCTGTGAAAATAACTTATATTTGATAAAAAAAAAATCATTCTTTAGTGTGCCAAAGTTAATATATTATCACATACATGGATATTGCTTTCCATAAATGGCTTAAGAAAAGCATGATATAGACCTGTTAAGATTTTACAGAAACATTTAGGAAAAACTCAAAGGAGTTGAAAAAGACAGGCAGGAAGACTATGGAAGCATTTGTGTCTCATAATTAAAAATAAAAGTCAATACCAGAAATGCTTTTTCCTTTTCACAACAAAGCTGCATTCGTGACTCAAAAATAAAATGAAAAATCAATCCGCCAAGCGGCTTTTTCTTATTAACACCACTTATTCATAACTAAAATGATAAAGCAATAGTTTATCATGCAAAGAGGGGATGGCGTTTCCGTTTTCACACCCCCCTCACAAGAAGTGAAGCATAATTTATTGCAATCCCCGCTTTGCATTATGGCTTTAATTACGACACAGAATGAGCAGTGTCGAAGTACAAAACGAAAAAGCATTTTGGAGGATTGATTTTTTATTTTATCTTTGAGTCATTTGATGCAGTTATATTCTGAAAGCAAAAGGCATTTCTGTTCATCCATTTTAATTGTCAAATTAGATATTTCTAATTGAATTTTGCTACATATTTACTGAGGACATTTTTGAAAATGAAATGTCAAATACCATTTTCTTTATTATTGTAATCAAGTGACAGAATGAGCGCCATTTAGGATGAAAAAGCCTTTTGGCGGATTGATTTTTCATTTTATTTTTGAGTCAACGAACGCAGCTTCATTTTGAAATTGAAAAAGCATTTCTGGAATTGACTTTTATTTTGAATAATGAGACACATCTGCGTCCGTTGAAGAGCAGCTTATGCAGAGCATCAACCTGTGCGAGTCTGTGGCATCCAGCCTACCTTTTGGGTGTGGCTGGAGTGGGGGCTGGGTGGAGGCTGGGGGCTGGAAGGGGCAGGGGCTGGGGGGGGCATGTGGAAGAAGTGGGGGAGCCCAGTGTGCATACACACCTGTCTGCCAGGCATGGCGTGCACTGCGAGACCGGCGGGCAGTGAAACGCGAGTCTGTGGGGCGGAACAGGAAACGCCATCAGAACCTTTTTAACAGTAAACAACATTTTCAAGAACATGCATGAATTCTGAATGGCAGACTACCTGAGAACCTGCAGGAAGGAGCAGATGGTGTCCTCCCATGCAGGGCTTCCCACTGCCCATGTTGATGCATGCTGGCAAGGCCAAGCCTGTCGGTGGGAAAGATGGGTATGCTGGCACAGTTGGTTGAGGGAGGGGGCATGGCAATGCTGAATCTGAGTCCTGGAAGATCAAAAAATGTGACTGTAAGAAACAGAGCTGATTTAGGAAATAATTCATTCCTCTTTCTAATCTCATGTCTGCAACAGTAACGCTCTGCTGTTCTGTGAAACAGTATACAGTCGCTTCCTTTCTTCAGTTCTCTAAAATCTGTGGATCTGACACTCAGGAATCAGAAAGATGGCAGAGAGCCCCAGTCAGCAAACTGGAAACATTTAAGCGTAAAGAAATGTCTGCCGAACTTGTGTGGCTATAGATGCAAACATAAGCAACACTTGGACACTGAAGCTTCTTACATTGTCAGATCCAGACAGGGAGGAGACTGAGGAGGCTGATGAGTGCTGCTGGGGGCTGGAGATGGACATGGGGGAGTCTGCACTGTATGGGGACGCAGAGTCCCTCTGCTGTTCTTCTGCACCAGCACCTCCACCGCTGAGAACGCTGGACTCCTCTGGAGCTGGTTCTTTAGGAGACAGCCCTAAGGGATGAAGAACCACCCATTTGCACCCAAAACGTTTCAGTGATTCACCCAAACATCAGCATAGTGGGGGTTCCTGTTAACAGCTGCATCCATGCACTATTTCTGGCAAAAGCTTGGACAGAATCTTTGGCTACGTTCACACTGCAGGGCTTAATGCTTAATTCCAATTTTTTGAAAAGATATGATTTTTTTTGCAAGGCCATTCACATTTCCAATTAACCCTTGTTCTATCCTAGGCACTTTAACATTGGGAGTGGGGTCATCTAGACCCACTAGACAGTGCTCTGAACCTTTTTTCTTCAATGTTTAGTGATCGTCACTGGTGTCCATGGATTACATGAAATCTTTCCACCTCTATCCACCTTTGTCATGGTAGGAAGAACACGTCCATGGAAGGGGGGGGGGGGGTCATAGGATAGCACAGGGGTTAAATGTGAACTTTTGTGATCTCCTGTGTGACTGTGAAATGACCCAGATGTGACCCGCATGCGCAGAAGAGTCCTCAACGGTGAACGACGTCGAACGTTAACAATGGATGTCAACAGCGGAGCTCTTTTTCATTATTACATTTATTTTCACAAAGGAGCAGCACAATTACAATCTTCTAATTTTAAAAAAGAAAATTAAAAAGGAGGATAGCAAGGTTTTTGGCCATGGCATTTTGTAGAACAGTAGCCGCGGTTTCATGGGCAAAATATCTTTATCAGATCAATGGTCGGGTTAAAATTCACCCGTGCATATGGGTACAGAAAACCTTTTTCTGATTAGAACAAAAGTTCCCATGGGTCACACTTTCGGTCGGAATGAATCGTTTGGGCATGCGCAGTAGTGGTAAAAAAAAATCCCGGAAGAGTCCCGTTGTAAACAAACCGCTGCCACAGACATTTTATGCAGCAGCTCAGTAATATACGAGACGATCTTCCAAACGTGCTTTTATTAATGTTACGATTATTATAAAGCGCCTGTAGTTTTATTTAATCCGTGTGGTCAGTGCTTTTTCTGTGGAAGAACGGAGCTGGAGAAGGGTTAGGACAGGCTATAAACACGGGCTAACAACAACATTAGCCTGATGGATACAAAATCCAGGACCGTGTGAGAAACGCTGCAATCTGCAGCTTGGCTGCACATGTCTGCGAATAACATCAGCCTTTATTTTGATGGGAGACGGTTGGAAACACAAATCCACGGTATTGTTTGAACAGTTTCTAAGGACTGAGCGACATTTATTTCTGCTCTGAAAAGTTCACACACCGCCCCAAAGCCACTCTGTGAGCTAGCGGTCCAAGTTCTGTTCGAACACAGTTCCTCCTGAGTCCTGCAGCCGCTAACCCAGAGCGGCGGGATGGCTCCCAGTCTGAATTCTCCCACACATAACAAACCAAAACGCACACGTAACTAAGCACACACACACACCCGCAAACACAAAGTTATCCGGCTGCTCTGCTCACTCGGTCTACTGGCACCCGCAATGGACCGAAGCGCTCCTGACCCGCATCCCCCTCGTGAGGGGGGTGAGAGAGGGAAGAGGCAGAGAGCCAGCGGGGCGAGAGCTGAGCGGCGCTTTTCACGGGGCGTCCGCAGCTGGTCGGTCCTGTTTGAGCTCCAAAGCTTTCTCTCAGCGAAACACCATCTATGAATGACGTAAACCACAGCAGTAGTGACACACGATCGGATAAAGGATCGGTATAACCCACCTATCTCGATCGGAAAAAATTTTTGATCCAAACGAGTCTGATCGGGGCAGACTATTCTGAACGGCGTGTTTACATGATGCATTTTCTTTCCGATCAGGCGTTTTTTCCGATTACTTTTGCCCATGTAAACGCAGCTAGTGTTAGCCAAGTCGGTACAGAAAAACGTGTGGGTGCGGAGTTGCAGCCAGGAGGGGTGGGATACTGATGTGAGGAGCCAGGATCGTCTGTACCCACGCTCGGCCATTTCGCTGGAAATCTTTTCAAAAACCACCCGGTTGCGATGAGAGCCCTGGAGTTTGGCCTGAATAGAGCGATCAACCCAAATATGAATCCAATCGGTGACCTCGCTTCCCTTCCACTGACTGGTCTCAGCAGCATTGACCGTCATGGTTGATGTTTATGTTCTCGTTCCCGCCTACTTCAACGCAAAATGATGACGTTTGTAGCGTATCAATGACGTACGGGTCGGATACACGTGGCCTGGCTGGTCAGACGGAGGTCACAGGTCACATTTCAAAAGATCGGATACGTATCAGATTCAGGACCACATTCCCAAGTGGCCTGGGTCTCATTGGAAAAGATCTGATCTGTGTCGTCCAGACTGTCATGAAAAGATCAGATACAGGTTGCATAGCAGCAAAAAAAAAAAAAAAAAAAAAAATCAGAATTTGGTCGTTTCAGCCTGCAGTGTAAACGTAGCCTTAGATGATTTGTACCTTTATTGTCTGTCTGCACAGAATCTTTGCCCCCCCACTTCTTAATGATCCACTCTCTGTAATCAATGACTTCCTGGGTCAGCCTGATGATCCTCCCCAGTGTGCTGTAGGACAAAAACAAAGGGTGACCCTCCAGAGGAATGCCACTTAATAGGGAAATCATCCTTATCCCTCCTGGACTAACCTTTCACAGTCTTTGTTGGGATAGGAGCGCGCCAGCGGAGACACGGCGTGACTCAGGATGGCGTATGCGTAATCAAACACCTGTTTGACTTGCATGGCACCATAGGAGCCCCTCCCAACATCATTACCTTTGCAAGACAAGGCTGAATGTCAGACTCATGGTTCAAACACACTGCAAAATAATGAAGCTTGTCAGACAAAAGTTTGGGGGTCCTGCCATCTCCAAACCCTCCTGCTATATATCTGGACACATTCATCGTATATCTTCCAACAGGGGCTGGTCTCTAAGAGACCCCTAAACCCCCGCACCATGCACAGTCACGCAGACGTCATTCTACGAAGCATCCAATCCTTTTTTTTCTGGTTCTCTTTCTTTAATATAGTATCTTCCGCCATTTTTATGCGCTAACCCTAACCATAACTCCTTCTACAATTTTCAGCTATTTTAACCACTCACCTATTCAAATGTTCAGCTCTTTCAGCTTTTTCCAGCTATGACTTTTGGTTCTTCAAATCCTTAAACTTTTTAAGTTATTCCAGGATTTCCAGGATTTTTGCCTCCATTGAAATAAATGGGGAATCCTTGGTGCAGAAGCCTGCTGGTTTGATACCTGGCTCTGGCATTTCTTCCAAAAATATCTTTTTTGTTATTGTGCTGTTTTCACTTTATTTATGGTAAACTTTGATAATTTATTTTCTTTTTTTTTGCCGATTATTACTCTTTAGGTTTCATTTTCATTCAGCAATATAGCATTCAACCCTGCATTTTCTTCTGGAAATGCAGCTCCTTCTAGTTAGCATTTAAATCTCGTGCATTGGCAAACCATTTTCTGGTGAAGCTGCAAAGAAAGCGAGTGACAAATCAGAAGGAGCTGGTTTGAACAGAGCAAAGTCGGAAAGGTGCGCGTGTCTCCAGGAAAAAGATTTGGATGACAGTAAAGAGGATTTCTAATACAGAAGTTGAGGCAGCTTCAAAGAGAAAAGAAACGTTCACAAAACATAATAAAATGTTCTCATCATTTCAATAAATCCTGAATGTTTATCTGGTGTTGTCTGCATTTCTTGACCCCACAAAATGAATTAGCCAGTACCATTCTGTCTGATGGAATAAACGTCGGTCTCCAATAAATGCAGAGTCGGCTGCCAAATTTTTGCAATAAACACCAGTGCTACTATTGCAAGATATACAGCACCCAAAACCCTCTGATGTTGGTCTGCACACCTGTACCCAAAACCCTGTTACAGGGCTTTGTTGAACCTTCACAGGGAGGCTGCATCTATGTTCTTTTCCTGCAGGATGCTGACAAAGCAGCAACAGAATGTTTTCTACTCATTCCACGTCAGTGTTATTGTTTTCCTTTAACAACTAAATAATTATCCACCCGTTTAGGAGCACTTCATCTTTATACTTAAGCATTCCTGCAAATATGAAGTAAGAAACAGATTTGAACCTCCGCTTTGGTAAAAAAAGAATGACTGGTTAGAGGTTTTTCCTGTTACCATGTTCCAGGGATGTTAGAACAGGCCCATGATTTTCCCTTAAAGAGTGACATCCATAGGAAAACACTGACCTGGAAGCAGAGGATCCTCTATACAAAGCATGGATGGTCTGTAACCATTGGTCATGGCCTTCATCATCTCCTCTTTAGCCATATATGCCCCTCCATTTCTGATACGTATCCCTGTTTTCAAGTAGTTGAAATGGCGCCCATACAATTCGAAGAACTCAATCAGCAGCATGCCCAGGTTCTCGTTGGGGTTTCTGGCATTAATGCGAGGGTGGAGCTGGAATGGACAAACTGGATTAGTCTGTTTCACATACAGCTCATTTTGTTCACCAAAAAGGGGGGAATGTGTACCTGTAGGAAGCTGATGACCATGAGGATGAGGCTGTACGAGCTGATGCCCCCGGTGAAGACCTCGTTCAAATCCCTTTGAAGCAGAAACTGCTTCAGCACAAAGATCAGGTACGGCAGTACTGGATACTTCTGAAGGCAGATGGCAGAATCAGCTGTGAGGGAGCTCAGCTTTGGATGAACTTACAAGTATGGAAACATTCTATTCTAAAGACCTGGGGCCTCATTTATAAAACTTTGCGTAGGATTTGCGTCAGAAGTGGCGTACGGATGAAACATAGGACGTGCGTACGCACAGAAATATTCAGATTTATAAAACCGTGCGCACGCACATCCTACGCATCCTTCCCTTAATAAATCACAATCAATTCTAAATGCTACGCAACTTTTGCGGCTTCATGACACGCCCATAGTTGTCCATAAGTAGTCAGTGAAACGCCCACAAATGAATATTAATTGATTGCGAAACCATGGAAAACACAGAGAGGAAATCAAAAAAACGGAACTTCACTCAATGTGAAGTAGAAGTTATTGTTGGCGAGGTGGAAAAGAGGAGAAAAATGTTGTTTGGAGGGCACAGTGTGGGCATTACTAATGCCAAAAAGGCACGTGAGTGGCAAACGGTGGCAGACGCTGTAAATGCTGTAGCCTCACGACCTTGGACCGTGGCCGAAATAAAAAAGAAAAGGTCTGACATCAAAGTTCAGGCAAAAAAACGTCTAGTGCTCCATCGCCAGAGTGTGTCTGCCATGGGTGGGGGACAGGGGACACCGGAGCTGACCCCTCTTGATGAGAGACTGGCGGCAATTATTGGGGAATCCCTATTAAGTGGAGTGGTGAGGGGGGACACCGATGCGCCAGATGCCCAAAAGCCCCCAAAAGCTCCAACAGGACGGCTGGAGGAAGTGGGACTCGGCTGATAAGCCACTCGTCCTTGTTTTCCAGCAAGTCTTCTTGCTGTCTAAAGATGCGTTCACTCCCAATTCTTCCATTTGCCACATCTTCTAAGAGCACAAGATCAGCCATTGTGCGTCATTACGCATTGTGATTGGGCATTTTATTTCCATCCATTTAATTACATCTGACAAGCTACAGATGTCGGTAATAATCGACGTGGAAATGGGAAATTGCTCAGCGCAAATGTAATTTCTTGTTGCTTTCTGAATGGTTGAGACATATGCCATACATTGTTTTATCAAGAATAAAACAAACTAAAGGCATATGCATGAATACCATAATTCCGTAGCTTATGAAGAAATGTTTTTACTATGAAAACAACTTTCCCCAGTGGACAATTAATACATCTGTCTGTCTGTCTGCCTGTCTGTCTGCACCTATATCTGCTCCGCCAGACGGACACATTGACCAGAATATCAGTTTTGTACATTATTTCGTTCTGTTAACTATATTATTCATGAGGATGAATTGCACAACATGCCAATATTTCACCATATATTCACCAACATATTTTACTTTTCTTTTTGCAAGTAAGTGTTCATTTGAATTTCTGTTGTAATTTTCGTTTGATTTTTTTTGGTTGTTTCACTGCTGATCGATCAAACGGGTGTTCATGTAGGCTGTTAATTGTGAGACTTGCTTTGTGAAGTCTTCATGTTATTCATGAGGCAGTATTGTCGTTCTCACTTTCACGTGTTTCTTCCATCTGCCGACGGTGTCGCCGTTTCTCATTTCACCCGTTTTTGTGCGTACGCCTGGGTCAGAGCTTGCGTGAAGGACCACACATTTTCCCGTCAAGTTTGCTTTTTATAAATCTCAATTATTGCATAGAGAGTGGCGTACGCCTGCTTTTGTGCGTAAGCAACGTTTATAAATGAGGCCCCAGGGCTTTTGGCTTGGAGTGATATGACAGACAAATAGGAACCTTTAGCTGATCATGCTGGAATCTGAACAGCTGCAGCCGCACTGCTGCTGAATGAGACATTTTTGTGACTTTAGGTTACATGTAGATGTATGTTTAATGCAGAGGTGGGCACTGAGGGCCGCATTCCTGCATGTTTTCCAACATACCCTAGTCTGGCATGTTCTGATTGGCTGGACACACCTGAACCAGGTAATCAGCCAAGACTATCAAGGCAAGAATATCTGGAAATCATGCAGACACACTGGCCCTCGAGGCCTGGAATTGCCCACCCCTGGTTTAATGCAACTAATGCTACACTTGTCAACTTTTAGGCTACCTCTTTATAAAAGAGGCAGTATTGTCATTTTCACTTTCATGTGTTTCTTCCATCTGTGTGTTTCATGTGTTTCTTCCATTCAACCTTTCACCACGTAACTTTTGGGACTTGTTCATTGTTTTCGCACCATACCACGACTCCGTGGCAGATCCGTGTCTAAAGTGCCTCTCTGTCTACGCAGCAAACAGTTCTAAATCCACACTCATGTCGTTCGGTTCGAATGATAAGTTTGAACTCATAGGTATACCTCAACTATGAGAGATAAAATGAGAAAAAAAAACATTTCATCCAATCCAAAACCATCTTAGAGCGGGTTACAGAGTACAAGTACTTGGGAATCTGGTTAGACAAAGCACCGTCCTCCCGTCACCACATCACCATGTTAAAATCTAAAGTCCAAGCAAAACTTGCACAGAAACCGCTCTACTTTTACATCTTCGGCTAAAAAGATTGTCATTGAAATGTGTATTCTTCCTTTGTTTGATTATGGGGATATAATCTATCGCCATCCCTGCAAAGGAAGTCTTCAAAATCTGGACGCAATCTTTCACTCTGCAATTGGATTTGTTACTAATGCCCCTTACAGGAGTCAGGACACACCACTGTCTGCTGGACTCTTAGGTTCATTCTTTGCAGTCCTGTTGCAACAGTCACTGGCTCATGTTAATTTACAATAGCTTGCTTGGTCTCTCACCTCCATATCTGGATTACTACAATTAGTGTATATCTCAAGATACAACACTCGTTCTTCACAACTTCTCAAATTAAAAGTCCCCAAAACATTATTTTTTGCCCCACTGTGTATCTGTAATTTTGTGCTTTGGGTAAGAAAATGTCATGAGGTAGGACCTAGCGCTAGAACACGGTGTCTCACCTTCACATAGTCTTTTATAAAGCTGGCTGCCTTGACTCCGGTCTCCACGTTGAAACTGATGTCAACCTTCACCTCGGTCTCCTGGTCAGTCAGCTTGATGATTGGCACCTGAAAGATAAGTGAAGAGCACCTTTGTGAACTTAGACACAAGGAACATAGGTTCTGGTTGTGATTATGAACAGGCCTTGTGATGAGACGTTCACTGAAAACTGTAGTTAAAGAGGGAAAGAATGGGTACAAGCTGACTAGAAACAGCAAAAGGCTACTCTAGCGGCTCAGCCGTCGCTGTGAATGGATCCTATGTATGAAGCTAAATTTACTTACTTAAGCCAAAACTCAGCTTTAATTGTCTATGATAGTCATACTTATTTGCATAAATCAATAAATTTGCTTTAAAATGTTAGTTGCCTGAATTTACGTAGTTCTTTGTTTTACTACAGAACTTATTTTAAGGGCAAAAGCAATCAAACAGACGCAGATAGAGCAGGATTGCTGCCTGCACTCACTGTGGCCTTGTCCAGAACCTTGATGGAAAACGGTTCTGCCACATTGTGCTTCCGGAGAGCTTGCTCCAGCTCCTGTAACGGGGGTCGCTCCCACTTCCCAAACACAACGAGATCGATGTCACTGTGGCAAAAACAGACAGTTATACAAAAAGTCAAAACCTTAAACGTCCTGCCTTCACTAAAGTGCAGCTTTACCTTGTTGGGAGGTACAGTCCGGTGCTGAAGCTACCAAAAATTTGGACCTAATAAAACAATGTTGGACATTATTATCAAACACAAGGCAGAAGGTGTAGACCAGGCTGTAGTTTAGACAGAGCCTTCACCTGCTGCTAAGTTTAGCAAACAGAGATTAAGGGAAGTCATTTAGGAATCCTGCAGAGGACAAAAAGGAGCTTCTCCATTTCCTCAGTTCAATAAAACAAGAATTCATTGAGGAAAACAAATCAGAGACTTCAATTGCTTCATTTTAAACAGGTTTCACCATCTAAAAACCGAAAACATACGGAAATCATTTTTATTCATTGTTAGTTGGCAGAAACAAGAGATCCGGCTCTGTGATTGTAATTCCAATAAGAACAGAGTAATTAAATTATTAACTTAGTTCCTATGTGGCCCTGTGACAGACTGGCGACCTGTCCGGAGTGTCCCCTGCATTTGCCCACAAGTGGCCGGGATAGACTCCAGCAGCCCCATGACCCCAAAAGGGACGAAACGGTTTAGAAGATAAATGAATCAACTTGGTTCCTTTTTAAAAAATGACTTTCTATTCTTTCATAGAAAATAATAGCCATATATACACCCTTCATAGCTGTTCTGTGTTCAACCTTTCAGACTAATTTTCTTTTATACATATGGTATGACTAAAGTTTAGGGCAACTCCACTGAAAGCCTTACATTTCAGATTTCATCTTATAAAGTAATACTGATAACATTTCCAAATTTAATCCTAGTAAAAAGCAAATGTGTAATGGAAATGTATGGGTGCCTCTCTGTCGGACACTAATCTCCAGGAGCAAATGATTCTGAGGGAGTGTCTTACATCAGCAGAGGGCCACTGCTCCTTGATGATGGTTTCTATTCGCTTCACCACCTCTTTCCTCATGGCAGCCTCTTCTGACCGCGGAGACATGTACTTGTAGAAGTCCATCACTTCTTCATGTAATCTGAAATATAACAAATAAAATGACTGTGAAAGTTATCACTTGATCCATCTGAGCTCAACCGGAAGACAAACACTGAGCACGCAGGCGGATCATTTAAAGGTGGTGTTGGATGCTTGTAGCCATGACCACTATAAACTGGGAGAAGAAAAAAACCTCCTTTATGTTCCCCTGCACACAAGCAGGACAGGTACTAAGTGTTAGAAATAATGGGGAAAAAATGGTTGTCCTCTGGACAACCTGGCAAGTAAACTTGGTTGTCCTCCCCAAGTTTTGGTTGTCCTTGGATACCAATATTCCAACAGCAACGAAACCTACTCAGATGTCAGTAAATACATCTTTATTCCTTCTATACATCTAATATCAACTGCCTCTTATGATGGACATTGAAAAAATTATTTAAATATTAAAAACAAACATTTTACTAAATATTGAAGCATCTGGTTACACAAAGTATTGCCAAAAATTTGAAACTAAATCTTTTTGTGTGTTTTTGGCGACATCTAGCGGTCGCAACAGGTAGTGTTGTTCAACACGTATTTGAAAACCGGTAATCTTTATTGAAAAGTACAGATGTACAAACAGAAACGATGCGCTAGCAAGCACGCACTTTGTGTGTCAGTGGAAAGAATTTGCTGCATACGTCTCAATTCAGAGGTTGCCAAATACTTACCATTGAAACTTGAAAAATAGTCGAAAAAATACCAAAATGTTGAACAAAAGATCAGGTTGTCACACGGACAACCACCAGGTTCATTTTGGTTCTCCTCCGTGAAATCTGGTTGTCTCGGACAACCGGATAACCGCTTATGTCGAACGCTGGGTACTGCTTTTATAAATTCAGTTTGTGAAACATACATTCTGTAAAAATGCAGGTTCAAAGCTCAGAGGATTAAGCAGTGAAGAATTTCCCCATTCTCTGCTTTTTAGGGCTGCACCACATGAGGAAAATTTGGGATATTAGTGATCAATATTGCCATGACGATATAACTTGCTATACATGAACAAGTAGCAAAACAACCAAAAACATTATTTCCATTTCACTGCAACAGTTTAAAAATAATACTACAAACGGCCCTCGTCTGTACGGGAGGCAAACATCTAAGATAAAAGGGTTCAATCCAATTGGTCAACAACGTGAAGGCGTCCATCTGATTGGTCAAATACATAAAAGGGGTTTCTTTGATTTGCTAAATACTTTAAGCTGCCGTAAGATTGTTTTAGCACATTTAAGCTAACCATTTATTGCAACTTTTGCGAAATACATATTGCACAGCTTGATATCGTGAAAACAATAAATTTGCAATTCATTGTGCAGGCCTAGAGTTGTGATGCTGTGGGATTTTTGATCACCGTGGCGATGAAGCAGCAAGAGTCACGGTGTCGGGACTCTTGTTGCTGGGGCCCCGCCCTAAGGCCCAACAGTTGAGGAGTGTACCCATTGCTGTCCTGGTCTAGGTAAGCACTGTGCAAATGCCCCCTGTGATTGGGCCTGGCCATGGAGTCAATGAATCCCCATAATGGGAAAAGTCATACCAGATGTTTCTATTATAGCTGCTGTTTTCTAGCTCTAGTTTCTAGTTCTATTAATACCATAAAACTATTATATAGTTCTAAATAATATGAAAGATTAAAGGGTCTTGTTAGTGGAACCGAGTACCATTAGGTGGAGGGTTGGGTCCAAGATGGTTCCGTAGGAGGAAAACTTTTAAAAAGTTCATCTAGATTTAATATTTTAAAGCTAAAGACATTTCACCAAATATTCACGAGGTTTAAAAAGTTGAATGACTTTTTTACTCCTCCATCATTCTTCATTCGTTATTCGCTGCAGAGCTGCCAAGTGTAAAATGTATTACGTCACCCAAAATCATTTCAGCATCAGTTGTGACAGCATTTGTGATAGACCTACGGCGCCCACTATGGTCAAATGTTTTTAAAACCATAATGTAACCACTTGAAACCAAAAGCTGAAAAACTGGTGTTGAAACTCAAAATAAATAAAAACAAAAGTGAAATGAAAAGATTTTAGCAAGTCCAATTTATAACCTTGATTATTTTCATTTTCGAATTTTCTGTTTTAAAAGTCTTGAAACTTTTAAAAAACTTAAATTTTCACTTTCAGGTTTTTTTTTCAGGTTCAAAATAGAAATCTTCAGTTTCTACTTTTGGCCCCTTTCTGGGGCGTGGGACGTGGGAGCAGGACTTCTTTTAGGATGCACATGTCTGCTCTGTCAGACGCAGCATGAAATCATAGTGGAACAGGAGGGACGGAAACCATGCTGGCAATCATAGGTAGGTTATTTTCCTCAAGATAAGTGATAAACTGACTGCAGTATTCTTTCAAGTAATTTGGAAACTGTCTTTTCAGAAAGCCATCGCTGCTCTAGATTTAGGTGGTGTTGTTGGGTCAGTGTTTCTGGACCTCAGGAAAGACTTTAAGCTAGTTAATCACATGGTTCATTTTACTACACTCTTCCATTTCACTTTCTCTAATGTTGCTGTGAGATGGATTGCATTCATATTCCACTCTATCTGTTCCAAAAGGAGCTGGATGCCTCAGTTGGCTGCATGTAGGACGGGCGCATGGGCACCAGGTTTTGTTTCCCAAGAGGCGCAAGTCTGGGTCCCCCTGTGCCGGTCCCCAGCCCGGATAAAATACAGGTTAGTTCAGTGGCCAAAATTGAATTTGAGTCATTGGCCAAGTTAGCTGGCAGATGAAAAAAACTCTACCAGCCAAACACATTTTTTAGCGGCCAAATGATTACCCTATTTTACACAGAAAAACCTTTGGCCTTTTACTTTATACAATTATATTTACCTTGAATGCAAACAAAGAGAAAGTCACAACATATTAAAACATCCGATAAAAGCAACTTTATCGTTAGTTTGTTTGCTTTTTAGAAGAAACTTTTCTAAGTAACTCCTTCATTGACCTTTAATCTAAGTCTTTTACTTTCGATCCCAACTGTGTTGTTTGTTTTCTTTAGCACAGCAGCAAAACCCTGTGATGAATTTGCTATGGTGTCAATTCAGCGCTTAATGTATTGTGCATCAAAACCATAAAACCACGAATCAAACCCCCAAATCTGTGAATCATGATGCATAAATTGAGAACCAAAACCCACAATTTGCAACCAATCATATTTCTCAGCTGCCAATTTGTTTTCTCACCATTTTGAGTGGCGCTTTTATTCTGAAATCGTCTTTTTGAATCACGCTTTTATTTTTTGCAGATTTGATTCTAAAACCTGTTCACACGTTAAATCAGCGACACGTCAATAAAGCAGCGGGGAGGCGGGACATCCTTGTCATTCAGTAGCTCATTGGCTACCGAATAACTCTGGGTCTTACGTCAACATACCAGTTCAAAAGGTACCGGTAAGTTTTTCATGTTTTTCAAATGTTTTACTATATTAAACGATCAAACGTGTACTTTATGTAACCGGAGGACGCCAGCACAGTCAGATGAGCTTCACCAGAAGCTCCTAGTGAAAAAAGGTGTTAGAAAGTAAGATGTTGCATATCGCCATTCATTGTAAACAATGTTCTCTGTGCTGACACACTTGATACAGGGTTGTGTCAGGAAGGGAATCCATCGCGAAAATCTCTGCCAAACCACCTGTGCGCATCGGTGGCAGCTGATTCGCTGTGGCGACCCCTGAAGGGACTAACCAAAAGGTAAACAACAGCAGCTCTCAGTCGGTTTCAATTAACAACTACAAATCTGAGTCACATCAGCTGCAATCAGGGTCAGAGATCAATTTGAGGTCATTTTGTTTTTATCTTAACTGTGTCTGTCCTTAACTTGTTGTATTATACGTGCAATAGATTTATTTGGACATGGACCTTCAATGACTTAGGTCAGAGCAGGGCAGCAAGGAAGTTGGTTAAAATTAAATGTTTCTAAGACAGTCACACGTTCTTCCGTAAAAGCAAAAGGAGCTTTCCAGCACCCTGAAATACGCATTGCTAATAAGAAAAGCTATAGATAATTATCCAATCTAAAGATATTTGGGTGTTAATTGACTCAAACCATACAAATAAGCCATTGAAGTCATAAATTCAAAACCATAATATCATAATATCACCAGTATTGTGCAATCCTGAATAAGTATGATTTTCTAAATTGGAATGAGCTTGTTAAATTAGCAGAAACAACCCAGAGCCATTTATCTTAAAAAATAAAATGATGTGTACTTTACCACAAACCAAGTGAACAACAGTTTCTATTTCTGATATTTTCAGTTGCACTGATGTCACCGTGGGTTCTTATGGGTTTATGAGGTGACACACAACTTAGCTTCAGCTCCTCTTGCAGATTCAATTAGCCAAAGGGGAAGATGTGTATGAGTAATGAGAGGATCTATGAAAGGTGACCGTGTCATCCCTAAGTGTAAAAGAACCTTTAGTCAGTCAGCCTGGAACTTGAAATGTTCCTGAGTGGAACATTTCAAGGGAAATTAAACAGTAATAAAGTTTTCACTAAACACTTCTAACAATGGCTCATCAGCACATACACCTGTCAACATTAAATCTGCACCTGTTGTCACGGCCGAAATGGAATTTCTGACTTTACCAACCAAGTTGGCCAGGAGATAGATATAAAGGAAATGGTGGCTGAGCTCCCATTAAAGGGTGATAATACGAATGCTTAACGCCCTCAAAATGGACAGACTGTACACAACACTGCATGCTATACTTTACCCTAACCCTATTTATTATAGTGTTTCCTGTATTTTATGTTTGTCTTTTCTTTCAAATTCCTCTATGCCGTATCAGGGCTCCAGACTGCGACCAAATGGTCGCATTTTGCGACCAAAATTTGAGAGTGTGCGACTGAATTTTACATCCAGTCGCACACGCGCGACCAGTAAATTTGCCTCCCCCACCCTACGTATTTTTTATACATTAAACGTGGAAGGGGCACATCAATGATCAATTAAATAATCAATGTGACGCGAGCGCACACGCACGCAGGCAGACACACACACTCGCGCACATACTCATGAAACGCGAGCACACACTAGCGTGATGCCTGTCTGTGAGGCGGCCACTGCGTGTGAGAAGATTAGGGAACGCCGCTGTAAGTGGCTAAAATGCGTGGAGGGGGAGGGGCCTAGAGATAATCGAGCGCGCGTTAACATCTGTGGGAAGGAAACGGAGACAAATATCATCACAACCTGATATGTGCGTCAGAGCTATGAGTAAGTGAACTATTGATTCGTTCTTCCAACCTGCGGCTAGTGTACCAGTGACAGAACTACAGCAGGGGTCTCAAACACGCGGCCCGCGGGCTATTTGCGGTCTCCAAGATGATATTTTGCGGTCCCCGCCTTAATATGAAAGTTTAATGTTACTGCAGCCCGTCAGTTTTAATGAATAACACTTTTTCATTGTCGCGCACGGAGCTGACCAACCAATCACAGTGGGGTATATGACTCTTGGGGGCGGGACAATGACAGGGCTTGAAAGCAGGACACCTGACAGCCCCCACCCTCCCCGGACCACATTAAGGAGTTCCTTACTTTCCTTTTTAGAACGTATCTATTCGCTCGTAATTTTCTAAATACATGCAGTCCGTGCTGAACTTTTCTCTGGGTCACACAGAACCAGAGGAAGGTTAAGTTGGAGTTGTCCTTAACATTCAATTTAGTTTTATTATTTCTCTCCCCCTTAGTGTGATCTGTGTTATTATATATTTTATATTTATTTTAATGTTTTGTAATGTATGTAGCCTTTTTTTAATGAATTGGTATTTTAAATTATTTTAATTGATCACTCAACTACAAAAACCATCAGGACACATGTCCCATAATGCATTGTTTTGTAGTCTGTAGGGCAGCTTTCAGTCAGTGCAGTTTCCAGCTGTGTTCAGGTAGGTTTGCCCCTTGCTCCCACCCCTTTCTCGCGATATTTTTGTGATGATTGACAGTTGATGTTGGAGCAAAAACAAAAATATATGTCACACACCAGGTGATCTGCGCAGCGTTGAGTCCACCTGGGTGATCTAAAACACGCTTATTGTGCATCTTGGCTGCACATATTTGGTGTCACAAAGATAAATTTCCATCCGTTTTCTTTACTATTTCTACTGTCATGACAGTGATGGTTCTGTCAGTTTATCTTGTTGTTGCATCTTCAAAAGTGCAGAATGAAATGTGACACTGAATTTGAAACAGCACATTGTAATTTCTGCATCTATTATTAAAGTATTTATTAGTAATACAGTGGAAATTAGTAGATTTGGTTAGCATGTTGATTTACGGTATGCGCCCCTAAATTTTCTGGTTGTGCCCCTAAAATTTTCAGTTAGGGGCCACTGTGCTCCTGGTGAAAAAAGTTAGTCTGGAGCCCTGCGTATGCCGTTTTTCATCTCACTACTGCACTGCTGCTGGCAGTTACAATAAACTCTATTCTATTCTATCCAGACCAGGAGCAATGTGTAGTTCAGCACCTCGCCCAAGGACATTTTGACCCATGAGCAGGCAAAGCGGGAACTAAACTGCTCTTCCTCTGCATCCCAGCCGGCCCACAAGTCTATTCCCTTCAGTGCTAAATTGTCTCAAAGACATCAGCAATGTGCATTTTTTATCTTGTTTGGCTTTTACGTCTGGAGGGAGCAAGTAGGAAAGTTTACAAAAGTAAAATCAATTAAACGAAATTACTATAACAAAGTCTAAAAATGTGAATTGAAGTAGGAAGACATACAAGGGCCAACAAATTGTAGACCGACACCCCCGACAGGCTCAACTGGACATTAGTTATGTTGATCACAGGTCATTTTTCTGCAGTACTGTGACAATCACCCAAGCTTATTAAGAATTCAATAAACAAAAAATGGATTTCCTCTTTAATATTTACAAAGATTTTTACTGCTACATATCGACAAAGATCATCTTCTGTATTTGGTGTTATTCACAGAGAAAGTGTGAAGTAACCAGGTTAAAAGGACGTCTGTTGTAAAGTGATGTCTATAACCACTGAAGTGGGCGGGGTTTTACACTTCAGCTGGGATTTCCACCTCTGAACTCATCTGTTCGCTGCAGGACAATGAAGTGGAACCCTGGTTACTATTCTGCCTGTGAATGGATCTGATTCCAGTAACCAGGTTTCCTGAAGAGTGCATGAATGGGCGAAAACTAGCATAAATATATGACCCACAACATTACATGTTAAAACTATGGAAACAAAAGTTACATGCAAACAAACCTAAATGGTAAAATTTTAATTTTTACCACAAGTATTCCACTTTCAATAAAAGCTAAATATGTATATCTTCCAGGTAAGAGTTTCTAACTTTTCTTAAAAAATGTAATATCATAAAAACGTTATAATAAACATGGATACAAAGTAGTTTTAAATAGAAGAATAATCATTTTAGTGCTCATGGTTTCGTTTACATTTTCATTTGTTTGTGGCTTTTACTGCCGTAATAATAACGCATAACATACACGCACGCGTGCCCACACTTTCAAAAGTCCCCCATTAGTTACCAGCAAGTCACGTGAGACTATACTAAACTACTGCATACAATAATGTTTACCTCGATTGGAAATAGTGTAAATTCCATCGCAGGCTTTCGTCCCATAGGGCCAAAAATTCTAATTTCTGTGCACGGCGTGACGTCACTTCCTGTCTGTTCTAGCGACTCCAAACAAACACTATTCCGTTATCTGGGAGCATAAGTGGTAAGTCGTGCGCGGTTAATTCAGACACACGCACGGGTTGTACTGATGCCCAGCAGCAGCACGGGGAAACGCCGCGCGCATGCGCAGCAAGTGGATACTCTACTGACCCGCGGATCCCGGCGCTGTACGTCATCGTCTTCCACGGGGTCATGGTGCTGGCGTGGTCCCCGTGGGTGCAGATGGACAGCAGGTAGGTCATGCCGTAGGTGCTGGCCTTGTTGTCGCTTTTCCTGCGGCCTGGGTGCTGGCTGTGATGGGGGGGACCCCGAAGACGCCTCGCGCAGACCTGCTGTGGATGTAAAGTTTGATGATGCTCTTGTGGGGGCTGCTGCTGCTGGTACACGTTACCGTTACTTTCCACGCCGTCGTTTAAACCAAAGAGCATATTGGCGCCTCCGACGTTTTGATTCAAGTTTCCAGACACGTTTGCACCGGTAGTCCTCTCGGGTAAGCAGCTGGAAGCGAACACATCCGTCCCGGGTTCCTGGGAAGACGAGGAGGCGGATCCCGCCTTCTGCAGCACAGTGTTCTCCTCCGCCGGATGATCGGAGGTCCGCGTGGAGGAGTTCTTACAGGAGGAATTGGTGCCGCAGGTGAAGCCGTGATGGCCGCCGCTCCGACCGGCTGTAGCGGCACCGTCGCCGCCGCTCTTGCCCGGTGCACCGTTCTTATCGGCGGCCGCCGCAGCGTAGTTCACGCACTGGTTGTGGAACTGCACCGGAGCGGAGACCGTCCGGCCTCCCTGAGAGGTCTCCCACACGTACATCCATAAGGTGTTCGCAGGTCCTTTCTGTTCGGGCTGAATCCAAGCCACCCTCGGATCCATTCAACTCGTCTCTCTCGAACCCCCCCTAACAAATACCTGGCGCTAGCGTTCCCTCCCGTCGTTGTTTACCGGACCTATAAACAGCCGCCACGCGCACACTGGCTTACAAGAAGCGACGAATTTCACGACTAACCGCTTTAGGAGCATCGATGTAGCAGCTCCTACAAACCGCTAGCTGTGGAAGCGTTAGCTGTTCCTACGGGAATTCAATATGGCGTTTTCTCTTCAAATCTCTGCGCCTGCGCCCTTCTGGCGCTGTCTGAGGGGAAAAGCGCCGCGCCCCCTGCTGGCGGCCCCCGTGCATGGCACCTCAGCCGGACTGTTGACGAAAAGCACACGATGTACGTTTGAGTTTTCACTCCCGGTTTATGAACAGACAGAATACAAGACTCAATATGGACTGTAAATAGTAAAAAATAAACAGCTCTTGGGTATAGCTAACACACTCCTCTACTGTCAAGTTTATAGGTTTCCTTCGCCTGCGGGAATGGCGCGGGTGAGTGGGTTCACGCGGGATCCCCCATTCGTCAGCAGCTGCGCAGACTGCTGCACAGGCGCGAGACAGAGGTGGGGGCTCACTGGTTCCCCTCTGAGGAACCCCTCCAGTGATGTGGTCTAAGTCCGAATTCGCACACTAACCCCTAACAAACAAAAATCTATATGCTGCGAGACGGAACCTTTTAGTGCCCAGGATTTTGAAAGCAATTCGGACAACATGCTCACTACTTTTTTGCAAAGAAGACGTCACCTATTTCACGCAGTAAAAACCGAAAAAAATATGAAGATTTTACAGCAACTATTTATGAATCCGCTGTGTTCTGATTCTGAAAATTGTTAAGAACAGTTATTGGGGTTATAGGGAAGACCAGGTACAACTGCTACACTTTTTTTTTAATTGGTCATAGCTACTTAATTATGAGTAAAAACTTGCTTTAAACTACACGACGTGAAAGATGAATATCATGGCTTGATATATGACTGGATTTGGGTTCAGTAAAACCTTTTATTTTGAAGCTGTTATTAATTGAATAAAAGAAGTCAAATGTTACTATTTCTCCACAACACAGGGTAATTGTAACACACAGAGTTGCAACAACAAATTTTAATTTTTTTCTTTATAAAAGGTATCAGACTTGAAAGATCCCAAATTTTCACTTGTAAACATTTACTTGTAAACATTTCTAAATAAGGTGTTAATAATTCTATAAAGAAAAAATGTTGTTTTGAAAACAATCAAATAAACAATGCACAAACCCTTTTGGAAAAAATGAAGTACATACATACCGTCTAATTGTCTCAATTTAAAAAGAAGGCTACTTTTTTCCTCTTAAAGAATACAAAAGCCAAGAAAAATGAGGGCGTGACATTCACACAAACTAGTCCTAGCATAACAGCTAGTGACACAAAGAGACTGAACAAACTGATTAGAAAGGCTGGCTCAGTGCAAAATGGAAACCTTCAAAGCTGTGATGGAGAGGAGTTTGAATAAACTCGTATCCATCGTGGAATATCCCAAGCATTGTCTCCATCCTGTACTTGATAGGCAGTGGAGCACCTTTACCAAGAGGCTAAGGCTTCGCTGTCACTCCAACCTACAGAAGATCTTCCTACCTCACTCCATTGGACTATATAACTCATCATCCTTTTGCCATAGATAAACTCACTTGATGTCTGTCTTTCTAGAGCTGTTATCCGAACTGATTGTTTACCTGGTTGTCATCATTGTTTTTGTTTGTTTGTATTGCGCCTGTGTATGGTCGCTGCAACAACCGAATTTCCCAACCTGGGATCAATAAAGTATCTTTATCTTATCTTACCATAAATTAGGAACATCTTAAGGTTAATGAAAAACCAGATTGTAAATTAAAAAAAAAATGAAAAAGTCTTGAGCTGAGTTTTGTGATGAACCAGAGGAGTCACGAGTCTGAAAAAAATACATGAATATGTAAAACCACAAATAGTGAAACGGAAATAAGCGGCGGGGTTGGGGAACACTGTATAGGCTACAAAAACGTATTATTTTTTGATATAGCCTCCTGAGAACCAAGGAAAAAAAGTGTCTTACAATTTCTGTTTTTATGTGATTTCCTATCTATTTGGGCCTAAAAAAACACCTTACAATTAAAAAAAAAAAGTAAATTAATTAAAAAAAAACTGTATTATTTATTTTAATTTCCCAACATGTCCACTGTAGAGGACAACAGGAAGATATTTCTGTGAAAATAAAACTTAATTAGAAAAATTAGAAAAAAAGGAGTAGATTATATCTTTAGAGTGATATTCACCCAAAAACCATTACATTTTGTTCTAAAATAATAAAATACTATATCACTCTTTTTTCACTTGTTGGACCATCTGCTACAGGAGAAGATTGACCGGTAAATGGAGAGCTTTGCTTATTGGTTCAGCTCCCTCCTCACCACAACGGACCGGAACAGCAACCGCATAACTATGGACACTGCTCACATCCGCCTATCAATCTCACGCTCCTGTCTTCCCCCTCTCATGGACAAGACCCCAAGATATTTAAACTTCTCCATCTGGGGCAGGGACACTCCACCCACCAAGAGATGGCAAACTACCTTTCTTCGGTCGAGAACCGTGGCCTAAGATTTAGCCGTGCTGACCCTCATCCCAGCCGCTTCACACTCGGCCACAAATCACCCCAATGCATGCTGGAGGTCCCGGCTTGATGAAGCCAACAGGACAACATCAGGGACGACAGTGGCTCAGGTGGTTGAGCGAGTTGTCCAATGATCGAAGGGTCGGCGGTTCGATCCCCGCTCCCACCAGCATATCTGTCGTTGTGTCCTTGGGCAAGACACTTCACCCTCCTTGCCTCCAGTGTGGCTCCACTGGTGTGTGAATGTGCATGGATGATCCCGGTGATGGTCAGAGGGGCCGTAGACGTGAAATGGCAGCC
Source organism: Oryzias curvinotus (assembly GCA_023969325.1). Classification (NCBI taxonomy): domain Eukaryota; kingdom Metazoa; phylum Chordata; class Actinopteri; order Beloniformes; family Adrianichthyidae; genus Oryzias; species Oryzias curvinotus. Next base: position 5,308,939 of record CM043716.1, on the reverse strand, counting down.
ACGCCTCTGTCAGTCTGCCCCAGGGCAGCTGTGGCTACATCAGTAGTTACCATCACCAAGTATGAATGAGGAGTGAATGAATAATGGACACCATATAAGCGCTTTGAGCGTCTGGAAAAGCGCAGAACAATCCAATCCATTATTATTATTATTATTATTATTATTATTATTATCTCTATAGAGCAGAGATGAAATTCTGTGGTCCCCAAACCATACCCCCTACGGCCCCTGCCTGTGCCCTATAAATTCTGTCCATAAAAACTATGAACGAACCGGTGATAAAGAGCATCCCTGCTGGAGTCCAACATGCACCGGGAACAGGTTTGACTTACTGCCGGCTATGCGAACCAAGCTCTTCCTCCGGTCTTGCAGAGACCAGACAGTCCTCAGTAAGGCTCCCCAGACCCCATACTCCCATTGCACCCTCCACAGGATATGGGGGACACCTTCTCCAAATCCACAAAACACACATGGACTGGATGAGCGAACTCCCACAATCCCTCCAACACCCTAAAGAAGGTATAGAGCTGGTCCAGCTGGTATGGCAGCCATCTCGGTAGAGGTAAAACTTAAAAGTTCCCAGCATGCAAACTCATCACGTGACACATCACTGGAAAGCCAGGATGTAGCTTTCCACAGAATCCGGTATCAGACTGTGGAAAAAGTCAATACAGGCAATGAGTTTCTGCTTTTTATTTTTTTATTTTTTTGGATGCTGGTGTGCCGCAGGATTTTTGTCAAGGTCAAAGTGTGCCGTGGCTCAAAAAAGGTTGAAAAACACTGCTCTACAGTGTAGAGTAGGATTTGGTAAGGTATCTCTTAATTCCTTAGAAATATACAGGTAAACAAAATGTCCATTATAGAGGACAAAAATGACTGGGCCGCGTCTGAGGAGGATAGACATTTATAACATATTGTAGCGATCTGGGGGTTAGTCCCGCCCTCAGAAAGGGGTCAAAAGAGAAATATGGCTCTTTTGATGGTCACATGTGGCTCGCAGACAAATCTTTAATTATACTTTTTTTTTCATTAGACCAGTCCTTCTCGGGCGCGATGCCATGCCAAAGGCGCGCAGTAGTAGCGATGCTTGGGGAGAAAAATCTGTGCCAGCACTATCAGTTTACTATTATCTATTATTTCACAGAGTTTGTACCAGCCGGAAACCTGTGAATTGCCGTGCCTAAAACTGCACGCTCCCGTCTCTGAAAAAGAGCACGCAGTTGCAGGGAAGAGATGTGTGAGGAAGAAAGCAGAGGGTGGGGAGTGGGGGGGGGCAGCAAGGTGAATCGTGCAGGGATTGTCAAAACTTAAAACCTGCTGCCCGTCACATACTGCAGCGTTTTAGTGTGTGTTTGGCTCCACGTCTGCATGTGAGCAGAAACTCACCACGTATCAACCAGACTAGTCCATCAGCAAAACCACCATGAGAAATACTCATCATTATTAGCAACAGCATAACAATGTTATTAAAAAGAATCCACAGACTTATTGTACTTTAAAAATGTTAAAATTACATCAAATGCACACATTCACTTGTATGTTTAGTTTTAAACATATTGTCGCGAACTGAGTTGGGTCCGCTGTTGGGCCGCGTTAAAAGTTCTGGAGTTCATTAAACGCATCAAGCAGAGATCTGATTGGCCCTCAGTTCTGTCGCTCAGCCTGTTTTTAGCTAGTTTGGACCAATGGGGTTCATCTTTGGGCCAAATAAGGGAAATGAGAGGACTGGAGCGGGAGCAGTGAATATAAATGTGGGAGAAGCGCTCTTGTCTTAGCGGGAAGGATTCAGGAGTTGCTGAATTAATTGTATGGTGTTGGTTGCGGTCTACAGTAACCAGAATAAAGAACCTTAAAAGAGGTTAAGTCTCTGTGCCTCAGTGTGGGAAAGGGACGCTACAATATTGTATGGCTCTTTGGAAATTACATTTATAAATATGTGGCGTTTATGGCTCTCTCGGCCAAAAAGGTTCCCGACCCCTGGGCTAGATGCTGAAAAGGAGGATTTGTGTCTCTGCTGGATTATTTCTCCTTGAGACTATCTGGGGTTGTGCGGTCAGTGGGGAACGGACAGCTCTCCAAAGACGCCATTTCATTAGCAGTTTGGCTATTGCTCCCCCGCTAAAGTGACGTACCGGGAGGGTCGTTATTTTGGTTTCAGAAGTGGGACGCTTAGGCCTCGTTCACACTGCAGGCTGAAACGACCCAATTCCGAATTTTTTGCCCCTAAGTGGCCCAATTCAGATCTTTTCATGACAGTCTGAACGACACAGATCCGCTCTTTTCAAATGCGACCCAGGCCCCGTGGGTTTGCCGGCCTGATTCCGAAACGTATCCGATCTTTTCAATTGCGGCCGCCGTCTGACCGGCCAGGCGACTTGATTCTGAATTGTATGTCATCGACACGCAACAAACGTCATCATTTTGCGTTGAAGTAGGCGGGAACAGGAACATAAACAACAACCGTGGCAGACGATGCTGCTGAGATCAGTCAGTGGAAGGGAAGCAGATCACGGATTGGATTCATATTTGGGTGATCGCTCTATTCAGGCCAAACTCCAGGGCTCTCATCGCAACTGGGCGGTTTTTGAAAAAAAAATTTCCAGCTAAATGGCCGAGCGTGGTGTTGAACCTTTCCCTTTTTTTTCTTTCTCCCCTTTCCAACCGTGCTCAGAAGCGCGGGGGACCCGAGGAGATCCTCCTCCTCCTCCTCCCTGTTCTGATCCTTAGATTCTCCAGGATTCTCCAGAACGGCTTAATAAAGAGTCCATAGCATTTATTCTGGGGGAAACCTTCGTTTTTTACCGTTCTCCATCCTCTGTAACACACAACATGAATGCGCGCCCACACTGCGCCCCCCCCCCCCCTTTCTCTATCGCGGCACGCGCTACACACACGCGGGCGCGCGGCTTCAACGCACACACATTCCTATTCCACAACAGTGGGTACAGACGATCCCGACTCCATTGCCTTCTTAAAATGAGTAGATTGTAATTGTGCTGCTCCTTCATGAAAATAAATTTAATATTACAAAAAGAGCTCCGCTGTTGACAACACTGTTGTTGACATCCATTGTTAAAGGTGGCTCCGCAAACAACGAGTGACGTCGTTCATTCACCGTTGAGTATTCTTCTGGCTTCTGCGCATGCAGGTCTTGTTTGGGTCGTGTCACGGTCACACTGGAGACCACAAAAGTTCGGATTTACTTGGAAATGTGAACGGTCTTGCAAAAAAATCGGATTTTTTCAAAAAATCCAAATTGAGCATTAAGCCCTGCAGTGTGAACGTAGCTTTAGTCGCTGCTTTACCATGGAGAGCTACGCCAGGAAGAGTTACGACGTAGATTGAGAGATGGAGCAACAAATCCTGGAGGCAGTTCGGGACAAGGGAGGAGTAAGGGCGAAATCATCTTCCAGATGGTTCGAGCACCCGCCGTCATCTGCAGCCTGTCCCTAGGAGACGAGTCTTCACCCCAGTGATGGACCGTCCGGAGCAGTCTGTGATGACGGAGTGCAGACCAACTGAACTTTCACGACGCAATGGCTTACACTGCTGGAACCACACCTGGCTCAGGGTTGTGAGAAAAAGTCCTCAGCCAGTGTGTTCCTGTGTTTTGCTGTTGTGTTTAGTTCTTCAGCTATGTGAGGGTTGTGGGGACACTTAACCCTCTTAGGTGGGGGCAGGGCCGGCCCTGGTCTTCTGGGGGCCCTAAGCGAAATTTAATTTGTGGGCCCTATAACTGATCAGCAGCTTAAAAAAAACGCAACTGTTGTTGTAATGTAAATGAGATCTCTCTATTACTACATTTTATGAATTATTGTTGCTGCCGAAGAATTGAATACAGTATATTTATTGCCTGTATGTTGGATGCACATTAAGTGGTGCCAAACCAATTTTAAATGCAAAGAAAAAAATATGAATGACAAATGTATATATATTGATATATATTTTTTAATGAAACATTAGGCACTCAACAAATGACATTCACAAAACTCCAACTTATTAAAATCAGAGAGTTTGTTTGGCCATTTAGCTGGACCAATTGGATTTGAGGTAGGTGGAATTTTGGATCCAGTCGGCTCCTCTTCCAGACACGCCTCTCTTGGAGCCTCTGGAACATAAGAGACAGAACTTCAATAAAAGCAAACAGTGAAAAGTCAAACAGTCAAATGTTTTCCCTTTCAACAGTAGATGTGGTGACAGGAGTTTCTTCTGCAGCTAAAAAACAAGAATTATTATTATACAATAATCAATGATAAAGCTAATAAAATAACTATAGCAGAATACTAATAATAGTTTAGTGGCTCATTTAAAGTCTGTGTGCAGGTTTTTCACAATTTCATGATCTTTTTATATATTTATCAGAGATTTATTGTTAGATTGTATATTTGCATGAGGTCATATTTATTAATTTAATTATGAACAGTTTGGGGCTCCATTCTCTTCAGCTGCTGTTTATGAAAAATAGGGTTTATGCAGACACTGTTTTTTAATGACTTTACAAACTATTATAAAGACCGGAGATTGCATCTTCAATGATGTCGGGGACATTTTGGGATGTGGATGCTGCACCTCCTCCAATACTTTTTGATACTTTTTGAGAGCAGAAGAAACTGTTGGCTGAGAAGAAATGTGCAAAACATCATCACTATGTAAAACCAAAACTGCAAAATAAAAATAAGAAATCAATGTACCCATTTATAAATAATAAATGTGAACAATAATTTGAGTATAAATTGAAATATAAGCATTTATACACTTCTTTATTTATTATTTTGTATATTCATAATTTTAAAATTAGTACATTTATTTTGTTTGTCATTTATAAATGAGAACATTTATTTCCTATTTGTATTTGGCAGTTTTCATTCTCCATATTTTATGCCAATGCAAGACTTTAAGACATTGTTGAAAAATTCAGACTACCTGACTGTCTACAGCAGGTAAACTGCAGTTTTTATACTTACATAAACCAGAAAATGCAGAACACACTAAACATGTTAGCAAACCAATTTAACAATATGATAACGTGAGTTAAACATATTTCAGCCATTATACTGTTGTCATTATTTACTTTTCTTTGCTCTCCACCGTTTTAGAAGCTCATGTCTGTCCTCATCTTCTTGGAAACTTGGGTATCAGAATTATTTTCGAGTTTTCCATTGGAAATGACGACAAACAGGGTCGTTTCTGTGCAATCTTCACCTCGGATCGATGAGTATTTTACGTAAATCACGCAGCTGCACAGAAATACTGGATAATGTGGTAAATACGGCTCCAACATCCTCCAAACTTACCTTCTGATTGATGTTGAAGCTCTTCAACTTTTTTCAGCTCCTGATGGATTAAGTCTCTGTGGCGTGAAGTTCTCTTGTTGTCGCTTTGGTCAGCGTGACTAAATGTGCTCGTTTTTTTTTTTCTTTTTCCCAACTTTATTGAAACAAAATGCGCTCGTAAATGCACACTGTTCCAGGCTCAGATGCAAAGACGTTGACCAATCGTTGCTAAGAGGGGCGCACGTTGGTATGGAAGCTATATGAAATAGGTTGCCAGATTTAGGTCTTTTTTTATTTATTTTTTTTCGCCACTTCGGGGCCCTGGTGGTGCGGCTGCGTAATTCGCGTATAGGGAGGGCCGGCCATGGGTGGGGGCAATGTAGCGATCTGGGGGTTAGCCCCGCCCTCAGCCCCTAAGATTCATGGAAAATGGGGAATCTTAGTGTGAAAACCATGAGTGAGAGGGCGGGGAACAGAAGAGACATCCATGCTGTTTTGGGCTGTTTGTGTGCTTGACAAAACAGGCTTGAAGCTGAAAAGGAGACTTTGCTTCTGTGCCTGTTCAGTCCTCCTTGAGACTGTCTGGGGATGCATGGTGTACGGGGCACAGACAGCTCTCCAAAGAGGCCTTTTCAGAAGCAGCTTGGCTTTGGCTCCCCCGCTATAGTGATGTACTGGCAGGGTTACTACAATATATATTCTGTTGGAAAAGGTTGTTCATCCTGAATATGTAATAGGGAAAAACATGTTTTTACTGCTGTCTAAATATTACTTGCACCTTAAAAGCTTTACATATATATGTGAATACGTGAAACCTCGAATACTGAAACACGAACATGCGGGGAAACCGTAGCTGTGGTTACGTGTGCAAAATGTTTTTGATCGGATTAAAGATCGGATCAGAACCAACCGGTGAACTAAACACAAAAAAACTTCTTAATTGCTCTCTTTTCACTGTCTGTCGTGCTGACTATGTGCCGTTCTAGTAGAAAACAGGAAGTGCTTCTTCCAAACTTCAGCTGAACTCAGGTCTTCTAAACATTTATATACTCTTCACATTAGTCCAATACTCTTAATATTATTGCTCTTTCAGCTCCATTAATGTGGTATAAAGTGTAGAAAATACAAATATTTAAACGTACAAATTAAAAAAAATTAATTAAAAACATTTTCAGTAGCACTACGACTAAATAAATAACTGTACTCGCATATCAACCGCTACACCAGTGCTTCTCAAATAGTGGGGCACGCCCCCCGATACACTGCCAAGGGGGGCGCGCCCTAGTAGTGGTTTTAGGCAAAGGCAATACAGGCAATTGCCCAGGGCGCAAATTTGATGGGTGGTGGTGGCGGCAGCGGCTCAGTGTTTGGGGGGAAAAAAAAAGCCATTATTGGTTTCCTATTATCTGTTATATCACAGAGTTTGTACCAGCCTGAAACCTGGGAATTGCCGTCCCTGCAGCTGCTCCTGTCTTTGAGAGAGAAGGAAAAGAGGATGGTAGGGGGCTCAGGCTGCCAGGTGGAACGGCGCACGGAGCGCTGCCTCGATTGCGCAACACCAGGATAATGGCGTGCCTTTTGATGACTCAGCTCATTCTAATAATGTCATTCTTTATGAACTATTGAAGACATTTTGATGACGTGTCTTTATTTTCCATAAATGTTTTGTCTGCCTGTGGTTTAGTTGGTGTCAGTGTTTGACATAAAGACAGCAGTAATGCAGGAAAACAGCTGCACTTTACGACTTTAGAAGTAAACAATCCATCATTCAGAAAAAAAAATCAGTACAATGTTTTTATCTGTTTCTTCAGACTAAAACGTTAAATATATTGGTGCTGTTAATGTTTCAGATCAATTTACATTTAATTATGTATTGACTGAAATATTTTTCTCAGCATCAAATGGTTCAGTTTGTCAAAATGTTTCTAGTTTACATAAGGACTGAGAATTTTTTTTATTTCAGGCACTTTAAGCTTCTTTTCTGTTTCAGACTAGAACAGTTTCTGATGCAAAGTCTTCTTTTCCTTTCGTCTTTTCCCATCAGGGGTCGCCACAGCGAACAAGTCTCATGGTAAACTTGGCATTGTTTTACGCCGCATGCCCTTCCTGACGCAACCCTCTCAAGGCAACCGGGCTTGGGACCGGCACAGAGGTAGAGAAGGGAACAGCCCGGATTGGAACCCTGGTTTCACAAACGGAAGGTGCCGCAAACCTGCACGAGCTAAACCGGCTCCCAGTTTCTGATGCAAAGTAAAGGTAATATTTCATGAAAGTGGATTTATTTTGCTTTTTTCTTTTGTTAATGTTAAAAGATACAATTTTAGGTTTACCTCCACAATTTTTATAGATACTGATCTTAGTCACTGCGGCGAGTGGTGAGTTTCCTAGGGGGGGCGTTTAGAAAAAACAATTGAGAAGCACTGTGTTACACTAAATTTTTGTTTTACTTAGGGTAGGATTAAAACTTTAACACATTCAGAGTTCAAATAATTCTGAATGTTAACTTAAAAAAACAACTCTAGCATGAGTTACTGAACTCACATGGATTTTATTCCAAACTCTACTACAATTTTGATCCAGATACCAGCCCAGACAAGCAAAATAAAGACATACATGGATTTATTTGTCTGACAGCTAGAGATGCATTAGAATGGCATGGAGCAGGGAGACTTTGGCCCACCCATGCTAGTTGCTGCATCACAAAGGAGCTTTTTCAAACCTTGAGTTTTTGTCTGCTTCTGATCAAGCACGATTTGAATAAAAAAATACTCAAACATGGTTTTAATGTCAAATTATTTTATTTCTCCATTATGTGAAAAATGCTACAAGAACATGTTAAAAACTCCAAAAACAAATAAAGTTAAAGAGTCGGCATAAGTCCGTGCCTCCAGGCCATCACTGTGTTTTCACATCAGGAAGGGGATCAGGGCCTTCCTGTTTTTAGGATAGTCTTCAAATTTGGATAGATACCATCTGAAAGAAAGAGCATTGACAAACATTTTACAGGCTATTTCCAAACTTTTTGTGGCTGAGAGAGAGAGAGTTGACATTCTTACTTGTGGTGAGCCACTGCTCTACTGGTGAGGACCACTGTGGTGAAGACGGCAAAAGCTGCGCTCTGCACAGAGCATCCAGCCAGAGCGAAGCCCACCCACTCCGTTATTTCTCCTAAGAAGTTGGCCCCAGAGATATACTCGAACATTCCTCCTATGGTGTGAAGGACACTGTCAAACACTTGTTTTCTTTTCATCATCATCTCTCACATGGAGATGAAAGATTCTTTACTCTCTGTTCTCAATATCACTGCTGTGTTCATCCTTCAGAAATACATTTCACACCTTCAGTGGAAGTTCACTGGGTCATTCTTGGGACTACCATTAACATTTTGTTTAACCTGTTGACACTACAGATTTTATCTATATATGAAAACTAATTAAGAAAAAGAGGACCACAAAGATGATGTTTTAAGGCTATAAATTCAAACCTGACGTTCCATGCAACAGTATAGAACTGAGCCGATCAGACAAAGAAATCACTAAAAGACCAGGTCTAAATCACGAGTCCGTTCCAACCCTGAAGTGGTTTTCCCTAAGTCCCAGAGGTTAAATGAAACTGGTTCTCAAGTCTCAGCTCCTCAAACGCAGAATGTGATTTAGCCTGAAAACGGTTCAGTTAATTGCTGGGAACCACAGCTTTATGGGTCGCCGCCTAGAGCTGTGACGGTGTGGGATTTCTGATCACCGCAGTGATGAACCAGCAGGGGGCGCTGTGTCGCGCCTCTAAAAACTGCCCCCCCAACCCCCCCCCCCCCCACACACACACACACAAAATAAACAACTCAGAAAAACCCTAAGCAACTAGAGCTGCCTAAACCCATGAGACGGTTTCATGTCGTTTTTTTTTTTTTTTTTGAAGCCAAACTTTTTTGGTTTTAAAACTAAAATGACCAGAAGTTCCTAAAAATACGACAAGCCTGAGCTTTTTCTCACCATTCACAGACATGCACAACATTTATGAAAAGAGAATGAAGACAAGTGCTAAACTGTACCTCTGGGGATCTTGTAACCAGTCTCACCAGGCTTTCTTAGGTTTCTCAGGATGTGGTCAGAATGCAAGTTCAACAGCCAGCCGACCAGCCACAGAACAGACCCTGTAGACAAACCAAGATGCTCTGGTCTTAGCAATAAACCCAAGACATGACATTAAACGTCCTGAAACGAATAACACAAACATTTCAGGCTTTTCTAAACAACACTTGAGCTTTTCTTCTGAAAGCTTCAGAGACAGTGAGAGGGCTTCAGATGGCTTTTCCACTCCGACAGGTTATGAGTATCAAATCAAACGTAAAGTACATCTTTAGTAGATAGGGGTTTTTGTTCTGAATGCTGTCTTGCCTGCTGACAGTGAGGTTATGAACAAAAGAGTCGTAGTGTGGCTAAACTGAATCCGTTACCAAAGAGGGTGTGGAGACTGACCCTAAAGTTGTATTGGATGCATCTAGTCGTCCATATAGAAATGTTCTGGAGGCAAAGCCCTATATTCCTAACCCACAGTCAAAATTTGCCCCAAAATCATTGGACTGGATCCCACGTCTGTGACAAACAGACACTGAGGTAGTCTAGTGTTGCCTCCAAAGTCCACAGAAAACATGTTTTGAAATGTTTTCTTCCTTTTCCTGTAAACCACGGCCAAGCTATAGAGCAGTGTTTTTCAACCAGTGTGCTGTGAGAGATGGTCAAGTGTGCCGCAGGTAACTATTCATTTTCACTGATCTTAAAACATTTATCATTATCAGAATATCAGCTCTGACTTAATCAAAATAGGTGTAGGTTTCACACTGAGTAGTTTGCTGACAGCTTTGTGGAGCTCATCAAAATAAATGCATTACCCCTGGCTGCAGTGTGCAGACCCACGCCTGCGCGGCTCAATGTGGGCGGGGTTAAATGTATGCGATTCTTCTTCGTACATTTTTTTTAATTCGGTAAAAGACTAGTCATTTTGAACATTCCTGCTTTAACAGTGTGTTTTTTAAGAAAAAAAACAGCCCTTTTTTTATGGCTACAGGAACAAGACTGAACTGAACAAAACTGTGATGCGTCAGTCGAGAACGAAACGGCTCTCAGCATCTAATTATATCTCCTACTTTGCACAAGACTAGAAAATGCCATTTGCTTCTTTTTTCCGCCTTTCCTGTTTCTGCTGAGTGGATGAACACACCACCCTCCTCTTCCTCTGCACGTTTACAGACGCAGCAAGATGTGTTCATGTTATCAATAAACCCTGGAGACAATAGACAATCGCGTTGATGGAAAAATAGAGACGGCGCTCAGAAGTTCATCGCTAAACAGTCACAGGGAAATCTAAACAACATTAGTATGAAATAAACGCGCGATTGTGGAGACGACTGGTGACTGATCGCTTGGCTCTTTGAAGTGAACGACTACTTCCTGGGAACCGTTTTTTGAAACTGTCCTTCACTCTTTCTTGAACGGGGGGGCAAAAGCATGTTACACGCGCAGCAGTGCGTGAACGGAATAGGGCGCTCGGTGCTACAAGATGAGAATTTAGAGTCTGCAAACAATTCCATCACAACTCCAACCTGCACCAGAGAACTGAGAGAACAACGAAGATCCTTACTGACCAAAGAAACAGCAGCTACACAACCAGGAGACATGCCAACCTTTACTGTGACGAAAAAATCCCATACAGTGGGGGTTGCCTCAACGCGTTTAACTCCGCCCACACTGAGGCACGCCACGGTCTGCACACTGCAGTCAGCGGCTTCTCGATCCCACAGCATCTTCTGTGTCTTTCATAAGGAGGGTGAGAAAAAAACACTTTGGACTGTTGCTCCTCCCACACGCGGTAGGGGCGTCAGGTTTCTAAACACACAGCAGCAATTTTCACCTGGGTTAAAACGAGGCGGAGGACACGAATTTGATGAATGATCAATGTGACAAATGATTTAAATGAAGCACACGGGGGGGGAATCTGGGGTCAGATCGTGTAAAAAGTGCATAAAATAATGAACCTTAGAGACGTAAGTATGTCCGGCATCAGCACCACTGCATTCCACTCCATCTCCCATAATGCACTGGGTTAATGTGACGGCTTCTCTTACTCTTAAGGTTTTTGTTGGAGAACAAAAGAATTAAAGTCAGAAATTCCAGTGTTTGGTTCAAATCATCTTTATAAAAGAAACAACTGCTTTAATAATGTCACAAAAAAGGAATGACATTGCATTTTAATAAACTGGAGAGAAAAACAACTACCTGGGCAAATTTAGTTGACAATGATTATTGAAAATTATTCCAACTTTTAGGAAAGAAAGGCTGCAACTTCAATTTTTTGTGCCTCAATTATTACTGAAAGATCCATGCGAGATGGTGGAGGGACTTTAGACAGGACAGACTACAGAGTTTCTCTTTTTCTCATTTTTGTTGCTGGTGTGCCACAGGATTGTTGTCAAGGAAAAGATGAACCTTGGTTAAAAAAAGGGAGAAAACGCTGCACTAGAGGGCATCAGTCTGAGTTTACTTCTTTGGAAGAACTAGCAGGTTTAGCTGCTTCATCTTTTCATGTACTCCAACCTAATCCCATTTTATTTATAAATGCCATTTGCAAAGTCTCAAATCTTTTGAAACTTGTTCTTTTCGCTGATGAAAACTATTTTTTGCTAATGAAAATGTAAACATTTATAGAATAGATAGATATAGAAATGTAAATATTTAAACACAAATATTGGCTTAGTAATAATAAGCTTTTATTGAATTTGCAAAAGACTAAATTTATGGTTTTTGCTAATAATAACAGGAAGAAGTAATACTTTCTATTGATGGAGTAAACGCCCTGCAACAGACTGGCGACCTGTCCAGGGTGTCCTCTGCCTTTAGAAGAAGAATGAATGGAGTAAAGTTTCTGAGTTTAGATTTTTTTTGGGTATATTTGGGTGAAAATTTGTCTTGGAAGCCTCATATTTCATATATTGAAAGTAAAGCATGTGAGATGTGTTTGTTTGGAATAATGTGAAGCCTTTTTTATCCTGTAATGTGCTGAGAATATTTTTTGTTCAGTATTTTGGCCTTGTTCTACCTATTGTGTTGAAGTGTGGGGAAATACATATAAAATCAATTTCATGCCATTACTTCTCTGTTTTTACTTCAGACGCTGACAATCACAGCAGGAAGCAGGATTTGAGGTGTCAAGCTGCTCGCACTGTTTTAAAGCAGACATGTTTTTATCTTGTCCAAGTAAAAGTTTGGAATTCCCAACAGGACATTCTAAAAGTTGTACTAATACGTTTTACTTCAACAAATACTTGTGAAGAAGAAGCTTGAGGAGTACGTAAAGGGCGGATGGTGTGTTTGGCAGGATTGTCTCTTTTTCTAAGATGTGATGTCAGGGCAGAAATAATTTAAGAACTTTATTTTTTCTCACTGCTCCTTTCCAGTCATAAAGATGTGTGAACTTATTTAGTGTACTGAATATGGTAATGTGATACTCTTCAAGAAAAGAACAAATAAACAGAAAGAATAAAATCCTGTTTTTAAAGAATGAAAAAAAAAAGACAAACTGTTGAATTAGACAAGTCACTTATTGCTCCAACTACTGAACATTTGCTACAGTTCAGAGTTGATGCTCTGGTTGACACCAAGTGTTAAGACTTAATAGTTTGACGGGCTTTCATGGGCTACTGGGAAGTCCATTAAAGAAAAAAGCTTTTCAGAACAAGAAGTGAAAACATTTTTCTTCTCCAACCATCTCTAATTTTCTCCCAGTGGATCAGACGCTTCAATAATAATATGCACCATTATCATCAAATATGTCAAAATACAGCTGTGAGATTTGAAGTTTATCCATCAAGGAAGGCGGGGAAACTCTTACCAATGATGAAGAGTGGATGCGTGACCCAGTGCGGAGGGTAGTCAGCATACTGGCTCAGATATCTGACCTGCATGTAGCCGTTATACAAACAGAAAAGCAAGGCCAAGGCGAAGGACACAAACGGCGTAGCTTTCCCACCCCGGATCAGAAAGGGAAAAATGAGGGCTCTGCAGAGGAAGGAGAAGAAAAGGCATTCACGCTGACGTGCACACATCCCACACACACACACCACTCGGTCCCTTCAGCCATGGCCAAACCTGGACCGAATCAAGTTTCAACTTTAGAGTTTGTGGTATTAACAGTGTTCTTTCTGAACGTATGATGCTAGTTTTTAGGCTTCCTCACCTGCACTCTACAAAGACAGGACCTTTAGAGGGTTAGAAACTTACACTGTAAACTTTTCTTACAAAAATAAACTTTCCCTAACTTTGTCTTGTCTTTTCAAAAATACAAAGAATATGAAACTTTATCTATATTTTTAAGTAAACATTGAACATGTGCATCTGCTGGTGCAAAGCAACTACAGATTGGATTTGTTGTGGGTAAAGAGGGTACTATAGAAAAATGAATGTATAGTGAGGAGGCCAGGTCTTCACCAACAACTTTCCACATGATCAGACGTTGGAGGAAAGTGCGGTCCTGAGCTGATGCGTGGAAACAGTAAATCTACACACGATGAGCATCTGCCTTTTTGCATACAGCTTGTTTCCAGGTGTAGATGCAGAGAGAACTATTCAACCAACTGGAGCTGAAATGAGAGTTTTCCATGTTTTCATGTTGTTTTCCTTCCTTCTGTTTGTTATTTAGATTTCTTTGAGTTGCATCAACAAGTAAACAACATTGCACATCTGTGCACATCATTTATTCCTACTTTTGTACAACTTGGATGCATTAAGTACAAGATGTTCTGAATATTCAACTGTGAAAGAACAAAGGTGTGTTCATTGAGGTACATTTGGTCTACTTTTCATTCCTTCAGGAGCAGACCTTCCTCTCTTCCACTGAGCAGAGGCATCGCTGCACTCACTCACCTCTGGATGTAGTGACACACGAACATGGCGATGAGGAGCTGGTTTGGCAGTACGGAGGTTTTGATGGACGTCGGTGAGAACGTCAGATATAACGGCATCAGAAGGGACGGCAGCTCCTGAACGCACCAGGCGAGCTTCACGTTCACCGGGAAACCGTATTTGCTGGAGGCGTAACGGCCATACGGGACGTTTTCAAACCGCAAACTAACTAAAGTGCAGACGGCCATGAAAAGCATGAGGTAAGCCATGCAGTCCAGCAAGTACAGCTCCTCTTCCTCCGATGAGATCACACGAAGAAATGACGTCATTGCAGCAAAAGCTACAAATGCACACAATAACTAAGAAAAAGGCGAGAAAACGGAGACATTTAGCGAGACGCAGGTAACACTGTCCCGTAAACGTGCCGCTGGAAAGGACCCAATGAAATCCCGCAGACGTCCGGGACCTCGGCCAATGAGATTTGTAGACGTTTTATTCACCAATCAAATCTCACGGTTTCCACATGACGTCATGACGTACCTGTTTGATAACTACTGATCAGTTTTCAACAAAAAAAATGCAACACAAATATATATAATAATGCTTTAAGTGGGTCCGGCCAAGATGGCGTCTGCGTAGATACGTACCTTCTGAGCTCCTGCAAAAGTTAAAGGACATGACATCTATTTCATCCAAAAGACCAAGAAAACAGCTCAAAAATTTTCTGGAAGAGAAAGATCTTTAGATTTTTTATCTTGATGTTCAGTCGAGAAAGAAAGAGAATACAAAAAAGCGAAAAAGCTGTAGTACCGAGGACCACCACATGTCATGACTACGCCAAATCGTCACCAACTTCGGACATGGAAGCTTTCCCTCCTCTTCCTAAAACTCCAAGTAAGCCCCCAGCTGCAAAAAAAGCTTTGACGGCAGCTGGACAAAGCTCTTCTGATTCAAATGAAGTCATTGCTGTTTTATCTAAGCTGATAAACAAGCGAGCCGACTCGTTGGAAATGCGTGCAGATTCATTGGAAAAGCTATTAAGTGAAAACTCAAAGAAGATAGATGAAAACACACTGAAGATTGAAGGGATAAAGAGAAGCTTAGAATTTGCATGCAACAAAATAAAAGACACACAAAAGTCTTTGAAAGATGTTGACCAACGTTTGAAGAATGAAGAGAAAACTGTGGCAGCTCTCCAGGCCCAGGTTCTGGAACTGGAGTCATATTCAAGGAGGTGGAACCTGAAACTCTTTGGTGTCACTGAAAGCCCTGATGAAGATGTGAAAGCCAAGGTCACTGAGATATGTCAGAGCATCGCTGTAGAAGACTTGCAGCAGGTTTTTTCTGCCATTGATGTTACACATCGCCTTGGGAAACCCAATCCAAGCAGCACACGCCCCAGAGCCATCATCATCCGGTTCTCCCAAAGACCCTACAGAGATGCAGTCTGGAGAGCCGCTAAAAACAGCTCCTTTCTTCAAGAGAAAAAGCTCAGCTTTGCCGAGGACCTTTCCACAGCTGTCAGGGAAGCCCAGCTGAAAATGTGGCCCCTCATCCAAAAAGCCAGAGAGGAAGGAAAACGAGCTTACTTTGTGGGCAGCAGAGCCTTCATCAACGGTCAAGAAGTCAAGTAATCAGGTCACTGATGGTTATGTAATACTCTGACATTGTTGCCAAATCACTAAAACAAAAACAGGATGGATCTGACTGAACTTCTAACTTAACATAAAACCAGAATACATTGATGTGGGCTTAGTTCAGTTTTTCCTCTTTCGGAAATGTTTTGAATACCTTAAGTATTCACGAAATATTGTTGAGCTATTGTGTTTGACACATTTTCTAATGTGCAGGTTAAGCTCAGAGAATACGTTTCTTTTTCTTAGTGTTTGAGAGTATTTTTTCTTGTTCTAAATATTTCATTGTCTATTGTTTCCCTCAACGCCAGGGGGTTAAGAAGTAATATCAAACGAAAAGCTGTATTTTTATTTCTTAAGCAGCTGAATGCAGATCTTTTATTTTGTCAGGAATCTCATTCTGTTTGTTCTGATGTAAATTTCTGGAAAACACAGTGGGGGAATGATTTATGGTTTTCTCATCACTCTGAAAAATCAGCAGGAGTTTTAATCCTAAAACATAAATATAACGGGAATGTTCTGCATACAGAAATTGATGCTAAAGGGCACTTTGTTGGGCAAGTTATTGATTACAATAATAATATCATAATTATTTTCAATATATACGGCTACAACTCAAACACAGAGAATAAACAACTATTTCTTATAATTGAGAGTGCATTGAAAAAATGGCTTCAGAAATATCCAAACTCTGCAATTATTGTGGGGGGAGATTTTAACATGACTTTAAACCCTCAAATTGATCGGTGGCCTCCCTCGCATCATAATCACAAAAACATATTTTTCGAATCTTTTATGGAACAGTTTAAACTGGTCGATATCTGGAGACTCAAACATCCTAATATACTATCTTTTACATGGAGTAATAAATCTAGAACAGCCCTTTCTCGATTAGACTTTTGGCTAATTTCTAGTGATTTACAAGATAAGGATATTTCAGTGAATATCTTACAGTGTCCACTAAGTGACCATCAAGCTGTCCGTATAGATATTGTTATATGTCCCTCACAAAATGTCAGTAAATCTCATTATGTAATGGTTTCAGTTTCTTTTTGTTGGTTCCTTGATTTCCTGTTTTATTTTGTAGTTTTTCCTGTTTTGTTGTTTTCAAGTTTTACCCTTCCCCATCAGTCCTGAGTGTTTCCACCTGTGTCTTGTTGCCTTGTATGTATTTAAGTCTGTCTTTCCCTTCCTCCTGTGCTGGTCCATATTGTGTTGTTCCCCGGTTTAGAGTTTAGTGTGTTTCGAGTTTTTAGCCTGCCGTATGCAGTGGTTTTGGTTTTGTGTCTTTAGTTTTGTTTATTAAAGCCCCCGTTCCCCTGCAACCTCCTGCCTCCTCTCCTTCTCTGCGCCTGGGTGCTTTCCTTATCCCCCTTGCCGTAACACATTATTGGAAATTAAACAACTCGCTGTTCAAAATGACAGAAGTGCAAACAAAAATTAATGATCTTCTTTCAAAATTTTTTTAATAAAGCCAAATTGGAGAGCTCTTTCTCCGTTAACTGGGAGTTGTTCAAATATGAATCAGCCAAGTTTTTAAGAACATTTGTTGGCAACTTAGCTAAACTAAGAAACCAACAAGAGCATGACCTAATCACAGGCATCTCAGTACTATCGCAAAAACCTCCCGACAGCCTGTCAGATGAGCAGAAACTAAAAATGATCAAACTACAGCAAGACTTGGATCAAGTTTATAAAAGAAAAGCAGAAGGAGCTTTTATTAGATCCAGAAAACAATGGCTCGAGCAAGGAGAACAAAACTAGGTAGAAAATAGTATTAATTAATTTGCTACTTCTCCAATCAAAATTTTACATAAATAAGTGCAGAGTAAAAAAAAAAAAACTCAAACATTTACAGGATTTATTGTCATGACGTCATAGACGTAGCAGACCCAGATGCTAAAACCCGGAAGTAACTTGCAACAAGGAAGTGCTTGAAATTGGTATATTTTACCAGGAGTAGAATAAGGTTTCTAGGAGAATGTGATAATCAGTTCCTTCGTGGAATGATCCTGAAGTCCTTGGAGCTGATGACGCTGAGGACAGCGGAGCCAGAGAAGGGAGACACGAGGACCGTGGAACCAGAAGGAGTGAGGCGTGGGCGCTGAGGATAGCGGGACCAGCTTGAGGCGATGTGTGGACGCCGAGGACGGTGGGACCAGCTTGAAGCAAGACGTGGACGCAGAGGACGGTGGGACCAGCTTGAGGCGATGCGTGGACGCCGAGGACGGCAGGACCAGCTAGAGGCAAGGCGTGGACGCCGAGGACAGCATAACCAGTTTGAGGCGAGGAAGCCGAGGACGGTGTAATCAGCGTGGAGCGAGGAACCAGCGTGACCAATGGAAGGAACCGGAGTGAGTATAACGAAGGACACAAATGGCGTAGCTTTCCCACATAACGAAGAGCGGCAGGGTGATGAGGAGATGATGGTCAGCTGGTTCCAATCAGTAGAGCAGGAGAGCTGTGGGAGGGGGAGGTGAACTGACAGGCACCGTGACAGTACCCCTCCCTCAACGACCGCCTCCAGGCAGTCCAAAACGGCGATCCGGGTGAGCCCTGAAGAAGTCGTCCAGGAGGGAATGGTCCAGAATCATGGAACGAGAGATCTAAGAGCGCTCCTCTAGACCGTAACCCTCCCAGTCCACTGGTAACCGCGGCCTCTGCGGCGAATGTCCAGAACCCGACTGACCGTAAAGACAGGGGCACTGTCGATGAGCCGGGCGGGTGGTGGGGAATCGGACGGCGGGCACAAGGGACTTTCCCTGGAAGGGCTTGATTTGGGAAACATGGAAAGAGGGATGGATCTTTAACGCAGCCGGGAGCCGTAGCTCAACACAGGTCGGGTTGATGACCCTCTCAATGATGTAGGGACCTAGCTTTTGAGGGGTGACTTGGAGGGGAACATTCTTGGAGGATAACCAAACCTTTTGACCAGGTTGATAGTCTGGACCCGCTCTCCTGCGACGGTTGGCCATCCAGCAGTTATCCTCCCGGGTGCATAGGTGAGCGGCTCTGGCCTGGCGCCAAACGCGTTGGATGTGTTGGAGGTGATGTTGCACAGAGGGAATCGCCAGATCTATGTCATGAGAGGGGAACAAAGGTGGTGAATAGCCAAGCGAAGCCTCAAAGGGTGACATTACCAGTGGCAGAGGAGGGATGATTATCATGGGCGTACTCAATCCACACCAGGAACTTGGACCAACTGGAGGGATTTTGAGCGGCCAGGCAACGAAGGGTGGCTTCCAGCTCCTGGTCGGCACGTTCGGCTTGACCATTTGACTGGGGGTGATAACCTGAGGTGAGACTGACCGTTGCACCCAGGGTAGAGTAAAAATACCTCCAGACCTGGGATAAAAATTGGGGACTCCTGTCGGAAACAATGTCCTTCGGTATCCCATGATGTCGGAAGACTTGGTGGACAAAAACGTCGGCCATTTCAGCAGCCGTGGGGAGCTTGGACAGGGGAATGAACTGAGCTGACTTAGAAAAACGGTCAGCAATGGTAAGTATGACGGTGTTACCTTCGGACGGTGGTAACCCAGTAACAAAGTCCATAGATATGTGGGACTAAGGGCGTTCAGCATTGGGTAGAGGATGGAGGAGTCCAGCTGGAGGGGAATTGGAAGACTTGGACCTAGCACAGGCGGCAACATAAGTCCTAACATCCTGCTCCATGGTAGGCCAGAAAAACCTGCGTTTGATGAGGTTCAGAGTTCCGTGGGCTCCCCCATGGCAGGATACGCGGGAAGTGTGGCCCCAAACTAGGACGTCAGAGCGGCGAGAGGAGGGCACATATAAAGTGTTGGCTGGAGGAGGAGGATGATCGGGCTCCTCACCTTGGGCCTGTAGATATCTAGATATCCCAGGTGAGATTACCGATAACACAGGACGGAGGAATAATGTGAGCGGCCTCCTGCTGGTCATGGGAACATAAAGGCAAGAAAAGGCATCGGGCTTAACGTTTCTGCTACCGGGTCTGTACGTGATAGTAAACGAAAACTGATCAAAAAAGAGACACCAACGGGCCTGGCGGGAGATGAGAGGCTTGGTGGTGCGGAGGTAGGCAAGGTTTTTATGGTCCGTCCATACTATAAAGGATTGTTCCGCACCCTCGAGCCAGTGACGCCAGTCCTCTAACGCGAGTTTGATCGCAAGGAGTTCGCGGTTGCCAACTTCATAATTCTAAT
This sequence comes from Oryzias curvinotus, assembly GCA_023969325.1. Lineage (NCBI taxonomy): Eukaryota > Metazoa > Chordata > Actinopteri > Beloniformes > Adrianichthyidae > Oryzias > Oryzias curvinotus. Next base: position 5,288,951 of record CM043716.1, on the reverse strand, counting down.
CCGCAGGGGACAGTTTGCGAGACAAGTAGGCGCACGGCTTGAGTTTCCCGGTAGATTCCTCATGCTGAGATAATACAGCTCCGACCCCGGTATCAGAAGCGTCGACCTCAACAATGAATTAGCGTTGCGGATCCGGTTGAATGAGGATGGGCGCAGAGATGAACATACTCTTAAGTTTATCAAACACGGCTTGAGCCTCAGGACCCCAAATAAAAGGCTTGTTAATGGACGTAAGCTGGGTGAGAGGAGCGGCGAGAATAATTTAGTTGCGAATGAATGGCTGGTAAAAATTGGCAAACCCTAAAAAGCGTTGAAGTTGTTTACGTGAGTTGGGGGGTTCGCAGTTGGACACGGTGGGAACCTTGGCTGGGTCAGGACGGATGTTACCAGCCTCTATAATAAGACCAAGAAAGGAGACAGAGGGTACATGAAACTCACACTTCTCGGCTTTAACAAAAATTTTATTCTCGAGAAGGTGTTCGAGGACCTGACGAACACGGAGTGTGTGGAGTTCCTGATTAGGAGAATACATGAGGATGTTGATTAAGTAGACAAAAAAAACACCTATTGAGAAAATCGCGGAGAACGTCGTTAATCAGATTTTGAAAGACTGCAGGGGCGTTGGTGAGCCCAAAAGGCATCACCAGATATTCAAAATGCCCTAGGGGGGTGTTAAAAGCAGTCTTCCATTCGTCCCCCTCACGCATGCGGACGAAATGATACGAGATGTGGTGGTTATGGAGATCTAATTTAGAAAAAACACGTGCCTCCTGAACAGAGTCTAAGGCAGAACTAATGAGTGCCATAGCGTATTTGTTTTTAACCGTGATCTGGTTAAGCTCTCTATGGTCAATACATGGACGTAGGGTCTTATCTTTCTTCTGAACGAAGAAGAAACCAGCAGCGACGGGAGAAGAGAAGGGGTGAATGTGACCTGAGAAAAGGGATTCATGAATGTATTTTTCCATAGCGATCTTTTTGGGACCGGACAAATTAAATAAACGTCCCTTGGGGAGAGTGGCGCCGTTAAGCAACTCAGTGGAGCAATCATAGGGCCTGTGGAGAGGCAAGGCACCAGCCCTATTTTTGCTGAAAACGTTCTTAAGATCATGATAACAGGGGGGTACCTTGGAGAGATCAATTTCTTTAGGAACGGGATCGAGATTGGGAGAAAGCAATGGAATGGCGGAGCGAAGGCAGTTAGCTAGGCCAGGGGTCGGCAACCCATGGCTCAGGAGCCACATGTGGCTCTTTCATCCTTCTGTTGTTGCTCCCTTTGACTTCGGAAAATAATTAGTATTTTATAAAAATTCAATTTTATTTTAGTTTGTTTATTTTTCATGGCATTTCAAAGGCGCTGCTGGCTCCATACAAAGCGCGTGCGACGTAAAAAACAGCTTCCTTAATGAATGAGCTCGTATTTATCGGGCGAGAACTGCAGAGCTGATGGCAGGAGGACACACGCGTGGCGGCTTCAATAAACACTCCGGGTCTGGAGTGGTTTTCTGCCGGGAACTTGACGTGCCGCGGGGCAGTGAGCAACTCTCTGATGACAGAGAAGTTGTGCTTCGTGTTTTTAAACACGCCTGTGCATTGATGTATGTTTCTTCAAGGACATGAGTGTAGATTGCAGGACAGAGAAGATACAAAAAAAAAAAAGTACTTCTCAAAAATCCACCAGCCAATCAAAATCCTCACCGAAAAGTACGGGACTTGATTGACATGCAGAATGGCCAATCAGACATCCTCTGACACATACGTCACTGCAGACGCGAGTTAAAATTCACTCAGCGCAAACTCTCTGTCATCAGAACGTCTTTTTCTGCCCCGCGGCACATCATGTCCCCGGTAGAAGACCAGCAACCTGAGTGTTTATTGAAGCCGCCCCGCGTTTCTCCTCCTGCTATCAGCTCTGCAGTTCTCCCCAGATAATTCCGAGCTCATTAGGGAAACTTCGAGGCACGCGCTTCGTGCGGAGCCAGCAGCGCCAAATGCCTCATAATATGCCATGCTCCCCGCATTGCACCGTTTACAGCAGAGCATGACATACGATGGTTGCTGCTTTTTGTCTTTGTAATAAAACGCTTCATCTGTTAATACAAAAGTATCTTTATTTAAACTCACTGTGTAGTTTTTAATCATCAGTACATAAACAATAATGTTCAAATAAACATGTAACTAATAAACATGACGATGGAAAGAAAGGAGTACTTTTTTTTAAATCTTTTCTGGCCCGCGATCTACACTCATGTCCTTGAAGATCCATCGCCATCAAAGTAATGAGCACCCTTGATATAATATATACATGCATAATATATATAATGATGTCAAAATGGGTTGTGGCTCCGGGTGCTTTTTTTTCCATTAGGGGCGGTCCCAAATGGCTCTTTGAGTAAAAAAGGTTGCCGACCCCTGAGCTAGGCAATGAGTGCTCCAGTTAGTTATGTGGTGGTTAGCCCAGTCGAACAGGGATTATGACTGCAGAGCCAAGGGAAACCTAAAATGACTGGAGACTGAAGAGTAGCAAGAGTTACATGCCCTTTGTTTAGTATATTTTTTATTATTTTTCTGATTATTATAAGTGTCTTAAATGCATTCCAAACAAAAAGAAAACTACAGTAATTTATCAAAATATATCAAAAGTATTGTAACGATCCAGTCGGTTCATCATTTTAGCAGGGAAGCAAACACCAAGCTGCTAATAAAGCAACTTTGTTGGAGAGTTGCCCATGCCCCATACATCGCACAACCCCAGACAGTCTCAAGGAGAAGAAATAGGCAGAGAAACAAAGTTACCTTTCAGCATCAACACCCATTTACTTAAACACCGCAATTAGCCCAAACAGCATGGACGTTACTTCAACTCACAACCCTCTCACTCATTGTTTTCACCCAAGATTCCCCACTTCCCATGAATCTTAGGGGGTGAAGGCAGGGCTAACCCCCAGGTCGCTACAGTATTGTTATTTTAAATTGTTTTTTTTGCCTTGCCTTTGCCTATTTTTTAAATTTTGTTTTGTTTTGTTGTGTTTTGCAAGAACTAGGGATGGCCCGTTTGACACGGACTCTTCGGTGCGCGTTTCACCTTCATGAAGCAGAGTGGTTCGGCACAATGTTTCGGGGCGTGTGTCAACTGGGGGCGGCCGTGGTGCAGCGGTAGGGCGGTCGACCAGTGATCGTACAATTGCAGGTTCGACTCCCGCCTTGCACGCCCACGAGTCGAATTGTCCTTGGGCAAGACACTGAACCCTACCTTGCCTCTGGTGGAAGGTTGGCGCCTGTGTTTGGCAGCGGAGCGGCCACCAGTGTGTGTGAATGTGTGTGTGCATGGGTGAATGGGACTGTGACTGTAAAGTACTTTGTCCTTGTAGGTAGAAAAGCACTATATAAGTATACGCATTTACTATTCAACTAGCGCAGATCTCATGGTTGATGACGCGCCAAATGCATCGTTTGGTCGAACCACAGTTCAGGGGGGTATTCCAGGAAGCATGTTTAAACTACCCTGACTTTAACCCTGAACTCTGGCTGAAATCCGCCTGAACTTGCTTACTCTGGGTATGTCGGTTCCAAAAGACCGGATATGAGTTGGCGTAATTACGCTCGACTTGGTAACCCTGGGTTAATGCACGTGCACGTCGTGTACATAAAGACATTCTCAGTAGATCGCCGATTTCACCATGGAAACACGTGGAGAAAAAAAAAAGAAAGCGCGACACTTGAGATGGAAGTGAGACGGAGTCTGAGATTTTAATGACGGTGTATGAAGATTATACGTCCAACAAAAAAGTAACACGGCTGCATCACCAAAAAAAAGAATTTCTGCTTGGAGAAAATAAACAGACAAAGTAAACCCACGAGTTTCTGATCTTGTTTCCATTTTCCTTGTGACGTGTATATATATATATATATATATATATATATATATATATATATATATATATATATATATATATATATATTGAACTCTCACATGTACAAGTTTGAGCCGGTGAATATGCTAATTTTTATAACAATAAAAAGGACGGTAAAAAATGCACGGAGTGCAAAAATTAATTAAAGAATTGCCCATCATTGTTCTTGCAGAGTGAGAGTGTAGGGGTGCTATAAAAACTCATCATCCTCTCCTTCGCTCTCATTAGTGGTACTGAGACGTAAGCACAGTAGGACAAAATAACTCGGCAAAACAAAGTAAAACAGCTAAACAACTAAACATATTTAGTCAAAAAGCCACACTTCAACCCAAATCCGTCCAGACAGGCAAAGGGAATGATATCCCAGAATCCCTTGCGGTGCCGATCTAACAGCAGCACCAAAGTTACACCTACTTAATTGAATTAATTTGAATGAAAGGAAAATAATTGTCTGAAAACTATGTGTTATGTTTAAGGTGACTTAACAAAAAAATGATTTCTCTTAACTGAAGCAAAAAATTAAGTTAGATCAAAGTAAACAAGTTTAATTTTCCAACATCCATACGTGGTCTTATCAGCCTCTCACTGTGGAAAAAGTATTATCTGATCTTCTTCATCCACTAAATCATCTTCAAATGGACACGCCATGCTGCTGCACCTCTCAAAACAAACTAAGCTTCAACTAAACCTGCTCCGGACCAGGTTATGTTCAGAGCATGAGTTGCCATGGCAACTTGACATACCCTGAGACATACCTCTATTTCTGGAACCGAAAGCTGAGGTTATCAACTTCCTTAGCCTCAAACTTACCGTGGGAGCTAGCAGAACCTGCTTTCTGGAATACCCCCCTGATGTCACTTGTGTTTTGAACAGTTGGGTGCTATTCTCTAGAAATACAAAATGAATCCCAAACGTATCCCGAACAGTTCTATTGTTTCCCCTAGATTTAAATCAGCGTCAGTTTATTGCACTTTACCATAGTTCCTTGTAAAAAACGTACTATGCTTCAGGATTGTTTTAACTGGGTTTCTCTGAATAAAACAATTCCCAATGAACATGGTGTATAAAATATATACTTCAGTGAATCTATAATGGCAATCCATAATGGTGTCAGAAGAGATAGCTCAGTGGAACAGCCAATGGGGTTTGTATCCAGAAGTCCTGAATTCAAGACCAGTGTTTTACAATTTCTTTTTTTTTGCTTTGCATTTATTTTCTTCATGTGATGTGTATTTGGCTGGGTCAAGCACTTCTTACAGAAAACGTCACATGTGGTGATTGTTGTTTTACATTGTTTTTTTTCCTAATCATCATTTACAATATTGTTTTGTTTAACATTTTTTCATCATCATTTCCACATTAAAGTGTTACAAGGAGCTTAGTTGGAACATATGTCGATATACGTCCAGTCCACCACCAGATGCCGCTGTTCTGTGTGGTTTCAAAGCCCTGAATGGGTGGATCATTTTTCCGGCACAATTAAAGGAACCCCAAGGGCAGCTTCATGGGGCTTCTATTCCCATCTCTAGTTTCCTGGAAGCAAGGTGTAGGCACAGATTCGCTTGAGACAAGCATTCACGAGCAAACCATTAAAGCCCAGACTAAACACCATGGAGGAGCAATGAACTGGCGATGAATGCTGGATCAGGAACTCCTCATGAAGCCTGCAGGTTGATGAGTTGAGTGGAAACAGCTGGGAGTCCTCAGGAGCACAGCAGAGAGGGGAGGAGCGCTACCAGAGGCACCATGACAGTTTTTTCTGTTTGCGCATTTGTAACATTTGTTCACTGTAACTTGGTTTGTATATGAGCATAAAAAAGACACACAGGGTCTATTACTGTTATGTTGTTGTTTGGTCTTATATGTGTTTGATATTTGCAATTGTTTCTTTAATGTGCAACTGAATGTGTGAAATCTGCCTCCCTGGAATTGTCAGTCAGTCTATGATGGAGCTTCTGTCATGGGTGGGGTGGTGTTCAGGCCTTATTGGAAAAGTAGGTAGGGAAGGATACACCTTCTATCCACTGCTAGAACCACCAGCTCCATTCGGCAGTGGTCCATTCAATGCAAGCAGAACCATGCCAACCGTGAAGAAGACTCCTTGACAGGCTCTGAAGAGAGCTCTTCTCAACATTTTGGACACAGCCATTGTAGAGATGGAGGCAAGTTTCTCCTAAAGCACTCTTGACCTCATGAAGCAGTTAATTGTCTTTAACCTCAATCTCCCTCTTTTCTGGAAGTTGCCATGTTAAGTCCTCTGCAGAAAATGCCAGGAAGTGAGAGTGACAAACTTTCCAACGAGATTCTTGTCGCAAAAATAATTTTGGAAAAAGAGTTCAAAAAGACTGATGCTGACGGCAATGTAGAGTTTGTAGACCTCTCAACTGTTTGCAAATATCTACATTGGTATAACAATGCCTTTCCCCAGCTCCATTGTATGTATCATCTGCATCATGTGAAAGCTCTTTCTCCACATTGTCCCCAGTTCTTACCCCCTTCAGCTGTTCCGTGCTACATGACAGTAAAAACTGTCGTTGTTTTAGCTCATGAAAAGGCCATAACAAGGGGCCTAGATATGGACTAATTTTTTAGGACTTTTGCACACAAAAAAAGACGACTAATGCTTTAATGACTAACATAAGCCAAGCTGTGTTCAGAACGAAATAAACTAAAGCAACAAGAAAAAAACTCTCTGTGGAACTTCATTCCCAATTCTGTTTCCTCACAGGTCGGTGGCCTTGACGTTTTACTGCTCCGCACCTACAAGCTGACAAAGTGCCCATCAAACTGTCTTCATTTCAGAAACAGATTCTGCTTGCTTGGTCCATGTCTCACCTATCTTTTTACAGGAACTTCTACTCCACCTGCTCCCCAACAACAGCTTCACGTGACGGACACTGCTGTCGGAAAACTCTGCTTATCTACTTTGAGAAACCAAAACAAAGTCGTCCGAAGACTGTTTCTCAAATATCTAATAAACAACAAAGTGGAAGAGGTTTTATTAAAGATCATTCATAGGTTTTATCCAACAAGTCAGTTTATGCAAAGGCTTAAAAAGGACATTGCTAAAAATGGTTCTTTCTGTTTTCAATTCAAGAAAACGATGCATGTTTTTTGGACTTGTAAGTACATCTGATAAAAACTAAAATGTATACGCATTTTAGCTTAACATGTAAATTAAACATGTTAAACACAGACCTAAAAAAAAATATTAAAAAAAAGGAGTTTGTTGGCATCTTTTTTTTTTCTTTCCTTTCGGTTCATCGAGAAGCTACGAAAGAAATGGCTGAAAAGTTTGTTGGAACTTGGAAAATGTTAATCAATTATGTTTATAAACTTTTGTCTCAATTTTATTTCACAAATCTCCTGATTTTACTAACCAAGTATTATATTCACAAAACTAAATTTAGCAATAAAGCTCCCAATTTTTTTGATTAATCAGCCCATAAAGGTTTACTTACATTTCATTTCCCCGAGTACAAACAAAAAAGCAATTAAAACTTGTCATTTTGCTTTGCTTTATGATTTAATATGAGTTTATTTTTGTGTATGTATTCACCCTGGCGTTTACTTTAAACAATTGATGTACAGTTTAATTAATGTTCTTTGTTTTTTTACTGCAGTCACCTGTGTTCTGAATAAAAAATAGAAATAAAAAGACATAAATCAAGTTTTACCTTTTTTCTCCTTCATACAGGGCAGATTAATTTTTGAATGTTTCCATTTGATGATGGCAGTTATGACACACTTGTATTTTTTTTTTATAGATTGCTTGTCTTTCTTCTTTACAATTCTGAACGAGAAGGAACAAACTTTTACTCAGGCGGATTGTGTAGCCACCCCAAACGGGTCCTTACCCACGTGCGTCACAGGCAACACGTTGGTGGCGCACAGGAGAAGCCAGCGTTTTGTGTTGTTGCCTGTAGCACACTGCTCAGCAGACGTTTCTCCGCGTTGTTCTTCTCTGCTAACATGGGGAGAAGGAGCAGACAGAGGCAGAGGAACCCGAACCCGAACCCTGGCAGGGAAAACGCGGTGAGAGAGAGACGCTTCCGCCATGGACGGACGGAGCGGGTGCCGCTGGTCTGTAGCTCAGGCCAGAAGCTACAGGAACCAGCCCGGTGGTGCTTACTGCTGGTTTAATGGCACATTCAGAAGTTAAATCGATGTTGGAAGATGCTACCTGCTGGCGAACAGCATTTAAGTCCCGTTTGGACGGTCTACAACTCTGGAGTCTGTCAATAGATCCATAGCAGAACAGGGTGGAAGCTAAGCTGCTCCTGAACCATGACATTTCTTCTGTTCTTCAGGGATGGGGAGCTGGCTACGCTGACATTGTGAAGGAGAACAAGCTGTTCGAACAGTACTATAAGGAACAAGGGCTGGTCCCTGAAGGAGAGTTTGAGCAGTTCATGGAGGCCATGAGGGAGCCGCTGCCAGCCACCATACGGATCACAGGCTATAAGAGGTGAGCTGCAGGACACAACTCTGTTCGGTGGTAGGGAAATGTCTTTGCTTGTCTCATTTTAGCAGTTGTTTTTGTTTCAGCAACCTACAAACGCCTTATTGTGTGTGTGTGTGTGTGTGTGCGTCTGTGTGTGTGTGTGTGGGGGGGGGGGGGCATCTTGCTAATGGATACAATTATTGTCAATTCTGACATTTTGGCACTGAATAGAAATGAGATGAACACTTCTCTACACTTGCACTCGTGTGTCCAATTAAATATGCAGTTCAATTCAGAACAAGATGGTTGTTTTAAGTCAAACATGGTGGTGGTAGTGTGATGGTCTGGGACTGCTTTGCTGTGTTAAATGGAACCTTGAATTCTGTTGTCAACCAAAAGCATAATACTCTTCATAGGTTCATAAAGGGATTGAACCTCAAATTCAGGAACTGTGGTTTCTGTCCTGGTTTAGGAACAGTGCAGCAGCTCTACACCCTTTAAAAGGTTCTGCGGTTTTCATTGGCGTTATCTCATCCAGTGCATATGTGTTTTGTGGATTTAGAGAAGGTGTTCGACCGCGTCCCGTGGTGTCATGTGGAGGGTGCTCTGAGAGTATGGGGACCGGGGAGCCTTACGAAGGGCTGTTGGGTCTCTGTATGACCGGAGCAAGAGCTTGTAGTAAGTCGGAGAGACTCCATATTTAATTGGAAACCCGACACTCAACAGTTCAATTTTGGTCTTAGGATATGCGTTCTGCAGATCAAGATACTTTGGTTCAGACTGAGGAGACCCATCAGCAGTTTTCATTTGGAATTTTACAGTTTCTGTCTCATCTTACTTGAGCAGTAAGTCAGACCTGTTCCCGGTGCATGTTGGACTCTGGCAGAGCTGCCCTTAATCACCGGTTCTGTTCATAGTTTTTATGGACAGAATTTCTAGGCGCAGCCAGGGGCCGGAGGGGGTCTGCTGTGAGGACCACAGAATTTCCTCTCTGCTCTTTGCAGATGATGTTGTCCTGTTGGTTTCATCAAGCCAGAACCTCCAGCATGCATTGGGGCGGTTTACGGCCGAGTGTGAAGCGGCTGGGATGAGGGTTCTTGACTATTGAGAAAGGTGGTTTGCCATCTCTGGGTGGGTGGAGTGTCCCTGTCCTGGGTGGAGGAGATTAAAAATCTTTGGGTCTTGTTCACGAGTGAGGGAAGATCAAAGTGTGAGATTGACAGGTGGATTGGAGCAGTTATGCGGTCGCTGTACCGGTCCTTTTTGGTGGTGATAGCTAAGCCAGAAAGCAAAGCTCTCAATTTACCGTTCAATCTTCTTTCCAATACTACCCTATGGTCATGATCTCTGGGTCACGACCAAAAAGAACAAGGTCCTGAGTACAAGCTGCTGAAATGAGCTTCCTCTGTACGAGGGGCTGGACGCCCCCTTAGAGATAGGGGAGGAGCTCGATCACCAGCAGAGAGATCGGAGTAGAACTGCTTCTCCTCCACATGGAAAGGAGCCAGTTGAGGTGGTTCAGGCATCTAGTCCGGATGCCTCCTGGACGCCTCCATGTGGAGGGAGGTGTTCTAGGCACAGGCCCCAAGGAAGTCCCAGGACACGCTGGAGAGACTAGGTCTCTCGGCTGGCCTGGGACTGTCTCGGAGTCTCCCCAGAGGAGCTGGAGGAAGTGGCTGTGGCGAGGGAAGTCGGGGCATCTTTGCTTAGACTGCTGCCCCCACGACCCGGTCCTGGATAAGGGGAGGATGGATAGAGACTGACCATTTGCTAGGTTAAGGAACCAGTTATTTAAAAAAAATATTATTCCTGGAAGAAGATTAAGAGTTAGGTTAAAACAAAAGAATTTCAAACAAACAACAGATAAGGCAGAAGAAAATACTTTTTTACATGACTGCTATCTGCCAGGGTCCAGATTTATGGAGCTTTCTGTTTTTTTTCCATTCAAAATAAGCAGTAACCTGTTTTTCTTGCTCTTTTCCGTTAATTTCATGATGATTTTCCCTTTTCTCTGGCACGGTGCAGTCATGCTAAGGAGATCCTTCACTGTTTGAAGGATAAATACTTCAAGGATCTCCAGGAGCTGGACATCGATGGCCAGAAGATTGAAGCTCCTCGGCCTCTCAGCTGGTATGAAATCAGCCGATGATTTATTTGGAAAATCATTTGAAGCTTCAGCTGAGGTTTTCCTTTCTTGTTCAGGTATCCTGATGAGCTAGCCTGGCACACCAACATGAGCAGGAAGATCATCAGGAAGTCTCCTCTGCTGGAGAAGTTTCACCAGTTTCTTGTCAGCGAGACAGAGTCTGTGAGTTAGGCGAACACAGGAAAAGTCTAAAACTCATGTTTTCCAGGTTCAGGTCAGCGTCTGGCTCTTCTTCCTTACAGTAGATTGGATTAGGATGAAACTTCCGACCTGTTGCTGTAAACAGGTTCACAAGAAAATTGATATTACTTTAATTAATATACTAACGTAAAAGTAAAACATTTAGTTTTACATGCAATAAAGGCACCATCACAGAATTAGCTCACAGTACGTTACTCAGTCCCTGTCACGTATTGTAATGAAAGATGAATAAGCCAAAAGCATACATTTATTTTTTCATGTTATGGTTGTGAAGTTCTCAGAAATATTGATGGTATTTTGTTCTGACATATCCAATCCTATTCTAGATGACATACAACAGGAATGCAGTACTTTCAGTTTCAAACAAACATACTATTTCACCTTTGACCTATTTTCCTTGTGCGACATCGTTATAAAAGCCCTTTGTTAAGTTAATGCCAAAATATGTTAAAAAAAAGTTATTTGACCTGCTGTTTGTGAATTCAATAACATTTTAAATATATATTAGAAATGTTTTGTATTTGTTTGCATTAGAGTTCACATTATAGTTGGTCATGGCACAGTTGTTACCAGAGAAATTTTCTAATTGGCACTACTTATAAACTTTGCTGAGCCCTGATATAGAACAACACACTGGTTGTGTCATCACTATCAGAAGATCAGCATTGATCTTTTCAAGGCACATGTAAAGGAATTTTTCCCTTTGTGAAAATGTCATGAAACGTTCCTGTTGGTCTTTGCAGGGAAACATCAGTCGTCAGGAGGCGGTCAGCATGATCCCCCCTCTGCTCCTGAAGATCCAGCCCCATCACAAGGTCGGCAGAGGTTCTTATGGATGATTAGGATGCTGACAAATCTTTATTTTATAAATCTAACAGCACCCTGCTTTTGTGCAGATTCTGGACATGTGTGCAGCTCCCGGCTCAAAGACGGCCCAGCTGATCGAGATGCTTCACGCTGACATGGATGTTCCATTTCCAGGTCAGCATGCAAAAACTGTATCCCCGTTAGAGGTAAGATCGGGCCTAAAAAATCCGGCCCGACCCGACACAGGCCCACGGGCATTAAAGCCGAACTCGGACCGAACCCGACCAATTAACTTGATTTGCAGGACCGAGCCCGAAGCAAACCCGAAATTTCAATTTAACCCATAGGATTTTTGGCAGAAAAAAATCGCCAGATTCCTTTAAGGTAAAATAATCTACATATTTTTATGATGATGAAAGTTATGGTCTTTCTAACAGAGAGTGGTCGCTGCAGCCGCGCGCGTATAAGCTGCTGTTGTGGCATAGAGTTCAGCTGGAAGCTCTGCGCAAAGGTTCCTCCCTCCATGACAAATGCATTTGATCAACGAAATAACGCTGGAACACAGAATAAGAGGCCAGACAGAGAGAGTGACAGAGAGATCTTGATGCGCACTCGCTTCATTACACAGAGAAATGCTGCAGCCGCGGCGGTGCGCGTTTGCCTTTTCAGTTTCCCTGTCTGAAGTTTATCCTTGACTTCCTGCTGCTCCATATCGGGGATCCCTAAACAAAATAGATGCGGACTTGGGGAGGGAAGATTACGTTCACGACACGCTCGCAGAGCTGCGGGTGGCCGGCTCCCCCCTCTTTCTGCCAGTTGCTGGACCACAGTGTATGTCAATCAACGGTGGGCTGGTGACTGTTGGAGGGGGCGGGGTCTACCTGTGTGTGTGTGGGTGTGTGCGTTAGGGGAACGTTCTCCCTCTGAGTTAGAAGAAGCTGGCTGTGCCTTTCGGTTCGTGCGGTAACCGTTCTGACATGCAGGATTAATAAAGAGCTGTTTGACAACCGCCACCTAAGGAGCTTCTTTGCAGACATTACAATATATTTATTAAAAAAGTCAGCGAGAGAGAAGCCCGGCCCGACCCGGCCCGAACGTAATGACTGTCATTTAGAACCCGACCCGACCCGAAATTCGGGTCGGGTCGGGTTCTGACTCGGGCTCGGGCCTAAGATCTTACCTCTAATCCCCGTGTCTTTTTTTTTTTTTTAAACCATGATCTGTTGTGATCTAAACTTGTGCTCCATAGAGGGCTTTGTAATCGCCAATGACGTGGACAACAAGCGCTGCTACCTGCTGGTGCACCAGGCCAAGCGCCTGAACAGCCCCTGCATCATGGTGGTCAACCATGATGCCTCCTGCATCCCTGCTCTTCAGGTCGACTCAGACTCCAAGAAGGACATCCTCCTCTACGACCGTGTCCTGTGTGACGTCCCCTGCAGGTCAGCAGCTGCTCCTCGTGGGTGTTTGCTAAAGCTGAGGGCATGGATCATCACAGTCACCTATATCATTCTGGATCCACAGAGACCCCACATAGTTAGCTGTTCCCCCATACATGTTTTGAAATGTTAGGAAAGAGGCCAGACAGGCCTAAACTCCAAATGATAACAGCTTTTTCTCAGACATTTCAACACCTTCAAAGGTCTTTCTGTTCTTTTCTGCTGTAAGTTTGTTGCTTTGAAGAAGTTTTGAATGTCTCATTTTAGGCTGAGTGATAGTCTCATCTACCACTACTTTGCAGTCACTGATCTCCTTCAGATTACAACGTCTACACAAGATGTAGTCTATCTGTGTGCTTCTACCTCCACTCTTGTAGGTCGCCCTATATTCCTGCCTCTTCTCAACGAACATTTTCACTGTAGCCACTTTAGCTTTAGAGAAGATGGCACATTGCTGCGTTGCCCTTGACTTTAACTGTATACATCATCAATCTAACCAATCAGATGTGGTCTGGTAGGTTAGATTGATATCCTCACTTCCATTTGCCAACATGGCTCATGAAGTCTCTAGTTGTCTTTAGCGGTGTAGTTTCCTGCAAGATCCAGTTTCAGACCCATTTCCCATGATGCATTGGGTTAATATGACATGTCATAAAGCACAACAAATGCTAACATCTAACAGTCTTTTCTGAGAGTTTTCAAATCTTCTTGATAAAATCCTGGGTAAACAGTTTAGTTTGTCAAAGTTTGTGTTGGAGCACAGAGGAATCATCAACAGCCTGAGTCTTTCCCACTCAAACAGCTGCTTTCCAATAGTGTCTGGATTCAATGACAGATTCAACTCAGACTCCAGGCCATTTTTACAGAAATGCATGGTGGTACAGTGGTTGGCGCCTGACGGCAAGAAGGCTACTGGTTCAAGTCCCGGCCGAGGGACCTGAACCAGAACACCAATGGGGGACCTTTCTGTGTGGAGTTTGCATGTTCTCCCTGTCCATGTATGGGTTTTCTCCGGGGGCTCAGGCCTCCCACTGTCCAAAAACATGCTTCATAGGTTCATTGGTCACTCTTATTGTCCATAGGTGTGAATGGGAGTGTGTGTGATTGTGGCCCTACGACAGACTAGGGACCTGTCCAGGATGTCCTCTGCCTTCGCCCAAAGTGGCCGGGATAGGCTCCAGCAGCCCCATGACCCCGAGAGGTACAAAACAGAAAATGAATAAATGAATGAAAAATGTAAATTTAAGTAATGACGAGTAATAACGGCATTAAGTGGAGGCCCACAGACACATTTAAACTAAATTGAAAATGGTTCTTTTTATCCCCAAAAATACATTTGTGACGAGTTTTAGTTATGGGTGCTTTTTCTGTATTTAACACATACAAAATGCACACCGGGTTTTAGGGAGCGGGCACGTTGACACATACCGGTAAAACATGCATGCTAGTGTGTGTTTAAGAAAGGCAGCTGGAGCAAAACTGAGCTGGTTGGGATTTTTTAATGTTTTCAGTCATCAATCAGCTTCCAAAAATCCATCAAAGTCCTCATCTTCTGTATCTGAAATGAACAGCTGGGCTAAGTTCCTCTCAAACACGCCAGGTTCCCTTTGGTCATCGTCAGAGTCCGTCTCGTTGCCGTGTGGCTCCTCATGAATGATGCCGGCTTTGTGAAAGCTCAAAGAACAGAGCAAGCAGACACGTTAGCCCAAGCTTCTATAATCCATTCACAAACTTGCCCGGCGCTGCCTCCCAGTCTTAGTAAAACTGTGTTCACCAGCCGTCATCCATCACCCCCATGCCATTCACAACCTTACTTTGAGCTCCCTGTTCACACTGATGTCCAGCGGTTGGAGTTTCTTTGTCAAGCCTCCCAGAAGGACAGAAAGCTCTGAGTTCATTTGCGTCACTTATTTTTTCACAGCAGCTGTGAGATGGGCACACATGGACTCACAGATTAACAGGGACTGTGATGCGTGGATAAAAACCATCTGGTCTCTGTACGTACTCCTCACTCAGCCACGCTTTCATTTTCTCCTCATCCATCCAGCCTTTTTCATGAGTGCAGAGCTAAGAAGTTTTCTTTGTCTGTGAATAATGTGCATTTTCTACTCTTTAATTTGTGTATTTGTATTTCACATTCAGAATACTGTGGTTTTGTTTGTTTGATTGATAAATTATCGGTCTGAAATTCAAGTATATAAGTTTTCTTTATTGATATGCAAGGTGTTAAATTGAACTTGTAGAACCTTGTAGGAACACTGCAAACAGCCGTGTTTTCCTTCATTTTCTGGGCTTGTGAGAAGAGGCATGGATCTTCATTAAAGTAGGGGTGTGCCAAAATATCGATATGGTGATATATCGCGATATTTAGTCCCGCGATCGATTATCGATACGTCTTCATCAAGTATCGACCTTTTATTTACGTTTAAAAACCCTGTAAAACGTTATATTAACCATCCTTTGGCAAGACAATTCCTTGGAGGGTCGATAGGGGGCGCTCGTTCCGAGATTGGCTGTTGCGGGCGGACGAAGAAGAACACACATTCAAACAAAGATGGCGGAGCGGGAAAACAATGAGAAGCGACGGCAGTAAGTTGAAAGACGCGCCGGAAACATTGAAGCTGCATCACCCGGAGTTGTGTGAGAAAGCTGTGGCTGCTGCTGGCCTGAAGCCGACACAGCCCGACGCGGATACTTTTTTTCCATACGAAGCTACCGCCGTCTTCTGAGAGAGACAGAGCAGCGGCAATAACAAACGGAAAACGGTCCCTGCAGCGCGGTGGAGAACGAGGGATTTGGGTTTTTATTGAATGCAGTAGAGCCACGCTATGACATTCCCTCTCGGAAATACTGAAAAAGGATCCCTGTACTATACGGCCAGACTAGAGCTACGGCTGAGATAGAAACGGAAGAAAGAGAGGCATCCCTGCTCTTAGACCCCCCTTCTCCTCTAAGCAGCGGTAGATGAGCGGCGTCTTGATTCTAAAGCCTGTGGCTCTCCAGAAAAACATGAACATAAACATACATCTGCATGCAGCTTTACCCAAACGTGTTGTTCACAAAGACGTTTACTTTTAGATGCACTTCAAGTTTTTTATGTATTTTATCCCTGGTTATTTATTTTGAAAGCAGTTTGTGTCTTAAATAACTTAAAGGAAAGTTCCTTGATACTTGATTTTTATTTTTCTGTGAGAATTATATTTTTGTTTACACCACATTTGCACTAAATGGTGTCATTTATTTTTTAACAAAGACACTATAATTTGTTCACAGAATAAATATCTGATTTTCAGCTATTTTTTTCAATTAAGCGATGGCTATGGTTTTGTTTTTCAAAAGTTAATACCAATGTGTCTGGCAGCTACTTGACTCATTCATTTTTTATCCTTTTTACAGCAATTTTGTACTAAATAATGGCACTGCCGTTCATGTTCACTATTGTTTAAACTGAATTTTACAGATATTTCCAAATGAAAATAGTCATTGTTTGTCAAAGACAGAGTATTACTGATTTCAGCAATGTTACACAAAAGTCTGTTATTTATTACACCAAATAGGACACATTTTGTTTATTATCATGGTGTTTAAAAAATAAATGGGGAAATATTTTCCAAAAAGCTGTTTTTAAAAGTTCTTCTTTCTTAAAGTTTGATATATCGTGAGTTGTTAGAGACGAGATATATCGATTATCGCATTATCGCCATATCGTGATAGTATCGTTATCGTGAGCAAAGTATCGTTATCGTATCGTGTGGTACCCAGTGATTCCCAGCCCTACATTAAAGACATGAATGGATTTACAGGAAATGGAAACGATGATTAAAAAAAAAACCATGAGGTTTCTCTTCATATCTTAAAAACTTTATTAAACAAAACAAAGCCATGAAAGCCCTTTTCAATCTCTACCATTCTGTGGCATGTAAATGGTAAATGGCGTATACTTGTTGTATAGCGCTTTTGAAGGCCCAAAGCGCTTTACAGTCACAGTCCCTTTCACCCATGCAAACACACATTCACACACACATTCACACACACATTCGCACACTCAAATGTGAGGTGCCAGAGTACAAGTCTGCTTTAGCTTTGGCGTCCTCAGCTCATCTGTTGGTTCATTTCCTGTCAGCTGTCATATTTCTGAGGGACATTAGGCAAATCGGACATTTTCATGCAAATTAAAAATTAAAAATGTCTTGATACAACACGAGATGCATTCAAAAATAAAAATGCTCCAGGTGAATCAGCCAATCAGAGAGCAGGATAGACCGAATGGCAGACTGAGAATACAAAAAAAGAGACAAGTCCATGAAGATGCATAAGACTGTTTGAGTTGGGTGGTAGATTTTGTTCATCTGCCCTGCTGTGTGCTCTGCAGCGGGGATGGGACCATGAGGAAGAACATAGATGTGTGGAAGAAATGGACAACCAGCAACAGCCTGCACCTGCATGGGTGAGTGAGCATCATCTGCTGGATACCTGTCTGATGAAACAACCAGGGGGCTGAAGTCTGAGTCTTAAGGCGACGTGTTGTGTAGCGCTTTCTACCCTCTTTTGAAGGCCCAAAGCGCTTTACAGTCACAGTCCCATTCACCCATGCACACACACACTCAAATGTGAGGTGCCAGAGTATAAGTCTGCTGTCTTGACGCCTGTCCTTAAGGCTCCAGCTGCGGATCGCTGTGCGGGGTGTGGAGCAACTGGCAGTTGGAGGCCGGATGGTGTACTCTACATGCTCTCTGAACCCCATTGAGGATGAAGCCGTCATTGCTGCTCTGCTGGAGAAAAGTGAAGGTAAACTTCAAAACCGCAGGTTCAGGCCTGCTCACATTTGAAGATAAACCACAGTTATGGAGAACTCTGACCCAAAGATTGTTAAATATATATAATGATGAACTGTAAAAGACAAACTAAGGCCTGAGAGGTGTCATGAGAGGTGTCATGTCCGTTGACCCGCCTGCTTGACATCTATCAAGTCCGTTGACCCGCCTGCCTGACAGGTGTCCTGTCCTTTGACCCGCCTTCCTGACAGGTGTCATGTTCTTTGACCCGCCTGCTTGACAGGTGTCATGTTTTTTGACCCGCCTGCTTGACAGGTGTCAAGTCCGTTGACCGGCCTGCCTGACAGGTGTCATGTCCTTTGACCCGCCTGCCTGACAGGTGTCCTGTCCTTTGACCCGCCTTCCTGACAGGTGTCATGTTCTTTGACCCGCCTGCTTGACAGGTGTCATGTTCTTTGACCCGCCTGCTTGACAGGTGTCATGTTTTTTGACCCGCCTGCTTGACAGGTGTCAAGTCCGTTTACCCGCCCGCCTGCCTGACAGGTGTCAAGTCCTTTGACCCGCCTGCCTGACAGGTGTCATGTCCGTTGACTCGCCTTCCTGACAGGTGTCATGTCCTCTGACCCGCCTGCCCGACAGGTGTCATGTCCTTTGACGCGCCTTCCTGACAGGTGTCCTGTCCGTTTACCCGCCCGCCTGCCTGACAGGTGTCATGTCCTTTGACCCGCCTGCCTGACAGGTGTCATGTCCGTTGACTCGCCTTCCTGACAGGTGTCATGTCCGTTGACTCGCCTTCCTGACAGGTGTCATGTCCGTTGACTCGCCTTCCTGACAGGTGTCATGTCCTCTGACCCGCCTTCCTGACAGGTGTCATGTCCTTTGACCCGCCTGCCTGACAGGTGTCCTGTCCGTTTACCCGCCTGCCTGACAGGTGTCATGTCCTTTGACCCGCCTTCCTGACAGGTGTCATGTCCTTTGACCCGCCTTCCTGACAGGTGTCATGTCCTCTGACCCGCCTGCCTGACAGGTGTCATGTCCTTTGACCCGCCTTCCTGACAGGTGTCCTGTCCTTTGACCCGCCTTCCTGACAGGTGTCATGTCCTCTGACCCGCCTGCCTGACAGGTGTCATGTCCTTTGACCCGCCTTCCTGACAGGTGTCATGTCCGTTGGCTCGCCTTCCTGACAGGTGTCATGTCCTTTGACCCGCCTGCCTGACAGGTGTCCTGTCCGTTTACCCGCCTGCCTGACAGGTGTCATGTCCTTTGACCTGCCTTCCTGACAGGTGTCATGTCCTCTGACCCGCCTGCCTGACAGGTGTCATGTCCTTTGACCCGCCTTCCTGACAGGTGTCATGTCCTCTGACCCGCCTGCCTGACAGGTGTCATGTCCTTTGACCCGCCTTCCTGACAGGTGTCCTGTCCTTTGTTCCGCCTGCCTGACAGGTGTCATGTCCTTTGACCCGCCTTCCTGACAGGTGTCATGTCCTCTGACCCGCCTGCCTGACAGGTGTCATGTCCTCTGACCCGCCTGCCTGACAGGTGTCATGTCCTTTGACCCGCCTTCCTGACAGGTGTCATGTCCGTTGGCTCGCCTTCCTGACAGGTGTCATGTCCTTTGACCCGCCTGCCTGACAGGTGTCCTGTCCGTTTACCCGCCTGCCTGACAGGTGTCATGTCCTTTGACCTGCCTTCCTGACAGGTGTCATGTCCTCTGACCCGCCTGCCTGACAGGTGTCATGTCCTTTGACCCGCCTTCCTGACAGGTGTCATGTCCTTTGACCCGCCTGCCTGACAGGTGTCCTGTCCGTTTACCCGCCTGCCTGACAGGTGTCATGTCCTTTGACCTGCCTTCCTGACAGGTGTCATGTCCTCTGACCCGCCTGCCTGACAGGTGTCATGTCCTTTGACCCGCCTTCCTGACAGGTGTCCTGTCCTTTGTTCCGCCTGCCTGACAGGTGTCATGTCCTTTGACCCGCCTTCCTGACAGGTGTCATGTCCTTTGACCCGCCTTCCTGACAGGTGTCCTGTCCGTTTACCCGCCCGCCTTCCTGACAGGTGTCATGTCCTTTGACCCGCCTTCCTGACAGGTGTCCAGTCTTTTGAACCGCCTGCCTGATAGGTGTCATGACCTTTGACTTGTCTGCTTGACAGGTGTCCTGTCCATTGACCTGCCTGTCTGACAGATGTCCTGTCCTTTGACCCGCCTGACTAACACCTGTCACTCTCTTGACTGAAACCAGAATCAGAAATAAGTGTTCAAGTCTGCAGTAAACTTTCAAATATTTAACAGATTTGGGGTTTTTGTGTCTAAAAAAGGTGAATCCTACACAATGACTAGATCAGGGGTCGGCAACCTTTTTTACTCAAAGAGCCATTTGGGATCGCCCCTAATGAAAAAAAAAGCACTCGGAGCCACAACCCGTTTTGACATCATTATATATATTATGCATGTATATATTATTCAAGGGTGCTCATTACGTCGATCGCGATCGATTTTCAAGGACATGAGTGTAGATCACGGTCCAGAAAAGATTTTAAAAAAAAAGTACTTCTTTCTTTTCATCGTCATGTTTATTAGTTACATGTTTATTTCAACATTATTGTTTATGTACTGATGATTAAAAACTACACAGGGAGTTTACATAAAGATACTTTTGTATTAACAGATGAGGCGTTTTATTGCAAAGACAGAAAGCAGCAACCATCGTATTCATGCTCTGCTGTAAACAGTCCAATGCGGGGAGCATGGCATATTATGAGGCATTTGGCGCTGCTCGCTCTGTATTTTTGAACCTTTCGTTGCGCGATGACTTCTCTTTTTCTCTCGTCTTTCCGACTGTGGTCAGAAGCGCAGGGGAGATTTCCTCCAGGGCCGAAGGGAATTCTCCTTCGGGGTTCACTTCCCTATTCGATTCGGGTGTTTTTCAACCAGTGTGCCGTGGCACACTGGTTGAAAAACACTGAGTTACATAACTTTCGGTAACTAAAATAATTGTGACTGATTAGAAGAGCTTTTTTATGTACTTAACATTTTAGTTTTGTGCTTTACATTTTATTATTTGATAAGAAATTCAATTTTAGTGATTTTTATAAACTAGTTATGTTTATTTGAACTCTCCCTTCAGCATATCATCTGTGGCCAGCTGTGGAGAGGAGCAGATAGTTGGATTTAAGACATTTAATTGAGTGTTCATTCTTTGGTTTTTTGGCTGGTTGTTTGTTTCAATAACTTAATACATAAAAAATGAACAAAAAATAAGGTGTGTGGTTTTTTTGTAGTAGTTTATTAATGCTTTTAACATGTTTTAAAAAGGAAATATAAACTTTGCAATCATAACTGTTAGAAACTGACAATTCAGCCAAATAAACCAGACTGCACACCATAAATAAATGTTGTTTCTCATACAGTCATTCATTTACTCTCATTGGAAAAATAAACCTATATTGCCATTGTGTCTCCCTATTATACATTTGGTATAAGAAACAATTAGTCAGACACTCCTTAAAATTCAAAACACCATTATTAGTTATGAGGGAAATCCGAGAGAGAACTGGTGTGATGCGAGAGTTGGCTTATAGAGCAGAGCAAAAGGCACTGGGATGGTTTGGACATGTTGAAAGAATGGAAAGGGAGCGTCTGGTGAAAAAGGTATATGAATCTGATGTGAGTGGAGTGAGAATGAGAGGAAGACCCCGAATGGGATGGACAGAAGGTGTAAGAAGAGTGCTAAATGCAAGAGGGATGACTGTGGTGCAGGGGAGAGAGGCTGCTCAGGACAGGGATGGATGGAGAGAGTTTGTGTATGAATGAATGGATGGGTGTGGTAGAGGTCTGGTCTTGGTATGAAGCGGCAAGGGGAAACCAGCCTCGGCTGAGGCCCTGCTGTGGAGGTGCCCACACTGGGCTGTGCAGCTGACCCTGGTGCAGTGTGGTGTGGCTTAGACCAGGCCTTAGATCAGTCACACACATGCGCACACACACACACACTAAAGGAGGAGGGTTGGGGGAAGAGAAGGAGGGAGTAAAGAATGTGTGCCCTGTCTAGGCTACCCCACCTTGGTGGGACACAGCCCGGGTATATAGATGGATAGACCTGCATCTGGATTAAAAAAAAAAACCCTCACCATTGGGATGAAACATCATGGCAGGAAAGATGAGATGAAAGGGGAACCCTTTTGAGTTTTATCAGTCTGTACTGTTAGAACTATATTACCTCCACACAGCATCCATCAAGATTGTTATTGTGAAGCCATTTCCTGTCACAGACTCAAAAAAATCAGACTTTTTCGTTGAGGTTGTGGAAAGCATTCACAAGTCCATGGCCCCCTTTCAGGAGCGTTAGAGCTGGATGATGCCTCAGCAGACCTGCCAGGACTGAAGTACATGCCGGGAGTCACTTCTTGGAAGGTACTGCAGGCAGAGGACTGCTATCATTAGGGTTAACAGAACCACAGATTGACACCATTTCTTCTCCAGCTGATGACCAAGGAGGGTCAGTGGTATAGCGACTGGTCCGAGGTTCCCAAAAGTCGTCACACACAGATCCGGCCCAGCATGTTTCCCCCCAAAGGTCCAGAGAAAGTGGCCAGCATGCACCTGGAGAGATGGTACAAACACACAAACCTCTGTTTCAGTATGCCATCCTGGTGTTTGAAGCCTCCTCCCAGCTCTGACTTTACAACATTACAGATTCACCACATGCACTATATACACACACCCGCTCATGAACACATGCACGTATGTATTTTGTATATGTATTATACAGATGCACAGGTACATGTGTGAATTTATGCATACACAGACATAAGCAAGCACACGCATGTGCACATACACACACTGGGCAGCTACATACATGAACAGATGTGCTTGTCGACACACACTTGATCACAAGCACACAGATTGTTTAGGATGATGTAATTGTATTGCTCCTGTTCTTCCCCTGTATGCCAGCAGAGGGAGCGTTTTCCTGTTATTTTGGTGAAGAAGTTTCTGTTTGCTGAGGAGCTGACCTGCCTGTCCTCACAGTGTGTGTGTGTGTGTGGTTTGGGGGTTATACAAAGCATCATTTTTTGTTTTGGTTTCATGTCAGTATGAGGATTCTTCCACATCATCAGAACACTGGAGGTTTCTTCGTGGCGGTTCTGGTGAAGAAAGCTTCCATGCCCTGGAACAAAAGACACCCCAAGGTGCCCTTTGGAGACGCTCCTCTGAGTCGTCTGAAAAACGTTTGCTCATTTCTTCTGTTTTCATACCAGCTCAGGAAAGACTTCTCATCCAGCTCAGCAACTGGGGGTTCTCCAGTCACTCCCTCCCCAGAAGACACTCCCCAACTCCTTTCAGAGGAGGCAGAGGGAGGCGTCCCAGAGGGGAAGCTAGATGGGGCAGAACAGCACGAGGCGCTTCATGGTGCACCGAAGGAGACTGGTGCTGGGGGAGACGGGGCGTGTGGGTGAGTCTGCTGTCTGTGGAGCCGTTCCATCACCGCAGATGCTGTGATGAAAACAGCATCACGGTGAGGGACATCGCAAACTTCTTCACGACGCAAGAAGGATCCTTGTGATGGTTTGATTTGTTCTAGATTCCCTGAGACAAGTCCTCTCTCTGCTTTCTCAGACCCCCACCCTCTAAAAAGCTGAAACTGTTTGGTTATAAAGAAGACCCCTTTGTGTTCCTGACTGAAGATGACCCTGTCTTCAGCGCCATCCAGTGAGTGTGTGTGTCCAATGGCCACTGAGGGATTTTCTCATTTCTCAAAAACTTTTGTGTTTTTTCTTTTTTAGATCTTTTTATGATCTGTCTCCTGACTTTCCAAAGCTCAATGTTCTGACAAGGACCCACGAGGGCAAGAAGAGACACCTGTACATGGTGTCTAAGGAGCTCCGCAACGTTCTGCTCAACAACAGTGAGCGCATAAAGGTGTGTTGATGTTAATGTGTGGGGGTGGAGTTGTGTGTGTGTGTTGTCCTGGGTGTGAACTGCACCAAACAGATGGTACCCCCCCCAGGTCCTGAGCCAGCATCACCTGCTCAGGTGTCCTCATTACTCTGCTGAACACAGGTGCCAAAAAATGCCTCTGGTTTTCATTTTATGAAAACTGCTCAAAGTTTGTTTCTTTGCTAGAAAAAAAGCCTTTCAGCTGACTTAACGTACAGAAGTGAGGAGGCAGGAAAGCTTTACTGAACCTATTGTGACCATCAGCATCTATATCACTTTCCTGTGCCACTGAAGTCCAGGTCGGTGCCGGCTTGGCAAATTGTCACGGTAACACGACAACGCACAGCACCACGCAAGAAATAGTCCGCTCTTTGTGAAAAAAGCGTTCTAAACCGAACAAATAACAAGAAGAAAGTACTAAAACTTGATTGAATGTGTCCAGGTTGGAGCATGATTCCCCAATAGTTGGACACACCCTCTAGTTCCCCCACTCCCACAGTATCCAGAGACTTGAGGTACTCAGGGCGGACTTCGTCCACTCCGGGAGTCATTGAGGAGCTCATTGATTCCCTCAGTGACTTCAGCTTGGGTGATAGCCAGCCTCACCCCAAAGTCCTCATTCTCTGCTTCCTCAAAAGAAGGGATTGAGGAGATCCTCCAAGTATTCCTTCCACTGTCTGACAAGGCCCCCATTCGAAGTCAACAGCCCCCCACCTGCAGTGAAAACGGTGCCTGTAGAGAACTGCTTTTCTCTTCTGAGGCGCCGGATGGTTTACCAGAATCTGTTCGAGGCCAACCGATAGCCCTTCTCCATGGCCTCACCGAACTCGTCCCATGGAACATGGTAACGTGTATAATGTGTGGCAGGGGTCTCAAACTTGCGGCCCGCGGGCCATTTGTGGTCCCCAAGATATTTTGTGGCCCCCCGCCTTAATATGAAAGTATAATGATAACGAGTCCTGCCAGTTTTTTAATGAATGAAACTTTTTCAGTGTTGTGAAAAGGAGCTGGCGGACTAATCAACCAATCACAGTGGGGGATATGACTCTTGGGGGTGTGACATTGATCAGGGTTGAAGCAGGGAAATATTTAGAGCAGGAACCCTGACCGCCCCCTCCCCAGTAATTTTCCAAATACATGCAGCCAGTGCCTGAACTTTTTTCTGGGTCGCATGTTTGCGTTTTAAAAGAGCAAACTTAAAAAAAACCATTCACAGATGTAGATGTAGATGTAGATGCACATACTCGTGTGAAAAGCTCTTCTCCACCTTTAACTTCAATAAGTCCGAGTACCGTCCAGACTGGAATCATCTTAAAGCCACACTGAGGGTCTTAGCTGGCGCCGCCAAGTGTCCAGCAGTAAGAAGGCAAGAGAAGCCGTGTTCAGAAGAACCCGTTGATTGAGGTTAAAGAAGAGGGTGCAGCGGTCTTACATAATTGTAAGATTGCAGGTTTGATTCCCGCCTTGCACACCCATGAGTCGAAGTGTCCTTGGGCAAGACACTGACCCCATCTTGCCTCTGGTGGTAGGCGGTCGCTTGTGTTCAGCAGCGGAGCTGCCAACAGTGTGTGCATGGGTGTGTGCATGGGTGTGTGCATGCACGAATGGGACTGTGACTGTAAAGCGCTTTGGGCCTTGAAGAAGGTGGAAAAGCGCTATATAAGTATACGCCATTTACCAAAGGACTGTAAAATGTGAGTCTTTTGTGTTTAACAGTTATAATTTCACTGTGTGAACTGAACTGTGTTAATAAGGACGTTTACATCTGAAAAAAGCAGATATAGAAGACTATTAATAAGCAGAAATGTATTACTGATTTATTTACTTAGTGATTTTTTTATTTTGGTATTTGATTTTATTTGATTCAGAGTTTTATAAGTAAATTTAGCACAAAAAACAGTTAATAATAGAGTATAGTTATTAATATTGTGCATGTTCCATACAAATTTACTACCAAAGAAGGGATGTACATGAGAAAGTTACAGACCACTTTTTACACCAGGGTCCTCCTTCATTTTCTGTCATAAAACAGTAAAAAAAATAAGATTTAAGGATTTAAACATTTCTGATTCAAACTGGGATTGACTCTCAGACACAAGCGGCACATGTGTGCGCGCATGCTGAAGTTCTGGCCCAGCCTCAGCTAGACCCTTCCTTCAGTGGCCCCAAGGTAAATTGAGTTTGAGGCCCCTGCTGTATGTCATCATTCTCCCAGTCTTCCGTGAGGTGGGGGAGCACTAAGGGGCAGCCTAATGTTACATAGAGAATTGTAGTCTGTGTTTTCCATGACAGTTTACTGTCCAATATTATTCCCAAAACTCATTCTCTCTCTGGTACATTTTCAATGGGAAAGCCATTTATGTATGTTTGTTGTTCAAATTTACCCCTTCTTGATACCAAATCTCAGTTTTTGATTTATTTAAATTTGGTGGTAATTTGTTCCTATCCAGCCATTCTTTCATGCAGTTCTTTTGCTGATTATGCTCACAATCTTACATAAAAAAATAATAAAAAAGAATAGTATCAGTTTAAAAAAATCCATCTTCTTGTAGTGGAGCTTTTGAGCAGCTGCAGAAACGGTCGTCTGTAACTGAAAATGGTTGTTGGGGGTGAAGCTTCTCGTGGCTGATGCAGAAACTTGTGCTTGTGTTCCTCGTCTTGTTCTGCCGACCACAGTTCGCTTCATGGAAGTGATAATAGCACAAGCACCGTCCACTCATTTGAATTTCTGTCTTAATGCTGTTTTTGGGTTTAACAGCACCAAGTGGTATTGGCACAGAAATGAAGGTCTTTCTGTCTTTACTGCTCAGGTCATCAACACTGGAGTGAAGGTGTGGTCTCGTAACAGCGATGGGGAGGAGTTTGGCTGCGCCTTCAGACTGGCTCAGGAGGTTTTTATCCAGTTCCAGAACCATTGTTTGAAACGAGCCTCATTACAAAAACACTGATATAGTGCATTGTATCCAATCATTAAACAGTTTAAGAAAGGCAGATGTGTGAGAGGAAACGGAGTCTGTTCTTAGAGAAGGCCCTTTCACAGTCAAGATTGAAGGCCGGTCTCTCCCATCAGGGCATCTACACTCTTCAACCGTACGTTCGCTCCAGGATCATCCGAGTCGGCGTGAATGACATCAAAGTGCTGCTGACCCAGGAAAACCCCTTCCTCAGCAAACTGGAGGAGGATGCTCACGCTCAGGCCAAGCAGATGGGTATGTGCAGAAAACCAAGACAACCATCCACAAACATGTGGAAAGAAGGTCTGAGTGGAATATTGGTAAAACTCCACGATCAGCCTTCAGCAGGAGCATAATCCCTTGGAACATGGACTAGCTCAGGTGTTCATTCTGAGAGCATTATTCATGCTCCAGGCTGGTTTTTGTTGTTACCGCTCAGAATGAAATGTCTACTTTCAGGCTTGCACAATAAATTGCAAATTTATCGTTATTGCGCTATCAAGCTGTGCTTTACACATATCAAAAATGCAGAAATTGCGATAAATGGTTACCTTAATGTGCCAAAACAATCTTTTGGAAGATTGAAATATTTAACGAATCAAATAAATCTCTTTATGCATTTGACCAATTGGATTGACCCCTTCTCGTTGTTGACCAGTCGGATGGAGGCCTATGTAGCCGAGGGTCATTTAGAGTAGAATTTAAATATGTTGACTCTTATTTAAATAAACTGTTGCAGTGAAATGGAAATTTAGTTGTTTTGCTATCAGTTGTTTTGCATCGCAATATTGATCACTTATATCGCAAGCTTTCATATCATGCAGCCCTATCTGCACTTCGTATTTACTGTTAGTTATTAGAAATATATTTGCAGTTGATGGAACAGTGACAGGT
This sequence comes from Oryzias curvinotus, assembly GCA_023969325.1. NCBI lineage: Eukaryota > Metazoa > Chordata > Actinopteri > Beloniformes > Adrianichthyidae > Oryzias > Oryzias curvinotus. The sequence goes on along the minus strand of CM043716.1, from coordinate 5,261,442 downwards.
AACCCAGGTAACTCTACCTGTTATTAAACAACCAATAGTTGACATTGTTGACTGATTCCTGCGTCCTATCACCATGAGGTTACTCTCTGCTGCACGCACACCTGTCTTATGGTTTCCTGATCGTTCTTGTGGTCAGACAGCTTAGCTGGAACCTGTTCTCAAGGTTTTCTGCATGTCTTTCACAGGAATGGGAAGCGTAGTCCTGAAGTTCATCCCAAACCCAGAGTAAGCTTCACCACTATGTGGCGTAGGTTCTTTTATTGTATGGAGTGATGGTCTGTTTGTGATTTCTCCCTTGACCCCCCCACCATCAGTAACCCCACAGAGCCTCAGTGTCCCATCCAGCTGTGCGGCTGGAGGGGAAAGACGTCAATCCGAGCCTTTGTCCCTCGCAATGAGCGGCTTCACTACCTGCGGATGTTAGGAGTGGAGGTCTTCAGGGACAAGCAAGGCCTGGGGCAGAAAAAGGAGGAGGGGGCACCAGAAGAATGGAAGGGAGTAGAGGGGGAGAAGGACAAAGAGGAAGATGATGCAGCAGAGGTGGAGAAAGAGGTGGAGCCAGGGGATGGCAGTGAAGACGGATCTTCAGGAGCAGAGAATGGTAGCAGTTCAAGGAGGAACGTCAGCTAAGGAGGGTTCGAGTCCAAGACCCCATCCTCTGCTGGAGCCCTTAGTTTTTCATGATTTTTACTCAGAAGTCCCACATTTTAGTTCAAACCCTTTCAGTTATTTTGTACTTCCTGTTTAAAGTTGAAGCTTTTTTATCCATTGACTGACCAGTGATTGTCTGATTTTCACAGCGATACTGAAAGGGTTCATCTTTGAAAAAGATTTGTTGAATCTGTTCAGTTTTCCAACCTGAAAAGTGAGGAAGCTCATTAAGTATGTCTTGTTCATTATGGGATGTCACATCTGATGGTATATCAGCTGCAGTTACCTGATAAAAATGTAGTAGATCAGATGTGTTCTGCTGAGCTTCGTCCCTCATTACATGTAGGCTCCACTGGACTGCACATTTATACAAGCAGATGGGGATTCTCAAGTGTGGACATTTGATATCTAAATGTTGTCATTTTTGTTAAGAAATCTGTTTGATGCTTATTGGCTTCAGAAAAGCCTGGCAGTGTCTATGCATTTGTAATGTTTGATGAAACTCCATGAAGATGGTCATTTCTTTTTCCTAATGGTAGCAAAGCTCTTTAATTGGACTAATGTGGACATGCTAACAGTTTTAGAAACAGAAGAGTTTTCAGAAGACTCACCTTAACAAGTGATATTTCCTTTGAATTATGCTGAATCAACAAAACTTTCAGTAGGTTCAAAACCAAACCATAAATGATTGGTGTTAAATTCCTGTTTTGTAGCACATCAGAGGAAGTATTCTGGGGGTGGGCTGTTTGGATGCTTTGCCTTTGTGCCATGTGTCTTTAGACTTTAATAAAATCCTGACCACAGATAAAACTATGTGTGGCTTCCTGCTGAAACCCGCCTCAGTTGGGAGAATGTGGGTGTAGCTGGACAGGCGGAGGACGGGTTTGTTGAGCTGTTAGCCTAGAAAAATCCTGTTAAAGGAAAATCGATTGAACCTCTTTGTGTGCTGCTGTTTGGATTGAAAAAGTTGTTTTCAGAATCTGGAGCCTTTCAAATTTCGTAATGCTATTTACGTTTTTATTAAGAAGGAAATTCAACTTTACGTGTCAAAGTGTTTGTCAGTACTGCACAGCTGCTGGAGATGGATGGACATCTCTTTCTTCTGTTTATTAACTGGATCTGCTGCCATGACGACAGCTGTCATGGCAACAAGGCTCCTGGCTCTCATGGTGACGGGAAGACGGTGAAACCAACATCCAGCTTCTGTCTAGGTTCTCCTTGTATTTCACTTTTGCACCTCAATCCATTTATCCTCGTCCAACCTTTCTAGACTTCTTTTTTTTCTCTCAAAAAAAAAAACAGAAAAAAGGGACATCGAAGGAGGTGGAGTTGACAGGGGGAGGGGTCGGAATGACAGAATGATTGTCGATAGTGTTTCTATCAGGAAGACTTTCAGTCTCAGACATTTTATTGACATTTAGAAAGGAAGATGAAGTTTAAAGCCTTTGTTACTTCCACCTGAACTGGGGTTGCCCCATATGGTGCTGCGCTCTTTTGGGTTGTCCAGGTCGATGATGGGTCTTGGAGAGGAGCGGAGCATAATAAATTCTTTTGATCCATCTTCAAAGTGTTTCCAGTCTTCTTTTAATTATGATTATGCTGTTTTTAGCCAGACTAAAAACCTGATTTGTTTTCCAGGACATAGTTTCTGCGGAGCTGCAGGCAGTGGCGGTTCGACACTAACTTACTCCCTGGGCGAGTAACACCCCCCCCCCCCCACACACACACACACACATACAAAATTTGACAACATCCTGTTGTGTTCCCTATCTTTTATTTTATTTTACACCAAAAATGCATGAATTTTCTAGACTCGTATTACAGGGGGGTCAAACTCAGTCACACAGGGGCCTAAGTTAAAAACACGCTCGCTTAAGGTTTTGGGCCGAAGAAGATAAACATTAACTGAACACACTAAAGCTAAACTTTTAAACTAAACTTTTTGAACATAAATATGAATAAAAACAGGAACATTAATCCAGAATAACTCAAGTTAAACCTTAAAAAACTTGTAATATATATTCTGTCAAAATTATACAAATATGAACATGCTGCAGAACAAAACAAAGAAAGCCTGGAAATAATAATAAAAAATAGCAAATCAAATAATTCCGTTTTTTTTTGCTCTTTTATCATTTTTCAGAGCTTTTTTTTTTTAGAGCTGGACTCCAGGTTCATTTTTAGCAATAATTTCTTGGTGTGTGACGTCCCGTGTGTGTCTTTGTGAAACATATCAGAGGGATTAGATCTAAAAAAACTTATTGTGATTAATATGTTTAGGTCTTATAAAACATTAAAGATTAAATCATAGAACTCATCAGTGGGATTACTCAAAAAAATGTTTGGTCTAAATTTGTGCTACACCAACAGTAGAAATCCTCCAAAAGAACCTTAATCCATAAAAAATGGTCTGCGCCCACCACCCCACCCCTCCCCTTCCCTCTGACACACGCGGCTCCGCCTCTGTGAGGGGGGGGGCGCAGCTGCGGTCCAGAGTTGATTGTTAAATAGAAAAAGACTCCCAATCACCTGTTAGTGGGATTCACCCAGCCACCGGTGAGGTGCGCCCCCATCTCGAGTTTTTTTTACTTATGTTCCAAAGACTACTTCAAAGAGGTGGGGGCGCAAGCGTCTTGCAGCAGAGGGCGGTGGTCACGTGCGCGTCGGGTCTGCTGTGTCGGAGCAAGGAATTGTGGGAAATAATCCCCATTGCCTGCTCTTGTCGAAATTGGGTTGAGCACGGGTGTTTGTTCTGCCTAATTCCTTTTCATGTCCCTGTTGTATGTTGTTTCACTCTGAGTTATTTCATCTTTATTTTTTTGCACCATAAGCGTGAAGAGGAAATAGAAGGAAGACGTGCTTAACAGTCTGATGTTGCAAAGTAAAAGCATAAAGTGGCAGCCGCAGCCAATGAGTTATATCACTAGAGGAGACACGCCCGCTTGAGAAGCCTGGCCGACGGTGCCGGAACGCGACGCCATCTTGGTGAGGTCGACGACACCCACATGACTATGATTCCTATTGCTTTTTATAGATATTTTTTACATTTTTATATATTTATACATATATGTAAATATATTATATTTATATATTTAATATATATATAGATACATCATTTGTTGTTGTTAAAGAAGAGAAACAGTCAGCCTTAAAAGCTCAAACTTTAATGAAAATGCATTGTTGCAAGGCTTCTTACAAATAAAAAAATTATTACAAAGAATTTTTAAAAATAATTTCTAAACATTTAGAAGTTTTAGACCTCTTTGGCATGTAATTTAAATTATTTAGAAAAACCCAACAATAAGTCAATAATAATAATAATAATAATAAATCAATAGTAAGTCAATACAAACAATAAATAATAACAATAAAGAAATAATAAGTAAATAAATAATAATAATAAGTCTATTAATAATAATAATAATAATGAAAATATTCAAAAGAAGTCCAAAAGTGAACAAAAGATTTACCCTAAAAAACAACAACAACAACAATAAAGAAAAACAATAGATTTATACCGATTCATGTGAGTGATCAATTTGTGTAACACAGATAGTGTGGTGTCGGGTTTCAAGCAAACAGTCTAGCCTCTTATCTAAATATGTTTCCACAAATCAAAGAAAAGTTCAGTCACTGAGTCAGAAATGTACACTGACCAAAAATATAAACGCAACACTTTTGTTATTGCTCCCATTTTAAACATCGTGACTTTCCATTCTGTTCAGCCACCGTCGGCCAGGCTACTCAAGCGGGCGTGTCTCCTCTAGTGATATAACTCATTGCCCCCAACCTAACATTGGCAGAGTACCAAAAAATGGCGAGCAATATTGGAGCTATGCAGTTTAGAGCCAGATACCAGCTGAGACGAGGAAAACAGGGACGTTTATAGATCTATTTGTCTGCAAGTGGATGCATCCGAATGGAGCGGAGCACGGAGACTTTGGCCCGCTCAAGTAGCTTCTACTTCACAGCTACTCCCAACTGCATTTTTCGTCTGCACCTGATTCATAACATTTTGTAATACATAAATCATCATAAATTAAATTTGAATCTTAATTTTCTTTCTATATTTACTCCATCATGAAAAAATGTCGGTAACATAATTTCTATCAGACTGGGGGAGTGCAGGTGTGTCTTGCAGACACCTTAGGGGACATCATGAAAATGGAACGTACCATTGTCGTGTAAGTGTATCGAGTAGTAGCCTGCACTGGAGAAAATAAGCAGGACTAATTGATCTCTTGCTGATTTTGTAGGTTAGCCCACTTAAAAATAAACTGCCATTCTGCCATCCTGATGATTGGTTTATTTGAACAGTAAGAGATAGAAAATCACAAAGATAATCAAGAGATTGACTTCATATCAATTTTGTGATTATATCAGGGAAATAGGCATTTAAACCTTCTTGGTAGAAATACTTGGGCTACTTTTTGGCAAAACCCTTAGTAGGGCAGAGGCTGTTGGATGTTCACACAAACTACGCTTTGAGTGTCTAACATCCTACATTACAAATCATTGCTCTCCTGGGTCTCACCTGCTACACCACATCCATACATTTCTTTGCTCACATTATATCAGTATTTATCACAAATGAAAGCATCGTTGACTTTAAAGTATGTACTAATTATAAATCTTATTCTTACAAATTCATTTTAAATATAAATGTAAAATCCAAGAGTCAAATGTTAACTTATATTTAAAAAGGGAATGTAAATGTTTCTAAATACAAAATATAAACTTTAAATCTTAAATCTACATGTTAAATCTGAATGTAAATGTGAATTCTTAAAGTAGGCTAAATGTCAAAACAAAATGCTCTTGAAATATGAAAAGATGTGCGTGAACATTCTGGCTCTGCATGATCATCTAGCGGTCTATGACCGTAATATTGTGGGCGGGCTACCTGAAGCCCCGTACAGGTTTGCCCATATCCACCCAAAAGGGCAGTTGTGACAAAGGCTTTTATTGCTTCTCAGATGACCAAGTGTTTCTCAAATTCTAAGTTTGGGTTCAGAATCAGCTGGATGTTGGATGAAACCAAGCCCCACCTGCCACTCCAGAGTCTGACGCAAACCTGCAAGCACCAAATGTTGCTGTTCCTTAAATTACCACTGGGAGCTGGTTTCTATAGGACTCACTCTTTGACTTCAGGGTCAAGAAGAAAGATTTTAGACCAAAAAGTGAAAAAACGTAGCCTAAAAGCTGCTGGAAGGTGGCTCGGTTTGTTAAATCCGACCTCTGTACAACTCTCAGAAGAAATGCATCTAATCATGAAAGTAAGTCAAGTTTAAAAAAAAAACTTAGACTTTGAAGTGAATGGTAACTGCCTTTGCACCTTATCCCTTGTGCTATCCTAGGCACTTTAACATTGGGAGTGGGGTCATCTAGACCCACTAGACAGTGCTCTGAACCTTTTTTCTTCAATGATTTGTGATCTTCACTGGTGTCCATGGATTACATGAAATCCTCTCCACCTTTATCCACCTTTGTCATGGTAGGGAGAACACGTCAATGGAAGGGGGAGTCATAGGATGGCAGAAGGGTTAAGAGTCACTTGGTGAACAGAGCCTTAGGCTGCATTGCACACCCATCGTTCTTAAAGTTCTCTCTGAAACTTTACTGCATAAAGATGAGTTCTGACTGACAGAAGGCTAAGGTTCCTGAGACAAAATGTTCTCTAACAATAAGGAAGACGACAAAAAGCTTCTTCTGGCTTTGACTCTGCACTCATTGGGCTCCGACTTGTACATTTTGCAGACAGTGTTGCACACTGGACCAAAAATGCTATTTACAAATAAAGAAATTAAACTTCTTGGACAAAATAGTAGACAAAAACCAAGCATCCCTTTTGGAGACTCCTGCCCTCTCCTGTTTGGAATTTTAACCTTTGATTATTTTGATAAGGTGTCTCATTGAAGAGCTTTTAAAGCACTTTCAGCTTTGAAATGTGTGCTGGATGGAAGCCACGGCTTTTACTTCAACCTCAACAGAAGAGTTTTATTTCTAAATATCATTACTTTTTTACAAAAAGGTTTTGTACACAAGTTTTTGAGCTGAAACAAGAACCTTTGCGTTTTTGTTAGCAGTACAGTCTGAGAGCTGAAGTAAAGACGCATCCTGAAAGCCTCCAGCTGCTTTGCTGCTTTCCTTAGCCTTCTGCTTTTTTGCTGAACAAGTTCAAAGTCTTTTGTTTTCGGATGAAACTACAGACATGTTTCTCTGCATCATTAAGGTTTTTTCCTACAGTTTTCTCAGTCGCTTTGGTGCATTTCTCACAACTATTCAAGTTTGCACCACATGTTAACAGTTCAAGCAAACTGCAAAACATAATAGATAGAGAGTCACTTTATCAAAATGGAAAGTCAATTACACAAAGGCTAGTCAATCCCTAAAAATGTGTAGTTCATCCTTCAAAAGCAAGTCCCTTCATTTTGATTTGATTTGATTTGACTTGAAGTGGTTTATTTCAAGCAATTAAGTAGAAATAATACACAAAGGCAATACAAACATCAGTTATACATTCATACAGTAACTAATCAAACTTAGGATAATTAGACATATTAATAAATATTGCTTGAAAGGGAGAGGAAGGAAGCGAACTTATATAATCCCACCCCGTTATACTATAACCATTTTATTACATGATTTATCAATATCCGGTTCCTAGCTTTTATCAGACAGAATTAAGAATCATAAAGTATCAATAAAGCACATGAAAAAGATGAATTACTTAATTATTATGTAAAAATAACTATTTTAGAAATCAACATGGCAAATGCAGATCAGTTATCTAAAATTTATGCAGATTGTGTTACTCATAAAAGTCATTCATATGATTAAACATAATACTATATCAGTAAAATAGACACAACACTGTTTCAGGAATTTTCATAGCAAAATTTCATCAAGTATCAAAAGTTGAAAACATGCTCAAAATTAGGTTACATTAGGAAAGATTTTTGAATCAATTTATCGATTTTTGGAGCAACTGAACTAATATAATTAAACATCGATCAATTTAACCATTTTCAATAAGTGATTAATCATTTGTTTTAATTTTTTTTATATATTTTTCTTTTTACATTATTTTTTCTTTTTTTTTTATATAATAAAGTAATGCTGTAAGGGAGAATAAAAAGGGTCCAGACTTTTGGAGAAAGCGATGAATCCAGGCGTCATATTTCTTGAAATTATTTGACTCTTTGGTTTATTACTCCATGTTGTTTCAGACGTCCGTGATATAACACTTCTCAAAGTCCTTCATGGTGTTCACAACCAGAACCTTGGACCGGTCCGGTGGACCGAGTGGTTTGACGTAAATCCTGCAGCCTTTAACCCAAGTGTTCTCAATCTGCTTCTGCTTCCTGAGAAGCCGTGCATGTTTGGAGATTTCAGCATTCCTTCTGGTCAGATGGTCGTTCAGATAAACAGCATAACCTCTGAGATTTTTTTTTTATTCATCAGAGCTAGCTTGTGTTTGTGATTCACAAACCTGATGAGGATCGCTGGTTTATCCGTCTCCTTTCTCCTGGGGAGTGGGTGGCAGGTCTCCAAGGTGTTGAGATCCAGGGAAATCCCTTTAGACGTGAGAAATGATTCCACTTGGTGTTTCAAAGACTCTCCACTGCTCTCCGTTTTAGAAGAACTGCTAACAATGCATCGTGGCATCCTGTGGGGGGTGCTCTGGGAGTATGGGGTCCGGGGAGCCTTACTGAGGGCTGTCCGGTCTCTGTATGACCGGAGTAGGAGCTTGGTCCGCATAGCCAGCAGTAAGTCAGACCTGTTCCCGGTCCACGTTGGACTCCGGCAGGGCTGCCCTTTATCACCGGTTCTGTTCATAGTTTTTATGGACAGAATTTCTAGGCGCAGCCAGGGTCCGGAAGGGATCTGGTTTGGGGACCACAGGATTTCCTCTCTGCTTTTTGCAGATGATGTTGTCCTGTTGGCTTCATCGAACCGGGACCTCCAGCGTGCATTGGGGCGGTTTGCGGCCGAGTGTGAAGCGGCTGGGATGAGGGTCAGCACCGCTAAATCTGAGGCCATGGTCCTTGACCGGAGAAAGGTAGTTTGCCATCTCTCGGTGGGTGGAGTGTCCTTGCCCCAGGTGGAGGAGTTTAAATACCTTGGGGTCTTGTTCATGAGTGAGGGAAGATCGGAGCGTGAGATGGACAGGCGGATCGGAGCGGCGTCCGTAGTTATGCGGTCGCTCTATCGGTCCGTCGTGGTGAAGAGAGAGCTGAGCCGAAAAGCAAAGCTCTCAATTTACCGGTCGATCTATGTTCCAGTACTCACCTATGGTCATGAGCTATGGGTCATGACCGAAAGAACGAGGTCCCGAATACAAGCGGCTGAAATGAGCTTCCTCCGCAGGGTGGCTGGGCGCTCCCTTAGAGATAGGGTGAGAAGCTCGGTCACCCGCGGAGAGCTCGGAGTAGAACCGCTTCTCCTCCACATCGAAAGGAGCCAGTTGAGGTGGCTCGGGCATCTAGTCCGGATGCCTCCTGGACGCCTCCCTGGAGAGGTGTTCCGGGCATGTCCCACTGGGCGGAGGCCCCGGGGAAGACCCAGGACACGCTGGAGAGACTACGTCTCTCGGCTGGCCTGGGAACGCCTCGGGGTCCCCCCAGAGGAGCTGGAGGAAGTGGCTGGGGTGAGGGAAGTCTGGGCATCTCTGCTCAGTCTGCTGCCCCCGCGACCCGGTCCCGGATAAGCGGAGGAAGATGGATGGATGGATGGATGGATGCTAACAATGCTAGCGCTCTTAGCATTAGCAGTGCTAGCTCCAGCTGCATTTAGCTTTGCCCGAGGTTTGATCGGTACTCCAGTGAGAATTACATTGTTCATCCTTACTTGTTGTTCCACATCGTCCCGTCTTTTCTCCAGAATGTCGACCCGGTTTTCTCGTTTCTTGTTTTGAGCCTGAAATCTTCTGAACTCTTCTATCATTTCCCAAAGTGGCGTTAGCTTAGCCGACACCTGATCCATAAAACTTTTCATCGTAGCTTGAATATCATCGAGTCTTTTTGAGGTCTTCGTATTCCTGGGTTTTCCTGGGGGGCATGGTCAGCTCTCTTTTTGGAGAAAATCAACTTTTTTAAGTAATTTGAAGATGTTTGTATCCGCAGAGAGCCGCGACCACGCGTCTTGCCGTGACCCGGAACCGGCATCATTAAAATAGATCATTTGATCTTCAGTCAAGTATTTATGCCAAAAAGTTCAGTTCTGACTCCATCGTGTTTGAACAATCAAGTCAAAAGGTTTGAACATTAAGAGCTTCCCATGTAGAGTGCAGACGGCCATGGATGACATTTTGAAAACTAGAATTCAAAAGAAACTTAGACACTGAATATGAACTTTAGCTCTGAGTCAAAGCGGCTCTTCCACCTCTTCTAGGTTGTCTTGCAATCATTTTTAACATGCAGTAAAAAACAAAACATGGTAAGTGTGCACAGTACTGTGGTACTATTGTCTCTGCTGTTGCACCACAGCACACTGTGCCACGAACTAACTGAGCCACAGTTGTAGTAAATTGTAAGTCTTGATGGAAAAGGTTAGCAGATGTGATAGAAAGACAAAAAATTAATGATCTAAAGCAGTGTTTTTCAACCTTTTCTGAGCCACGGCACACTTTAACCTTAAAAAAAATCCGGCGGCACACCAGGATCCAAAAATTCAAAAAACACACACACAAAAAAAACGGAGAAACTCATAGTCTGTATTGATCTACAGTCCCTCCACAATCTCACATGCATTTTTGAGATAATTGTTGCAGAAAAAGCTGGAAACTGCAGCTGTTTTTTTCTAAAAGATGCAATAAAAGTTAAGTTAGAAGATTTGAAAACAGTTTGATGTGTGTTCGTTGGTTTCAAGACGTTTAACAACAGATCTTGTGCGCGGTCACTCTCACAACCCAATGCATCATGGGAGATGTAGTGCATTAAACGGCCGGCGGAGATCGCGTCTCTGAGCTTCATGGTTTTGTTCTCTTGTTCCACGGTCTGATACCGGATTCTGTGGAAACCTACACCGCTAAAGACGAGCTTTAGCTGGTATTTTTGTTGGAACTGAGCGACTTTACGAGCTAAATCGGAACAAGGAAGTGAAGACTTTAACCACTTCTGATTGGTCAGACTGATGACATGTGATTAAGCCTCTCAAGAATGATTGGTGGAGACAATTAAAGGGGCGGGACTTTTACAAAATACAGCCGGGGCTGCAGCTGAATCGCGGTACGTCATTCTTATCAAAATGTCTTTAATAAAATAAAATAAACGCAAAGAAAAAGTATTTTATGATCTTTTATATTCCTAACTCCTCAGTGTTTTATCAAGTCCTGTTTGGATGAACACAGAGCTGAAATCCTGGAGATGGAAAATGTTTTTATATCAGTTAATGAGGGCAATTCCCCACGGCACACTTGACCATCTCCCACGGCACACTAGTGTGCCGCGGCACACTGGTTGAAAAACACTGATCTAAAGCAAGTCTAATGTAATCATTTTGTAGAGATGTACTTATTCAGTTCATGAAACTGTCACTAGGTTGTACCCAAATGTGATGGAGGTTTCACTGTTGAGCAAAGTTTAATTCTGTTGTGAGAAATACACCAAGGAAACTGAGGAAAAAGTGTAAATCCAGGAAAGTGATCCACAAGGGGGCCTTTTACACACTTCCTCTGCTTTTTGTTGTTCTTGCTGGTGATCTGGTGTCCCTGTTCCACCCTCCACCTTCACCACCCCGTCCTTCATCTAATGCTCTTGCATAGTTCATGGCTTGCAGCACTCAGCCTTGTGGGGATGCATATATGCTGAGGATTACATAATCACGCTGTTACACAACCATAAAAGAGACAGCAGCAGACACATTGTAACACGCTCCTGGTGGGATGGATACTTCCGAGTTTCGGAGGGGGGGACGGACGTGGCACATGCGTGATGGGGGAATCCAGTGTTTCGTGTTTGGAATAAAACAAATCCCACTCAGCTCTGCACACACACGACAGCATGGAACTGCTGGCTCTTTTCAAATCGGCAGTAAATCTCAGGGAATAGCAGTTGACTCCATTATGCGGAGCTCGTGCGTGTGTCGGAGCTCTACGTGTGTTTGTGCGTGTCTGTTAGACCTGGCTCTGCAGCATCAGCCTGACTACTGCCTGAAAAAGATATTTTCAGTTTAACTTCTCTAAACACAATAAAGCTCTGCAGATGCAGAACTCACTGCTTTTCTATGAAGACATAATAAATACATTCTTTATTCTGTCACGAAGTGATTTATGTAGGGGAAGCAAGCACAGCGGGATACAGCCCACTGCTTTTGTTTTCTGGTCCCAAATTTAGGTCTAGTCAGGAAGTCCATTCCACATAAAACCAAAGCCCAAATAAGCAAGTGGATCACCAACAGAACCTTCATTCTGGATCAGTTGGGAGCTGGTTTGGCAATGACCACACCAGGCTGGGAGCAATTTTTCGTGGTGTGTTTAACCCTTGTGCTATCCTAGGCACTTTAACATTGGGAGTTGGGTCATCTGGACCCACTAGACAGTGCGCTGAACCTTCTTCTTTAATGATTTGTGATCTTCACTGGTGTCCATGGATTACATGAAATTCCCCCTGCTCTACACATGTATTTTCTTCTGCTGAAGCCGTTCTGTTCTTTAGAGCCGTTGTCCTATAGTTAGCATACAGATTGTATAAACCTTTCCTACAAAATGCCCAGATACATTTTGATATCAAATCAAACTTTCTTTATGAAAAATAATCCTATATTTCTTTTACATAAAAAAGGGGTTCTTTTTTTTTTTTTTTTTAAGTGACACATAATAAATACAGGCATGAAAACATGACTGTAATTATAAAAAAACACTTAAGGCTTTAGCTCTGCTATGAAAAACATTATATTGTGAATCTATTCACAACAGGAGCCAGCTCAGCCACAGGAGCATCGCCACAGAGCCCACCCATACCAGGTCAGCAACAGGGTTCACTTCACTGAGGCCGGCCCAGTGAGGGCAAGCGCTACAGCAAAAACAACAGATCAAACAGGCAAGCAAATGATTCCTATTAGGAAACCCTGGATATATATATATATATATATATATATATATATATATATATATATATATATATGATCAAGATAAAACCAGTACACGTGTTGAGCATGCTCATAACTCTCAGTTCTCTTCAGCTACTGGTCTCTCCCCCTTTGGAGGTGTCCTTATATATATATATATTTATATATATATATATATATAATAGCAGTTTCCAGGCCGGCAACCAAAGGACACCTCCAAAGGGGGAGAGACCAGTAGCTGAAGAGAACTGAGAGTTATGAGCATGCTCAACACGTGTACTGGTTTTATCTTGATCTGAAGTCCTCTTGTGTTGGACGGATTTTACTGTTATAAATCTTTGGACAGGTGCATATTTGTGTGACCCCTTTCGTATTTCAGACTAAAAGAAGTTGGAGGATGATTAAAGAAGTAGAGGGGGGTAGAATCACAAAGCAATAAGTTGCTGGAGGCCTATCATCATTACTGTGCATAGCAGATGTTAGTCCAAGGGGTGGGGCCTGTCTACAAATTACAAACATACCTGCTGGCTCCAAAAATCTTCACACACAAACATGTCAACATGTACACAACACAACTACAGCTCAAACGCACATACTTATGCATACAAACACACACGCGTAAAGCATTTTCTGTCAGGCATCCCATTAGTGCGAAGGTGAGTGTTTGTGTTCTACTGTGGTGGATGATGGGATGTCAACAAACGAACCAGCTCTGTCTTCTCAGAAAGAAGTTGCAGACATCACCTGAACACTCCTTTCAGTAAAAAGAAATCCCCAAACATAAGCCATCCCTGGAAAAGGCCTCATGAAGGGATAGTGAAGAAGGAGGAGGAAAGGAGCATTATGATGGGATGTTGCACGTTATGGTGGGAATCTTGAAGTACAAAGAGATGAGTGAGTGAATGAAAGATGGATGAGGTGATGAGTAGAGAGTTTAGCACGGGCGGTGGGGTGACTGGAGTTGGAGGTTTTATTTAGTGCATGCCTGCAGGTGTTGCCTAGTAACAGAGAGGAAACAGATAGAGAGCTGGAAAGCACATCTCCCTTTATCTCTTTCTGCACGCAGCCTTGCCCTCCTCCACAATCCTAGCACAGGTCTTGCACAAACACTCAGCAAAAGCCTTGCCTCTCATTAGCAGTCAGGGTGGATGCATTGCTCCTGTCAGGAAGACGACGGAAGAAGGGGGGGAGGGAAGCCGAATGAGGAAGAGAAAAGATGTAGAGCCGAAAAAACCCATACAAGAAAGAGAAGGACACATCCACCAAGGCCGTTGCCATAGCATTTTCCTTTCTTTTGCGGCATCTGTTCATGAAAGTGTGGCATTTGAACGTCCTCAGCTCACGCTCAGGCATGAGGCGTCTCATTCAGTCAGATCTGTATTCTGCCTCTTGTCAGAAAGCTTAGAAACGGTGACTGAAGGTAACTCAACACATCGCTCTTTGACCACCCTGCCATTGTGACTTTCCCTGTTTGTGATCAGGGAGATGTTGAGGGCTCTTCCAGATAGTGAGTTTGATGGTGTGTCTGAAGCTTCTTGGAGGAGATTCTTCCGGCTGATAACAAACCCACAAAGGGGTTTGGTCTCTTTACACCAAGAACAAAGCTGTCTGGACGACTTCTGACACTAAAGAGAAGGAAAACACTCTTTAATTCAAGTACCGGCAGAGAGGCAGATCAGCCTGAGTGATTCCACTTCTCCCTGCTGTCTTCAGCTCGTCTGCATGTCTTGGTGCCAAAATGAAGGTGTGCTTTGAATTTTAACTTCAGTTCTGGCTGTAGAGCCCTCCTACCTCAGTGTTATCCAGGCTCTCCCATAAGCATCTCCATCTCTTGATTTTTCCTTTGGGACAAAGGGATTACAGTGTGTTAAGTCGCAAACCTATCAATGTAAAATGTAAAACCTGTATGGGCTTTCAGTGTCTCTTGAAGCCCTGCAGAGACGGCCTGTGGACAGCAGGATCACTCCCATGATTTCAGTCTGACTGCATGTAGACCACACCACATGAATCCAAACGGCTGCTTTCTGCAGCATAAGAGGCTAAAAATACTTTTTCTCACATGCACTGTGCCTATAAAAAATTTACAGTCACTCCTAGATGGGTAAGAATGGCAAAGAAGAAGGAAAAAAGCTGTTGAAGCTGACCAGCCTCCATGCAGCACCTGAACTTACAAATGAGCAAAGTGCAGTCTGACTGAGGGAATTCCCCCCCCAAATCCTGAAAATGACAGAAGAGATGACATCTTCCCGTTATTACTCACCTCCTCTCAGTCCATGACATCCTGCTGGAACACAGCTGTCACACACAAACCAACACAGCGCAGGAGTCACAGGCTCAGTATTTTTAACTCTTAGTTTATTAAGACCAGAAGCTTTAATCAGAGGAAGAGGCAGGACTGGAGGTGGGGCTGGCTGGCAGGACAGCAAGCAGGCCAGCCAGTGAGTTGGCTTGTGTTTAATTTAAGGAGCTGGAGATGAGAGCTGGAGCTGGACTGGAACTGAGAGCGTGCACAGGAAAGCAGGCAGGTGGGAATAGAGAATGAAAATTGTATGTTCTGACATTGTGGGAGGTAATGAATATTTATATGGCTGGAGTGTCAATGGGAAAATGGGCTCTAGGTGAGTAGGAGGTGGGATCAGGGTTGGAGGCTGCTCTAGCAACCCTCCACCCAACTCCTGCAGCAAGAGAGAGGGGCAGACAGGAACAGACAGGGATCCTAATGCTACAATCACACCAAACTTGATTTGTGCGTCAAACTCGCTTCGCCCCGCCCCTGCATGGCGAATTTGCTGCTTGACACCTGTCCAAAACGGTGTTTATAGCTAGACACCCCAGATATGTGTCACCAATATTTCAACTCTGGCCACGGCGTGCTTGTCGCTCAAATCACACTGCAGGAGCTCTGATCATGTCTGTACCATTGAGTTAACAATGAAACGGGCAGCCTCTGCAGCCCAAATTGTGTTCAGTGTGAACACAGCATAACAGTTGAAGGCTAAAATTAAGGTAGCTTGGAGAGAAGCAAGTCAACTGAGAGAGTCCCAGAAAGGTGCAATGAGAAAGCAAGTACCTAAGAGATACAGCCAGATGCCCATACCTGAAGTATTGGAAACTGCCAAACAAAGGCTCCTAGCCTTGAGCAGCCGCCTAAAGAGGTACACAAGAGATAATGAAGCCAGACGAATAAACAGGCTGTTATCAACTCAACGTGCGAAAGTGTACGCTCAGTGGCAGGGTCAAAACAGCCGAGCAGACCCACCAAGGCTAGAAACTGAACAGTACTGGAAAAGTATATTGTAGAAAGAGACAGCACATAACAGCAATGCCCAGTGGCTGGTCTCTCTGAGAGAAGAACATAGCAACCTCCCTGAACAGAATCCAGTAACCATCACAGTGGCAGACATCGAAGAAAGAGTGTCAGGTATGAAGAACTGGACAGCACCGGGCCCTGACATGATACATGCCTACTGGCTAAAGGAGCTTACCGCACTCCACGAGTGCCTGGCAGCACAAATCAACCAGCTGCTAAGAGATGGGACTCACCCCGAATGGCTAACGGAAGGGCGAACGATCCTGATCCAGAAGGATCCCTCAAAGGGTGCAGTCCCATCCAACTGCCGACCAATAACCTGTCTCTCCACAACATGGAAGCTCATGTCAGGCATCATTGCAACCAAGATAAATAGGCACATGGATCAATTCATGAGTAACACACAGAAGGGCATTGGTAGAGACTCCAGAGGAGCCAAACACCAACTCCTGGTTGACGGAACAGTCGCCCAAGACTGCAAGTCACGACACACTAACCTGTGCACAGCCTGGATTGATTACAAGGAAAGCCTATGACTCAATGCCACACACATGGATCACTGACTGCTTGAAGCTGTGCAACATCAACAGGACTCTAGTCCTGCACCGAACCAACGGAGCCATCCAGCCGCTCATACACACCCATACATGCACACTAACAACCTTTAAAGCAGTAAATGTAAAACAAAGTCAAAGTAGCAAAAATAAAAAATAAGGACTGAAAGGCAGGCTTGAGACCCCAGACAGAGAAGGGGGCTATTTACCAAAATATAACACAACAACAAAGCACAGCAAACTGAGCAAAAACAAACATGTAAGAAAAAAAATAAGTCATGCTCCATCCTGGTGCAGCCAGGACTCCTTTAACTCCTTCAAAAAGTGGGAAATAAAATAGTTCTATTGCACTATTGTAGCCGCTGCTGTGACTGGGACCAACCCAAAGTTTTGATGAGGGACTAGTAGACAAAGTAATGAGCTGGCTTGCACCCCATGTCCCACACGGAGATGTGTCATCAGGGGTAGAGGAGGTTCCAGAGCATGGGAGATTCCAATGTCTTCAGTGCTAATCTTTCCTGGGACATTTATCTTTAAAGAAATAATGACAATATAGCAATGACAGTGCAATGTCACCCCTGTGAGAAACCCACTAATCTTTGGTGCAGACCATAACAACACATGCACTGGTCCTTACACTAGTTTGCTTTAACAATTTCTTTGCTAGCTAAAAAGGAAGCTAACAGTTAACCCTTTAACGAGTGATGTTAGATGTTACTAGCGACACCTAAACGACACACGCACTGTGACACACCATAACCACCACGGTGTGTAAAGAAAGGGTTGATGAGGCCTTACACGGAGGCTTACACAGAGGTGAATTACTGATGAACTCCTGAATAAACTATGACATAGAAAACGACATAGGTTTGTCTGAAAATGCTATAATTGTAATTCAAAGACCCCTGGGAACACTTTGAGAATAGATCAGAAGATGAACAGATTGGGACTTTAAAGCCCTGGTGTTAAAGGTTAAAAGCAGAGTTTTGCTAAATTGAAATAAGGTTACGGGCCACTTAGTATATTTCAATAAGGTGGAGTGCCACTTAATAAAATGATTCCACCTGTGTGCACCAGCTGCTAACCTGCAGAGGGTTTATAAGGTTTAGCATCAGCCTGCTGCTCCCAGGTTGGACTGGCTGCATGTGGCCCCCAGGCTGCCCGGCGTGGCCCCCAGGCTGCCCGCGTGGCCCCCAGGCTGCCCGGCGTGGCCCCCAGGCTGCCCGGCGTGACCCCCAGGCTGCCCGGCGTGACCCCCAGGCTGCCCGGCGTGGTGGCTGCCTGTAAGTTGAGTCCAGGTGCATTAATAAAGATTTGTATATTTTGTTAGCCAGTCTCTATTTTCTGTGTCGGAGAGTCCTGTACGTATCTGTTTTTTCTTGGTAGTTTTCTGGCTGCTTTGCTCGGCAGTACTTTGGGGAAACCATAATGCCACCGTTATTTTACTTTAAACAATAAAAAAAAAACGTTTTCACCAAGAATCTTTTAGCTATTTTCTTTAATTTTCTTGTCTTTTTATGATTCTTACAAATTTTGTATTTTGTTTGTTCACATTTATAAGTTTTTATTCTGCTGTAGAGGCAGTAAATCCTGGAAGAACAACTGTAGACTCCTGTCTAAAAGAAAATCACAGATCTGGAATGAAACTTGTATTCGAAATGTATTTTTTGCAGATAAACTAAAATAATCCTTCCTCCAGGGAGCACAAATAAAAAGTCTTCTTCCTTCTTTCAGCTTGAAGGACTTAAAAAAAGAGGAGGTTCCAACAGAACTATCCAAAAATGGAGGAACACAGACTTCTTTGATTCTGAAACTAGGACCCTGGTTCATGTTGACAGATGATGGATAGTCCTGCTCTGATGTGGAGTATGTAGAAGAACATCCAAAAGGATGTTAAACCCAGATTGCTGTTGAGTTTAAGGAGCAGCGGGTGGACTGAACCAAAGCCAAATGGACCTTTATGATCCACGGCTGATCCATACATTTTTAATAAACCACAAACTTTTCAGTGTTCTTACTAGTCAGAATAAAAAATGTATATTTTATGCTTTAAGAACAACACTTCAAAGCTGGAGTTAGCTCATGTTCAGATCTGATCAAAGACAACATCATCACATCTAATGACGTCAAAGTATGTAATGCTGCAGAACTAATTTCACCAATTTCAGGATTTATGGTGATTAGATCAATACACAGAACACCTGTTTCTTTAGATTTTCTTCTGCCATTGAACCTGCAAGAAGGCAGACGGTTATACATAAACATTTGCTGAATCTCACATGTCTGGAAGCAAGACTGAAAACACAAACCGGAAAATGTGGGCCTTGATTCTAGTCAGGTCAATGCAGATTACAAGAAACTTTATCTACTGAATGATGACGAAAAAACAGGAAACTGCCCTCAAAGACATATTTCATTCTAAAAAAAAAAAACTGTTAAAATCACCTTAATAAATAATGTTAGATGTGATTTTGTAGCTTGACTTCATAATTGATTTCAATATGTAACCCTAGTGCTATTTTAGGCACTTTAACATTGGGAGTGGGGTCATCTAGACCCACTAGACAGAGCTTTGAACCTTTTTTCATGAAATCCTCTCCACCTTTATCCACCGATTTCATGGTATGGAGAACATGTCAATGGAAGGGGGGGGGGTGTCACAAGGGTTAAAAAAGAACTGCATAGCTAAATCTTAGATTTCAGCAGAAAATCCAAGATTTCTGAAAGGAATTCTATTTTTTCACCTGTGAAGAATTTAATAATATGTTAAGCAATGTTGTAGTTTACACATAACCAGTTTACCTAACATACTCCTTTTTTCTTTATATTTGCTGATTAACATTACTTTTATTACATCAGATTATCCCATTGACCCATTTAGCACCACTTAGAGCAAAGTGCCAGTCAGGTGTCAGGGCCAGCATGGCAGAACTCCGAGCTTCAGAGCTCTGAGTTGGTTCCTCCTTTCAATGGAAGCTTTAGGGCTGGAGAGAAGGAGGCTGAAGAGTGAGCCTTTGTTGCTGTCACATTTGGTGAACAAATATACACAACAAAATGTAAGAACTGTCATTTGCCATTGAAAACATAAAAAATCTTGGAGATGCATCCAGACCAGGGT
Source organism: Oryzias curvinotus (assembly GCA_023969325.1). Lineage (NCBI taxonomy): Eukaryota > Metazoa > Chordata > Actinopteri > Beloniformes > Adrianichthyidae > Oryzias > Oryzias curvinotus. Next base: position 5,241,740 of record CM043716.1, on the reverse strand, counting down.
GTCTGAATGTCCTCACAACGTGGGTCAGGAACAAAAAGACAAAACCATGCCGTTTTAATAAGCTGTAACTTTTATTGCACATTCCTGTTTGGTCTCAACGACAACCCTCACCTTTTAAGACCTTGGGCCTGACCAAACCTTCAAGTCAGGACTAGGATGAGGTTCCCCACGCTGGCTGACCTCGGGTCAGATTCCTTTGATGAGTCCAAAGCTCGGGGAGGCCAAACTGATCCCAAATCTGAGACTGAGGCTGCTGACCAGTGTATGAACCAATGGGGAAGGGGCAATGGTGACATCACAGAGAGGAAACACCTCCTTCATAATCTTCAGGCAATCAAACCCCTGACCCCCCCCAAAATAAATACACCTCGTCCCTTCACACAAAAGAACGGGCTATCGCTCTTTTGTTTCTTCCTGTTTGTCAGGACAACACCTGCAGCATGCTTCAAATCATCGTTTTGGCAAACCACAAATAAATTAAAACACAAACATTCATTGAACACAATGTGACATTTTTTAGGACGCAGAGAAAGGAAAGTTTGTACAGTAACAAACGCCAAAAAAAAGTACCAAAGAAAAAGAAGTTGCATTTTTGTTTTCCCCTTACTTTTCTTTCCAAAAAGAAACAAAAGAATCTACAATAGCTAGCTAGCTACCAATCACGTTTCACATGCAGATATAATACAGCGTAATCAGTTCAACCAGTTAGTGTCTGCAAACTACCAGTCTAACCTACATCACAAAGTGATTCTCTGTAAGCCGGCGAACTTGCAGTGGAGGATCTTTTGTTTTAAGAGTTCTAGACTTTTCTCTGCTGAAGCTGAAAGATCACATTAACCCTGGAAAAGAGGACATGATCGCACAGCAGATGCTGTCACTTCTTTATGAGGGGAGTCTTACACAGTTGTCTAGCAATGTAGAGGAGCCCCCTCCATCCAAAAACTAGAATAGATGAGGAAGAGCTACATCCTCCTCCTGCTCTTTTCTAATGAAGCTCTGTGGAAATGTCAAACCAATTAGCAGCTGACATTTAAGTGGTAGATGGAGAGAACAAATCCCACTGGACCACCGGGACGGTCTGACTAGGAGGCCGGTGCTGCAGTGTGGTTCAGAGGAGACATTCATGAAGTGCTTTTAAAGGGTGGAGCTCCACAGAACAGCAGGTACAAGAAAGGAAATCCGTCCTCAGCCATTATGCAACCGCCTAACATTTCCCAGAGGCAGCCGGCAGTGATCATAGTAAGCTCAATCCCCTCGCAGTTCCTACCCTGCTGCTCTCAGTCCTCCATTAGTTGGCCCCCGAAGCATGCACTCACTTCAGCTCCGCCCACAGCCTCTTCTAATTTCAAGATGTCAATCAGCCAAACATTTAGAGCAATGTCAAAAACGGTCAGCACAGTTAACAAGACAGCAGGAAGCTCAGCAATCCCAGCAAGTCTCTGTGCCTTTCAAAATAAAAGCTCATTTTGCAGTTTCCTCCCTTAAATTCACACACAGTAAGGCCTTCAGCTGACCAAGTGCATCATGGGAATTAAAGTCTTCTTCAGCTCCTGCACACAAACACACACATTCACAAACAAGCACACACGCAGCGGAAGAAGAGTGACCGTTGGTCTACATGAATCTGGTTTCTTCCTTTAAAAATCAAAGCCATCTTTTATCTGAATAGTAATTTAACCACAGAAAAAAAAGAAATGTGAGAGCTCCATGTGATTTACAATCGCTGCAATGAACCGGAGGTCATAGCACAATCCATCGCGGGTGGAGGGGGTGTGAGCAGGTGCCACTGCTCTGCTCATTTACTAAACATGAACGGCATTTCTACGCAAACACCACCATGGGACTCAGCTCAGTGATGAAGGACAGAACTGAGAGTCTTCTTCAATGTCATGTAGAGCCATGGAGATTTTTCAGTGTCCAATCTGTCCAGCCGAACAGCTGAACAGGTGATAATGTCTCACAAACACACAGTTTTCCCGTGTTCCAAAAACATGTGAAATACTCCAAGAAGAAGACAAACCAATTTTTTTTTTTTTTTTGGTGACGCATGACGGAAAGTTCTCAGAAAGTTCGTTCAGGAATGAGGGGGAAAATGAAAAGAGCACTCAAAATTCAAAGGAGAAAAAGAGAACATCCAGTGTGAAACAGCCAAAGGTGAACATTGTTGAGTTTTGTGTGTCAAAGCTAGCGGCGTTGATCTAGCTAGCTCAGGTGGCAGCTGGGCGCTCAGCCGTCAGACACAGGTGGGGAGACCCAACCATACTTTTCATGGGTCTTCACCAAGGACTTAAAGGTGGCTTCAGCCTCTTTCCGGCTGAAGGCTTTCTTGGACTTTCCTGCTTTCCTGCAGATGCGGCCCTAAAGGAGACAGAGAGAGAGACAGAAGGAACTGAGCAACATGAAGACAGATACAAATGCAGACAGCATAGAACGGTCACAAATGGACTCCCAGAATAGATTTATTTTTTCTGCAGAGCTCCATCCTTGGTCCATAAACATGTTTGCCTTTTCATTTCGCACCCCAAGCCTGTAGTGAATTCTTGCAAATGATAGACTTGAGCTTCACCTTCCACACCCCCTCCACTGAAATGTGAGGCACACTTCAGAGGATCTGAAGAAGCTTCCTCCTGACCTGGGGCCTCATTTATAAAACTTTGCGTAGGATTTGCGTCAGAAGTGGCGTACGGATGAAACATAGGACGTGCGTACGCACAGAAATATTCGGATTTATAAAACCGTGCGCACGCACATCCTACGGATCTTTCCCTTAATAAATCACAATCAATTTTAAATGCTGCGAAGCTTTTGCGGCTTCATGACACGCCCATAGTTGCCCATAAGTAGTCAGTGAAACGCCCACAAATGAATATTAATTGATTGCGAAACCATGGCAAACACAGAGAGGAAATCAAAAAAACTTAACTTCACTCGATGTGAAGTAGAAGTTAGAAGTAGTAGAAGTAGAAGTTGGCAAGGTGGAAAAGAGGAGAAAAATGTTGTTTGGAGGGCACAGTGTGGGCATTACTAATGCCAAAAAGGCACGTGAGTGGCAAACGGTGGCAGACGCCGTAAATGCTGTAGCCTCACGACCTTGGACCGTGGCCGAAATAAAAAAGAAATGGTCGGACATCAAAGTCGAGGCAAAAAAACGTCTAGTGCTCCATCGCCAGAGTGTGTCTGCCATGGGTGGGGGACAGGGGACACTGGAGCTGACCCCTCTTGATGAGAGACTGGCGGCAATTATTGGGGAATCCCTTTTAAGTGGAGTGGTGAGGGGGGACACCGACGTGCCAGAAGCACCGGGTGACACCCCCCCAAAAGCTCCAACAGGACGGCTGGAGGAAGTGGGACTCGGCTCATAAGCCACTGGTCCTCGTTTGCCAGCAAGTCTTCTTGCTGTCTAAAGATGCGTTCACTCTGAATTCTTCTATTTGCCACATCTTCTAAGAGCACAAGATCAGCCATTGTGCGTCATTATGCATTGTGATGGGGCATTTTATTTCCATCCATTTAATTGCATCTGACAAGCTACAGATGTCTGTAATAATCCACGTGGAAATGGGAAATTGTTCAGCGCAAATGTAATTTCTTGTTGCTTTCTGAATGGTTGAGACATACGCCATACATTGTTTTATCAAAAACAAAACAAACTAAAGGCATATGCATTAATACCATAATTCCGTAGCTTATGAAGAAATGTTTTACTATGAAAACAACTTTCCCCAGTGGACAATTAATACGTCTGTCTGTCTGTCTGTCTGTCTGTCTGTCTGTCTGCACCTATTTCTGCTCCGCCAGACGGACACATTGACCAGAATATCAGTTTTGTACATTATTTCGTTCTGTTAACTATATTATTTATGAGGATGAATTGCACAACATGCCAATATTGCAGAACATATTTCACTTTTCTTTTTGCAAATAAGTGTTCATTTGAATTTCTGTTGTAATTTTCGTTTGATTTTTTTGTTAGTTTCACTGCTGATCGATCAAACGGGTGTTTGTGTAGGCTGTTAATTGTGAGACTTGCTTTGTGAAGTCTTCATGTTATTGATGAGAGGCAGTATTGTCATTCTCACTTTCACGTGTTTCTTCCATCTGCCGACGGTGTCGCCGTTTCTCATTTTACCTGTTTTTGTGCGTACGCCTGGGTCAGAGCTTGCGTGAAGGACCACACATTTTCCTGTCATGTTTGCTTTTTATAAATCTCAATTATTGCATAGAGAGTGGCGTACGCCTGCTTTTGTGCGTATGCAACGTTTATGAATGAAGCCTTTGATCAGCCATTCACAGCCTTTAAGGAGAGCACTGTGAAGCTCCAACTGATTTTAGTATGCTATAAAGTCCCACTCCCATCATCTTCTTATCTATAGTCAAAGCATCCAGAATGGTCTTTTAATTCGGATCATGCCATTTTTAACCAAAATCTAAAAACCGGAAGCATTTGCTAGGAAATTGTTTATGCAAAGCGGCAGGCAGTAGCGGTTGTAGGTACGGGCAGCTGCCAGGCGCAGCAATTCAAAAATTTGCGCTGCTATGGTTTTCTATTATCTCTTATGTCATTAGACGTTTTTGTATCAAGTTGACATGGACTGACAAAATTCAGTTGGGACTCTAATGGGGTGGGGGTGCCTGAGGAGGGTCTCGCCTGGGGAGTAAGTGGCGGTAGGAGTTCATTACAAGAATCGTATACTCGCACATACATAGCTATATGTAAAAGCAGTGCCAGACCACACTCCTGTATGCTGAAAGTGCTCAGGAGAGTTCTGTGAATGACGTTGGAAGCCATTTTAAAATCAAGGCTGGTTTTGTAAGAAAAAGGTGGATCCACGTGCTGCTTACGCATTCTTTTTTGCAAACCTTCAATTTTGTTTTTCTTTTAGAGGCACTCCATAAGTTATTGAAATACTTCTCTGATGCACTGAAATAATTAAACCTTCTTCATGAGTCACAATCTTTGGGCCAAAAATAATCTAAGAATGTTCCCTTTGGATTCTTTGGATGTGGAAAAACAACAGAGGTGAACTTTAGGAAACTAAAATGTGAATGGATTTGACATTCATTCTAGTTGACTTGTTTGTTTGGACACATATTTCATTTCCACTTGATGATCTGGAAGAAATCCAAGAATCTGGAAAACTTCTCTGTTCAGTAGCAGGAATTTCTGTCTGAGTCTCACTGAAGGAAGATTTGGATAAAAGTTGTCCTGGATCCATTGTAGTTCAGGTAATCTGATTGTTCAAAATGAACCAAAATCGACTATGAATCGTATCATTTACCCCAAATCATGAAACAAACTGAATAGTTGTTGAAATAATCAGGTGATCTGAGAGCTAATCTGTTCTTACATGTTTGATGCCATAGTCACAACTGTAGTAGTCCATAGACCAAAAATGTTTATGTATAATTCTTTTTATGGACATGCTGCGAGTTACAGGCTGTAGCTAATACTTACACAACTTGGAAGGGTGAAGTAGACGTGTCGTACAGTTTTGTCACATAATAAGAGCACACTCCCTGCAAGCCTCATTCAGGTTTGCCCATCTGCCATAAGGGCAGTTGGGATTAATGCTTTACCCCCAACCAGAGTGTGGCATACAGGCACCGTGTGACCGTGTCCCCCATATATCATAAGTGTGTGCAACTTACAGTACTTTATGAATACTTCACAATACATTAACTATACAGTGGTGTGTAATTGGCCTCTGATCCCAAGATCACGGGTTTGGTTCCTGCCTTGCCCACCCATGCGTCAAAGTGTTCTTGGGCAAGACACTGAACTCCTTATTGGTCCTGGTAGCTATAGGTTGACACCAGTGTTGGGCACAAAGCTGACACAGTGTTTGTTTATGGGTGAATGGGACTGTCACTGCTATGCTAAGGTGCTATGTAGCTATACACCAGGGGTCTTCAACTAAAATTTCAAGAGGCCCAGTTAGACAAATCTTTTTAAGTTAAGGTGAGGGAAAAAATATGTCTAAATATTCGGTATAATACATTCTTACGTAGCCGAGGATTGGTGGCACATCTGCATGTAATTAATATCTAACTATCACTTCAAATTACTGCAGTACAGTGATCCCTCGCTATAACACAGTTTACTTTTCACGGTTTTGCTACTTCACAGATTTGCACAGATCGTGCATTGTGTTCTCCATTCTGATTGGCTAAAAAGTCACTGCTTCTTCTCTACCTGTGCGTCAATAACGTTGCAGTTTAATATGTACACGTACATAAAACAGCTTGCCAAATTTACATTAAGTACGTGCAAATTCTCCTGCAATTTCGAGTTTCTCTAAAACCCATAACGTCGACAAAACGCTGTGGACAGACAAAAGCACCTGCAGCAGGGCCCAAAAGGCAGCGGAAGACGCTAATCACAGATAAAGTTGAACTTCTGGACATGCTAAGGGAAGGTAAAAGCTATGCGGCTGTAGGTCGGCATTACGGAATTAATGAATCTTCCGTTCGTTTAATAAAGAAGGAAGAAAAAAACATAAGAACGACACCAGCAATGAGTTTTAATAAGGATGCACAAACTTCCTATCACTATGTTCTTCTCCAGAACAAACACAGCTGCACCACGGGCTTCAAAAGGAGAAGACACTGCAGAGCGGAGTCAGGATGCAGCGGCTCAGTCTGAAGAGCAGTGAAATACACCTGAGTCACTATTTGTCCCACTGTACTTTGTATTTTTTTCATAATCATTTAAAATTTTCTCCCGTTTAATCCAATTACTTGGGTTGTGGTGGGCGGGGCTAATCTCCGCAATTTGAAGCCTTCTGTTCAAATTGATGATTAAAATTATTATTTGACAGTACAGTACAGAAGTAATTTGTTGAAAAAAAAACGTTTCTAAAGTACTTTTATTTGTGAAACAAATGCTTGAGCCTGTGAAATGGTTTGTTCTTTCTTTTCAATGTATAATAGAGTATTTAATTGTATAATAATTGTAAAAATAAATAAAGGTTTCTACTTCACGGATTTTGCCAGCACAGGTTCTATTTGGAACGTAACCCCCCCGAAAACAAGGGTTTACTGTACAATGAAAAACTTTTTGCCAGTATCATAACATAAAACACAGATGAAAGGAGGATCCACTGGCCATTAGCTTCTTCCACAAATCAAACACCTCCCTGGATGAATGTACGTTTGAACAAATGTTTGACGTTTTTCAATGTTGCATTTCCAAACTGGAAGATTCCTGCTTAAGTCAGCCTTTCTGTAGGAAAAATTCCTAAATGTCCTTTTTATAGGTTTCCTCTGATCAGAATCATCTTCAGCAGGTCAGCAACTTTATTTGATTGAATCTTCATTCTCTGTCAAATGTTTGCGGCAGGTTTAAACTTAGACTTTGTGATGAAGATGAAGACGTTAACAGTGAATGCTAACAACTGGATGCTAACTTCAGCTGCGTCCAACTTTTAACGTGTGACAGATAAAAAAAGGCTAAATAAAACGACACAACCATCGTAAAACTGGCATTTTTCTAAGAAAGTGTCTATTCGCATGTAATTTTTGAAATACATGCCAACAGTGCCGAACTTTTTCCTTGGCTTCATGGACCCACAGGAAGGGTTAAGGTTACGGCTACAGTTAGGGTTAAAGCACTAAATGGTTCCTGAGTGCTGCTGCTTACTGCTCCTCGCGGGATGGATTATATGTGGAGAACACATTTCACACACTCAGGAGCGTGACAACTAATCAGACTTTAACTTTAGAGCCCCCCTCCGAGGAAAATCGTGTTTTGGAGTTTTTGACATGTACTTGTGGCATTTTTCTAATGAAAGAGAACAAATATAATACAAAATTATTTCATTTTTTTCATGTCTGAGAAATTCTCCTTTTAAATAGCTGTCAATCAAACTGTCGCAAGAACACCCTGTTTGAATTAATGATGCGCATTGCACAAGCTCCCTGATCTGCCACGCCCAGTGTGCACAAGCTCAGGTGCGGCAGAAGACAAGATGGCACATTGCTGCAGTGCCTGCACATATTTTAAGTGTATCCAAGGCTGGATTTTGCTGTTCAAGTCCCTTTAGCTGTCACCTAGATGAGTGAAAAGTCTTCTTCGCATTCGTGTCCTCTGTCTGAGGGTTACTGTCCCGCATTAACCATAAAGTTCAATAGGCCCAAGCAGGCTGGCTCCCCATCCTGCAGCGGGTCTCTGTCTAGCATGTTGTTTGGAATCGCGCCATGGGCCCTGTGACAGACTGTCTACGGTTTACCCGCCTTCACCCAACAGTAGCCGGGTTGGGTACTGTTTGGTGACTTGGTTCAGACGGGTACCAAATTACGCCACACTGCTGAAATAGCACTGGTGCCAGACCTTTGCATAGCACCCTTTGCTCAAATCGCACAGCAGGACCGCAGATTGCGTCTGTAGCATTGACTTAACATTAAAAGTGGCGCCTTTACCGTACGAATTGCGCTCAGTGAGAATGCAGTCTCACCGTAATTTGGAAAATTAGGTGTGAATAGCCACTTTCCTTTTGCTGTTCAAAAAAATGCAACAATCTGCATGTGCTAGCATCAAATCAGTTCTGAGTCAAAGCCAGTGCTGCTGCAACATAGCCTAAATGCTAATGTTATTCAAAGCATTTTCCATGGACTTCTCAAAGTTCTTTTTTCTTGTGTAATTTATTAAACAGCAGGTTCTGGTTCACACTTTCGTTTTGTCGTTCCACACGTTATTCCGAAAGTGTCCTTTTGGAAGCGAAAATATGTCACTTTTCACCGTTTTTTTTATCAGCCGCGTTTACATGGGCAAAAGTAATCGTAAAGAACGCCTGATTGGAAAGAAAATGCGTCATGTAAATGCGCCGTTCGGAATACTCTGCCCCGGTCAGACTCTTTCGGATCAAACTTTCTTTCCGATCGAGATAGGTGGGTTATACCGATCGTTGGTCATGTAAATGGTCATTCCGATCGTGTGTCACTTCTGCTCTGGTTTGCGTCACGCATAGATGGTGTTTCGCTGAGAGAAAGCTTTGGAGCTCATATGGGACCGATTAGCTGCTCTGAGGACGCCCCGTGCAAAGCGCCGCTCCGCTCTCGCCCCGCTAGCTCTCTGCCTCTCTCCCCTTCATGAGGGGCATGCGGGCAGGAGCGCTTAGGTCCACTGGCACCCGAGCCCCGGTGCCAGTGGACCAAGTGAGCAGAGGAGCCGGATAACTTTGTGTGTGAGAGGAGGGAGGGATGCTTAGTTACGTGTGTGTTTTGTTCTGTGTGGGAGAATTGAGACTGTGAGCCGTCCCGCTGCTCTGGATTAGCGGCTGCAGGACTCAGGAGGAACCGTGTTCGAGCAGAGCTCGGGCCGCTAGCTCACAGCTTTGGGGCGGTGTGTGAACTTTTCAGGGCAGAAATAAATGTCGCTCAGCCCTTAGAAACTGTTCAAACAATAACGTGGATTTGTGTTTCCAGTTGTCTCCCGACAAAATAAAGACTGATGTTATTCCCACACATTTACGTGCAGCCAAGCTGCAGATTGCTGCGTTTCCCCACATAGTCCTGGATTTTGTGTCCAAAGGCTAATGTTGTTAGCCCGTGTTTATAGCCTGTCCTAACCCTTCCAACTCCGTTCTTCAACATAAACAGCACTGTCCAAACGGATTAAATAAAACGATGAGCTCGCAGGCGCTTCATAATATTCATTACATTAATAAAAAGCACATTTGGAAGATCGCCTCGCATTACGGAGCTGCTGCATACAAGTCTGTGGCAGCGGTCTGTTTACAACGGGACGCATCTCTTCTTCTGGGGTTTTTTTTTTTACCACTACTGCGCATGCCTAAATGATTTATTCCGACCAAAGGTGTGAGCCATGGGAACGCTTGTTCTAATCAGAAAAAGTTTTTCTGAGCCCATGTGCACAGGTGAATTTTAACCCGACCATTTAACCCGATCAAGATATTTTGCCCGCGGCTACTAAAGAAAACTTTTGAGACTAGAGACTGTCAGGTGGTATTTCTTGTACCCCCCCCCCCCGCCCCCCCCCCCCCCCTCTTGTTTAAAGCTCTTCACTTATGCAGATTGCAGCTGGCAGGAAGGGGGGATCAAGGGCGGAAATTATAAAACATAATCATAAGTAAAACACCACTGGGAACGTTAATTGTCATAGAGAAACTTTAAGTTTAACTTTAAATACGTGTAGCCAACATCAAAATTCAGCCTTGGACAAATTTAAAATACCTGTGGGCAATACAGCAATCCACATCTTGGCTGGACGTATTATGTGAGGCCAACATGAATTTCCATCACTTTTTGTGCTGGTTGCACGTAAATAACAGCCATTTTCTAAATATAATAATAAACGTCAATCTGTCGTGTCTACATCTCAATTATTGTGAGATGATGTGAAACATTGTAGAGTCAGTCGATGCATGTTGTGCAGAGCGACTTGGTTGGTGGAAACAACTGTCTCCATAAACCCAAACGTTGAGGAAGACTCCTGGTTTTGTCTGTGAACAGCAGCTTTATGTTTCTTTGAAGTTGAAGCTCTTCTTCAGTTTCCTCACTGGCTTTTTATCCCCAAAAAACTTTCCAAACACGTCATTTTGTTTGACTTTTGTTAACTTTTAGCTTTGGGCTTATCACGTATCTAGCGGTCCGAGCGGGCCGCCTCTCTTTATGTCAGCAAGACAGGTGGATGTGGTGAACAGGACCTGGTAGTTTTCCTAAATAAAACTCCCCAAAAAAAGCAGAAAGAATCAAAGTTGGTGTATGCATTTTTATCCTGTTTACGGTACCCACTGGCCCTCGGACTGGTACTGGTCCACGGTCCGGGACACCTGATTTAATGGGAACACGCAGCACGTCAAAAAATGATGAGTTGGAAATACCCAAAACGTCCAAAAGTGACGTGGAGGGGGGCCCCAAAAATACGTCCATATATGACAAATTGGGAGTGAGAATGTGTTGTTTGTAACAACAACAAGAGCTGCAAAATTTTAAACAGAGGCGCCCATCGTATTAGTTTTGGGTCTAGTTCAGGTCCGAGTCTGCATGACCCAGCGTCTGGGTCTAGGTCTGGATCCGGACCGCGGTACCCTAGATAGTGACCCCGGTACACAACATCTACCATTTACATGATAAAAGCACATTCCATTTATAATGAGACTCAAAAGAACTAGAAGACACAGATCCCCTCCAATGAGAAATGTGTTTTTATTATTATGAACCCTAACCCCTATTTTAACATCTTCTGTAGTATTTTTCTTATGATGGATATTCTTTACATATGTAAAGAAAATTGAGGTCAAAATTATATTTGTTACTATTTTTTTTTAAATCGTTGTGAATAAGGAACAGACGAAAAAATGCTGTTTTTAAAAGCCTTTAACTGTAACTTAAGTGTTCCAGTCAGCGGACCAAAAGCTCCCTGCTCTGTTCCATTCTGATGCATCCCCTTACAGACAAACAGGTTTATGTACGTCTTTGTTTTTCTGGTCTGAGCAGGAATCTAGATCCAAACTGGACGGCTGGATAGCTACAATATTGCTCACCATTTTTATTGCTCTGCTAATGTTAGGTTAGGGGTGTGAGGGGCTATAAGCTAGTAGGAGAGAGAGTAAACAAAGGGATAATGGGAAGTCAGGTAAGGCTTACTCTGCACAAACAGTCCCACCCAAAACTCAGAGGGGAATTTCTAATGAACTCCTGGTGCTCTTCAGAAACTATGTCCTAGTAAAAAAACAAAGGTTTTTTTATTGTGACTAAAAACAGCATCATCATCCTTAAAAGAGCTCTGGGAACGCCTTTTTAACTAAATCAAAAGACAATTGGAGAGGGACTTAAAGATACGCTTTGATCCGAACACTCTGCTGTCTAACCCTCCATGGGCCAGGACAACCCAAAAAACCGTACAGTCAACCTGTAAACGTCAAAAAACGGTAGATTTGAATGTTCCAAATGAAGCCACCAGGCAACGGTTCTACCAGTGCAGAATTCTGCTATTAAAATAGAAATCAAAACTAATGCATGATACATATGGGGAAAAAAGACTGAGGAATAATTAATGACAAAATAATGGGAGCCTGGTACAGGTGAATCAAAATCTTACGCTATTGATTACTACATTTACACTCCTGCTGGTGTTTAAAACATTGGCTATATGAAATTGAATCAATACATAATTTTACTTTTTCTTTTAGTTTTCTATTAATGAAACTCCACCTTTGTTCTTTTTAAATTACTATTTTAAATTGACTGTAAAGAAACTTGTATATCCTCTGTAGGTGTCTTTCTACCAATAAGCTTCTGGGACAAATACACTATTTAGAGTCACCCATCAAACGATTCAATGTATTTTTGGACTGTTGGAGTGCCTGAGGAGAGCTCATGCGTGCATGGGGAGGGCATACAAGAGGGCCCTGCTCAAATCCCTGCTGGCTCGTCTGTTTTGAGAAATATAATGTACATCTTATCTCTGTTGCCATGGCTGATGCTGGTTGACCAACTCCCTCTTGGTTGTTTCAGGTTAAAAGTATAGCAGAAGACATTTGGGACAAAGGTGATCACCATGAATGATCTGGAGATTAAGGTCAGCTTCTATTCCCGTTACGACTGTGGCCTGATTTCTGCGTGGAGCTTACAGACACTGTCTCGGCTCGTCTGTTTCTCTCACCGGCCTTGTTTTCAAGCTTTACTTTGTTAGTTTCCACCAGTTTAACCTGGCTTAAAGGCAATCCCAGTAAACAACCATACACTGTTACACTGTAAACATGAGCCAATCACAGTGAGCGTCAGTTTTTACATTGCTTAAATCATAAGAGGACACATACTTGTGTCTCAAAGCGAAAAGAAGCACCAGTGTAGAGCTGAGTGACATGGCCAATCTTCGTTTTTTTCACAGCAAATTAGATTTTTGATTTTAATCCATTTATACAAATGGCAGAATATGTTTAACAAAACCTATTTCATTTTAACTTCTCCTTTGTAAATATGCTCAAACCCAAAGTTCAACTGTAAAAATATTTGTAGATCAACACAGCAGATGTTTGAGCATCTCACACTCAACAAATCTATTGTGCTCCCACTTTTAGCAGCTCCAACCTTCAAACAGGTTTGAAGACATAACCCCAGTGGTCAACATTACAGTTTTTTACTCACTAGACAAGTTCGCTGATAAATTTAAAAAAAGAATCTACTGCCCAAACGCATTTACCGGATCAAATATGACATTATTTTACAAAAGAACTGTAGGTGCCATTTTAATAAATGATATTAAAACCACATGTCCCTCTGCTGAATTAGTCTAAACTAAACGCTACTCGGGAAGGTGTACAGAAATTACAACAAGCTTTTATTTCTCAACCTTGTGGAAGAAGCTCCTCTTTGCCTGATGCTGTTTTCATGTCTGCGAGAGACAGACGGGCTGACCTCACTGCGAACAACAGAAGCCCAAGAAAGCAGAGCGCTGGAAAAATAAAATGTCAACTTTCCCCAAAAGAAATTGTCTAAATCAACAGATTTGAATTATTGGATAGTTTATCACCCAGCCCTGCACTAGTGTTTGTCTAAAGAACTTCCTTGAATAGAGCGGCTGTGGAGTTATCGTGTAAACAAGGATCAGACACGGCAAAGCAGGGAAGACTCAAGTCCACGTTGGGAACAGCTCTGAGGGTTGAGGCAGATTACATAACACTGCCATGTGCTCTAAGTCAGGTCAGGATGGGCAGGAATCAATGTCAACATCAGATCAGTACAGAGATTCCCAGGGGACCAATGGTTTGGTCTTTAAAGGCAAAGTTTATTTGCACTCTTTTGAAAGGAGGGTGACTTCACTTTCTGACATTAAAAAGGCAAACCCAAAGCATTTAACAGGATGTTTGAAAGCCAGATTTACTCAAGTTCCAAATATTTGTCCAAATCACTGGTCTTATGCATCTTTAAGTTGGACGTTTTCCAAAGCTTAAAAATAACCACGGATGAGGCAGTTTCTGCTATTTTATCTTTGACTGAGGTTTTAAGCTTTGACAGTTCGACACAATCAAGGATCTAATAATAATAATATATATATATATATATATAGATATATATATATATATATATATATATATATATATATATAGATATATATATATATATATATATATATATATATTCTCTCTCTCTCTCTCTCTCTCTCTCTCTCTCTCTCTATATATATATATATATATATTTATATACACACACACACCTGGACAAAGAGTGCTCATCACAGGAAGTCAGGTGTCTGATGCTGATGGCTGACTTTAGCTCAACCAGATCCCTAAATATCTCATCAGGCTCAACCTGTGGGATTGTTTGTGTCTGCTTTCCTAACATCTGCAGGTGAAGATGGTCTGTTGACTAAAGCTCAACACTGTGATGCCACATTCATCCTCACACACTAAAAATAGGCAGGAAGCTTCTAAAGCAGCTCCGGCACTATTGTCAGAGTGGATAAATATATTTAGAGTCTGTAGCTATATATGTATACTGTGTGTTTGCTTTGCCCATCATGACATACAAGAGACAAATATATTCTAACTAAATTAGGATGCAAGCACAAAGCTCAAAAATAGGCAAACAAAGAGCTAAAGGCTGCATAGACACAGAGGAAGACCGAATCAATACAGTTTCCATCGGCCCATCAGAGGAAGAAGACACTGCACCATCATGAGGAACCACTGCAGAGCTGCTCGTTCATTTCCTCATGATGAACAATGAAAAACTCAACACACAATATTTTCTTGAATTTAAACTGGGCAGTTTCTTTGCATGGCCTCGATTTTTGACAGCTGTTTAATGACCACAGATAAGTCAGGAATGATGCTCAGTTATGTCATCACAGCTCTGAAGGTTGGGGATAGGGCAGCATGGTCCAGCGAGGGTTACATAAGGTCTGACACCACAGCAGTGTCACGCTGCTGATCCCTAAAGACTCAGAGCAAGTGAGGAGACATGGAGAAAATGACAGGAGTCGGGTGGAAAAGCAAGCTTTTCTGAAGGACACCTGCTGTTTAGACCACTTTAACCTGAAGGGCATGGAGCCGTGCAGTCCTTTACGCTGCAGTTGTGGAGCTGCTGCAGTGCATTAAGAAAGGGAAAAAACAACGTTTGGCATCGTTACATAATCCAGGATATTTGAATCACTGGCCTAACTGCTATCACTCCATCTGCCTGTGGCCTCATCATTAGGTGTGGAATAATTGTTTTCTCCTGTCTTTGGAACAATCCAATGGGACTACAGATATTGTTAGGCCGCACCAGAGCATCAGTTTTCTCATGCATAGCAGCAGCTCTTTGTTGTCAGACAAGCTGATTTATGGAAGTGATCAAAGGACAACCCAATGTGACAGTGGAGAAGACACTGGAGATTTGGCTGGTATGAAATCACACAATGGTTATGAATATTTATGAAAAAAGATGAGTTGATAGTGGAAAGAAGATAAAGAAATCTAGTTTGACCAAATTGACCCCAGGATTAAAATTATTGGTATAAAATTCAGTGAAGTATCTGGCCAGAAAAGAGATCATGAAGAGAAAGATGATCATGAGTTTCTAAAAATGACATTTTGCTGATTTTGTGTTGACTGGAACAGGCTGAACATTATTGAACATTCAGGCGTGAGATAGTGGATGAGAAGACCTTCCTGAATGACGATCATGCATCAGAGATGACTCATGTGTCAGATGGTTGATGACGCTTTGAGCCTTCCTCCTCTCACCTGTCCTTTTACGAGGCTGGCAGCAAACTGCCTCATGACTGCCTCCACCGTGTAGGCGCTGGACCATCCGCGGGGGGTCAACAGCTCCATGCATATGGCCCCACCATCCAGCACATAGCCGTTCTCCAGTCGAGGCGTCAGCACACGCATGAAAGGTGGCGAGAAGGGAAAGTTATCTGGAAAGGTGACGTTAAGCAGAATGAACTCGGTGCTGGTCTCCTTCATGTCCTGCCACAGCGCCGAGTCCTTGTCCACCTGGTGCAGTTTGACATTCCAGTCGAACAGGTTGTCCTCCACCAGCTCCACGGTAATGAAGTTGTCCCCTAACCTCCTGATCTCCTGAAGCTCCTTCATCAGCCTGCGTGTCCGGACCTGGGTGCAGTGTTGCCGATGAGGCGCCGGCGGCGGTGGGATGGAGGAGGCACTGGTGGCTTTGCTCCCGCCCCCCCCAGTCTGCTGCTTCTCCTTAGCATCCTTGCCCTGCTTGTCTTTGCCAGAAGGCTTCTCCTTGGCCTGCTGGTCCAGCTTCCTGGCTTTAATTTCGGGGGTGCTCAGGATGTTGGCGTCGTTGGTCTGACAGTGTTTGTTGTTTTTCTGGTTCCCTTTGCTCCCCTTTAAGGAGCCCTGGTGGTGCTTCGGGTCCTCCGTGTCTCGGTCGTGCAGGCGGATCAGGCCGATCTTCCGCAGCAGAGTGGCCATAATGTTCTGTTTCTGGACTAGAAGAGGTTTCACCGCCGATCCCCCCCGCGCAGGGGCGATGTTCCCGCTCTTAGAGACGACCTTTACTGATGCTGATTATTAACCTTGTTATACTGCAACCCCCCCTCCTTCTGTTCGCTGCAGCCTCGGGAGGAAGACAACCGCTGGAGCCGCGCGCCTCTCCTCACAGCATCATGTCGACGCGCTTCGGCTGGAAGCAAACACAATTACGCGACAAATGAGATGCAGTCGCAGCAAAGGGAGGCGTTTCGTCGACTGATCGATCCATCCACCCCTCTGTCTGTCTCCTGCCGGAAAGCGGACGGACGTTATGATCATAGACTGCAGCTGCTCCATCTTAGACTCTGCGTTACGCACAGTCCTATTTGAGGGATGTGAACATTTGTGATGAAAAAACTGTAGAAGCAAAGTCGATATAATAATAACAATAACTGAAAAAAATGATAAAACGAAAAACACAATGAATCTGTGTGGTTTGTTAAAGTGTTTGGATCGTTCAATAATTTGCGCACAAAAACAAAGGAAATGAGGAGAAAACGCCTTCATGACATGTCAGCCCCATGAAAGAGATCTTCCTCCTAGTGACTTTGAGAACTGGATCTGCTAGCGACGGGATCAAATTCACAGACACAGACAGCTCGCATTTCTATCACTCCTCCTGCCTGTCTGTCATATACTCTGCTGCATTAAACACCATCTTTTAGGTTGCTGTTGCCACTCATCATTGCAGACCTTCTCCAGAATCCTGCTCATGTTGGTGGTCTTACCGTGGTTTGCTGAAATCCGTAAACCTCCTTTATGTCCCGTCACGCAGTCCAGAGATCGATTCTGTTCTGCGTAAAAAAAACGAGGAAAATGCTCCAGTATTGTGATGGAGCTGCTGCGGATGAGAGCTGCAGTGAGGATGAGGAGGAGGAGGAGGTGGAGGAGGAGAAGCTTTGATGTCTGTACGTGCAGCTGCAGCAGCTCCTGCTTTAATGTTGCTGAGGACAAACCAGCCCCCAGTAATCCCCTCTCTCCTAAACCGGCCTCCTCTCACCAGCTGAGCCTGCTTTTCAAAATAAAAGCACAGTGCTCACGTCAGTCCCAAGGCTCGGTCGTCTGGAAACCGCGGCACTGCTTCCACTTTGAAAGATAAAATACGATTTCCGGTTTGCACCACGTTACCTTCATGCAGTTTGGTGCGACCGAAGTCGATGTCAAAGCAGTGTCATGTTCTCATCAGTGACGTCCATTTCGCTACAGGTTTGCTGTTTTCGTTCCCAGCTCACTCAGCAAACCGGAGCCGTTAACGCAAAGCAAAGCAAAGAGGCGGAATGCTTGAGGCAGTCAGCTTGATTTAGGAGTGCTGCGTGCAGGGCCGGTCCTGGTCTTCCGGGGGCCCTAAACGAAATTTAATTTGTGGGCCCTCTTAACTGATCAGCAGCACCAACAAAATGCAACTGTTGTTGTAATATAAATGAGATCTCTATTAATACATTTTGTGAATGTTTTATTGTTGCTGCTAAATATATGAATACAGTACATTGCCTTCGTGTTGGATGCAGATTTAGTGGTGCCAAACCAAGTGCAAAGAAAAAAAATATGAATGACAAATGTATAGATATATAGATATTTATTTTTTAATGTAACATTGGACACTCAACAAATGGCATTCACAAAACTCCAACTTATTAAAAACAGCAACTTAATAGAAAATCAAATAACGATAAAACAATCTAAAATTAAGAACCCAACAGCTCAATGAGGGGGATTTTGGAAAGTCAAAGTCTTTCTCAGTCTGAAAAGGACCTCTTTGCACCAAATCCATTCTTTCTGGATCAGAGAGTGGGGTTCGCCATTCAGCTGGACCAATTGGATTTGAGGTAGATAGGATTTGGATCCAGTAGCTCCTCTTCCAGACACGCCTCTGGAACATGAGATACAGAACTTCAACAAAAGCAAACAGTGAAAAGTCAAACAGTCAATCAAATCTACATAACAGTTGCTGTGACGCTGGAAGCAGAATGTTGGAAAGAAGTGCTGGATAAAGTCTCTTTAGCGAGACGTCCTCTTGTTGTCACTTTAAACAATGTGACTAATGCGTTCATAAATGCACACTATGCCAGGCTCAGACGCAATGATGTTGACCAATCGTTGCTAAGAGTGACATCATTATTTGGGTTGCCAGATTGGTTCAGGTGTGTTGAAGGGGGGGGGGGGGGGGGGGTCATTAAAGTGCAGGCAACATTCTTTTGAACAACATTTAGGCCGCATTTACACTGCATGGTTCAAGTGACCCAATTCCGATTTTTTCCTGTCATGTGGCACAGTTTGGATATGACATGTGAACGTGTAAGCAGGACAAAAGCGCATGGATTCTGATTTTCTCAGATCGGATACATGCCTCATTCATATGGGGAAATAAATCGGATCTGTGCATTTGCGTGTGCCATGTAAGCAGACAAAACGGATATTCCCCAGTAAATGCGAGTCGTACGTCAGTGACGTCAACTCAGGACACCACCAACTGAGATCACATGACTTATTACTGGTGCTTTTGTGCTGATTTTGCTGTTGGAGCACAGCTGCAGTCCCATCAGTGTGTTACCTTTCAGCCTCAGGCTTCAGACCGTAGTGGGACATTTCCGGTCCGGTCCCGGTCGGGACGCAAACGGTAACTAATCCACCGGGACACCGTTACTCCGGAACAAGCTAGAAGCCGTTAATTTCTTTGCTTTGATCAACCTGTTAGTCCAGTACATCGTCTGCAAACACTTCCTTATTCAAAACTCAGAGAGAGCACATAAGCCGGCCGAGCAGCCCTCCTTGTTCCTCTCCCACGCATCCCCTCTCCTGCCTCATCCAGGACACCCAAGGCAACGCCTCCCTCCGTCACAGCGTTGCCTCCATGACAACCGCAGTCACACACACAAAAAATTAAAATAAATAAAAAAGGGATGGTTTCGCCATGCTAACCATTTGCCGTTTGGACCAACATGCATCTTCTAAATGTGCCTTTATTACTGTTATGATTATTATTAGGGGCCTGCTCGCTCATAATTCTTTAAATCCGTGCGGTCAGTGCTCAGGTGACAGGACCGCGGAAATGCTGCTACGTAGTCCTCAGAACGTTTATGTTTGATAGTTTCAGCATTGGAGTGTAAATGCAAAAACTGGATACAGGTTACTTTCAAAAGATGATGTAAGTGGGTCATCAAAATAAATCGGATATAGTCAGAAAATCGGATTTGGGCATCAAGACCTGCAGTGTAAATGCAGCCTTAGAGCGCACTTTGGTACGGAAGTGCTATGAAATGGGTTGCCAGATTTGGGCCTTTTTTTTCCCGCCACTTCAGGGCCCTGGTGGTGACTGGGGTCCTACGCAGCTGCGTAATTGCGTATAGGGAGGGCCGGCCATGGCTGCGTGGAAGAATCCACTCCCGCCTGGCTCACCTTTCCAATGGTGCTGCTGAAAAGGATCCATTTCATGGGATCACATCATGGTCACCTGCTTTCACGTCTGAGCACATTTTCAGTAGAATTTTCCCTAAATACCAAAGAAACAAACACACCAAAACAAAGTAATGAAACAAATAAATAGTGTTTGAATCACACAAATCAGATATGTCAATGAGAGATCAGAGAAACCAAAAAGCCAGTCAGCCTGATTATTTATTTATTTATTTCAAACATGTTTTGTCTGTCTGTCTCTAAACATTGTATTATTATTTCGCTTATTAAATTTGTAATTTCGTCATCTTGTCGCTCTATTTCCTCCCCAAATCTCTTTAGAGAAGCCCAGCGTCTGAGCACGACACTTTCTGTCGCAGTACGACAGTTGTCTTTGCCCAGCAACTGTGTAGCCGTAAAGTGACGCGGTGCTCCAACTGTCGCAGTGTTAGCCGCTAGCTGTTCCGGTGGTCAGTTCTATCTAGAAGTCCGTCTAAATCTGGTTCTTTGTGTTGGCTTTTTTTCACGCTGCTTTGGTCATAATGGCGGAGAAGTTCGATAACCTGGAGGAACATCTAGAAAAATTTGTTGAGAATATTCGACAGCTGGGAATCATCGTTAGTGACTTTCAGCCGAGCAGTCAGGCTGTTCTCAACCAAAAACTGTGAGTTTCCTTCATGAGATATGCGCTTCCTGATGAATGCTCCACTAAACTAATGTCACCCTCACCCCAAACCCGCAGAAACTTCATGATTTCTGGCCTCCAGGACATCGAGAAGTGCCGCCAGCAGCTTCATGAAATCAACGTTCCTCTGGAGGTTTTTGAGTGAGTATGGAGACGTTTTCTCCGTCTAGTTTAAACATATTTGGTGCATCTATTGTTAACGATGTTTGTCAAGAAGGAACTTTGAAAATAGAATAAAGAAGTTGAAGCTTTTGCTGAGGATGACTCGTCATCTTCATTCCAGATGAAGATGATGAGCTAACAGACCATCTTTGTGTCGTAACCACAAGTCACAATTTTCTAAGGTCCAAAGACAAAAGTTGGTGACCACAAAAAATAGAGCTTCCAATTCTGAACACAAAAGTAAATAAAATAGCTCAAATTAAGCAAGTTATTACTATTTTGCTGATCACCTTTGTTGTGTAGATAAAAAATAATGGGAAAACTTTGTAATTGCCGGTAAAATATGAAGGATTTTTTGTCTTTTTCGATACCACATCTTCCATATCTGTGCTCTAAACACCATTAATTTGTCACAGAACAAGTGATTCGGCAATTTGTATTATTAATCCAATTAATGTTATTACCTGTTTTACGTCCGCCGACTGGAGTTTATGACTGTTTTAGGGCTTGAACCTGTGACCGCTCGTACCGCACTCATTAGTATTGTTCGTCACAATGGGACGTGTGGGATTCGGGTCTGCTTTGACAAATGCAGTGCTTTACATCAAATACCCTCAATGTTTAGGGCTGGTTTTGGGGACCTTATTTATCTTGTACCTTTCACAAAGTCAGGAGAAAGCTGCTCTCAAATGTTTGTCAAGTCCACTGTACCTTGTTCCGATTCAAAATCAAAGCATAAACTAAGCACTGCGACGCATATATTAACACTGTACGTTTTCCAAGTTCTTCAACGGCGAAGGGAACGTCCACAAACGGCGTGCACAGTCACACCCTTTGAGGTACCCACTTTGTGTTTCCAGCTACATTGATCAAGGCAGGAACCCTCAGCTGTACACCAAAGAGTGTCTGGAGAGAGCGCTGGCCAGGAACGAGCAGGTCAAAGGGAAGATAGACACCATGATGGTAAGACACGTGCACACACACCTACACACACACACACACACACAACCATATTTCTCATTTAATTGTCGTCCTACGGCTGACTACAAATTCTGTTTTTCTCCAACTATAGAAATTCAAGAGCCTTTTAATCTCTGAGCTCAGTAAAGTGTTTCCAGAGGAGATGGCCAAGTATAAAGCCATACATGGAGAAGATGCTCCCCCATAGAAATGGCTGTGACCCCCCCTCCCCCACTCTCAGCATGTGAAATGAAAGCCTGTTTGGGCCTGAAACAGACGTCTAGAGGATCCAATTGAATTGGGATAGGAAGGAGACGCATCTCTGCTCTGAATTCCTTCATCTTTTCTTGACCAGGACATTCCAGTGCCATTAAAAGCTGTTTTCCAGTGAGGTCCTCAGGGGTTTAGAATCCACTTATGTTTCATGTCATTGCTGATGCACGGACACCTGATCATAACATAAACATTTTCCCAACTCAAACATGCTAAAGAGTCAACCTTTGTGTTAAATGTTCATACTGTGTATTTACATAGATACTGTGGTTGTGAAACATTCTGCACGCCATCACATTACAACATCTCAGGTTTCTGTCAACGTTAAAAGTTGAATCCCAGTTTTTTGTAATTTTGTGCCTGAGCTTTTGATGTGATCGCAAGCAAGTCCAGTCTTGCATTGTAAACATTTTTATGCACTCTTTGTTAATAAAATACTCTTTTGAGGAAACTTGTGTGGTTTTATTTGCTCTAAACAAGTATGTGATAACTCTCATGAATTACAAATGCTCGATTATCAGCTTTTTAAGATCTTAATCCTTGGGGAAAAACTGCGGCCTTTTTTAAGTTTTAAATGCAGCTTCTTATTTTTAAATTTCTTTTTTGAGAAAGGCTTCTGTGTGTCACTTCAGCATTTATTCATCTTAAAAGCCTTCTAAGGCTCATAATTTCCAGCGACATTAGATTTTATATTATAGCCACTGATTCTGCAGGTCTTTCCAGTTAAAAAGCTGACTTTGGTCTGTAATGACTCCTGACTGCACGTCACTGGTTTCCACCCCAGTAACGTGCGGTCAGGTGAGGCAAGTGAGGCAGAGCCTCACCTGTCATAATCGTGATAAAATAGAAAAAAGTAAATTAAGTAAATATTATTTTCCACTGCTCTGTGTTAAATATACATTTTTAGTCAAATCAACCCATTTTCCACAGTTTCTGAGGGTAAAATTGTTGAATTTGAGTGTTGATCACAGACGGAGCTGAATCTCCGGGCTCTGGAGCGCTGTGCCTCATGTCTGACTGCAGGACTCAATGTTAACAGAGATGTGCGGTGGAAGCCCTGCTATAAGCCTGCAGAAAGGGCTTCAGGTGAGACATGTCTCACCAGCAGGGGGCAGATGTGAGCTGATAGCTGCTTTGTAGCTGCACTGGCACCGTAGAAACAGACTAAGAACGTCTTTCTTCATTGAGAGGGAGAAACTCATTAAACTAAAGGAAAATAAGGAAGACTTTTCCAACAGATCATAGAGCTTTTGGTGGAGAAGGATCACCGCACAGACTCAAAAATTAAGGCCAAACATGTTTTTCAATGTTTGTTTTGTCAAAGTGTGTCCTGTCGTCTTTTCATTTTGATGATGGCGTTTTTAGCCAAAATCTAAAAACCTGTTTCTGCATAGCAGCAGGAGTTCATCAGAAATTCCTCTCAGACTTGTGGGCAGGACTATTGACTCGGTGTAAGCCTTCCGTCAATTCCCATCCACCCTTTGTTTACACTCACTCCCGGTAACTTATAGCCCCTTACAACATTACTGTGCAACAAAAACGGTGAGCAATAGCAGAACTATCCAGCCGTACAGTTTTGATCCAGATTCCAGCTCAGACGAGGAAAATAAAGACGTACATGGATCTATTTCAGTGTTAGAAATAATGGGGAAAAAATGGTTGTCCAGAGGACAACCTGGCAAGTAAACTTGGTTGTCCTCCCCAATTTCTGGTTGTCCTTGGATACCAATATTCAACAGCAGCGAAACCTACTCAGATGTCAGTAAATACATCTTTATTTCTTCTATACATCTAATATCAACTGCCTCTTAACATGGACATTTAAAAAAACTCTTCAAATATTAAAAACAAACATTTGACTAAATATTGAAGCATCTGGTTACACAAAGTATTGCCAAAACCTTGAAACTAATATTTTTATAACTAGTATCTTTACACAGGTTTAAATATATTGGTTCTTTTTTTTCTTTGGTTTTGATAATTGTTGTTCAAAGAATATAAAATACAAAGACTTTTGTAAAAATTTTGAATATCATATCAATCCCATGGAAAAAATGTTTTTTTTCAGCTCATGTCAGTCGGTTCTGTTATGAGTGAAAGTTACCATGTTTATGAATGTGTTTTAAATCTTTTCAGGGCTGATTATTTTGAACGTGTTTTTGGAGACATCTAGCGGTCGCGCCAGGTACTGTTCAACACATGTATTTAAAAAATCTTTATTGAAAAGTGCACATGTACAAACAGAAAGGATTCGCTAGCATGCAGGCACTTCGGTCGTCAGTGGAAAGACTTTGCTGCATACGTCTCAGTTCAGAGGTTGCCAAAAACTAACCCTTGAAACTTGAAAAATAGTCTAAAAATACCAAAATGTTGAATAAAAGACCAGGTTGTCACACGGCCAACCATCAGGTTTATTTTGGTTGTCCTCCGTAAAATCTGGTTGTCTTGGACAACCGGATAACCGCTTATTTCGAACGCTGTATTTGTCTGACAGTGGATACATTTTAATGGAAAGGAGCACGGAGACTTTGGCCCACCGCCTGTAGTTTGTACATAACAAGTACAAGCTTTTTTTGTCTGCTCCTAATTCACAACGATTTGAATAAACAAATACTCAGAAATACATTTATGCTTTATTTTCGTTAAATATGTCCTTCCTCGTAAGAAAAATGCTCCAAGAACATGTTAAAAACACCAAAACGCCATTTTCATTAGAATGGTTCTTTAACCTGCAACTAGGAGCTTCACCCGCAGCTAAACCTGCAACCTACATATCAACCAGCAGCTCCGCCTGAAGCTGAATTTGTAGTTCAACCTGCAGTCCAGGGTAGGCCAACCCTGCTCCTCAAGAGCCTCAACCCTGCCTGTTTTCCAGTTCTCTCTGCACTGCTTGATGCTCACAACCTAAATCAGGTGTGTTTAGTCAATCAGGTTGTGGAATTTTGAGTCAGCCAATCACCAGCAAGCTAGTCAGGGAGGACCTCAAAACAGGCAGGGTTGTGGCTCCTGATGTCCAGGTTTGGTCAGTCCTGCTGTAGTTTAACCTGCAGCTCATCAGCAGCCGTCCTGGAACAGACAGACACTGGGAATGTTCTCAAGCCCATCCTGTTGCCTAGGTCACAGCTGATTCTCCACCAACACTGATGTTTGAAAGCTTTGAACATCAGGCTGTCGCTCTGACACCGGGAAAGGAATTGATTGCTGTTCCTTGTTTGTGATCCAGGCTGGGGAGGGTCGCACACTAGCTTCTCCTGGCCATCTTAAAGGGTACCTTTTGCAACCACACAGTAGGAAGACAGATGACGTCAAAACATGTTCCCTTGTTAAAACGATTTTGATTAATCAGTCTGTATAATTTAGAAGAGTTTGCTCCCGATCATCCTCTGGGTCATGCTTTGCCAGGTAAGACATCTATATGTTGTATGAGGCAACAAGACCAAATCAGGAACAGAGCAAACTTCCAGTTTTCACAATGCATAGACAGTCAAGAATTTAAAATTGATCTGTTAAAAATGCAGGAATATCAGTGTTGTCCATAAGCCAGTCATCCTGTTCTTTGTGCCAAGAACTGTCTGCAGTCAAGGCTGCTTTTTCCATCAATACCAAATTAATTCACAACCATCAGACGTGGAATGTATGCGACCGAGCTCCCCGACATTTCTGCCAGTGACGCTATCTGAGTAGATGTGTACAGGGATATTGACTAACCCAGGAAGGGAACAAGGTGGAGGCAGGGAGTATGGTGGTGTAATGATGTCAACTCACAAAGTTTTGATGTGGATGACTCATCTCAGGAGTGCCTCTTCTCTTTTCCTTTCGCCCAGGCCAGAAAGCTGCCTCCTATGGCTCTATTCAATTATTGACGTGTTCATCTTTTGACTTAGAACACAAAGGAGAAGCGAGGATGTGAGTGTAGGTAAATGGATGTTTGCTTCGTCCTTGTAGCTCATTAGTTGCAGTATTGTTGCTCTGATGACACAGAGAAGCTACAAACTCAGCAAATAAGTAGATAGTGCTCTTGATGTTGTCCTGCAGGTATTGTGTTGTACAGACGTGTCTGAGGAGCTATTAGGTAATCTGAGGTTTAGTAGTCTCTAAATACTTAATGAAAATCCCAAGAAATGTAAAAATAGGTCAGAGTAAGGCATTCAAAACATTATGGACAAACTTTAAACCAACATCAGCCATTACAAAAAAAAATTAAACAAGTTTGTAGTATTTCAGGTGTAGTGGTGGACAAAATTGTTGGTACCCCTCAGTTAAAGAAGGAAAGTCCACAATGCTCACTGAAATGACCTGAAAGATCCAAAAGTATCAATAAATTAAAATTTATTGAAAATGAAATAATCAAAATCAGCCATTACTTCTGAGTTTTTGATTAACAGAATTTTTAAAGAAACCAAACTAATGAAATAGGGCTGGACAAAAATGATGGTAACTCCATAAAAGACTGAGAACTAATTACCCAGGGGGTCATGATGAACTCAGGTATGTCCTTTAATTGACATCACAGCTGTTTTCAAACCCAGAATCAGTCAGTCTGCCTATTTAAAGGGAGACAAATACTCACGTTGCTGTTTGGTGAAAAGTTGTGACATTAGAAACAAAATTATAGACAAACACCGTAAAGGTAAAGGCTATAAAACCATCTTTAAGCATCTTAAAGTTCCTGTGACGACAGTGGCACATATT
Organism: Oryzias curvinotus; assembly: GCA_023969325.1. Lineage (NCBI taxonomy): Eukaryota > Metazoa > Chordata > Actinopteri > Beloniformes > Adrianichthyidae > Oryzias > Oryzias curvinotus. Next base: position 5,215,124 of record CM043716.1, on the reverse strand, counting down.
ATTCAGAAGTTTAAGACCCGGCCAGCGCCTGGGGGGTGGGGGCCTGGGCTTGCTCCGGGGGGGGGGGGGCGGCGCTTTCTGGTTCCTCTCTCTGTGTGTGGGGTGGGTCGTGCTGGGCCTGGGGCGTCGGCACCTCGGGGGATGGGGCCCTGGGGCTGGGGGACCTGGGACTTATGCTGGGTGGGCTGGGGGACAGCTGTTTGACCGACGGGGGACAGTCTACCAGCTGTCCCCAACTTACCCCTTTCCTCATAAAATCTCATATTAGGGTGAGGGGGTGGGGGGTTTAGCCTGTGATGACCTTTGGGGGGGGGTACTTGGCAGTGGTCCCCCTCCCATGGTTGCCGTATGGAATGGGCATCCCCTCTCTCGGTTTTATTTGACATGTAAGGCCCTTGGTAGGGGGGGTGCTTGGACATCACTGTCAGCAAGCCGCAGATGTCCTCCTAGCACCCTACCTGCCAATTTTAACTGCAATGTAGACATTTAGGGCCCCTTGGTGGGGAGGGGGAAGGGACATTACTGTGAGTAATCAGGAGATGTCCCATCAGTGCCCTACCCACCAATTTTAACTGCACCCCCTTAGTACACACACCTTTTACTCCTCAAAATATACATTCAAACATAAACACACACACATGCACACACACACCCTCACAAACACACGCACACACATTTTGCAAGAAAGGTGGGACCTAGGACCATCTGTCCCCTACCCCATCCCTGGGTACTGGGCCCTTGGCAACGGTGGCTGTGTCCCCTGGGTGCCGGTTTCCTGGGCCCGGCGGTGCTCTCTCCACGCAGGGAGGGGGTTCACACTACACCTGAGCCGGGGGTGTCCGTGTCCCTGTGGGGTGGGTCCTGGTCCTTGCCCCTGGGCCCAGCCCAATTTCCAACTGTGGTCGAGCCTGGTCGGGCCATGTTTACAACACCCCTCGTGGGCCCCCTTTTTCCCGGGGTGCCCCCCTCCTGGGTGGGGACGGCTGGCCCCTGCCCTGCTCCTTCCTGGACCAACCGTGGGCCGGGTGGGTGGCTGCCTGGAGCGCGGAGCGGGTCTCCCTTGGGGGGTCCTGGCTCATACCTGGAGTTGGGGCAGGAAGATGCCCGGAACTCCTGGGTGATGATGGGGTGCTCGTCTGGGGCTGTGGGCGCCCTTCTCGGGTGGGGCCCTGCATTGGGCCCTCCCGGCGCGGCGGGGGGGCTGCTCTCCTGGTTGGGCTGGGGCGGCGCTCTCTTTTCCCCCATGCCTCCCTGCTCTCTGGCTCTGGGGGCCTCACGGCGGTCCTGCTGGCCCTGGCCTGGTGGCAGATGTGATCGCCCGGGGGCCGGATATTCTCTGCCTGCTGCCGTGTGGCGTTGGGGGGTTCTGGCTGCCGCTGCGGGGGTCTTGCTGTGGGGATGGCTGGGCACTCCCCCTCCTTCTTTTCACATTCCACCATCCATTTTAGAAGAACATAAACACTTACCTGAGCACAGGTGTTAGCTCACCTTTACATAAATAGTTTCTGTGATTGAATGAATGAAATATTTCACACCAGTTGGTTTGAAGGCACAAGTATGCGTGTGTGAACACTATCTGTTCTGTGTACATTTTTTGTGTACATGTTGACAGGTGGACACTTCTGCAGCTAGCAGGTGTGTTGATAACATTTGAGTGTGTGTGTGGACAGGTCCCGCCCTTTGAGATTTGTACTACATTTCAACCTTACCGTAATGATAAACATCCAGTAAACTTGTTGCTTTATGCTGCTTCATGGTTTTATCCCCCCCTCCTATTATCACCCTCCTACCCCCCCCCCCCCCTCTCTCTAACATCTCTCTCTCTTCTTCCCTCCTTTCCTTTTCCGTCCGGTCCAACACCAAAGATTTTCAAATATGATTGAAATTAATAAAGTTTGGCCTCAATCACAAAAGGGGTTTATTCAGACATTCCTCTGGTTTGTCTGAAGATTTATAACCCCTGTTGTTAAAGTAAAATATGTCCAACACAAGAGGCCCTCAGCTGTCATCTGTCTGCCCGGCTGTTGGACAGGACATGGAAAAAAACAAAAAAAGAAGTTTAAGACCCACAGGTCTGTAGCCAACCTCTATGGATGTGGCTGGAAGAGGAACATTGATGACAAATTGAGGAGATGGATAGTTGGAACTGTGTCCAAAGAGCCCAGAACAACCTCCAAAGACATTAAAGGATTGATTGTGGAAGTGAAGTGCGGCGGGGGGTGCTGGGGATGAGTTGTGCTTGTGTTGCATAGATGCTGACACCCCGGCCAACAGGAGGACAGGCCGGACGGCGCCTTCTGGGTTCTCTTTTTTTTAAGCTCTGTCATTTCTCTTTTACTTATGCTTGTTTTTGTGTGTTTTGATTATGAGGAGCTTATTTAATTATTTTATTTCATGTGTGGGGTTTGTTTTTATTGTTTTCTTGTTTGTTTTTTATGCGAAGCACCTTGAGCTGTCTGTTTGACATGAAACGTGCTTTATAAATAAAATTAATTTGAAGAAATAAATTAATTTGAATTAAAGGTGAACTCGTAGATCAAGGTACGTCAGTGTCAGATCGCACCATTCATGGTTGTTTGAGCTAGAGTGGACTTCATGGGAGACGACCAAGGAGGACACCACTGTTGAAAGGAAATCTTAAAAAAGCCAGACTGGAATTTGCAAAAATGCATGTTGACATGCAACAAAGCTTCTGGGTAAATGTCCTTTGGACAGATGAGACAAAACTGGAGCTTTTTGGTAAGGCACATCAGCTCTATGTTGGTAGACTCAAAAATGAAGCAGACAACCAAAAAAAACACTGTCCCTACTGTGAAACATGGAGGAGGCTCAGTTCTGTTTTGGGGCTGCTTTGCTGCATCTGCCACAGGGTGTCTGGAAGTTGTGCAAGTTAAAATGAAATCTCAAGATTATCAAGGCATTCTGGGTAGAAATGTGCTGCCTAGTGTCAGAAAGCTTGGTCTCAGTGTCAGGTCATGGGTCTTCCAACAGGACAACAATCCAAAACACACAGCCAAGAACCCCCAAGAATGGGGAAAGCTTAGAGAAAAGCGTTGGACTATTCTGAAGTGGTTTTCTATGAGCCCAGACCTGAATCCCATTGAACATCTGTGGAAGGAGCTGAAACATGCCATTTGGAGAAGACACCATCAAACCTGAGACAACTGGAGCAGTTTGTTCGTGAGGAGTGGCCCAAAATACCTGTGGACAGGTGCAGAAGGCTCATTGACAAATACAGAAACAGTTTCATTGCAGTGATTGCCTCAAAAGGTTGTGCAACAAAATATGAAGTTATGGGTACCATCATTTCTGTCCAGCCCTATTTCATTAGTTTGTTTTTTTAAATAATTCTGTTAATCAACAACTCAAAAGTAATGGCTGATTGTGATTATTTCATTTTCAATACATTGTGTTACTTTTGAACGTTTCAAGTCATTTCAGTGAGCATTATGGACTTTCTTTCTTTAACTTTCTTTCTTTAACTGAGGGGTACCAACAATTGTATCAAGTGTAATCAAGTGTAAATAGGGTATCAAACCAGCAAGTTTCTGCACCAAGGATTCCCTATGTATTTCAATGGAGGCAAAAATCCTAGAATATTTTGAAAAGTTCAAGTATTCAACCAATCATATAAAGGAAAGGAAACAGAATAGCTTTCTTACTCTTTATCTTTTGAAAAGTTAAGACCTTCTGCATCACTGCCTGACTCCTTGTCCTCTATTACAACTGGTACATTGAGTTCTGTGTATGTGCTGAAAATGAAAAGAAATTACCATATCTTTACAATGAAGTGTTAAAATCAAATAATCTGAAATTGTATGAACAAAGCATATGGCTGCTATTGCATCTCTCGATGTTCCAGGAACTTCTGTGTCAAAAGCCACCTATATCAAAAAACTGGACTGTGACTGGAATGTATGCATATACATTCATATGTACACAATAAAACAGACAGACAAATAGGAAGGAAGGAAATTGTTTCCGTTACACTTGGTAATGTGTCTGTTGCATTTGACTTTGCTGTAACTCCACTGATAGCGATCACCTCTGATGTCACTCGAGTCAGAAGTGACATGATCCTCAGCTGTAAAAACCTGCATACTCATGGCACGACATTCACATTACTTTAAGATAGCTCTACTTGCTTTTGAATGATCTCAAAACTACTTACTTTGAGCGGCAACGTCTACAACTATAAGATAAAGTGTAATCCTTTGATATGCCTTCCCTACTGTCTCCTTATACAGCTGTAGAAGGATGTTTGGGTCCCAGGTATAGTTGATCAGCATTGGATCCTGGCTATACTACCTGGGGTAGACACGATCCTCAGATTGGTTTCAGAATGCTGTCCTTCAATGTGATTAATCCAATTAAAATCTGCAGGAAAACATAAAAATTGAGTAATTGAACATAAATTGAACATAAAAATTGAGTAATTGACACAATTACATGTATAATTAATAACTAGCCTACATTGGAACAGAGACATTTACCTTAACACATTTTTGTTTAAAGTTAATTTTCTTTTTTAAAACAAGATCGCCTTTCCATGTCCTTGATGGATTGGAAATCCGGCTATAAGGAGAGTTCAGAAAAATACATGCTCACACATCTAAAAATAAATAGTAAATAAACTTTGAAATGAAAGCCTAAGGCTCAAAAAGCGGACCAAGGTTTAGAGCATTACCGTCACTTGTTCTGGCTTGCTGAGTTGTATTAACGCTGTATAGGAAGCTGATATTTTTCCCACAAGAACTACAGAATGTCCTTCCTTGGGACACCATGGCGGATACGCAAAATGGGCAGTACATTGTCACCTATAATAAGACGATAAATTATCAGACAGGCAAACACACAAATTCACTGAACCCAACTGGCACAGTAGTGAGTTTTGTGATTCAATTAAATTCAATTCTACTTTATTAATCCCACAAGAGTAAATTTATGTTTTTATTTTATTACAATTATATGAATAACACTTGTTGTAGTGTACTGAAGTTAGTTATGTAGAACTGCATTACCCAGCATGCATGATTACCCAGCATGCTAGGTGAGTAGTCACGTGTTAGTGCATTGCGCAGAGCTAGGAAGCTGATGAGAGATTGCCATGCACGGTGTAGTAGTTGGAAAGAGACTGTTCAATAATAACCTTGTGCTTCGGGTAATGCTGTTGTGCTTCGGGTAATGCCGTTGTGCTTCGGGTAATGTCGTTGTGCTGCGGGTAATGTCGTTGTGCTTTGGGTAATGTCGTTGTGCTTCGGGTAATGTCGTTGTGCTGCGGGTAATGTCATTGTGCTTCGGGTAATGTCGTTGTGCTTCGGGTAATGTCGTTGTGCTGCGGGTAATGTCGTTGTGCTTTGGGTAATGTCGTTGTGCTGCGGGTAATGCCATTGTGCTTCGGGTAATGTCGTTGTGCTGCGGTTAATGCCGTTGTGGCGTGACGTGGCATGATGATGGCACTGGCGTGTGCGGCCTGCCGTCTGTCAGCTCCGCTCCTAATTTTGTTTGTTGCTTTTTTACTATTTTTAATAAGCTGGCACCCTGTATCTGCTCTCCTGGTCTATGATCGCCAAGCTCTTCTAAAATTTGAGCATTACCAGGAATTTATTTTTAAACAGACTTTTAAATATGAAGCTCCATTCTCGTCACCGCTCCTCTCTGGAATACCTGTTTACTTGCGTCGCATCCCGCCCAGCTATCAGCGAGGAAGGCGTCTAAGGAGACGGGGAAAGAGGAATGGGGTTCTTCTGAGGATTAAGGCCCTTCGGAGATCTTCTGAACGGCATCGTTCTGCTTCCTTGCGCTGGATCCTGTCTGTTGTTCCCGAAGCAGTGGTGGACCAGGCTCACCTGCCGGCAGCGGCCTTCTCTCTCCGTCGGCGCCAGTTCTCCAAACGCGCTGTGGAACCCGGGAAACTTCTTCCACTGTGTCGGGCCTCCTCATCCTTCAGTACGGGTCAGGTGTTTGTGAGATCAGCCCTCATCAATGCCAGATCTCTCACAAACAAATGATTTATCCTGAATGACTTCTTCACTTCCCGGGAGCTGGATATGATGTTCCTGACAGAGACGTGGCTTCAGGCTGGAGACTTGACGCCGTTCTCAGAGCTTCTCCCTCCAGGCTGTGGATTCCTCAGTTCTCCTCGGGCTGCAGGTAGAGGTGGAGGAGTTGCTGTAGTTTTCCGATCTCACCTTTCGTGTCGGCAGCTGCCAGCTGTCAGTTTATCCAGCTTTGAGGTTCAGCTGGAGGAAATGAAATGCGACTCTCCGGTTCTCTGCGTGCTGATCTACAGGCCGCCCAAGTTCCACAAGGACTTTCTTCAGGACTTTGCAACATTACTGTCTGAGATTATTTTAAAGTATGACCGGATTTTAATTGTTGGAGATTTTAATATTCATGTGTGTTGTGAGACCAAGCAACTAACAAAAGATTTTCTGGACTTGATCAGCTCTTTTAACCTGCAGCAGTTAGTGAAGAGCTCCACGCACGAGAAAGGACACATCCTGGATCTGGTTTTAACTCTGGGATTACATGGAGATGTCAAGGAGATTATTGATGCCCATTTTTCTGACCATCTGCCCGTTTTATTTGACTTTGATCTCTTAACGCTGCCGCCTGATGAACGCGCCCCCGCGCGCCCCCGCCGCCTGATGAACGCGCAGACGGCGCTGGAGTTTTCAGCGGCTTTCTCAGCCTCTGAGCTTTGATCCTTGGATGTTCAGGATGGAGATGTTGATAAGCTCCTGGAGGATTTTAGCTCTGTTTGCACAGGCATTTTAGATGTCATTGCTCCATATAAGGTTAAACGCAGTAAACCGGCCCCGGAGCCTTGGATTAATGACCATACTCGCGCGCTGAGACGCTCCTGCCGTCGCGCGGAGCGTAAATGGAAAAAAGACGAGCTTCATGTTTCATTACAGATTTTTAGAAACTCCTTGACTGAGTATCAGGCTGCTGTGAAAAGTTCCAAGACCCAGTTTATGTCAAATGTTGTGTCTGAGCAACATCAGCAAGCCTAAGATCCTTTTTAACTCTTTAAAGTCTCTTTTAAGTCCTGGTAATTTATCCTGCCTGACTCCTTTTGTTTTACTTTGTGAACAGTTCTTAACATTTTTTATTGACAAAGTCAGTGCTGTCAGGTTTTTACCCTCTCCTTGTACCCCTGACCCCTCTGTTTTAACGCCCCCACCTGCTGTTTTTGACCAGTTTGAGCCTGTCACTGTCTCTCAGATTTCTGAGATAGTTCAACACCTGAGGCCTTCCTCCTGCCCAGGTGACTGTATTCCCCCAGACTCCTGAAAGAGGTCTTTGATACCATTGGCCCCTGGATAGTTCGTCTCCTAAACTCCTCTCTTGTCTCGGGGTGTGTGCCAGCTGCTTTTAAACATGCTGTTGTGCACCCCCTTTTGAAAAAGCACAACTTGGATCCTAATGTTCTATCAAACTTTAGGCCGATCTCCAAGTTATCTATTCTTTCAAAAATTTTAGAGAAGGTGGTTTATCTTCAACTGCAGGACCATCTAACAAATTACAATATCTTCGAGAAGTTTCAGTCTGGTTTTAAATCCTGCCAAAGCACTGAAACGGCTCTCCTCAGGGTGTGTAACGACCTGCTTCTAGCTGCTGATTCTGGGGCCTCCACTGTTTTAATTCTTTTAGATCTCTCTGCTGCTTTCGACACAGTGGATCACAGTGTTTTGTTATCCCGACTGGAGCAGTCTGTCGGTGTGAAGGGCACAGCACTCAGTTGGTTCAGTTCATATTTATGTGGCAGGAGTTTTTCTGTCCAACTAGGACAGTGCTCTTCTTCAGAGGCTCCGCTCAAATATGGTGTACCCCAGGGCTCAGTTTTAGGCCCGCTTTTATTCTCACTTTATCTGCTGCCACTGGGGTCCATTTTTAGGTAATATAACGTGTCATTCCAAACGCGCTGTGGAACCCGGGAAACTTCTTCCACTACGCAGATGACATCCAGATCTATCTTCCCCTAAAATCTGGAGGAGCGGAGGATCTCGACAGATTGCAGAACTGCTTAGCAGACATCAAGTCTTGGATGGAGCTTAACTTCCTCTGTCTGAATGAAAACAAGACAGAGGTGTTTGTTTTTGGAAAGATTGACTTGCTGACAGGCTGCTGTAGTGCTGTTGGCCCCCTGGACCCTTCAGATGCTCCGTTCATTAGAAATCTTGGGGTAAACCTTGACAGGCATTTCAAATTTGACAAACAGGTCAGTCTTGTAGTCCAGTCTAGTTTTTATCACTTGAGGCTAATTAGCAAAGTCAAGCCATATCTTCCTCCTCACGCTTTGCAACAAGTGATTCATGCTTTGATCTTTTCCAGACTGGACTACTGTAACTCTCTGTACAGTGGTATAGATCAGTCTCTGCTCCGCCGTCTCCAGCTGGTTCAAAATTCAGCGGCCCGCCTGTTAACGGGGACCAGACGGTGTGAGCATATAACCCCGATATTACGCTCACTTCATTGGCTGCCTGTGTCTTTTAGAACTACTTTTAAGATTCTACTTTTGGTTTTTAAATGTCTGAATGGTCTGGCACCTCTGTATCTTTCTGAGCTTTTGCATGTTTATCGTCCATGTCGAGTCCTAAGATCTGAAGATCAAATGCTTTTAGCGGTTCCCTTGACTCGGCTTGTGACTTGGGGAGACAGAGCCTTTTCAGTTGCAGGTCCTAAGCTCTGGAATGCTCTTGTTCATTTTATTAATTTCATTCTTTTATTGTTTTATTTCTTTTATTGTTCAATTGATTTTATTGTTTTATTGTTATTGTTTCTTTATTCCATCATATTGTTTGTGATATTATTGGATTTTATGTTAAGCACTTTGGTTGCCTTGGCTTTTATAAGTGCTATACAAATAATAAATTGATTAATTGATTGTTGTGCTTCGGGTAATGTCGTTGTGCTTCGGGTAATGCCGTTGTGCTTCGGGTAATGCCGTTGTGCTTCGGGTAATGCCGTTGTGCTTTGTGGAGTGCCGTTGTTGGGCGTGTTCCACGGGCTCGGCACCTCCGTCGAGAAGTCCAGTTCAGCCTCTAAGGAAGAGGGGGTGGATCCGGGTGGCCTTGGCGGTGCTTCAGGCCTGGCCAGGGGCCCGGAAAGAACCCACGGCATCCAACTCAGCGCCAATGATGAGCGGCGGACCACGCGGACAGCAATGGCGTACCGTCGGAGTACGGAGTTCGCCGGAGGCGGGATGGGCACATCGCCTGGTTCCACTGCCGCCGATGCAGGCGTTGGAGGCCTGCACAGAGATGGACAGGGGGCGGACCGATGTCTACTGGGTCGTCAGATCAGTGCTCCGGGAGAGGCGTAACATCTCACTAGGAACTTGTTGTCGGCGGCTCCGATCGGCTATGGTGCCATCCGGAAGGAGACCAGTGGGAGCGTGTGGCCGTTTGAAGGGCCTTTGCCGGGGCTGGGACCGACCGGAGTGGCGCACCGAGGAGCAGATCGGAGGGGTCGCCGTCATGGAGCAGCCGCAGCCCTTGCATCTATCCGACGCGAGGACGTGGGTGGAGGAGCACGAGCCAGAGGATGGCCCCGCTGATGCCTGGCGGTTGGACTGCAGGGCCTCTACGTTGGATGAGGGGCGCCTGCAGAACTGTCTGGTGGTTCGGTGTGGGGCTTGTGTGGCGGCGGGGTGCTGTTTTGGATCGCCGCACATTGTCGATCCCTCAGAGGAGGGGGATGATGTGACGGTGTGGCACCATCAGATGATAAGGGGGGCCACACTGTGTTTCATTTTTTGTGTATTTATGTATTTTATGTATTAAAATTACTACCTGTGGTGCCACCTGGATAATGATTGGAGAGCAACGCATAATAGGCGTGGCTTAGCGCTTAAAAGGGAGCACCACAGGTAGTAAAATGAGGAGTGAGACGGAGGTGTCATGCGCTGTGCGGCCCTGCGTTGTCTTGAATAAAAGAAAGAACCTCCTCACCTTGGCTCCTTTGCATCCTTTCCCGGCGGGACCCCGTCACATTCGGGTAATGTCGTCGTGCTTCGGGTAATGCCGTTTTGCTGCGGTTAATGCCGTTGTGCTTTGGGTAATGCCGTTGTGCTGCGGTTAATGTTGTTGTGCTTCGGGTAATGCCGTTGTGCTGCGGTTAATGCCGTTGTGCTTTGGGTAATGCCGTTGTGCTGCGGTTAATGCCATTGCGTTGTTTCTTTTGTATGTAGTGTGAGCCTTGTTGGCCACTATACCAACTGAACAAAATGAGTAACAGAACAAGGAGATATTTAAAGATGTGAAACAACAGGAGAGGTGTGGGCCTCATCGGACTCAGTCAAGGTTAAAGTTCTCTAATAAGAGAAAACATGCATTTTCTGATCTTAAAACAAAAGTAAACAAGTCCATTTGATTAAATGAATATCATGGTATGCATAACTTACCATGGCTGACCAAGAATGATGTTTCTGCCACCAAATGTTAAAGAGGAGCATACTCTATCACTTCCAGACTGAAGCTGGAAAGTTCAAGAGGTTTATGGTTACTTAAAAAGGAACAAGGAATATCTAGCGAATGTTTGGATGTATTTGGAAAAATAGCAAGTGAGATAAAAAGAGAAACAGATCTTATTTAAAAAGGCACAACAAACATGTCTTTTTTCCTTCCACCAGTTACCAGCCAATACAATCTGTTTTCGGTTGTTGTTGGTTTTTATTGTAAAAAGTTGTCAACACACTAACAGGGTCACAAAGGGTAATTTTTAGGAGACCTGTGCTGTGAAATGTCTGTTGAACACAGAAATGTGTTGACTTTTGTTCTTCTGGAACCCGAATCTAAGGATTCATTTAGTCTATCTAACAGGATGAAAAAAACAAATGTTCTTCTGAAGTCCCGTTTGTTAGTGTGATGTACGGTGAAGTTTGCAAAAACTGATTCTTTGCTGGTGTTTTGGATAAACGGCTGTTGTCCTCATTCCTCCCCTGCCCTTGGGTTGACATACGGAAGTAGAAAGGTGGGGGCTTCTGGCACTCATGCTATTTGCATAATGTCTTTCTAATGCTAATGCTAACAGATTGACTGCCACAGCCATTTTGGGCTGTCATGGCGGCTGGTCGCCTTGTTCCTCTATAAGTATTGTGTTGTGGCTTGCTCTGCTTTTATTCACCTTCTAAATGAGGGTCACAAGGAAGACCCCTTTTTACTTCTGTTGGCCTGGTTGCTATGGAAACACCACTCCCCTTTGCGTCACCAGCCCTGTCTGAACAATACCCTCTCCTGCGTGTGTGTGTGTGTGTGTGGTTAAAGATGTGTTTTAATATCTCAACACAGCTGACAGTTGATACGTTTCTGGTGTTGGGGATGCAGTTTTGAGCTTCATCCTAGAGTGGGCAACACCCTGCTCTCTAATCCATTAACAGCACATACTCAGAAGGGGCTTGCTACTGGAGCAAGTAGAGCAACATGGACTTTCATTTCCACCTTTGCTTGGCTGTGGGGCTTCTGTGTGAATAATAAAGACTCCAAATAAAACTGCTAATAACTTCAATGAGACCTGATCTGCACTGCTGCCAGCAGTAAGGCAAAGCAGCAGTGCAGACGGCAGGTAATGGATGAGGAGCTTTATTTGCATCTGCGCTGTGTGACCCCAAATATGAGTGCTTCTCCTTTCTTCTGTCGTGTCTGAGGACTGCTGAAAAGCTGATTTACCAAAAAAATAAAAAATGAAAACAGAGTGGAAGTGAACAAGGTGCAGAGGGAGATGGGGGTTGGGGTGGGGGTGTTCGAGTTTCCCTCCGGTTTAATTATCTGTGACAGCCTTACTCTGCTAACTGTTTGCAATAAAAGTGTCTGTGGGTGTGATATATATGAGCAGATCTTCGGCCGGTGTGTGCTGATGTCCTGAAGAACAAAGATCAGGCAGCAGCAGCTGAGATGGGAGTGGCTTCATCTCAAACCATGTATATCAAAGCCAGAAAAGATGAAGTGAAACAATTGCATCCCTTCTGTCTCATTACTCAAGTCAAAGAATAGTCATACTCCTGTTTGTGATCGAATGCAGAGGTCCTTCTAATGACGCCTGCTTCCTTTTTATCCACGCATGGGCAAGGAATTAGCATAAACTCTCATGGTCTTATATCTAATGGTTGCCAGAGGCAAGATGATTGGTGTCTTTTTATTGTGGAGCACATCCTTGTTTGAATATTGATGTGTTTTCAACATTTATAATCTGGGTTTCATTGACAAAGCTGCTTCATTTTTGCAATATTTGTGATCTGACATCTGATGTCTTTTGGCTTTAGAGAAATCATGTGCCTTCATCTAACATGCAATATTTTCTCTGGTAAAAATATGCCTGGCCAGTAGATTTTTTAAAATCGATCGCACAACTTGGTTGGTGCGGCAAAAATGTTGAGTGTTATGACTTCATACTTGAAGCATTAAATCACACACAGCAAAATCTGTTTGAAGGTTCTAGCTGCTAAAAGTGGGAAGACGACAAATTGGTTTCAACACCTCAAACAGAGATTCTGTCCAGTGCGAGAAGTGTTTTATGAGAGCTCAAGCTAGCGGTAGCTTACAAAACATCTGTTGTATTGATCTACAAACATTTTTACATTTGAACCAATCACTAACTGGTGGTGAGTTGGATTCACTGGTATGTAAGGAGGCTGAAAAGACTTTGGAGACCCAAACGCAGTGTGTTGGTCTGCTGGGAATGTCTTGCTAAGACTTCCATCCGGGAAGTCTTTAACTCCCACATCCGGAGAGCTTCAAACAGGTACTGAGGAAGTCTGGGGACATTGAGTCTTAGTGGACCATGTTTTCTACCATCATTGTATCTGCTGCTGTTCGGAGCTGTGGTTTCAAGGTCTCTGGTGCCTGTCGTGGCGGTAACCCCCGATCCTAGTGATGAACACCGGAAATAAGGGATGCTGTCATGCTGAAGAAAGAGTCCTACCAGGCCTGGTTGGCTTGTGGGACTCCAGAGGCAGCTGCCAGGTATCGGCAGTCAAAAGGCCCGTACACACCGGGACGAATATTCGCCAGGCGTTATTCGCCACCGTTTTTCGCCACGTCTTTTGTGTTCACACCCAGGCGATTTTCGCTGACGATGAGCCAAGCCAACATGCAATTTCATTCCCTGACATTAGATGGCGCTTAATGTAAAACAGAAATACTCCTGTACACAAGGTGGTCGCTTTTCACAGAAGAAGAGAGCCAGTATTTACGCGCTGGTCAGAATCATACAAAGAAAACATGAATATTTCAAGCACCAGTAGCTCCAGCTCCAGTTCCAATGATGAAGAAGTTATTGTTCTGTTGAATGATGAAAGACGCCGGAAAAGACGCCGATTTTGGGTACATCCCATAGCTACGAGAAGAGAAGAACATGGTGAGTTTTATCGACTGGTACAAGAGCTGAAATGTATCATGAGCGTTTTTGGGGATATTTTAGAATGTCCGTCATTATTTTTTTGCGGCAGTGTAGACGCTACTTGGCGTCTATCTTCTTTGCTGGTATGTGTGCTCAGAAAGGCAGTTTTGTGTTTGAGCGCCTCCAAGTTGTGTTTTACTGTAACTTCAGAAGCTCCAGACACGTGTGCAAAAGCGCCATTCTCATTGGTTGCATAGTTTTTGACGCAGCGCGTCAAACCAAAAAAAACGAACCCGAGGCGTTTGTAAAAAAAGTGATGCTTTAACGCGTGGCGTTTTTCGCGTCGGTGTGCACACTCACATTGGTGCCCTTTGTTTAGTCTGGAGGCATAAAACGTCGGCGAATATCGCGCGCGAAATTCGTCCCGGTGTGTACGGGTCTTAAGTGAGCTCTGCCCCGGACTGTTGTGGAGGCCAAAATTCTGTCCTGGGAGGAGTTCGGTGAAGCCATGGAGAAGGATTAATATTGGCCTTGAAGAGATTCTGGCAAACCGTCTGGCACCCAGAAGGGGAAAGCAGTTCTATGCAGGCACCATTTCAGTGCAGGTTGACTTTGACTGAGGACATTGTCTAGCGGTGAAAAAAAACTTTGAGGATCTCCTCAATCCCACTGACATGCCTTCTTTTAAGGGAGGAAGAGGATAGGGAGTTGGGGGTAAGGCTGTCCATAACCCGAGCTGAAGTCATTGAGGTAGTCAATGAGCTCCTCAGTGGCAAGACCCCGGACTGGACGAAGTCCCACAGCATCCAGAGACTTCGGATGCCTGTTAAGGTTTAAAACTAAACTGATTATCAGTATATAAGGTAAAATCATTAATTGCTTGTGATAAGCCAATAAAACAAATGGCAGAAGTGGAAAAATCCTCAGACTGGCATTTATTCAACATGCTCACTGGTGATGTGATCTAGGCCGCATGATTTGTTATCCTTGAGCACCTTTATGGCTTCAGACACTTGGTGTGAGGTTACTTCAATGTTAACATCACTCCCTCCTCCCATTTCAAATGCTTCCCTTTTAATACAATTGAATGAGGTGTAGTAATGCTGTCTCCAGAGCTATGCTATAGTAAGTTAAGTAGTATCCTGTGGAGGGTGCTCTTGGGGTATGGGGTCCGGGGAGCCTTACTGAGGGCTGTTCGGTTTCTGTATGACTGAAGTAAGAGCTTGGTTGGCATAGCTGACAGTAAATCCGACCTGTTCCCGGGGGATGTTGGATAGTAATCTCTGGGTGGGTAGAGTATTCCTGCCTCAAGTGGAGGAGTTTAAATTTCTTGGGGGCTTGTTTACAAGTGCGGGACGATCGGAGCGCACGATTGACGAGCGGGTAGGAGCAGTGTCCGTAGTTATGCAGTCCGTTGTGGTAAAAAGAGAGCTGTGCCAGAAAGCAAATCTCTCAATTTACCGGTCGATCTTCGTTCCAATACTCACCTATGGTCATGATCTATGGGTCATGACCGAAAGAACGAGGTCCCGAATACAAGCGGCCTAAATGAACTCCCTCTGCAGGGGGGCTGGCCGCTCCCTTAGAGATAGGGTGAGAAGCTCGGTCACCCGCGGAGAGATCGGTAGAACCGCTTCTCCACATCGAAAGGAACCAGTTGAGGTGGCTCAAGCATCTAGTCTGGATGCCTCCTAGACCCCTCCCTGGGGAGGTATTTTGGGGATGTCCCACTGGGCAAAGGCCCCGGGGAAGACCCAGGACATGCTGGAGAGAGAGTTGGCCTGGGAACGCCTCGGGGTCCCCCCAGAGGAGCTGGAGGAAGTGGCCTAGGAGAGGGAAGTCTGGGCATCTTTGCTTAGATTGCTGCCCCCACAACCCAGTCCTGGTGAGTGGTAGAAGATCGTATATATGGATGGATAGCATCAGCAGATAAAAATGTACAATATGGGAACATCTCTGAGGCCGTCTTCCTATATTAGTTCATGTGAATCAGTTAGCCCTTGTGCTATCCTCGGCTCTTTAACATCGGGAGTGGGGTCATCTAGACCCACTAGACAGAGCTCTGAACCTTTTTTCTTCAATGATTTGTGATCTTCACTGGTGTCCATGGATTACATGAAATCCTCTCCACCTTGTCATGGTAGGGAGAACACGCAAATGGAAGGGGGGGGGGGGGGGGTCATAGGATAGCACAAGGGTTCACCTAGTTTAAAAGGGACTTTTTTTAATTTATCAGTTGATTATAGTCTTTTTTTTGTAATTAGTTAATATTACATTTTGACAAGCACAATTTAATTTGTCTAGTTTTAACTGAGGCCTTGTATCTTCATCTAGGAAGGTTCTTACCTCATCAGTGCTGGATATTTTTACTTCAGGTCTGAAACATCACTGCATATTCAAAGTGCAGGACAATGCATCAGATGCAGATGTTTGGAGACATCAAAACCCCAAAACAGCAGATCAGTTCTTTACAAAGAAAAGATTTCAGAGGTTACAATAAGAGATTAACAAATGTAGATCCAAATAATGAAGAAATACTCATCTGTGGATGGATGCAGCCTCATTCATTCCAAACGACACACACCCACATGTGCGTCCATCAGCATATGGCTGCCTCCAGAAAGCCACGCCCTGTCTTTGTTTAGCCTTTTGTGTCTCTTGATGAGGCCTTACAGAGGTCACCACATAAATATCAAACAGCCCCCCCCCGACACCCACACCCAAATGCACATGCCCACACACACCCACAGTGCGCGCACAAACACACACGCACACACACACACAGCTTTAACGTGTCACACACAACATCCAAGGTGACCCAGACACAAACCTTAGAGCCAGGAGAAAGAAAGAAAATAAACCCAGAAAGGAATTCTTGTATTAAACTTCTGCAGTGAACTCAGAAATGTTTAGTTCTGAGTCTTTTTGACGTTTATACACTATTAATTTGATCAAAATAAGAGTGAAGAATATTCCTCCCTTCACAGAAACTTTTGTGCTATGATTGTGGTATCATTTAACACCTGCAGTGTTTTTGGGTTAATTAGCACCAAAATATATTTACTATAATGATCAATCAACGCCTTTGAGTTTGTTAGGCTACGTTCACACTGCAGGGCTTAATGCTCAATTCCGATTTTTTGAAAAAATTAGATTTTTTTGCTGGGCCGTTCATATTTCCAAATCAATGCGAACTTTTGTGATCTCCTCTGTGACCGTGAAATGACCCAGAAGTGACCCGCATGTGCAGAGGAGGACTCAACGGTGAACAATGTCACTTGTTGTTTGCGGAGGTAGCGTTAACAATGGATGTCAACAATGCTGGGCTTATCCCCCAAAATGCTGTCCAGCTCTTCGTAAAATGGACTGGTGATACTATGACGGCCACTTCGTTTGTTCCAGTCTCTAACTTCCTTGTATTTGACTCGAAGGCTTTTTATTTTTCGCTGGCATTTGCCAGGATCTTCTGTACCCACGCTCATTCATTTTGCTGGAAATCTTTTCAAAAACCGCCTGGTTGCGATAAGAGCCCTGGAGTTTTGGCTGAATAGAGCTGTCACCCCAAATATGAATCCAATTGGTGACCTCGCTTCCCTTCCACTGACTGGACTCAGCAGCATTGACCGTCATGGTTGATGTTTATGTTCTCGTTCCTGCCCACTTCAATGCAGAATGATGACGTTTGTAGTGTATCGATGATGTATGGGTTGGATACATGCGGCCTGGCCGTTCAGACGGAGGTCACATTTGAAAAGATTGGATCTGTGTCGTCCAGACTGTCATGAAAAGATCAGATACAGGTTGCATAGGGACAAAAAAATTGGAATTGGGTCGTTTTAGCGTGCAGTGTGAACGTAGCCTTAGCACTGCATTTATAACACAGACAACATTCTATACGCATACAAGGAAGTAAACATTACACTATAAATTGTTATATACTATATATAAATTATATATAGAAAGCGGCGAACCAAGATCCTGAACCTGAGAGATCATAAAGTGACATAATGGGGGAGGGGTGTAAAATGGGCAGGCAGATGTGTGTGAATGTAGGGGGTAGCTAGCTGACAAATGAGCACATCTGTGCACGTGAGTGTGTTTTAGTGACATTGATCTCTGACCAGTTAACTGGCTGTTCTGTGTGTAAGGCACCAGACAGATTAACGAGCACACAGCTCATTAATCAATGCCTAACGTGCATGTGCATTCTTCTGCTGCACAGCTGTTTTACATGCATGGACTTTTGCAGTGTGACCCTGCTGCAGATCCAAGAATGTAAGCATAAAGATGTGTGTGAACCCAGAATCTATGCTCCCATTGTCCAATCTGAGTTTAAATCAAAGTGTCTAAATTGCTTTCCTTTTAGTCTCTGATTACATGATTAATAATATAAAAAGATTTGTATTTTTCAGATTCACATATACACAAAAAGACAGACATTGTAAGCGAGCAAAAAAAAAAAAAACTCTAAAAGACCTCAAATTTTTATAGTTTGTAACCTGTACTGGCCATTGCCACCTGCAAGGGGCTCAGTTGGTGCGACCGTGCAAACAACCCAGAATCCAACTCGTCAGAAACTACCCTCCATCCTGGACAGGGCCAACAAACCACCCCATATCAGACCCCACAGGGCGGACAAGTGCCACCAAGTGGGCATCCCCAGGCTGCTCCTGAGCCAAAGGCAATAGGCACCCAGTTGCAGGTACAGGTAGGCAACCTGCCCAAGACACAGATTCGGAAGGTTTTTGTCTGTATCACCTTTTGCTGAGGAATTTACATATTTTGCATGATGCTGGTCTCTATCCTTTAACAAAAGATTCTGATGTCTTTTGTAAAATCTTTGGTTACATTAAGTTTCTAATGCTAGGTAATTCAGTTTGTGGTGATAGTGAGTCATCCCCTGATACCTTTTTAAATATATATATATATTATTTTTTTCAAGATGCAACGTCTCATTGCATAGCAGACTTTTTTCACAGGGCCTGTGAAAAATCAACTGAAGCTTCATTTTGAGCTGCACATTTTTTGAGAGAGACCAAGAAAGCCAGTTAGGCCTCAATGTATACCTCCCACCTACATGGTAAAGGATCAGACAAATCACAGAGACTATTGATAAAACTAGCAGTATTTGGCTGAAAATGCTGCACAAAATGTTATATTTTAATTTATTAGGTTTTCAAAAAACTCAGAAACCTGTTATGACCAGAATATTTATGACTTCCTTGCCTTAAAAATGTTACAAGTAATCTTTTGTACCACCAATACAAGTGTCCCTCCTGAATTTCAAATGTTTGAGCAGATAAACAGAAATAAATCAATGTTTTATGTTTCTACATGTTTTTACTTGCTGTTAGTGTTGTGTAAATCATTGATTAGAATTTTGAAAAATAATTACTATTGATGTCTGAGCAATCCATTCTTAGTATTAAAATAATTACTGTTAATTATTATTATCATTACTATTACTATACTACTCTGTGTTTTTTTTTTTGTGGGGAATATGCAGCAAACATGTCTTGTGTAGCCCTTCGTACTACTCATAAAATAGTTCACATCCTCCAAAAGGTTGGTGATCTCTGCTCTAAATGGTCCTTACGTGTGACTGAGAGTGTGTATTGGAGTGTGATTGTGTCACAGGGTCACACAATCACACCCATATACAGTGGCGGTTCTACCCTGAATTACTCCCCGGGCGAGACCCTCCCCAGGCGCCCCCCCCCTCATAGAGTCACTTTGTCCATGTCAACTGACATGTTTTATTGTCATTGAAATTAAGAAATTGATTGAAAAAAAATATGTTTATCAGAATTCTGCACTGCATTATAACAGTTATCAGAACATACAAAATAAAAGACCATAAGCATTGCAAAAATACAGTTAGGTAGGAAAATATTTAATCAAACACAATATTGAATAAATAATATAAAATAAATATCATAAAGCACAAATCTTTTATCACACAAATAACACGCTAAAATAAATATAACTGCAGCGCCAATACACTAAGAACAGAAACACTAACTAAAACCTAACCTTTCTAGCCTTCCTTGATGCAAACTCGTCAATAACATCATCATATGAAATCTGCCCCCCCCCCCCCCCCCCCCCCAAATGATTGATACTAACAACAGCAGGTTAGTGAGTCGCTCGTGAGACATTGGTGACCTCAGGTATGATTTGAACCACTGGAGTTTGGAAATTTAGGAAATGTAAATAGTCATGCTCTATATCAATCTCTACTTCAGAGAAGAAAAATGAGCTCATGTTTGCTGTCTTCAATCCTTTGGTCATTAGTTATGACCTGTTACATTATGTTTTGTTATCATAGAGTTGTAGTAAATGGTAAATATTCATCTTTAAAACTACCTACAGATGTATGCAAATTCTTTTGACTTATATTATAACCCAACATTCATAAATAAATAAAAAATAAACTTCATACATGCAGGCTCAAAATTAACCCCTAAATCACTAGTTAAAACACATTGTGAAAACGTTAAGGCTGCCACAAATGATTATTACAGTAATGGCCATTCTGCAGCTATTTGCCCATAAGCATGTTATGACAGCAGCAGCAACAGCAGCAGAACAGCAGCAACAGCAGCAGCAGCAGATACCAAGACAGCTTACTTAACATTATGAACTAATATACAACAGCAAAACACAACAAACCTTTGCGTTACAGCAGAGCAGACAGACACATGAATCATAACTAATGTTACAAGTTAAGGCAGAGCAAACGTTTAAGAAGAAAATCTTAAAAATGACGTTATTTGCAATATTTGGGCCTACTTCAGGTTTTGTCATCAACCAAAAAAAAGTTTTCCTCGGCAACGTTGTTGTTGCAGGGCAGTTAGCTTTAGAAAACATGCATCTAGCTGTGAGGACAAACCCTTTTCTTTATCTCTTTTCTCCTCTTCTTCTTTCCTTTCTTTAGGCACCAGATGACTTTGACCTTCTTTGTCCATATTTCAGATGTTTTTTGCATTTAGCATAAATGTCCTCACAAAGGTATCAAGTCCGTCGACTTAACCAACTGTCATCTTAGTGACAGCATTGTTTTGTGTTCCCAGTTTTTATTTGAGCATTTCACACAAAAAGTAACCCAAAAAAGCACAATATTTTTATACCTTTATTAAAATTTAGCTTAGAAAATGTCACCATATGACTGACTTTTTAAAAAGTTTATAAAGTAGATCCCACCCCTCGCCCTTGTCCCCCAGGCCAATTCATTTGGAAGCGACTCACAGGTGAACTGATTCGCTCAAACCCCCCTCCCCCCCTTTTTTCTTCACACATTTCCAGCAGGAGCGCGTGCTGCTGCGCCGAGGGGTGCCAATTCGCTACACGGCGGCGCTGTCGCAGTTTTTATTTTTATGTTTTCATCAGCCACTGAGCCGCAGCCCGCGACCGTCGCCCCCTCTTGAAGAAGATCCAGCCAGGTTTTTGCGCATGCGCAAACGCGGTGGAGCTCCGTGATCACCTCTCAGCCTGCACCCTTCACCCCGCGCCCTTTCCCTTCTCCTTCTTTACCCCGCGGCCCCTCCCTTCTCCTTCTCACACACTCCTTCTCACACACATTTGAGTCTACTTCTCAAAGACAGGAGAGAGAGAGAGCGCAGCTGTCAGACTGTTACAAACTCTGTGACATAATTAATTGGTACTTTATTGATCCCTCAATGGGGAAATTCTTCTCCGCATTTGACCCATCCCCTGGGGGAGCGGTGAGCTGCAGCCTAACTGCGCTCGGGAGGCAGTAGCGCTAAGGGCCTTGCCTAAGGACCCTCACTGGGTGATTGCTCAGTTGACATGGTAATTGCCTCAGTACCATTGTTTATTCCCCTCCGGGAATTGAACCCTGGATCCCTGCGTGGTAGCCACTCACCTTACCAACTGAGCCACCCAGCCGACATAAGTAAACCAATAGTGGTGCATACATTATTTTACAAGGGCTGAGCCGCCGGCGCCGCCCCCCTTCATTTTTGCGCCCCAGGCAACCGCCCGTATCGCCCGTGCCTAAAACCGCTACTGCCCATATACATTAGCCAGGTAAGGTCCTGGCAGCCCAGAGACCCCAAAACAGATGCAATGGGTTAAGAAAATGGATGGATAGATATACCTTAGTAATGATAATAATAATAATAATATTAATCCGGAAATAACCCCCACACCATTACACCACCAGCAGCAGGCTGAACCGTTAATACATGGCAGCATGCCAGCTACTTAGAGATGACAAGCTCCAGATGATAGATAGATTGATTTGACTGATCGATCTAATCGATCTTTAACTTTCTACCTACCGATCTCGAACTTTCTGCCTACCAACCAACTGACCCACCTACCAACTTATCTCCCTACCTACCCACCCTCCCTCAGATATCTGTCCGTCTGTCTCATCTTTGATTAATAATCCAAACGTCGACACCTTATGCAGCATTTTGAGTCTAAAAATGCAATTTCTATGTACTAATAATTTAAAAGTTGACAACTTATGCAGTGTTTTTAGTTTAAAATACTATTTTTATGTACTATTTATTCATAAGAAGACAACTTATGCAGTACTTTGAGTCCAAAAATGATCAGGGTTTCCAACATCTTGTTTTCGTGCTCAGCCTATTTCTTTTTTCTCCATTCTCATTGTCTTTCCCCATCAATTAGGGGGTGGGAGATGTGTAAGAAGTGGGGGGGGGGGGGGGGGGTTGTGTAGGTACGGGAAGGGGGGCCCTATTTTTTATTTTTATTTATTATTTGTGCTAGTTTATTTTAATATTCATGCTTGTTTTGATATTATTTATTTTGTTGTGTTTTAATGTAAAGCACTTTGTGTTATTCTTTTGTATGAAAAGTGTTTTATAAATAAAGTTTGATTGATTGATAATAACAGTAATTTTTTGTGAAGAATCAAGAAGTGGGACACAATCATGAAGTGGAACAAAATTTATTGGATATTTTTAACTTGTTTAACAAATAAAAAACGAAAAAATTGGGCATGCAAAATTATTCAAACTAAAACTCAAACTTTATTTATTTGTATAGCGCCTTTCATTTTGGTTAAAAACACAAAGTGCTTAACATAAAAGCAGATAAGTCATTAAAAAAAATGAAAGTTGTTAAAAACGGAAAACAAAGGACAATCACACAAAGAAGGGACCCCTCCCTCACCACCACCCGCCCCCACCTACCCAGTTACCCCAGTAGAACCCTGAACAGAAACAAAGAACTGCAGCTTAAAGAAGGTCTGGCTTGGTACTGCTGTGAGGAAACGATATCATGGGGATCCATTGATTCCAAGACCCAGCCGGACCACAGAGGCCATTACCACAGCGCCCGCCCAACACAGGGCAGCCTAGGGCCCCCTCCATGGCTATTAGACCACAGAGCGGGACCCCAGCCCGCCCAATGAGAATGGGCACCACAGCAACAGCACCCCCTACAGGTCAAGCTGGTGGTGCCCAAGAACAATGGATCCCCAAGAGGAAACACATCAGAATAAAAATGATCATAAAATAACAGCAATAAAAATAGAAAAAGATAAAAAGTAAAATAAGATCTAACAATGTTAGTAATTAAAAAATAGAATACGTAAGTGATTAAAACATAACCTAAGTATCATTGGTAAAATAACAATAAAAATAGTAGCATATTAGAAACAGAGATAATATTAGTCCTTACGGATAAATAAATATGTAAATAAATTCATTAATTAATAAATAGATAAATAATAAAAGACATAAGGAATTATCAAAGTCATCTAAACACCAGACTTAAAAGTTGGGTCTTGAGCCTCTTCTTAGAAACGTCTACAGTCTCTGCGGCCCTGCGGTTCTCCGGCAGGCTGTTCCACAGGCGAGGGCCAACCAAGAGGCCAGTACCAGAGGACCTCAGGGTCCGCGAGGGAGCCTATTTTAAAATAATATAATTTAAATAGGAAGGCCCAAGACCATTAAAACATTTATGAACCATTAAAAGAACTTTAAAATCAATCCTGAAACGCACAGGGAGCCAATGCAGCGATTTTAAACCGGTGTAATGTGTTCCTGCCCTCTAGTCCTCGTCAGAACTCGTGCCGCAAAGTTCTGCAATAGTTGCAGATTTGAGATCAACTTTTTTGGTAAACCAGAGAGCAGGGCATTACAATAATCTAAACGACTAAAAATAAAAGCATGGATTAGCACTTCTGTGCTGGCAAGAGAGAGGAACGGGCGGACTCTGGCAATGTTTTTGAGATGGTAAAATCCTGTTTTCACAACGTTTCTGATGTGAGGAATAAAATTCTGCTCAGTGTCAAAAAGAGGGGCCCCATCCCCAGAGGCACCGACACCCCAGGCCCAGCACGACCCACCCCACACAGAGAGAGAGGAGCCAGAAAGCGCCCCCGGAGCAACCCCAGGCCCCCACCCCCCAGGCGCTGGCCCTGAGAGAGCTCTGATCAGGCCTCGACGGGACCAAGGCAGCCAACCGGCGAAAGCCCCCCCCCCAAGACGGGGCCGACAAGCCCCCCCCCCCCAGACACCCAGAGCGACCGGGGGCCCCAAGAGGGTTGCCCCGCCCCGTCCCAGAGCCAGGGAAGGGTTGATCCCAGCCCCAGGTGTAGATAGGCAGCCCATCCAGCGCCGCTGGACCTACCTCCCCCGAGCAGGACCCCCCGCCAACCCCCCCAGCATGGGCAAAGAGGCCACCCCCCCAAGCCAAGCCGTTTCCTCTGTAAAATAAGGAACTCGGAGACACGTTTGGGTGTAGAGGACCGCTGCAGCCTTTATTCTCCTTTCCATTCATACACCCTGAAGTTCATCTGTCACCTTACGTCATGAACCTGTCATCCGAACACCAATGCAGAAGTAAACAGTGTTCCATACACCCCCTCCTCCAGATGAAACGTCTCGCTTCAATGAAAATAGTCTGTTATATTAGCATTAGAACGTTGAAAATGCCAGAAAGTTCTCCTCCTCAGACGGAAGCGTCACGGATCTTGTCTTTAATTGGGCTGCAGAGATCCTGCAAACCACCCATCAACACATAAAACTTTAATAAATTGTACATCAAACAAATGAGCTTCCCAACATTTAGATCGTTATCAATAAACGTTCAGCTCTGCTCTGCTCGGTCTGCTCCGCTGCTGCGTGGCGTTCACTTGCTGCTCTGTGTGCTCACCTCCACTTTAATCTTGGAAATTTACAAGTTTTTTTCTCGTGAATTTATGACTTAAAATCTTTCAATTTTACTTTTTTTTTTAGGTGGCCCTAAAACTCAGTTGTAGTTTTGGCTAATATAGACAGTCTTCCAGTTTTTTTAGGTTAATTGGGCATTTAGCCAATACTTCAGCTATCAGCTCTAGCATCTTCAGTGGCCACATTTAGCTCATTTAGCTTAACACTTGCATTATCGCAGGTAATGCTACTTCTGTTACAATTTGCTCTTTAATGTTTGTGGATTAAGTAAGCAGGATGAACAAAAAAGACTAGATACACTGACCAAAAATATAAACGCAACACTTTTGTTATTGCTCCCATTTTTTATGGTATGAACTCAAAGATGTGAAACATTTTCCACATAAACAAAATAACCAGTTCTCTGAAATATTGTTCACAAATCTGTCTAAATCTGTGATAGTGAGCACTTCTCCTTTGCCAAGACAACCCATCCCACCTCACAGGTGTGCCATATCAAGATGCTGATTAGACAGCATGATTATTGCACAGGTGTGCCTTAGACAGGCAACACAAGAAGCTCATCTTAGTTTGCATATTGATAAGGCTAGATCCCAGTCTGTTTGTAGTTATTTGCTTTTGTAGCTCTTGAAAAATGTGGAACCAAAAACATAGAAAAAATCTGAATGAAGATTGTTTCTTTTTTTTTTTTTTTTACAAAAAAAAGAATAGAGCGAATTGAATTCTACAATTAAATGCAAAACGCTTCCATAGCATATTGAGATATTTATAAAATGAACTTCCCTGAGAGTTTTTTTCCATACTAGCTTTTCCTTTTGTCTCTAGGATATGAGAAGTCATTGTTTTCACTTTTATGAGCCCACTTGGTCCCAACACCTCAACTCTGCTGTGGTTCTCAAAAAGAGAGTAGGAAATTGCTTTTGTGGGGATGGAGCTTTGCCTGGAAAATGGGGGAAACCCTGTCAAATGTAAATTGCTTTCAAATGAGCATGCTTCACAAGGCTAAGCATAAAGCAGATCAAACAGCTCGAGACTGCTGGGTGACCAGCCCCATGCTCTCTTTCAACTGTTCAACTACTTCCAATTATCATATCATTATCACAGTGTTGATTCTCATCTGCTGTGTAGTCAATTTAGTCCACACTGCACTCCAGGGAGTGCTAGACATGTCTTAGCCCGACAAGCTGTCACCCCATTCATTCATCTGTTCACTTCTTCCTTCATTCCTGTTTTTTACATGAGAAACTGACGACAAAGGCAAAACATAGAGCATTAATGCTTGATGTAATTCTTGATGAGAAGGATTTTTTTCACAATTAGAAATGCTATGTCTTTATACTGTGTACAGATGATTCAAAGATTTGATGTAGTAAATAATATATATCTGTCATTAACAAAATAAATCTAAAGTGTGAACTGGTAGTTTCTGGTACATCTTTCATGAAAAAACTCTTTCA
Source organism: Oryzias curvinotus (assembly GCA_023969325.1). Lineage (NCBI taxonomy): Eukaryota > Metazoa > Chordata > Actinopteri > Beloniformes > Adrianichthyidae > Oryzias > Oryzias curvinotus. The sequence continues at coordinate 5,189,152 of CM043716.1, read as the reverse complement.
ATGAGCTCAGATTTTCTAAAGAACTATTTATCTTTGTAAAGGTTTGTGGTGCAGCGGTAGGGCGGTCGATTCATGATCGTAAGATTGCAGGTTCGATTCCCGCCTTGCACGCCCATGTGTCGAAGTGTCCTTGGGCAAGACACTGAACCCCACCTTGCCTCTGGTGAGAGGTTGGCGCCAGTGTTCGGCAGCAGAGCCGCCATCAGTGTGTGAATGTGTGTGTGCATGGGTGAATGGGACTGTGACTGTAAAGTGCTTTGGGCCTTCGTAAGAGGGTAGAAAGCGCTATTTAAGTATACGCCATTTACCATTTACCATTTACTAATACACCAAGCCCGTATCAGACATCGTGGGCTTCATTCAGATAAAACTAAAAGATTACGTGATCACTGACCAAAATCTAACAGATAAGAGGTCACATATTAAGGTCACTTAAGATGCAAAAATACCTTTGAGTCTATGAGGAAACTTGAAATCATTTGAGATGGCAATGTGGCACACATGTCAAGCTGAAACATGCCAAAAGAAGACTGTGGCATCTTCATTGACTGCAATGCACAGTCTTAAAATTAGTGGACAAAGAGACTCAAAGGCCACACCCCAGGAGTGAAAGGAAAGAATGGTTTAATTCAAAGGGCTGCAGGGGGAGGAAATGAGGGGTTGTGAGAGCTCCATACAGACAGATATTAACATTTGATTGGCTGCCATAGAGTTAACTCCTACCATTCTGTCCATGTCTTTGGAGTAAATCTTTTGATTTACGCAGCCGCTTGGCACTTGTCATCTTTTCATGGATTTTGATCGTGTTTGTCCAGTTGTTTGTCTTTTTGTTTTGTGTTATTACTGTGGATGTTCACATTGAGTACAGTCGAGATGAACTACTCTGCTTAGGGAACACGTATTGGACGTGCAAAGACTCGCTGCTTGATTTGCCGAATGATATTCCACTAGAGATCAAGTTCCCAGGGGGCTCCTCGGCAACCTTCCCTCTCCCCCCCTGATCCGCCGCAGGCGGCGCAGACAATGACAGCAGAAATGAGGCAAGAGAGGCGGCCTGCGGGCTAGGCTAAGAGCTAAACCACATTGACCAGCGCTCCCCAGTCTTTTCCTGTCCAACTGCCAGTCACTCGTCAATAAGATTGACGAAATAAGACTGAGGATATTCTCCGAAAAGACCTGCAGGTGTGTGTCGGTTCTCACGGAGACTTGGCTGGACAACAACGTCCTTGATGAGGCTATCGGGCTATTGCGGGCTGCACTGCTTACCGAGCCGACAGGACGGCATGCTCGGTAAGAAGAAAGGCGGAGGCGTTTGTGTAAATAAACAATAACTGGTGCCCAGCTGCGGATATAAACGGGACATACTGCTCACCAGACCAGGAATATCTGCCAGTGAAATGTAGACCACTTTACTTGCCGAGGCAGTTTTCAATCGTCCAGATCATTGCTGTTTACATCCCATTACAGGCTAATGCTACGCTAGCGCTAGAGGAGCTGCACGGCCTTGTGAACAGCAAGCTGTCAGGAAAGAGATCTCCCAGACAGACCCCAGCCTGTTAGCAGGATGCAGCCTGAGGGGGAGCCAACACTCAAGCTTGAGGTGCACCAGGTGAGATCCACCCTGAAAAAGATCAACACTGCAAAAGCAGCTGGACGGATGGGGTGACAGGCCGCCTATTGAAGTCCTGGGCTGACCAGCTGGATGGCATGTTCACTAACATTTTCAGCCTCTCCTTACAGCTGTCCACAATCCCTACCTGCCTCAAATCCACAACCATTGTTCCTGTGCCCAAAAAACCTGCTGTCACAACACTCGATAAGCCACTCACCCCGGTGATCATGAAATGTTTAGAGAGGATTGTCTTAGAACATATCAAAGATAACATCCCAGCAAACTTTGACAAACATCAGTTTGCTTACCGGGCAATTAGATTTGCAGAGGACCGCATTTCCACCACACTCCACACAGCCCCTGACCCACCTAGAGCAGCCAAACACCTATGTCAGGATGCTCTTTGTGGACTTCAGCAGCAGATTCAATTCAATTCAATTTTATTTGTATAGCCCAAAATCACAACAACAGTCGTCTCGATGGGCTTTGAAGTAAAACATGAACTCAAAAGGATCACGAATACAAAGAGTCAATAGGAAAATACTAAAATAAACTAACAAACTGACTAAGCTATACTGGCATCCCTGCCCTTAGACCCCCCTTCGTGGTAAGGAAAAAGTCCTAAAAAACCGGATTCCGGAAAAAATGAAGAAACCTTAGGGGTGCCCACATGAAGGGGGGATCCTCCCCCAGGACGGACAGGCGATTTCCCAGAACTCATAGAGAAGAATTAACTTATCTAACTGTACATCTACATATTTAAAGTCCAGCAGACGAGCTTCATCCAGCCGGGGTTGGGGACAGTCAGGGGCGCGAGTCGAGCCGGAGACAGGAACCACAGCCAGGTTTAGGAGCAGGAGCAGAGACGAGATACACAGTCAGGAACAGGAGCGCGGATGGGCCAACTGGAGTCTGGAAGCACTCCAACTCCCCAGGAGGGGAGAGGGAAAAAGGGACAATACATGAATCGTACTGCACCAAACAGAGGCATGGAGAACTAAATGATAAATGATGATCACAGATAGAGAAGAGAGGAAGTGTAGAGGTAGATGAGAAAAGAAAAGAGGACAGAAAAGAGGACAGAGCCCCAGTGCACCATAGTTACCCCAGCTTCAACTTCTAGCAGCCTTTTAAAACAAATAGTTGTTATTAAGTTTAATTTAAACAATTAACATTAAGTTAAATAATCTCTGAATACTAACTAGTCTGACAATAAGCCTGTCTAAAGAGGAATGTTTTCAGTCTAACTTTGAATGTAGAAACCGAATCTGCCTCTCTTACATGAGCTGGGAGCTTATTCCATAAGACAGGGGCTTGGTGGCCAAACGCTCTACCTCCGACTGTACTTTTACTAATTCTAGGAATCACAAGCAGTCCTGCATTTTGCGAGCGAAGTGTTCTGATTGGATGGTAAGGGACTATGAGGTCATTAATGTAGGACGGGGCCATTCCATGTAAGGCCTTATAGGTTAACAGGAGGATCTTGAACTTAATTCTAGAATCAACTGGGATCCAGTGAAGTGAGACTAACACAGGAGTGATGTGATCTCTTCTGCTAGTTCCTGCTAACAATCCAGCTGCTGCGTTCTGAACAAGCTGGAGATTACTTCAGGAACTCTTAGGACAACAAAGAGTTACACTAATCCAGTCTAGACGTAACAAATGCATGGATGAGTATTTCAGCATCACTCTTAGAAAGTATATTTCTGATGTTAGCAATGTTCCGCAGGTGAAAAAATACAGTTCTACACGCCTGAGACATGTGAGCCTTAAATGATAAATCCTGGTCAAATAAAACCCCAAGGTTTCTAACTGTGGAATTGGGGGCTATACTTACACCATCCAGGGAGACTATCTGAGCAGACAGAGCATCTCTCAGGTTTTAGGACCTAGTATAATAACCTCAGTTTTTTCTGGGTTCAAGAGGAGGTAATTAATTGTCATCCAGGTCTTGATGTCTCTGATGCAGGCATTCAGTTTCTCTATATTTTCATTCTGGTCAGGTTTCATGGATAAATACAACTGAGTATCGTCGGCATAACAATGAAAATTAATGCTGTGTTTCCTGATTATGTTCCCTAGGGGTAGCATATAAAGCGTAAACAGGATGGGTCCTAAGACTGAGCCCTGTGGGACTCCGTAGTTAACTCGAGTGCACTGAGAGGAATGTCCATTTACATTAACAAACTGATACCTATCTGACAGATAGGATTTAAACCACTGGAGAGCAGATCCTCTGATCCCTATGTCATGCTCTAATCTATGGAGTAAAATACTGTGGTCGATAGTGTCAAAAGCTGTACTGAGGTCTAACAGGACAAGAATAGAAAGTAGTCCCTTTTCTGAAGCCAATAACAAGTCATTAGAGACTCAAACTAGTGCAGTTTCCGTACTGTGGTGGGGTCTAAACCCCGACTGAAAGTCTTCAAAGTGGCTGTTGTCCTGTAGGTGGCAGTAAAGCTGCTTAACTACAACTCTTTCTAGGATTTTAGAAATAAAGGGCAGGTTTGATATCGGTCTATAGTTGGCCAAGATGTTAGGATCCAAGCTGGGCTTTTTCAGAAGAGGCTTAACAACTGCATATTTAAAAGACTGTGGCACGTAACCCGTTTCCAGAGAGGTATTTATCATCGTTAATATGGAGTCATTAATTAGGGGAAAAGTTTCTTTAAAAAGTCTAGTGGGAATTGGGTCTAACAGACAAGTTGAGGATTTGGAGGACGTAATAAATTGATGCAATTTCTACTTGATCCACAATAGTGAAGCAGTCTAATGTTACAGAGGTTTCTATGAATGCCTCCACTTCTACCGCTTCAGCCTGCTCTGGGCTGATAGTAGGAATAACTTTATTTAACTTATGTCTAATATTTGAGATTTTACTATAGAAAAATGTAAGAAAATCATCAGAGCTGAGAGAAACAGGAACATGTGGTTCTACTGAGCCATTCAACACTGTGATCCCACATAAACTGGTCCACAAACTCTCCAATCTCGGACTCTCATCCACGCTCTGTTCATGGATTTTGGACTTCCTGACCCACAGGCCTCAGAATGTGAGGATGAGGAGCCTGACTTCTGACACCATAATCCTGAGCACAGGCACACCACAGGGTTGTGTGCTCAGTCCAGCCCTCTTTACACTCTTCACTCAGGACTGTTCTCCCATCCACTCTTCCAACACTAAAGGGAAATTTGCGGATGACACTACAGTGGTGGGCCTCATTACAGGCAATAACTAGATCTGATACAGACAGGAGATCCAACACTTGGGGGAGTGGTGTTCAGCCATCCTGGACATTCCCCGTTTGTGCAGTTGAAATCGAGGAGAGGTACCGGGTTTGAAAATAAAATAAAATAAATGATAATAATATGTGTATATATATATATATATATATATATATATATATATATATATATATATATATATATATATATATATATATATATATATATATTGCCCCTTTCACCCTCCGTGGGTGGTTTCTCACTCAATCTCGGGTCCTCTACCAGAGGCCTGGGAGCTTGAGGGTCCTGAGCAGTATCTTGGCTGTTCCTAGCACTGCGCTTTTCTGGACTGAGAGGTCTGAGGTCTTTCCAGGTATCTGTTGTAGCCACTCCTCCAGCTTGGGGGTTACCAGTGGCGCCTCCAGAAATTTTTCATGGGGGTGGCCGGTAGGGGGCCACATTAAATCTTAGGGTGGCACACAAAAACCATGAGCTATATTTTTAAAATTCATTCTACCAAACGTAGTAAAACAACCTTTAGAAAACCAACAGAAAGATAAATGCCTACTGATATTTTGTAGAACATAAACTTATAGTAGATACTACTAGTATAATAATTAATAGATACTAGTAGATACCATTAGTAGATACTACTACTGATACATATTTATTTATTTTTTTGTTTATATTTCATGCTTAGGTGTGTCTGCTTGGGGTGTTCGGCTCTTGACTGAGAGATATCTATAATAAACAAAAAATTAAATCTGTTGTTCTGAAATAATAATACAAATATCCTTCTAATTATTAATTATATCTGTTGACATTTCTATTCAGACTAATAATCATGAAACATTTTTATTATTAGGGTAACATAATTCTAACTTCACCAGTTGGTCTAGGATCAGGTGGAGCCCCTTTAGCTGAGTTCTGCTTTGTTTCTCTGACCAATGATGCTGACTGTCCTTCGTCTGATGCCGTCTCATCTTTGTCTTCCTCATTATTCTTCTGTCATTCATGCTGCTCTGTCTCATCTTCCTCCTCACTACTCCTCTGTTGCTCTCCTACCATCTCTTTCGCTCCTTGTCCTGCACTTTTATTCTTAAAATTAGAATATATGTTTAATTTCTCTTCATTCTCTGAAAATGGACAGACACAAGCATCAAATAATGACTATAGGTAACTCTGTGGAAACAAAAACACATCAAAATGTTGCGGTAACACAACAACCAGTGCTTAAATAGTGCCATGAAAATGAGTGGTGCGTGTGACAGGGACATCCTTTTTTTACTTATTTATAAAAAGTAATGACACATCCACCACAGCTGATGATGTATTTGCACCAAGTATTTGCACACTGGGTTTACATGTTTTGCAGACCGCATGTTTTTTACACCTTTGCAGCTGTATTTATTTAATATTTATTTCTTTATTTAATAAGAATCTAATTTTTGATAATAATTTTAGTGATATTTTTAATTATTTAATATAAATATAATTTGTGATGTCCTTTATTGATGTTATATTATATAGATTATTTCTGAATGTGGTGTTGCTGCCACAGATAAATGAAATTTCCCCATTGTGGGATTAATAAAGTCATCTATCTATCTATCTATCTATCTATCTATCTATCTATCTATCTATCTATCTATCTATCTATCTATCTATCTATCTATCTATCTATCTTTCTATCTATCTATCTATCTATCTATCTATCTATCTATCTATCTATCTATCTATCTATCTATCTATCTATCTATCTATCTATCTATCTATCTGTCTGTCTGTCTGTCTGTCTGTCTGTCTGTCTGTCTGTCTGTCTGTCTGTCTGTCTGTCTGTCTGTCTGTCTATACAGATCTAAAGTACAGTAAACAGATTGTTAAAGACCCACGGAAAATATTTAACAGGAAAAGAAACGTAGCATTTTGGGATGTGTGATTGTGTGCGCGCGCACGCGTGTGTGTGCGTGCTGAAACCGGTGCTCGCGCGATGCAGGAAGAGAGGTGGGAGAGCGCGTGTGAGTGTGTGGAGCGCATACACGCGCGGTCAGTCGCCGATTTGGACTTAAGGAAAAAGTAATAAAGAACGTTCATCTTTAGTGACTGAGACTGGTTCTTTTGTCTGACCGGCCCGGAGGATCTGAGGGTTCGAACGCAGAAGTGAACCACGCGTCTTATTCATATTCTGCATCCAGCGGCTCCTCTGTAGATGTCTGCGCACTCAAAGGCAGCAGGGAGGGGAGGGGGTGAGGGCCGGTTTAGGTGATCAGAGCGACTTGCCCGCTTGCTGGCTGTGCATTTGGGATGAAACGCACAACTGATGCTACCACAGCTTATAGTGGCTAGTGGGGTGGCCATTGGGGTGGCCAGGTGTCGGAGAGGGGTGGCCGTGGCCACCCCTGGCCACCCCCTGGTGGCGCCACTGGGGGTTACTGCCCCGAGTGCTCCAATTACCACAGGCACCACTGTCACTTTCACTTTCCAGGCTTTCTCCAGTTCTTCTCTGAGTCCCTAGTATTTCTCCAGTTTCTCATGTTCCTTCTTCCTGATGTTCCCATCGCTTGGCACTGCCACATCCACCACAAAGGCTTTCCTCTGTTCTTTGTCCACCACTACAATGTCTGGTTGGTTCGGCATTACCATCCTATCAGTCTGGATCTGGAAGTCCCACAGGACCTTTGCCCTCTCGTTCTCTCTCACCTTCGGGGGTGTTTCCCATTTTGACCTTGGGGTTTCCAGTCCATATTCTGCACACATGTTCCTGTATATCATTCCAACCACTTGACTGTGGCGCTCCATGTATGCTTTACCTGCCAGCATCTTACATCATGCAGTTATGTGCTGGATTGTTTCAGGCGCCTCTTTGCACAGCCTACACCTTGGGTCTTGTCTGGTGTGGTAGATCTGAGCCTCTATTGCTCTGGTGCTCAGGGCTTGTTCCTGAGCTGCCAGGATGAGTGCTTCAGTGCTGTTCTGTAGGCCAGTCCTGTCTAGCCATTGACAGGACTTCTTGATATCAGCCACTTCAGTTATGGTCCGGTGGTACATCCCATGCAGGGGTTTGTCCTCCCATGAGGATCTGTCCTCCAGCACTGTATCCTCTGCTCTCCATTGCCTGAGACATTCACTGAGCACACTGTCAGTTGGGGCCTTGAGTTTGATGTACTCATGCATCTTGGATGTTTCATCCTGGATAGTGGCTCACTAGTCCTCGGCCTCCTTCCTTGCGGCTAGCATACAGTCTCAGGGTGCTGGATTTGGGATGGAACCCTCCATGCATGGTGAGGAGCTTTCGTGTCTTAACATCCGTGGTCTGTACCTCTTCCTTTGGCCATCTTATTATTCCTGCAGGGTATCTGATAACTGGCAGTGCGTAGCTGTTTATTGCCTGGGTCTTATTTTTGCCACTGAGCTGGCTTCTCAGGACTTGCCTTACCCGTTGGAGGTGTTTAGCTGTTGCAGCATTCCTTGTTGCCTGCTCCAGGTTGCCATTTGCCTGTGGAATTCCGAGGTACTTGTAACTGTCCTCAATGTCTGCTATTGTTCCTTCTGGGAGTGAGATCCCTCCTGTGTGGACTACCTTGCCTCTCTTTGTCACCATCCGGCTGCATTTCTCGAGCCCGAATGACATCCCAATGTCAGTACTGTAGATCCTGGTGGTGTGGATCAGGGAGTCAATGTCACGTTCGCTCTTAGCATATAGCTTGATGTCATCCATGTAGAGGAGGTGACTGATGTTGGCCCCATTTCTGAGTCGGTATCCATAGCAAGTCTTGCTGATTATTTGGCTGAGGGGGTTCAGACCTAGGCAGAACAGCAGTGGGGACAGAGTATCACCTTGGTATATCCCACATTTGATGGACACTTGTGCAAGTGGCTTACTAGAGTAGTAGCATTCTAACAGAACCTTGTTCTTGCATCTAGTCCATTTCCGTCTTGTTCCAGTAGTCCACTTTCCATCAGAGTGCTCTGGCACCCCTTCACCTGACGCAGACCTTGTTGGGCCGGGCGAGGATGGCTTCTGTCCATGCTGATGGCCCGTGCTCTTCTCTGTAGACGCTCTTTATAGACAGCATCCAGGTCTGGGAGCTCAGCTCCCACAATCCTCTGCGCTGTCTTCACCACCTTGGGACAGGTCTCTCCTCTCCTCTGCTGTGCAGCTGCTGTACCATATTGTAAAGCGCTGGCAGAGGATGCTCTCCACTGTGCTCCTGTAGAACTTTCTGAGAAGTCCCGGAGCCAGACCCGCCTTCCTCAGCTTCCTCAGGAAGAACAACTCTGATGGGCCCTTTTCGCAAGTTTGGAGGTGTTCAGTGTCTATGTCAGGTTCTTGGAGATGTGGATGCCAAGAAACCTGACAGAGTCTGTTTGTTCCACCTCTTCACCTCTGATGTGGAGTTGGGGTTGAGTTGTTCTCCTGGTCCTCCTGAAGTCTATAATGACCTCCTTGGTTTTGGTGGGATTGAGGACCAGGTGTTGGCTGAACACCACTCCCCCAAGTGTTGGATCTCCTGTCTGTATCAGATCTAGTTATTGCCTGTAATGAGGCCCACCACTGTAGTGTCATCCGCAAATTTCCCTTTAGTGTTGGAAGAGTGGATGGGAGAACAGTCCTGAGTGAAGAGTGTAAAGAGGGCTGGACTGAGCACACAACCCTGTGGTGTGCCTGTGCTCAGGATTATGGTGTCAGAAGTCAGGCTCCTCATCCTCACATTCTGAGGCCTGTGGGTCAGGAAGTCCAAAATCCATGAACAGAGCGTGGATGAGAGTCCGAGATTGGAGAGTTTGTGGACCAGTTTATGTGGGATCACAGTGTTGAATGGCTCAGTAGAACCACATGTTCCTGTTTCTCTCAGCTCTGATGATTTTCTTACATTTTTCTATAGTAAAATCTCAAATATTAGACATAAGTTAAATAAAGTTATTCCTACTATCAGCCCAGAGCAGGCTGAAGCGGTAGAAGTGGAGGCATTCATAGAAACCTCTGTAACATTAGACTGCTTCACTATTGTGGATCAAGTAGAAATTGCATCAATTTATTACGTCCTCCAAATCCTCAACTTGTCTGCTAGACCCAATTCCCACTAGACTTTTTAAAGAAACTTTTCCCCTAATTAATGACTCCATATTAACGATGATAAATACCTCTCTGGAAACGGGTTACGTGCCACAGTTTTTTAAATATGCAGTTGTTAAGCCTCTTCTGAAAAAGCCCAGCTTGGATCCTAACATCTTGGCCAACTATAGACCGATATCAAACCTGCCCTTTATTTCTAAAATCCTAGAAAGAGTTGTAGTTAAGCAGCTTTACTGCCACCTACAGGACAACAGCCACTTTGAAGACTTTCAGTCGGGGTTTAGACCCCACCACAGTACGGAAACTGCACTAGTTAGAGTCTCTAATGACTTGTTATTGGCTTCAGAAAAGGGACTACTTTCTATTCTTGTCCTGTTAGACCTCAGTACAGCTTTTGACACTATCGACCACAGTATTTTACTCCATAGATTAGAGCATGACATAGGGATCAGAGGATCTGCTCTCCAGTGGTTTAAATCCTATCTGTCAGATAGGTATCAGTTTGTTAATGTAAATGGACATTCCTCTCAGTGCACTCGAGTTAACTACGGAGTCCCACAGGGCTCAGTCTTAGGACCCATCCTGTTTACGCTTTATATGCTACCCCTAGGAAACATAATCAGGAAACACAGCATTAATTTTCATTGTTATGCCGACGATACTCAGTTGTATTTATCCATGAAACCTGACCAAAATGAAAATATAGAGAAACTGAATGCCTGCATCAGAGACATCAAGACCTGGATGACAATTAATTACCTCCTCTTGAACCCAGAAAAAACTGAGGTTATTATACTAGGTCCTAAAACCTGAGAGATGCTCTGTCTGCTCAGATAGTCTCCCTGGATGGTGTAAGTATAGCCCCCAATTCCACAGTTAGAAACCTTGGGGTTTTATTTGACCAGGATTTATCATTTAAGGCTCACATATCTCAGGCGTGTAGAACTGTATTTTTTCACCTGCGGAACATTGCTAACATCAGAAATATACTTTCTAAGAGTGATGCTGAAATACTCATCCATGCATTTGTTACGTCTAGACTGGATTAGTGTAACTCTTTGTTGTCCTAAGAGTTCCTGAAGTAATCTCCACCTTGTTCAGAACGCAGCAGCTGGATTGTTAGCAGGAACTAGCAGAAGAGATCACATCACTCCTGTGTTAGTTTCACTTCACTGGATCCCAGTTGATTCTAGAATCAAGTTCAAGATCCTCCTGTTAACCTATAAGGCCTTACATGGAATGGCCCGGTACAGTCGGAGGTAGAGCGTTTAGCCACCAAGCCCCTGTCTTATGGAATAAGCTCCCAGCTCATGTAAGAGAGGCAGATTCGGTTTCTACATTCAAAGTTAGACTTAAAACTTTCCTCTTTAGACAGTCTTATTGTCAGACTAGTTAGTATTCAGAGATTATTTAACTTAATGTTAATTGTTTAAATTAAACTTAATAACAACAACTATTTGTTTTAAAAGGCTGCTAGAAGTTGAAGCTGGGGTAACTATGGTGCACTGGGGCTCTGTCCTCTTTTCTGTCCTCTTTTCTTTTCTCATCTACCTCTACACTTCCTCTCTTCTCTATTTTTGATCATCATTTATCGTTTAGTTCTCCATGCCTCTGTTTGGTGCAGTACGATTCATGTATTGTCCCTTTTTCCCTCTCCCCTCCTGGGGAGTTGGAGTGCTTCCAGACTCCAGTTGGCCCATCCGCGCTCCTGTTCCTGACTGTGTATCTCGTCTCTGCTCCTGCTCCTACACCTGGCTGTGGTTCCTGTCTCCGGCTCGACTCGCGCCCCTGACTGTCCCCAACCCCGGCTGGATGAAGCTCGTCTGCTGGACTTTAAATATGTAGATGTACAGTTAGATAAGTTAATTCTTCTCTATGAGTTCTGGGAAATCGCCTGTCCGTCCTGGGGGAGGATCCCCCCTTCATGTGGGCACCCCTAAGGTTTCTTCATTTTTTCCGGAATCCGGTTTTTTAGGACTTTTTCCTTACCGCGAAGGGGGGTCTAAGGGCAGGGATGCCAGTATAGCTTAGTCAGTTTGTTAGTTTATTTTAGTATTTTCCTATTGACTCTTTGTATTCGTGATCCTTTTGAGTTCATGTTTTACTTCAAAGCCCATCGAGACGACTGTTGTTGTGATTTTGGGCTATACAAATAAAATTGAATTGAATTGAATCTGCTGCTGAAGTCCACAAAGAGCATCCTGACATAGGTGTTTGGCTGCTCTAGGTGGGTCAGGGCTGTGTGGAGTGTGGTGGAAATGCGGTCCTCTGCAAATCTAATTGCCCGGTAAGCAAACTGATGTTTGTCAAAGTTTGCTGGGATGTTATCTTTGATATGTTCTAAGACAATCCTCTCTAAACATTTCATGATCACCGGGGTGAGTGGCTTATCGAGTGTTGTGACAGCAGGTTTTTTGGGCACAGGAACAATGGTTGTGGATTTGAGGCAGGTAGGGACTGTGGACAGCTGTAAGGAGAGGCTGAAAATGTTAGTGAACACGCCATCCAGCTGGTCAGCCCAGGACTTCAATAGGCGGCCTGTCACCCCATCCGTCCAGCTGCTTTTGCAGTGTTGATCTTTTTCAGGGTGGATCTCACCTGGTGCACCTCAAGCTTGAGTGTTGGCTCCCCCTCAGGCTGCATCCTGCTAGCAGGCTGGGGTCTGTCTGGGAGATCCTGTCGGCTCGGTAAGCAATGCCGATAGCCTCATCGGGGACGTTGTTGTCCAGCCAAGTCTCCGTGGGAACCGACACACACCTGCAGGTCTTGTCTGAGAATATCCTCAGTCTTATTTCGTCAATCTTATTGACGAGTGATTGGCAGTTGGACAGGAAAAGACTGGGGAGCGCTGGTCAATGTGGTTTAGCTCTTAGCCTAGCCCGCAGGCCGCCTCTCTTGCCTCATTTCTGCTGTCGTTGTCTGCGCCGCCTGCGGCGGATCAGGGGGCGAGAGGGAAGGTTGCCGAGGAGCCCCCTGGGAACTTGATCTCTAGTGGAATATCATCCGGCAAATCAAGCAGCGAGTCTTTGCACGTCCAATACGTGTTCCCTAAGCAGAGTAGTTCATCTCGACTGTGCTCAATGTGAACATCCACAGTAATAACACAAAACAAAAAGACAAACAACTGGACAAACACGATCAAAATCCACGAAAAGATGACAAGTGCCAAGCGGCTGCGTGTGCATGTGCTGCCACCATGTTGCCAATTTAGATAGATAGATAGATAGATATTTTCATAGTTTCATAGATAGAGATATATATACATATATATGTATAGATATATAGGTACAGGTATATAGATATATATATAGAGAGAGAGATTCTCAGGGGGGAATGAACAAGTAATGGCAAGCAATGATAATGGGGCAACTATATCAATGGTGAGCAATTAACATCACCCATTGAGGGTCCTTGGGTAAGACTCTTAACGCTACTGCCTACCTCATAATATGAGAGACTATGAGACACATGTTTCAGATGTCGTCCGGCCAAACAAAGTTTGCGTCAGGTGCTAGGGGACCAGAGCATCCTGATGGAAAGTGGGCTACTGGAAGAAGACGAAAATTGACTAGATGTGAGAACAAGGTTCTGTTAGAATGCTACTACTCAAGCAATCCCAGATGCAGATAAAAACTCTTTTTTCTATAGAAATGCATTTGTAGTTCACTCTCTGAGTTAATACAAAATGATTGAGATACTTGCTGTGACTTTTGAACGTTTATCAGAAGAGTTATTGAAGCAGGAAGTCCAAATCTGTGAATCTTTTTCAAACTTTACCTAACAGATATTTTTTATTATTTTCATAGCAATAATAGTAATTATAAAAAAGATCTCCTATTTTTATTTTTGTGTTTATTTTCCCCTCTCTGCTTTTTGATGGACAGTGAGCCTTCAAAGTGGGTCACATAGACACACAGAAGGAAGCGGCTGACAGACAGACAGGAGAGAAGCTGCGGGAGAATCTTTGAAGGATCTTATGAACCATGAATGGAGACGTGATAACCGATGTTTTAGGCCAGCAATATGCAGATATACTTCCGTTTTGAGTTAGTGTTGTGTTGTTAGTTAAAGTGTTATGAGTTAAATGTTGTGTTGTAAGTTAAAGTATTGTGTTGTGAGTTAAATGTTGTGTTGTGAGTTAAAGTGTTGTATAGTGAGTAATTGTGTTGTGAGATAAAGTATTGTGTTGTGAGTTATTGTTTCGTTTTGTGAGTTAATTTTTTCTGTGTTGTGACGAATTGTAGTGTGTTATTATGTGTGGTGTTGCAAAACCTAAAATGTTGTGTTGTGACCCTTCTCTAGGCCACCATAGTGTTTTATTTTGGCACTCTGTATAACCCCTGTGCTATCCTAAGCACTTTAACATTAGGAGTGGGGTCATCTAGACCCACTAGACAGAGCTCTGAACCTTTTTTCTTCAATGATTTGTGATCTTCACTGGTGTCCATGGATTACATGAAATCCTCTCCACCTTTATCCACCTTTGTCATGGTAGGGAGAACACGTCAATGGAAGGGGGGGTCACAGGATTTTTTATATATATATATTTATACACTCAATTGCTTCAAGGAGACTTAGTAGTAAATTGATTAACTAAATCTTTTGCATACAAATGTCACTGGCTCTTACGTTTTACCTGCACACCTTTCACTTTAGGAAGTGATGGTGTGAGGGCTGCCATAGCAGATAACCATGGTTTCATCCTTCAGATGAACGCTCAGCATGATGGAATATAGACAGACCCCCCCCCCCCCCCCCCACCACCTTGCTGACCAGATCGGTTCCACAGCGGGACAGACTGATGTCCAAAGCTTCCTGGCAAAGTGACTGTGTTCAAGCATGTGCACAGACTGGCAGCCTTTAGCAACCTGCAGAGAAATGATGGAGGCAAAAAATTGAGGGAAGGACCTCACTGTGAATATTTAAAATTCAATTTAGAAAAAGCTTTTTATGCAAAAAATTAAACAAAACAACAAAACATGCTAACAAATGCCATTCAAACCTTCTGATCTATTGTCAAAATGGCTCCCAGTCATCTTTTAATGATGATGATGATGTTTTTAAAAACCCTTGTCGTTTTCTAGGACATAGTTTCTGCAGAAATTCACCTTTGAGTTGTGGGGGGGACTCTTGGCGGGAAAGTTATTGAAGCAGGAAGTCCAAATCTGTGAATCTTTTTCAAACTTTATCTAACAGATATTTTTAGTATTTTCATAGCAACAATATATTGCAATATATATTGCACAATTGATATAAATATAATACATAATACAATTAATATAAACAAATGAATCCTGTTTGTCCTGTATTACTGCAACATCACTGTAATAATAACACAGAAATATGTACTTATGATCTTTTTTTTTGCAATGATATAATAAGCTTTGTCTTTGCAGGAGCAATTCTATAATATTCTAGAGTTCCAGACATTGACCCAGAGGAATCTCCCCAGCATCCTGACCAGGAACCTCAGGACCTTTCTCTGATGTGAAAGCATCTTAGCACATTCACATGGGCATCAGCCTGTTTTGCTAAATGGGAAGATCCAGCTGAATGGTCATCAGTTCACTCCGATTTCTTCAGAACTGATCTAGTGGGCAGACACTTCATATTAGTTCTGATTTTACTTTTTCAAAATGAAGATAGCAGAAGCTTTCATCATCACTATTTTAAAGAACTCTCGAAAAAATAAAGCAGACTTAGCTTGATGAATGCAAACAAAAAAGCCAGAAAGCAGACATTTTGAGGACATTAAACTGTGATTGTTATAATGTGTCAATAATGAGTTATATTAGGTTTTATGCTGATAAGTGTGGGACTAATATAACTAAGCAGTATATCAAGTGTTAATTGTACTTTTTTATTGCACTTGATGGTTCAATGGATTTTCTTGCTTAAAATAAACATTTTCATAAATACTAAATCTCTTCTGTTTATTGATCTATAGAAGACATTTTTCCTTGTATTATATCTTTTAAAAGAAACCCTGTTCAACCTGACTGAGTGGATCAAATCAAGATGAGCCTGCATTGCTTTTATAAGTGCCTTACCTTGTGCTTTGTAATCTTCATAACTGTTTTAAAAATGGAATTGAATCAGCCCTGATTATCCCCTAGTTTTTTCAAACCGATTCTATATCCCAATTCTCAGTAAATCCAAATTCATTTTATAAAGGTCCCTCTGCTGTACATGACGTACATCACGCTGTTTGTTTAAGGCCTTACAGGACTTTCTGTAGCTCATAACGCTCTCCTTTCAGCTTGTTATGGCCCGCAGCAGCAGTCACTGACTGCAAGGACCAGATTGTTTTCGCAGTTGGAACGATTTCGGCGCCTTTCAGCGAAAATGTGACCCCTGCCTCATGCTCGCAAAGTCACCAAAAAGTGCACACACCTGGGATAAATTGAAAATGAATTTTCCACAAAGTCAACGTCAGCCCCCGAAGACGATGACATCACGGCCAGCGATCCCGTCAAAACAATGAATGGGCCGAAAATCGCGTATGGGGCCCAACATTTTTTTACTTGAAATTACAATTACGAAACCAAAACACACGTGCTGGGGATATCCCAAAGAAGTTTTGAAATCATTATGGGATGGCCACACGACCTACAGCTTGGTGGCCATTTTGTGGCGAACTCTGAGAATTTGCGATTTTTGTGTTTTCCCACGATATGGGAAAACGACACTTTTGTTTGAGCAATTTTCACGAAATTGCACACACTTGCTGCCAGCTCTAGTCTACAAACATCACAGAACTGTCGCTGACCTTTGACCTTGGGAAAAGGCCGCCATCTTGCATATTTTCAAAAAGCCCCTTTAGTGCCAGATACAAACAAAAACTCGTCCTCTTGATTTTTTTGCGATTGTCTCGTAACTTCTCAGGCATCCATAGCAAGGTGATGTGGACAAAATGTTGGAATTAGAAGTTGTAGATTTTGAATGGCGTGCGCGTGGCGAAAGTGACGCACTGTTATAACTTATGTTTTTCAATGGAATACTGTAAATTTGAATGCATGGATCGAGGCTGGAACTGAACAGAATGAAAAACACTAGATATGGACATATAAGGAATGTTGGCGTGGTTAGAAAAAAAAAACAGTTGCTAAGGACAACAAAAAGTTGACTTTTTCCCCATTCGTCTAAAACTGACGTCAATCTGTTCCTCATCCCGAGGCAACCAAAACATAAAATTGTTGCTGTGGATATAAAATCAACAGAGAAGCCGCCATTTTGAAAAAAGTGGGTTTTTTTAATCATCTTATGACATATAGCTTTGACCAATGGAGAAATGTGCATTTCTGAGTCAGTAGATGATGCTGATTGCTAAGCTAGCACTTTTGGCCACATTAGCATAGTTAGCATAATTAGCATTTCAAGCATTATGTTTTTCTGACAGAGTTGATGATGCTGATCGCAATACTTGCACTTTTTGCCACATTAGCATAGCTAGCATAGTTAGCATAATTAGCATTTTAAGGAATGTGTTTTTCTGAGAGATTTGATGATGCTGATCGTAATGCTAGCACTTTTAGCAACATTAGCTTAACCTGCATTTTTAGCATAATTAGCATTTTAAGTAATGTGTTTTTCTGTGAGATTTGATGATGCTGATCGTTATGCTAGCATTTTTTAGCAACATTAGCTTAACCTGCATTGTTAGCATAATTAGTAGATGCAGCTTTGACAAACCTTGATAAAAGGTGGCCGGTTAGGCCACCTTTTATCTGTAACCTCAGCTGTAACCTCACGCTGTGCTGCGTAGATGTAGGCAGCGATGGCACGGCTGTGGTGCGTAGAGGTGGGCGTGGAAGGCTGGTTGCGCCTGCGGGGCATACAACGCCGCTTGCGGAATTAATTCTATTTTTCCCAGGCAGAGGAAATGTTTTTTACTTGTCCTCTTTCCCACTCTTAAGTACAGGCCGTATAACCGTTGTACAGACAGTGCGTATTGCTAGCTTTACCTGGCTTCTAAAGATGTGGAAAGTTTACCTGTCTCTGTATCTTCAACACAAAGTTTGACATTTGTTTTTGTGATCTAACCTTGATAACTATAACGTTAGTTCATGTCCCACAGGACATGCCCCGTTACTCGGTCAGCAGGCAGCCTTGGCGGGAAATGTGGTTGACTTATCTCACGTTGTTGCTGCCTTTAGAGCAGTCCCTGCTCTGCTGATCAGTGCCAGAAAGTTACCTCTGCCTCTGTTAGTTTGCCGTCTGCTCACACTGGCAGCCACACCCATGTCAGTCTGCCCCAGGGCAGCTGTGGCTACAACAGTAGATAACCATCACCAAATGTGAATGAATAATGGACACATTGTAAGCGCTTTGAGTGTCTGCAAAAGTGCAGAAAAATCTAACCCATAAAATCCATCTGTAAATGTGTATCTGGGCATTTTAAATGCTTTTAGTATTATATCTTTTTCATATTCATTTTATTTTTAGGGAGGAACAAGGTAATTATCCACCTCCATCTAACCTTCTCTTCACTAACCCCCACTAATGTCCTCCTTCTCTACATAAACCTTCTCTTTGATTTTTCTCAGGCCTCCTTCCTGTAGCTCCAACCTCAGCATCCATTTACCAGCATCATCGCTTTTCCTCCTCTCAACATGTCCAAACCATCTCCATCTATTTTTCTGCATTTATATCCAGAATATCTATCATGATCTGTTCCTCTGATGGATTCATTCCTGATCTACCCTGGTTAACCCTTAAAGAGAACCTCAAAATCTTTGTCTCTGCTACATCCAGCTCTGCCTCTTGTCACCTTTTTCAAAGTCTGGTCCTACCAGGAAGTTTTCTTTTTTTTTTTTGACAAAGTGTTCTGTTGTAACCTCTGTTTCAACATGGAGTGATTGGATCAGTGTTAAAACTGCACTAGTTAGAGTCTCTAATGACTTATACTGGTCTCAGAAAAGGGAATACTCTCTATTCTGGTCCTGTTAGACCTTAGCCTTTGACACTATCAAATCAATCAAACTTTATTTATAAAGAACTTTTCTTATAAAAGTATGACACAAAGGGCTTTACATTAAAACAAAACAAATTAAATAATATAAAAACAAGCATAAAAATTTAAAATAAACAAGCACAAAAATAAAAAAAATAGCCCCCCCCCTCCCCATACTTGCACACAATCCCCCACTCCTTTTACACATCCTACCCTCTATACTGATGGAGAAAGACAATGAGAAATAGAAAATAGGCAATAGGCTGAGCACGAAAACAAAATGTTGAAAAGGCTAATAATATGGACCTCCCTCTCCTTGAATAGATGCATAGCCTGCCAGATGCAGCATCACAGGCGGGGACCGCTTCACTACAGCTAAGCGGCAGGTCCCCATCTAGAGCTGCAGCGGCTGAACTGCAGCCGACCCAGAATGAGAGGTTCCAGCTGAGGAAGCTCCGGAGATAAAAGTGAAAATAAAAAAGTAAACATAATGATAAAAGCAATAAACAATAAAACATTGAAATAAGCTAAATTAAAATAAAGCATTAAAAATCTAGCATAAATTCATAAAACAATTTAAAATAGATAAAAAATTAAATTAATTAATAAATAAAAGTATTAAATATTAGCTAAAAGCAAGGTTAAAAAGATGAGACTGAGCCTTTTCTTATCCCTTGTGCTATCCTGGGCCCTTTAACATTGGGAGTTGGTATTACGCCCCCTTCTTATGTCTAGGGGTAATTGGAGGCATACATAAAAAAGTAAAGGTTTTGGCTACCAAACTGACTGTAACACAAAGACCAAATGAATGTCTCCATACAAAAGTATAAAAAATGTATTTGCAAATAAATAACCAACAAGAACTAAAAATGAAGCAAAAAGGCTTCAGGGTGAACCACGACAAAAATTATAAAAAAAAGCCCCCACCTAACTGAAATTCTTGTTTTCTTACCTGTACAAAGGAAAAGGGAAAACAAAGACAAACACTAACCAAAACAGGAGAAAACAGGTTCTAAAGAAAATGGCAGATCACCCTTACAGCTTCACTTAACAGAACTACAAACCAAACGACTAAACAGAGTGGGCACAAAACCGCAAAAACTACAACGAACTACAAAGTGCAACACAAACTACACAAGTGGGGAAGTCAAAAACAAAATGGAGAAGAGGGCCAAGCTGCAGTGGAGACTGTTGCTGCAAGGCTCCCTTCTCATTGTCTGGAGGTCCATGTGGTGCCTTTAAGGCTGCCTCCACCAGCTCTGGTCCATTTGGAGGCCACACCTTCATGCACCACATCTGCAAATAATCACAAACTAACAGATACAAAGATGCACAGAAACACAGAAGTCCCACTCTGATACAGAAATAATACACAAAACACAGAATAAATAAACAAAACAAAACCAAATACGGCCAAAGCTGTAACAGTTAGGCCATCTAGACCCACTAGACCAGAGTTGCTTAACCTTTTTGACACTGGGGCCCAATTTTCCCCGTACAACGTGATTCAAGGCCCATTCAAATAACATGTTAATGTAAATTGATCTACATCTTGTTCGATTTGTGTTTAATAATTAAATCAAGTCATTTTATGGTTTATTAAAGTAAAATCTTGTGGGAAAAAATGCTACAATATGATCATATCAAAGACATTTATTTTCACACTGAATAGGTAAACCACAGTTGTCATGCTTAGCACAAATTAGAATTCCAAAAACATTTATAAGGCATTTTGATAAATAAAATTGTGTGGTAATAAAGCAAGCACACTTAAAAATAATTTTGAAATGAAATAAACTGTAAATGACACTTAAATAAAGTGCTAATTAAAATATTACCTTACAAAATGCTGATGAACTTGACAAATTAGTAGTCTTAACTTTTGTATCTGTTACTCTCAAAATCTGTGACAAACTAACAACAGCCACAACAGTCTGTTTTTTAACATGCTACAAATCACATTTCATGTTAACCTCTTAATGCGAGACTTGGGCCTGTCTCTTAGACATGATCAAATCCAGTCTGGGTGGAATGGGGGAAAGGCTCACTCTAAGGGTAGCCTCCAGTGATGCTCCGAGTCTGCTGCGAGCCTTGGTCTTAGTTGTGGCCACAGTTGAGAATCCTGATTCACACAGGTATGTGGTTGTGAAAGGAAGAAGGACTTTAACAGCCCTCAGTGCTAGAAGTGGGTACTCCTTTGAGACCACAATCCAGAAGGAACCTAGGTCCAGTTAGCCCCACTGCCCTTTCAAAGTGCTGTCAGTGGAAACTTCCAGAAGCTGTGATTCCAGATGTGAGGGCAAAGCAACATCATTTTCAGTGGGATCAACTGAAAATGGGTCCACAACCCACATGTGTCCCTCCCTGGGATCCTCAGGAAAGTATTCAGCAAATTTCTCTGCCAGTTGTGAGAGATGCTGAGAGACTGAATGACTGATCTTCACCTGAGGTGAGCTTTCCAAAATGTCAGACAAAAGTGGAAACATGTCCAGTCTCTCTTCATGGGCCCTCTTACTCCACAAAGAAAGTTTACTCTGAAAAGCTTGAACTTTGTCTGCAACAAAAAATATGTTGCTATTTCTCCCTTGAAGTGAGATGTTCAGCTGGTTCAGAAGTGAAAAAATGTCAGAGAAGTAGGCAAGTTTAGCTATGAATGTTGCGTTGGTGTAATGATGTGCAAGAGGAGATTTCTTATCAGTGAGAAAGGAGAAAACTTCCTTCCTAAGCTCAAAGATCCGTGTGAGAACAAGCCCTCTTGAGAGCCATCTCACCTCACTATGGTAGAGCAGCTGGACATGATCTGCTTCCATGCCCTCACAAAGTTGAGCAAAACATCTGGAGTTCACAGCATTACTTTTAATGAAGTTGATGGTTTTCACAGTGACATCCATCACCTCATGGAACTCAAGGTACCTGCAAGGTTTTCACGGTGGAGAAAACAATGGGTCCATTTAGCTTCTGGCGCAAGATCAAGTATCTGCTTGATGACACCGCGATGTCTGCCAGTCATTGACGCTGCGCCATCACTGCACACTCCAACACAGTTCTGCCAGTCAAGGCCATTCTCAGTGAAGTAGTTATCCATGCAGCGGAAACATTCCTCAGCTGTAGCACGAGTTGGAAGTTATCCACAAAACAGAATGTCTTCTTGCAAAGAGTTATCCCACCGGTAGCGAACAAAAACCAACAGCAGCGCAGCATTTGTGACGTCAGTCGACTCGTCCAGCTGCAAAGAGAAAAAGGGGCTCTTTCTTATTCTCCCCAGAAGCTGCTGCTCAATGTCTGAGGCCATGTCAGCAATACGGTGACTCACAATGTCATTCGACAGCGGGATGGTCTTGAGCTTCTTTGCTGCAGCCTCACCAATCATCTCACGGCACATGTCCACAGCGGCAGGCAGAACCAGTTCCTCTGCTATGGTGAACGCTTTCTTACTCTGCGCCACACGTCTGGCGACGAGGTAGCTGGCCTTTAACGCACACTTAGCGTCGCCAGTCAGTGACAGGATAGACCTCCTCTGCATCTGAAGCACATCATCCTTTCTTTTGAAATAATCCACTGGCTTTCCAATAAGCTTCGGATGTTTGGTTTCCAGATGGCGCTTTAATTTTGACGGTTTTAGAGCTTCATTGGATAATGTTAGCCCACACTCAACACACTGGGCTCTAGGCTCTGCCTCACTGCCTCCATTCACAAAGCCGAACTTCATAAAATCGGGGTTGTATTTTCGTATAAATTTCGCCTTTGAAGAGGGACTGGCATAACTTTGTACTTCATTATT
Organism: Oryzias curvinotus; assembly: GCA_023969325.1. Classification (NCBI taxonomy): domain Eukaryota; kingdom Metazoa; phylum Chordata; class Actinopteri; order Beloniformes; family Adrianichthyidae; genus Oryzias; species Oryzias curvinotus. The sequence goes on along the minus strand of CM043716.1, from coordinate 5,166,504 downwards.
TCGTTTTAAAAACTTCTCCATGTTTTCTGCAACTGCTTTCTTCACTCATGTAATCAGGATCTCCCGTTTATTCTATAAAAAGTAGCATCAGAGAACAATTACCAGATTAGAATGTCAACGGCACTGTGCTGCCGTTCAATATTACATTCAATATTATTTATTGATTGAATTATTTTTCTCAGCATCAAATGATTCAGTTGGTCAAATGAGGTGGGAAAACTCATATAGAATTGAATCTATACAGCACAAACCTTTTAAATGTAGGCACAATTACACATAAGCGTGCAGACATTCACCCTCCACCCACATCCACTGGTAACAGACACGCAGAAAGGCACACAGTAGAGGAGAGCCCTGCTCAACCATCTGGCCTGCAGATTTCTGTGCGCCACAAATATTTCATGACAACACAACAATGCAAAACTCCTGTAAACAGAATCTCTCTGCTCCGTACTTTGTCAGCTACAGCCCCAAGACTACTTCTGAAGGTCTGGCAGCGTGAGCAGAAGTGAACGATGGAGAGAGAGCGCTTCAGTCAGTTGCAGGACCGGTCCTGTGTAACCTTTATTTGCCCCTCCATCAGAAGTGCTGGTCACAGATGGGGGCATTTTGCATGAGCACACAAACTACACACAGACACTCACCCTGGGAGAACTCTCAGGAGGAGAGCTGCTAGTGAAATACATCCAGCTGAGGAAGTCAGCCCACCACCATATGTCCCCCCCCCCAAAAAAATCACAAAAACAAAATAAACAGTCCTCATGAGTCACCAATCCCCCCCTGCCCCACCCATCAAACTGCAAATTATCAAAGCACGCCTGGCTTCACCAGTTTTCTGTTCAGAGTCGTTGATAAATGCTGCTGATCATATTTGTGCACCCTGATGCAGAAATAAAAAAAAATCAGTTCAGCTTGAGTTAATGAGTGTCTATGAATCTACTCAAGAAAAGCATCATTATTTCAAAATGCTTTTTAATTTACTGTTTTAACACAAAAGGTCTTTGTAAAAGACTAATTTATTCAATTCAAGGCCAAAACTGTGTGTAAGTGTGTTGTTGGCTGTAGTAATGTGCAAGTCATTAAAAAATCTTTGAATAGAAATGGAAGGTGTGATGTTTAATGCTATTAGTGGGTATGCACCACAGGTAGGATGTGAACTGGAAAAGAAGGAGACATTCTTGATGAACCTTGGTAAAGTGATGAGGAGTGTCTCTAGAAATGAGAGAGTTGTCAGTGGCGCAAATTTCAATGGGCGTGTTGGTGAAGGAAACAGGTGATGAGGAAGTGATGGGCAGGTTTGGTGTCCAGGAGAGAAATGTAGAAGGACAGATAGTGGTTGATTCAGCAAAAAAGCTGGAAATGGCTACAGTGAAATCAAATAGGAAAATGAAACGTATTCATCGCACAATTTAAGGGGCGTTTTTGCGAAACTGCTACGTTTTTCCATGTGGACAAACGTAGCTACTACACATTTTAGGATGAGACTGGGTTGAGTGAAAATGTTCTTTGAGAAGAGGGAGGAACATAAGGTAACCTATAAGAGTGGAGGTAGAAGCACAAAGATAGACTACATCTTGTGCAGACGGTGTAATCTGAAGGACAGTTTCTTTGCTTATTTGCTTCTGCACATGCCAGGGAAAGACAATGAGAAACAGGCTGAGCACGAAAAAAAAGATGTTAGAAATGCTGATAATTGGAACCTCCCTCTCCGTGAACAGCCGCATAGACAGCCAAATGCAACATCACAGGCGGGGACCGCTCCACCACAGCTAAGTGGTGATGCATTTTCCTATCCAGAGCCGCAGTGGCTGAACAGCAGCCGACCCAGAGGGAGAGGTCCAACTGAGGAAGCGCCGGAAAAAAAAAAGAAACTAAACATGAGAATGAAAAAGTTAACATATTGATAAAAACAATAAAACATTGAAAAAAGGTAAATTAAAATAACGTGTTAAAAATCTAGTTCAAGTTCATAAAACAAGATAAATGGATAAATAAAAATAAATAAATAAATACATATAAATAAATAACTGAATATATAAATAAAAGTAGTAAAAAATTAGCTAAAGGCCAGGTTAAAAAGATGGGTCTTGAGCCTTTTCTTAAAAGCATTAATGCTCTCTGCGGCTCTCAGGTCCTCTGGCAGACTGTTCCATAAACGGGGGCCATAGTGCTGAAATGCAGCTTCTCCATAGGTTTTGGTTTTTACAACCGGAATGGTTAACAGACCAGTGCCAAAGGATCTCGGGGTCCACAAGGGTTCATACCCTACTAAAAGATCTGATAGATAAGAAGGCGCAAGACCGTTAAGACATTTAAAAACTGTTAAAAGTATCTTAAAATCAATCCTGAAGCATATGGGGAGCCAATGCAGGGATTTTAAAATTGGGGCAATGTGAGCCCGCCTCCTGGTCTTGGTGAGAACTCGTGCAGCAGAGTTCTGGAGAAGCTGAAGGTTCCTAATGTTGGGTTTTGGAAGACCAGCAAGCAGGGCGTTACAGTAAACAATTTTACTCATGATGAAAGCATTCATTAGCATCTCCATATTAGCAAGAGAGAGCAGTGGGTGGACTCTAGCCAGATTTCTAAGATTATAAAAACCAGTTTTAACCACCTGTTTTATATGGGGGATAAAAGTTAGCTTAGAGTCGAAGATAACGGCCAGATTTCTGACTGTTTCTGAATGATTTAATGAAAGTTACTGTAGCTTCAGAAACTGTTTCTCTCTCTTGGCTTCAAGACCAATAACTACAATTTCAGTTTTTTCCTGGTTGAGCTGCAGAAAATTATTTGCCATCCATGATTTCACATCTAAAATACAGTTAAAAAGTGCTTCTATTGGTCTTGTGTCATCAGGAGACATAGCTATGTACAGATGGGTATCATCAGCATAGCTATGAAAGCTGATGTTGTGGCTCCTGATGACATTTCCCAGAGGAAGCATGTAAATGTTAAAAAGCAAGGGGCCAAGGATGGAACCTTGAGGCACACCACAATTAATTTCATGGACCCCAGAAAAGTGTCTGTCCATGCTAACCATAAAGTTTCTCTCCATGAGATACGATTTGAACCACTTGAGAACAGTCCCTGAAGGCCAAGACTTTTAAGTCTGTTAACAAGAATCAGGTGATCAACAGTATCAAAAGCTGCACTTAGATCTAACAGAACTAGAACTGAGATCTGACCTGAATTAACAAGGCTGTCTCAGTACTGTGGCTCGTTCTAAAGCCAGACTGGTTTATCTCAAAAATGTTGGTTTTTTAAGAGAAACTCATTCAGCTGAATAAAAACAAGTTCTTCTAAAACCTTACTTAAAAATGGCAAGTTGGTCTGTAATTATTAAAAACTGATGGATCGGGGGACTCAAGATGGCGGCGTGGAAGGGTTGATTTTCTCTTAGCTCCGCACCACTTCACTGCTTTTTTCAGCATAACCCCACCAAATCTGTCATCTACATCCTTTTTAAGGAAAAAGACAGAAAAACTGGCTTTTTATTATAAGCATTGATGAGTATTTTTTGAAGTGCCAGGACAAGATGCCACCGAAAGAGCGTAGAAAATCAGCTAAGACGAGCAAGCCCGAAGCCACTGCTAGCTTGCCCGGCCAGCCTCCGATAGCAGAGGAGCAACAGGCAGTAAATGACGCAGAGAGTGCTTTGGACCCGGCTTTTCGTCAAACCATACAAGTAATAACTGCAAACATAACTATGGTGATAGAGGAGAAGCTGTGTCCACTTTCAAGGTTGCTGGAGACCCATTCTCAACAGCTGAAGGAAATTGAGGAACGAACTACTGAAATAAAGGATTGGATCTCGGCGACAGAACACACTACCGACGCGGCCAAAAAATGGATCAAGGCGCTGGAAAGCCAAATACAGGCTATAACAGAGCATGTGGATGATCTGGAGAATAGAGGCAGGAGAAAGAATATTTGAATTATCGGCTTACCAGAAGGGAGGTAACCCAACAAGGTTTTTCGAAACCTGGATCCCCAGCCTGCTCGGGATGGAGGCCAAAAACGGCTGCGTTAAAATTGAAAGGGCGCATCACACCCTCGCTCATAAGCCAGGCCCGAATCAGCGACCTCGCCCCATCCTGATCAGGTTTCACAACTTTGTTGACAAACAGAGGGTCCTGGACGCCGCAAGACGCAACGGGTCTGTGAAATTTCAGGAATCGAACATCATGTTTTTCCAGGATCTGTCAGCTGCAGTCATGCGTAAGCGGAAAGGATTTGATGAGGTTAAAAAACACCTGCGGGACATCGGTGCCAAATACATGATACTGTACCCTGCTACCTTGAAAATCCTACATCATGGAGAGGCCAGGAGCTTCTTTTCACCTGAGAAGGCCATGGCATTTGCTGTCACTCTAAAATAATCTGCACGTGAGTCACAGGTGTTTCGGGATAGTTCCTGTCTCTCTCTCTCTTGCGGAGCACAGCTCAGTTTGTTACAATCGTTCAGATGGCTATATGCTCTACAGAAGTCTGTTTGGTTTGACTTTGTTCCACTGCTGCTCAGAGTGGCTTCAATTTAGTGAAGCGCATGAAACATTTAATTAATGCCACATTATTACTGAACATGGTTTAATTCCCTTTCCCCAGATTGAGGTTTTTCTTTTTTCTTCATTTTATGATACTTTTAAGGGTGGTTACCATAATAGTGGGTTGGTTTTTATTTTTGTATGTCTGTGTATGTGCGTGTGTGCGTGCATATATACAGCAGGGAAAATAAGTATTGAACACGTCAACATTTCTCTCAAAAAACATATTTCTAATCGATCTATTGGCATGAAATTTTCACCAGATGTCGGCATCAACCCAAGTAAAGCATGCATAGAAAGAAATCCAAACATTTATGGTACCAAAAAACCGGTACTTCTTCATCAGGGGGAGGTCTCCATGAGAGCCTTTTACGCTGCCTTGAAGAATTGCTCTAATGCTAGTTCTCGGATACCAGTCGAAAAGACCTGGGAAAAGGAGCTCGGTGTCACAATAACAGAAGAGATGTGGGAAGACATTTGGGATAATGCAAAAAAATAACAGTGTGTAACCGGAAAAAGCAATACAACTAATGATTCTGCATCAAGCACATATTGCCCCATACCGCCTTTCTAGATACAGAAAGGATGTCTCTCCATTTTGCCTTAAGTGTAAGACGGAGATCGGCGATCTCACTCATTATTTCTGGTCTTGTATTAAGATACAGAATTACTGGAGAGATGTCTTATTTGAAATGTGAAAAATTCTGAAAGAGGATCTTAGGTCTGACCCAATTTCTCTGGTTCTTGGCCCTCCCAGCTGCTGGATTATTAATATATATAATAAAAGGTTTTATAACATATTGGCATTCTGTGCAAGGAAAAACATCCTTCACAACTGAATTAAAGACAAAACCCCCTCAATTTCTGGATGGCAGAGGACGTTAATGGAATACATTCCTTTGGATCGCCTGACTTGTCTCTCACACTCCAAAACTGATATCTTTGAGAAAACTTGGAGGCCATTCCTTGACTATATTAATGTGAACATTTCTGCCATTATAATAAGAGCATTTGTGTAGAAGTGTACTTTCTTTTCATCTGCTGTACTTTATTCATTCACTTTATTGCATATCCAGCTTAAGACTCCCCCTGCATTGTTAATGGATTATGATAGAAAACCTTTGATGTACCCAACACATCTTGTTTGGAACTGGTTTTTCTTTTATTTATTTTTTAATTTTTATTTATTATTATTATATTTTTTACTTATTTACTTATATATATATATATTTCTTTTTTTCCATATTGCTGAGATATAGGGGCTGGCTCCCCTCTTTGCTTGTTTGCTTTTGAATATTTCCATTTTATGTGTTGTCTTGTTGAGTGTGTATGTGGTTATTGACAAAAATTGAAAAATAAAAGTTAAAAAAAAAAAAACAACTGAAGGATCTAAATTGGTTTTCTTTAGTAACAGTTTCACCACTGCAGGAAAATTACCTGTCTGTAGAGAGGAGTTCATGATATTTAAAATCTCACTCTCAAATTTCCTCAGTTCTCCAAGGGGGGTGTAGGTTTAATTTTTATCTTTTTAGATTTTAGTGGAGCAACTGAGTTGAGACTGGATTTTAATTTACTGTTAAAACTTTCAACAAGTAGATCACAGGAGGCCGGTAAGACAGGTGGAGAGTTGGAGCAAACAGATGTAATAAACTTTTTAACCACTTCAGGAGTCAAGTAGCGTTTCGTCACCGTTCTCACAGAGGTCTCTTGCTTTATAAAACCAGTGATGTTAAAAGCACACAGTAATGATCAGATACAGCCAGGTCCACAACACTGGACACACTGGTAGGTAAACATTACTGATGACGAGGTCAAGAGTGCGCCCCCTGTTGTGAGTCGGCTGCATGACGTGTTGTTTAAAATCAAGAGAGGAGAGCAAGTCCAAGAACTGGGTCGTGTAATAGTCTGACTTCCTGTCTATATGCAGGTTAAAATCACCTGTTATTAAAATCATGTTAAAGGAAGTGTGGACAGATGCAGAAAACTCCTCAATAAACACAGAACTTGGTTTGGGTGGTCTGTATACTGTGATGCCTAAAACTAGAGGGCTGTTAAAGACAATACCGTGATGTTCAAAGCTGGGGTACTCATCTAATGAAATCTGCTTTAATGCAAAGGAGTTGGAAAATATAGATGCAGTACCCCCACCCTTTTTACTCTCCCTGGTTGAAAAAGCAAAGCTAAAATTGGGTGGAGAGGCCTCTGTGAGACCAGTAGATGCATCAGTGCTTAGCCATGTTTCTGTTAAAAAGAGACCATCAATTTTATAATCTTGGATAAAATCATTTATAATAAGTTTTGTTAGACAACGACCAAATATTCAAAAGTGCCATGTTAAAAGAGGGGGGTGGAGAGGTTGTGGAAGCTACTTCCTCAGGCTTTGGTGCTTCCTTTAGCAGACAAAGCCAGTTAATGTTTGCTTTACTCTCAGCACGTCCCCTCATAGAAGACCTGATTGTAATAATGGTCTTAATGGGATAGACTGGGGGGGCAGCAGGTCATGGCAAGAAAGCACTGTTGATGGTTGAAGCAGTTTCTTGGGGTATGTGGGAGGGGGGGGGGGTGTTATATCACACACAGTCAGTCACTTCCAGAGAGCGATGTCTGCACGGATAAGGAGGAGGTTTGCACTGGTGTTGGCATGATGGGGGCCGGTGATGTCTGGACAGAGTGTCTGATGTTTGCAGCTAAAACATTGCTGCCCACTGGACTGGGGTGAATCCCATCAGTTTTATAAAATGAGGTTCTGTTCCAGAAAAGATTAAAATTTTCAATAAAAACAAATCTGTTCAGGCTGGATGCAGACTGGAGCCAGGAGCTCAAACTCAGCAGCCTGCTGAAGCGGCCCTGGCTGCGGGAGAGGGAGGGGAGGGGTCCCGAGATAAAAACAGTCAATAGTCAAAAATTAAAAAGTCTGATGAACGCCTTTTTAGTCGTTTCAGACTCCCAATAAGATGTCTCATTAAAACCCACATGTAAAATCAGCCTCCTGACTGTGGAAGGGAAAGATCTCAGCAGGTCTGGGAGTTTCTCCAGAATATCCAGAACTGTGGCTCCTGGAAAACAGTGAGTTACCGCGTTAAAGAAGTGGACCTTCTGTAGGATCCGACGGTGGGAGGAAGATGCTGGAGCCTGCAAGGACGCGGGGAGATCCAGCCGCAGACGCTCGTCTGATCCTGATGATGGGGCTTTAGCGGTGATCCCCGGGGCCCGAACCGGGTTGCTGCATGCCATGATGTGTCCATCCTCCTACGGGATCTCTGTGGCGTCTCTCCGAAGAGCGGGAAAATCAACGGCAATGCAAAATGGGGGTAATTACCATACCAATGGAAATGGGGCAATTACCATAACAATGGTGAGCAATTAACATCACCCAGTGAGGGTCCTTGGGCAAGACCCTTTACGCTACTGCCAACCTCACAACATGAGGTACATGCTAGAACATGCTAGAACATTACTACTTAAGTAAGTAACTTAAGTAATCCCAACCAGAGGGGTTACATGCAGAGAATGTGAGAGAATGAATGGATGCTTCCAAACCCACAATCAAAGCTAACTGCCAAACAACTCGTAGCCAAATGCTTGAACATCCACAAGCGGCAACTTCTATTACTACTTGAGATTGAAGTGCTACAATACCATGCAATACCATGGGAGAGCCAGAACAACAGGTCAGAGAGGAGGTTATACCACACTCCCACCCTGAGATTGGGGAGACAGCCCCAACAACCACAATTACACTGAGCGAGGCAGCAACTGACCTGAAAGACAAGACCATGTCTAGAATGAACCCTAGGCAACCCCGACACCAGCTACAATGGTAAGTGATGTACCGCCTGAAAGTTTACTGGAAACTGTGAATGAAGAATTGAGGGCAATTCCTACCACAAACATCACAGAAATCAATGAACTGGTTTACACTTCAGCCGCAGTGATCCTTGAGATGCTTGGCTATAAGAGTAACCATAAGAGAAAACAATACCCACCATGGAAGCAACGGTAAGAGGCCAAAATCAAGGCAACTCGGAAGGATGTGAGTAAGCTGACAGAGGCTCACAGAGGTACAATGAGAAAGCAAGTATCTAAGAGATGCAGCCAGATGCTCATACCTGAAGCACTGGAAACTGACAAACAAAGGCTCCTAGCCTTGAGCAGCCACCTAAAGAGGTACACAAGAGACAGTGAAGCCAGATGAATAAACAGGTTGTTCGCAACTCAACCTGCGAAAGTGTACTGGAAAAGTATATGGGAGAAAGAGACAGCACATAACAGCAATGCCCAGTGGCTGGTCTCTCTGAGAAAAGAACATAACAACCTCCCTGAACAGAATCCAGTAACCATCACAGTGGCAGACATCCAAGAAAGAGTCTCAGGTATGAAGAACTGGACAGCACCGGGCCCTGACATGATACATGCCTACTGGCTAAAGAAGCTCAGCGCACTCCACGAGCGCCTGGGGGTACAAATAAACCAGCTGCTAAGAGATGGGACTCACCCCGAATGGCTAACGGAAGGGGGAACGATCCTGATCCAGAAGGATCCCTAAAAGGGTGCAGTCCAATCCAACTACCGGCCAATAACCTGTCTGTCCAGAACATGGAAGCTCATGTCAGGCATCATTGCAACCAAGATAAATAAGCACATGGATAAATTCATGAGTAACACACAGAAGGGCATTGGTAGAGACTCCAGAGGAGCCAAACACCAACTCCTGGTCGACAGAACAGTTACTCAAGACTGCAAGTCACGACACACCAACCTGTGCACAGCCTATGTGCACAGCCTATGACTCAATGCCACACACATGGATCACTGAATGCTTGGAGCTGTACAACATCAACAGGACTCTAAGAGCCTTCATAGGAAACTCAATGAGGCTGTGGAAAACCACGCTTGAAGCCAATGGCAAGCCACTTGCACAAGTATCCATCAAATATGGGATATACCAAGGTGATGCTCTGTCCCCACTGCTGTTCTGCATAGGTCTGAACCCCCTCAGCGAAATAATCAACAAGACTGGCTATGGATACCGACTCAGAAATGGGGCCAACATCAGTCACCTCCTCTACATGGATGACATCAAGCTATATGCTAAGAGCGAGTGTGACATTGACTCCCTGATCCACACCACCAGGATCTACAGTACTGAAAATTGGGATGTCATTCGGGCTCGAGAAATGCAGCCGAATGGTGACAAAGAGAGGCAAGGTAGTCCACACAGGAGGGATCTCACTCCCAGAAGGAACAATAGCAGACATCGAGGACAGTTACAAGTACCTTGGAATTCTGCAGGCAAATGACAACCTGGAGCAGGCAACAAGAAAAGCTGCAACAGCTAAATACCTCCAACGAGTAAGGAAAGTCCTGAGAAGCCAGCTCAATGGCAAAAATAAGACTCGGGCAATAAACAGCTATGCACTGCCAGTTATCAGATACCCTGCAGGAATAATAAGATGGCCAAAGGAAGAGATACAGACCACGGATGTTAAAACAGAAAAGCTCCTCACCATGCATGGAGGGTTCCATCCCTAATCCAGCACCCTGAGACTGTATGCTAGCCGCAAGGAAGGAGGCAGAGGACTAGTGAGCGTAGAAGCCACTATCCAGGATGAAACATCCAAGATGCATGAGTACATCAAGCTCAAGGCCCCAACTGACAGTGTGCTCAGTGAATGTCTCAGGCAATGGAGAGCAGAGGATACAGTGCTGGAGGACAGATCCTCACGGGAGGACAAACCCCTGCATGGGCTGTACCACCGGACCATAACTGAAGTGGCTGATATCAAGAAGTCCTGTCAATGGCTAGACAGGACTGGCCTACAGGACAGCACTGAAGCACTCATCCTGGCAGCTAAGGAACAAGCCCTGAGCACCAGAGCAAAAGAGGCTCAGATCTACCACACCAGACAAGACCCAAGGTGTAGGCTGTGCAAAGAGGCGCCTGAAACAATCCAGCACATAACTGCAGGGTGTAAGATGTTGGCAGGGAAAGCATACATGGAGCGCCACAATCAAGTGGCTGGAATGATACAAAGGAACACGTGTGCAGAATATGGACTGGAAACCCCAAGGTCAAAATGGGAAACACCTCCGAAGGTAGTAGAGAATGAGAGGGCAAAGGTCCTGTGGGACTTCCAGATCCAGACTGATAGGATGGTAATGGCGAACCAACCAGACATTGTAGTGGTGGATGAAGAACAGAGGAAAGCCGTTGTGGTGGATGTGGCAGTGCCAAGCGATGGAAACATCAGGAAGAAGGAACTTGAGAGACTGGAGAAATACCAGGGACTCAGAGAAGAACTGGAGAAAGCCTGGAAAGTGAAGGTGACAGTGGTGCCTGTGGTAATTGGAGCACTTGGGGCAGTAACCCCCAAGCTGGAGGAGAGGCTACAACAGATACGTGGAAAGACCTCAGACCTCTCAGTCCAGAAAAGTGCATTGCTAGGAACAGCTAAGATACTGCAGGACCGTCAAGGTCCTAGGCCACTGGTAGAGGACCTGAGCATGGAGGAGAATCCACCCACGGAGGGTGAGAGGGGCTTTTTTTTTTATATATATGTAGATCTTTAAGACATTGTTGTCTCAAAAGTATCTCACATGCCAAAAAAGTGTGGACACCCCTGATATAGAGTATTCAAGAAAACAATTCATCAAGAACCGGCTCTAAATCCAACCTACACCTAACAGTGGACACCCCTTGTCAGATGTCTCCTCATTTGTTCTAACAGATGCACTTGGACTGTATTACAGAATTTTTATCCAAACCCAAATTTATGCAAAACAGCAAAAAGAAACTCCCAATTTACCCTGTCAAATGCTTTTTCAGCATTTAATGAAATTGAAAAACTAAACCATTTTCATGTGAATGCCTTCTTTTAATTAGTCCAGTTTGGTCAGAGTGATTTATGAGAGGAGTGATCATTTCTAGTCTTCTAGCAAGTGTTTTATATTATTCTTAGATCAGCATTGATCAGAGAGATGGGACAGCAGCTGGATGGCAAGGGGGGGGAGGTCTTTCTCTGGTTTCTAAGAAAATAATAATATCAGCTGAGTTCATATTAGCTGGTAAGGAGTTGCGTTTCTTAATAAACATAACCATTCTATAAAAAGCTGGTGCTAGACGGTTCCAGAATTCTTTGTAGAACTCTACAGTAAAGCCGTCCGGTAGAGGGCTGCATTGGGATTGGGTCCCGCCGGGTCCCGCGGGACCCAACCCAAATCTTGCGGGATTGGGCGGTTTGAATTGTGCTGCGGGCGGGAGCGGGCGGCAAAAAAAACCCTGCGGGATCAGTGTGGCCATGAATATCTCATGAATATTTATTAGCGCAGACCACGTTAGGCTTGTTTGGCTGTTGGATTCTTATGTAAGGTCCGTGAACTCACCAGGTAGAGACGCCTAATGGCCACTGTCATCTAACCTGTTGTTGGGGGTGTGCAACGCTCCACCCCGCCTCTTAGAAATTATGCTCTTTAAAGCCTGATACCGCGGTCGCGTGTGGGCGGAGCTACGAGCTAAAGTTATGGTCTGATCCCTGCATGGAGCGATGCGTGCATCAATGCATGATAGACACGAAGAATGTGGAGAGATCCGGTTTATTATTTTGAAGAGTTCTACTTGGTAATCATGTTTCCATGTTTGAGTTCATAATATTATCCCAGAGACAGTCTCTGCTTTAACTCCCGCAGTGAAAGCTGCGTCTGAATCTGACGCCCGTGTTTCCATCTGACAGTTTAAAGCCAAAGCCCCTCCCCCGCCTCTCTACCTGCTTTTCCTCTCCACCTGTTCACATCCTCTGCAGCTGAGAGTTGTTTTTCGCTCCCAGTGTATTCTACACAGATGTAGGGAGAGTGAAAATAAACCACCCCCTTGTTAATTTTAAAACTGTTTGAAGTGTTGTGGGTTCATTACAAATCGTGTAGTACTGTAAATGGCCAGCAGGTGGAACGAGCGCTGTCGAGCAAGACTGACGTCATGCGGGAGCGCGCAGAGCAGCATGAAAGAGAGGGAAGAGAAGAGAGATCGGATGAGCGCTGAGAGTTCGGTTTTCCTAGAAAACACCCACCTGTATGAGCCTACGTACGCTGCTGTACTGGAAAGAACCCGTAAATAAACGCACAAATGTTCAGTGGTCTGCTGCTCATTTAAAGTGTGCAACACAGAGCGCAAAATACGGTCATATGTTGACTCGATAGTCAGGGCGCTCTATAGCGCAGCACAGGATGAATGAGCTGTTACTCTATCTGCCAACACTGCGCTGGATAGGAAGGAGCAGGTTTCCAGGCAGAGACATGATGTTAATGGATGAAGCAGAGAAGAACCACAAACGAGGTTCATCGTGAGACACGCATGGTGTTCAGATCTGCGTGCTGAAGCCCCACTGAGGCGCAAAACAGCAAAAACTGGAAAAGGCTGAAGCTAAAAAAAAAAGTATTTTTCTGTTAGGAAAAAATTCATAGATTTTCAGCTCTGTTGAACCATTACAATGTTTTTTCTCCTCCATAAATTCAAATGACTTCGACCTTCAGCTTTATCAGCTGGTTCAGCGCTTCAGGCCAACTACCCCTGGCTGCAGCCTGCATACTCCTTCAGGCCGTCTGTCTGCGCGCGCACACACGCACACTTTTAACCGAACAGGATTAGTGAAAATATATTTAATAATTAAGTTGCAGATTACACAAAAGAGGAATGCATGGAAAAATGAGGCTGGAGGAGGGACATGAATCTCCTTAATAATATCAATACAAACACATGTTTTTTTTTCTGCGGGACGGGAGACGATACAAAATCAATGCATCTCTATTACAGTGCGGGAATAAATTCTCCGAGTTTTGCGGGTGCGGGGGGGAGTGGACATACATATTGCGGGATGCGGGCGGGAGTGTAACGTATACGTTGCGGGAGCGGGCGGGATTGGTCAGAAATTCGGCGGGCGCGGGCGGGAGCGGGATGAAGAAAATAGTCCCCCACAGGGCTCTACCGTCCGGCCCCGGGGCTTTATTATTGGGCATCTGCAGCAGAGACTCATGAAGTTTAAATTTGTCTTTGTTTAGTTTTGGTAAGTTAACATTGTCAAGAAATGATTTAATACTCTATTCTGATGGGTCGATTTGTGATGAGGATAAATTCCTACTGAATTCTTTAAATGTGTTATTTATTTTCTGGTCATGGGTGATATTTCCTGTTTCTGTCTTGTAACTGAACACACATAATGACTCTTTCATGACATGCTGGTCTTTTATGTTCCATTCTGAAGCCATTTTCTAGTCTGACCAATAGATGTCACTAGTTTCAGTGTGTCAAATGCTTCACAACCCTGAACCATTTTAACACAATGTTATTCACCACTACAAGTTCAGTGGTTCAGAAAGCAGAATTCTGAATTTCTGAAATCTCTAAATAAAAGGGTGGAATTGGAAAAAAGGAATCGGCTCAGTGACTCAGCTCTTAGTTCCCCTCTTCTCCTTTCTTCTTCACTCTTCCCCCTATGAAAGTTATAGGTGCATCCTAAAAACCTTTCTTCTGTCATGTTCACCACTTCTTTGATCTCACTTCTTCTCTGTTCTACATGCAAAAAAACAGATCAAAACCTGCCCAAATATCTACTGGCACTAAGTTCATCATTCACATACACTACTGCATCCGCACACTCAAACTCTCAAAGAACAATGGAGTAGTCAAAGGAGCCACAATTATAGTCATAGATTTCAAAGCCCCATGTCAGAATTTTTGTTGAAAATGTCTTTATTCTGCTTTTGAGTTCTTGTGTTTGTTAACTTTTGACAAACAGATCAAAATTTTTTATTTAACCCCATAGTTTTAGCTCATGCTGACATTTTTCGGCTATCATAACTCTTCAACTGTTTATGCTCTAACCTTGATTCTAGCAGATATGATGTTTCCAAAGAAAAACAGCTTTGTGCTGATATGCAACACTTTACCCTAGTGAAGTGATTATGCAATCAATGTAAATCAGCTGATTCTCTTCCTATTGCACTGGCACAAAGCCGAGATGAAAAGCAGCTTTTCACTGTCAGAATCTGCTGATTCATGTTGATGGCATAAACCAGGGGTGTCAAACTCATTTTAACCGAGGGCCACATCAGCATAGTGTCTGTCCTCAAAGGGCCAGATATAACTTGTACATGTAACTAAATGTAATGAAAAATAAATGTAACTACTCCCTAACGTTAAATAACTCATTATTTATCTATTAATAACGTTTTAGAGTGACAATTACAGTTGCAAAGAAAACATATGTTTACTTGTTACTCTAGCATAAATCCCTTTAAATCTGATTCTGTCAGGTTAGGTTATATAGACGGTGTTTAAGTCCTAATGTATAGTTGCCCAATCCCATATTTCTAGTCCAATTCCCCCTAGATATGAATAAATACACACCAATTTTTATCTTTTATTTAAAGAAATTAAAAATTTTTATGCTCTCGCGGGCCACATGAAATGACATGGAGGGCCACATTTGGCCCCCGGGCCTTGAGTTTGACATATGTGGCATAAACGGTCAGAGAGTGGGTTATTCATGTGTCACTGGCAACATCTCCCGTGTTAAAAGGCTATGTGAAAGCTTGCTTTTAGGATTGTCATTTTTCTACAGTGCAACAAACATAAAAGTCAGTCATCTTAAATACGTTTTACTAAACTTGTCCTTGAATAGTCACTAAGTTCAGTCAAATCTTCCACATCATTGTGTTTAAAAACAGGTTTTCTTTCATGTATTGTGTTCCTTATACAGTTGGATGTTTTACTGTGTTTGTTATAAAGCTAATGAAACCTTGGTCTTTAGGTCAACATTTGTTTGTTAACCACAAAAAACATTTGTTTTGGGGTCTGGAAAATGCCCCAGAACAGAAATCATCAACCATACAGAGGCTTTTATGTCCCGCAGGTGTGGGTTCTGGGCATCAGAACATCTATAAAAGAGACTGCAGCAGTCCAAAGAGGGGTCCATCTTTGGAAGCATCATGGACATCTACGACACAGAAAGATGACAACCAACCAAGATGTTTGACTGCACTAATCATGGATGCAAGAGATGGGCTTATTTCTTTATTTCTTTATGGAAAACAGGTATTCAGACAATAAAATTATTCTTTTTGTATATGATTGTTGTGTGTAACCCAGGTAGCCTATCCCACCTGAGTTATAATTTTATGATGTGTGTAGCTGCAATAAAAGGTTTATTAAGTGACTCTTGGAAGAGAGAAATCCCTCCTTATAACATGTCCTCAGATTTGAACTGTCCTTTTAATTAAGTGATCTCTCTTAAGTGAACTCTCTTTCGGGGTCACAGGGCTGCTGGAGCCTATCCTGGCTACTCGTGGCATTAAAAAATGAGTTGAGAGTGGTCATTTAGCTCATTTAAAAAAAATGTTTTTTCCCCCTGACTTCCAGGGGGAAAAAAGTAAGGAGTCCCCACCCCTGACTTTTCTGCCACCCTTTGTAATGTAGCTACGAGGGGTCCCAAGATAAAGAGGGTTGTGTCAGGAAGGGAATACAAAATAAAATATTTGCCAAACAAAATATGTGAATCAGACCTATGATATCTTTACCGGATTGTTCGAGACCCAGGTTAACAATGACCGCCATCTATGCTGCTCCAATTTCCTCGCTATTTTTTTTGTACTGCTAATGTTAGCTGAAAGTTGTGAGAGGCGGTAAGCTAAGGGAAGAGAGTGTAAACAAAGGAAGGATGGGATATCGGTGGAGGCTTACTTCCACGCTAACAGTCCCACCCACCCAGGTGGTCATGACATGAATCTAATGAACTTCCGCTGCTCTGCAGAAACATGTTCTTGAAAAAGACACCGGTTTTAGGATTTTGGCAAACAACGGCATAATCATAACTGATAATGTTTTGACAATAGATCAGAAGATGATTAGAGGGGGACTTTAAGGCCCCAGTCAGGGGAACTCATCTAATAAAACACAATGCAGGTGAGTTAAGAGCAGATGTCAGAGGGGTGAGGGGGGGGTCGCCGAACTACAAAAATGTAAGAACCTGCTGAAGATTTTACCCGTCGCTCCATAGACTTCCCTTTCTGATGTTGTAATGAAAATCATTTAAAAAACAATGACAACATAAAACAAGATTAAAAATAGCAATCAAAAAAGACGAATGGATGATTGTCCATGCTGCGCTGTGCTCCCAGCCGACAGTCCCTCAAATGAGCACATGTTATGTCTGTATTACTTCGCAAAGAACAGGACAGCAGACTGCAACCAAGTACGGGTTTTATTTTTGGACCACCCCTCATCACATTCTTTCCAGAACCCTCTGGCGCCATTCATCACCAGTCATTTTGTATATCGCAGAACAGTATGTTTTGGTTTTCACCACTAGATAGAGTCATTTTACAACAAACATGCCGCAGCACGCAGTCCTGCACTCCAAGCCACCAGTAGCCATGCAATAAAGACAAACAAACAAACAAACAAACAAACAAACAAACAAATCCACAATTAGATTTAACCCTTGTGCTGTCTTGGATGACCCCACCTTTACTTTGACGTGTTCTCCCTACCATAACAAAGGTGGATAAAGGTGGACAAATTCCATGTAATCCATTGAACCAGTGAAGATCACAAATCGTTGAAAAAAAAAAGGTTCAGAGCTCTGTCTAGTGGGTCTAGATGACCCAACTGCCAATGTTAAAGTGCCTAGGATAGCACAAGGGTTAAAAGAACACACACAGTAATGTAAAATGGGGAAAGTACATTTCTACAAAACCTGAATAAAACCTCTGAGCTACAGGCTACTAATAAAAATCTTGGGGTGTAGCTGGCACACAATTTTGGGAGGGGTGAAGCCTGTTCATCCCTCTGCATCCCCAAATGGCAGTGTACGTCTTCCTATAGGGATATGCCAGCTCCCTCTTGCTCAGCTGATCTCCCTCCAAGTGAACGTTTTTCTAGTATGCGGACTCGCTGCGGCTCACGCTCTGCCATCTCCAAGCATCAGGAATTGTTTGCCTCCGGCTCCAAGCTCTGCTCCTGCCTCCACCTCACAGGCTATGCCCAAGTGTCAGGGACCACACACCTCTGAGTCCGACCGCCCTATCCCCTCGCGCACTGCTTTCCTAGGTTGCGTCTGAATTCCTTTCCCATTCACTACATAGTGTATAGTGTGTTCCGCATTTTAAAGGGCTGTCTGAATCTACAATTTCAAAATTTCCCAGAGGTCTCTGTGAAAAATCAGTCTGCATCAATGCTCACTAGATCGGTGAAGATAAACCACAATGCATTGCGTCGGTACAATTTTTACCTAAAAAATGTATTTATATGTACTTTTTTAATAAACCATCAATCATCATCTCCAGAACACAGTGGACTCATAAATAATTGTTACAAAACACTCAGAATAATTAGATTTTGTGGAATCGATAACATCATATTCGCCATTAAAAAAAAGAGTGATGGTGTCCGAATTGCTTTTAAAATTCAGGGCATCATGCCGCACTATCTACACCTTTAGTAGTTAGGGATTAGGGAATGAATTCAGACATATATAGAAGAAAAAAAACACCCTGCTCCGTGTGTAACCACGCCCTCCCACACAGGTGTCCCTCATCCATCAGCAAACTGGAGCAGAACATTTGGAATGTTATTTAACCACGTCTTGTGTTGTAGGTTTGATGGCCTCTTTTCACCTAGTGCCCTCTGTGAGTCTGCAGAACTTATTATGATAGATACTTCTTTGAAGACAGCCCTGGGCACAAAGCCGGTCTGCAATCATCAGTCTGACACCCAAACTGATTTCGTCCATCCTCATCCTGCTCCTGCTGTGTGTCATGTGACCTCCTCTGTAATGCAGACAAAGCAGCACAGACTCTCATCTCCCATTTCTGTGTTTAGTTCGGCGTCTGAAGATGAGCGGCTCCCTTTCCTTTTCTGCGGGATGTAGTTTCTGCTGCAAGTCTAGCTTTTTTATTTTGGACCCCCCCACCGTTCCTCCATCCTTCTCTCTCACTTTGACTTTACAGATGCAAGAAGGATACAGGTACCGTATTTTAATGACCATGGGGCGCACTGGACGCAGTCTCAGTTATGGGTGATTTTTCCGAATTTGACACATACAAAAGGTGCACCGGGTGTTAGGGCGCGGGCACGTTAAAATGTGCAGTGTTCCTGTGATATGTCTACGAACCTACTACTGTGACTTTCCTTCGATGACCCTTCTGACTGCAGGGGAGATCCTCTCCAGGGCCGAAGGCGGACCTTCCTTCGGGGTTCACCTGTCCGGACCCTCAGAGCCCCCAGAGCGGGTTAAAGAAAGAACCAGTCTCTCTTCTTTTAGAGGAAATCTTTTTTATTATTGTTCTGCATAACTGCCTCCCTACATATGTTCTTTAATCACAAGGAGAAGTGTGGAATCTCACTCCTTAAGATCTAAAGACCAGTTGTTGCTTTCTGTTCCATTTGCCCGCACATAGCTGGGGGAAAAAGCCTTTGTCCACTCTGGTCCTTTTGCTTGAAATATACTGCAGAAAGACTGGAAATTAACTGAACTGGTATCTTTACACATTTTTAAGAACAAGCTCAAAGCATTAGAGACTGAAACAATGATGTGCAACTGCTTTTTATAATGTAAGTGGTTTTACTAATGTTTGTTTATATATATTTTTTGTATCGAAATGTGTTGCCTCTTGGCCAGGACTCCCTTGGAAAAGAGGTTTTTAATCTTAATAGGACTTTCCTGGTTAATTAAAGGTTAAATAAAATAAATAAATAAAAACTGAGTAACACAAACAGAATGCACGCTCACACACACACCCATGTGTGTGCTCTGCCCCCCTCCGTCCTGCACACATGTGAGCGCAGACACACCGGTTTTAACACACACACACACAGACACACACACTCAGTGTATGTTTACAAAAAGGCAGCG
Organism: Oryzias curvinotus; assembly: GCA_023969325.1. Classification (NCBI taxonomy): domain Eukaryota; kingdom Metazoa; phylum Chordata; class Actinopteri; order Beloniformes; family Adrianichthyidae; genus Oryzias; species Oryzias curvinotus. The sequence goes on along the minus strand of CM043716.1, from coordinate 5,147,060 downwards.
GGAGCAAAACTGAGTTGGTTGCGATTTATTTACTTATTTATTTTTATATATATATATTTTATTTTTTTCTTGTTACATTTTCAGTTTTGGATCGCTTTTTTCTCAAAAAGTGGACTATTTGTTGCATGTTACATCTGAGTTTGTCTTGTTGCCGTGTGGCTCCTCATTAATAATGCACTTCGAAAGCAGTGCAAGCAAACAGGTTAGCCCAAGCTGTTGGGTTCAAACAACCTGCAACATCAGAATAATGTCATAAGGAAAGAAAGACAACAGACCAAGGTACCTTTTAGGAGGATAACAAACAGAGATAATACCCAGTTACAACCTCTCTCCACTCTGGCGCATATTCTGTCACCTCCTCTTTTATTATGTTTGTTGGGTACTCCCTAATTTACATATTCGCTGAGCTCTAAGGAGGGGAAACAGATAAGAATACAGCTGCAGCGCTATCACAAAACATTAATTGCAACATGTCCATCCTTTCTCAGTCTTCCCACATCATCTCTGGCCCTGCAAAGCCTTTTCTCACGGATAACTAACACAGAGCGTCCTTTGATTTAGGTCTGGAAGCAGATAACATGCTGACCTTGGGAAGACGCTAGGACAGTCGGTTTCCTCCCAAGAGTTTCACCTTCACCTCCCTGTGAAACAGAATTTGGACACAATCACTTCTTCAAACATGATTATATTACCTATATAGCTAGGTAATTCGTAAAAGCAAATATGTGATAAGTTATATACTTTTTTCCAACACAAGCTTCTACAATCTTTTAACAAATTGTGGCGTATCTCGCCTGGCGCTGCCTCCCACAACAGTAAAAGCCGACTTTTCCTGCCCCGTTGTACGTATCCTACTGCGCTGCTCCTGTTCTTCTCGAGAATGGGAGCAGCGACTCACGGGGATGTCAAAAGTCAGCGGCGCCTTGTCCATGTTGGTGATGTGGCTGGAGGTGTTTGTCAGAGATCTTTTTACTGCAGTGTGAGCGGAAGATGAACAGCTTTTCATTGCAATCCGCTGGAAGCACCATATCTATCAAATGGTGACTGCAAAGAAGCTTCTCCAAGCTGATCGCTGATCGTTAATCCATCACTCACCTTTTTTTTCTGTGGAAACTCAGCTGCGTCTTCTTGACTGTTAGAGTTGGTTTTACAGCTTCCTCCACTTGTGAACCATGGATTCCTTCATCCTGAATTCTCTGCAGTCGATCCCATGTTCCTCTGCGTAGCTGATAGCTGCAGTTTAAACGGTGCTCTAGTCATGTTGTTAATAGTCTTGTTTACGCCCACTATTCCCTCCCTTGTTCTCATGCCGTCTTCTTCTACACCTCATAACAACTCATAGGGCGCCCCCTACAGTTTGGTGAAAATCTAAGACTTTGAGTGCGCCTTATGGTCGTGGTTTAATTGATTTTTGCCTTGGTAAATAAAATATGTGATCAGACAGTGTTGAGGTTTTCTAGCTTAGTTAGTGCCAGCCTGCATATAATACTTTTAATCGCTTCAGTGTTGATCAAAATCATTGTATTCTATGTATATTAATACCTCATCTGCTTTAGTCATAGACCTCACTTCTTTCCTGTATAAATTCAGATTTTGTCTTTTCGTCTGTCAGAGCAAAGGCTGAATGAAGCTCATTTTATTTTCTGACCATGACCTGAAATTTGAAAACATGTGTATTTTGTTAACAGGATTTATTTCAAGGTACTTTTGTGGTCATGTGTTGTATTTGTCTTTTCACACTTATCTTTTACTCAGATTATTTTCCTTATAATTTTTGTCTGTGTTTATTTTTCCCAAAGAGCTCGGATCGTCCAATGCGATGATCAGCAGCAGCTTCATTGACATGTGGGACGCGTTCCAGCAACTGAGGCGAAGCGGCCTCCCACCAACACTCATATTCCTCCAGACCATTTCCCTTGTTTGTTAGCAAGACTGCGGGACTTGGGTTTCCACTGTGGGTTTTGTAAGTATTGTGGACTTTGGGAAATCGGGATGCTTGTATTTTGAGTGTTGGGCGTGGTGTTTATCCATGTAAAGTTTATCATTTGTTACACACAGAGAATACACAGCTGCATGAGTGTTTATTGTTAATATTAGCAGGTAGATTGACTTGATATTTGAAGCCCCAGTCATAGAACGGCGTTGTGACGTTCCCATCGCTGAGTGGAGGGTGGATTGTTACAAACTAAAAGTCCAGCCCTGGACAACCTCAGGGTCCACAAGGGTCCATACTTGAAAGGAGATGATTTAAATAAGAAGGCCCAAGACCATTAAAACATTTATAAACCATTAAAAGAATTTTAAAATCAATGCTGAAATGCAAAGGAAGCCAATGCAGCTGGGTGTTATGTCAAATTTTATAATGTCTAAAACTTAAATATTCAATCAGAGCTAAAATTTCTGCAATTACAATACATCTAGATCTTCCACCAGCAGTAACAGATTTAATGAAAATAACCTCAAGAAAGGAACTTCTTTCTAAAATAAATGAAACAATCGTACTCTCAGATGAGTCTTTATCACTTCTCAAAACAAAGTGGGAAGTGAAGTGAGACAATCTGTGTCTCCTGATGACATCCCCAAGAGGCAACATATTCAAGGTAAAAAGTGTAGGACCTAAAATCAACCCTTGGGGAACCCCACAACTTTTTTCGTGGATTCTTGAACTCCTAATCTGCAACTAATTCAGCACAAGATTCTCCACAGAACTCACTACGCAGGACAAAGGTTATTTAAAATGGGTCTCAATCAGTCTGTTATTTGCACACAGTACACAGGCAACAACATAGACGACTATAAGCACGCCCTGTGGTTCTGTTCACCTGTCTAAACATTCTGCCGTAAGGTCTGTGAGGATTTATCAATATGGTTTCGATATAAAGTCCCTGCATGTCCCAAACTCTGTTTACTAAGTGACCTAAATAACATTAACATGGAAACCAACAAGGCACACATGGTTCTCATTGGTTTATGTATAGCTAACTGTCATGGTGCCTCTGTCAGCTATCCTTCCCCTCCCCCCTCTGCTCTGCACTTGACTCCAGAAGCTGTGACTACTCACCTCATCAAGACTCTGCTCTACTTAAGGAGACCCAGCTCCAGCATTCCTTGCCAGTTCGTTGCCCCTGATGGTGCTTAGTCTAACCTTAGATTCATGTCTTGCTCCCTCGTTAATCTTTGTTTTCTCTCCCTCAGGACTTCATGCCACGAGAGTCACCTGAGTCAAACGCTTCCACGAGCAGCCGCTACATTCCAGAATCTCCTGAGAGAACTAGCCATCGCCAGAACCTCCCGCCATGCCAAGATTCCCAACCACGTCGAATCTAAATAAACCTAATTACTTACCTTACTCCTTCCCTGTGTCCTCCTTCCAGATACCAGCATCTGGGTCTGCCTCGCCTCTGAATCATGACAGAACGAACTGGCTCAAACTACACAACCCCCAGTTTGAATGGGTTCATCAATGCGTTATTAATTGGAACGCGTTCTGTTTGGCTAACATCCTCCAGTCAGCCATTCCCTCCGTCGCTTCTCCCTGTTATGTTATTTCGGAAAATATTGATCTCTTTAAAGTTCCTACCTGTTACCATAACTTAAAGGCCATTTTTAGCAAAGCCAAAGCCAGCTCACTACCTCTTCATAGACCCTATGACTGTGCCATTGAATTACTCCAGGGCGCTACTCTACCTAAGGGTAGATTGTTTAATTTATCCAGTCCTGAGAAAGTAGCCATGGAGAAATACATCCATGAGGCACTTTCCCCGGGACACATCCGTCCTTCATCTTCTCCAGTTGGTGCAGGGTTCTTCTTTGTTGAAAAGAAGGATAAGTCCTTGCGTCCCTGTATTATTTACCGTGAACTTAACCAATTAACTGTCAAAGACAAATACTCTCTTCCTCTCATCAGGTCCGTGTTTGATTCTGTCCAAGAGGCTCATATATTTTCGAAATTAGATCTCCGCAATGCCTATCACCTTGTGCACATAAAAGAATGATGAATTGAGTGACGAGTGATGAATGGAAGATGGCTTTTAACACTCCCCTTGGTCATTACGAGTATCTTGTAATGCCATTTGGCTTGACCAATGCTCCCGCAGTCTACCAGCGGCTAGTCAATGATGTCCTCTGAGACTTCATAAATCGTGTTGTGTTCGTCTATTTGGATATTTGGACATTTTAATTTATTCTGGGTTCAATTTCACCATTACTTACAGACCCGGAAGCTGCAACATTAAACCTGACGCCCTCTCTCGAAAATATTGCTCCTCCAAATCTTCATCAACTGCTACCATTCTTCCATCCACCTGCATCGTGGGGAGTCTCAATTGGGACATTAAAACTCGTGTCCAGAATGCTCAAGGTGAGGAACCTGATCACGCTCCCTGTCCTGATGGTACTCTGTTTGTGCCATCCTCCCTCAAGTCAGACATGCTCACTTGGGGACACACCTCCCGTATTGCATGCCATGGTGGCGTTCACAGGGCCCTCAACCTCATCCGGAAACGTTTTTTTTTGGCCATCTATGGAGAGTACATTGCCGCTTGCACCACTTGTGCTCGCTCCAAGTCATCCAACTCCCCTCCTTCTGGTTTTCTGCATCCTCTACCCACACCTTACCGCCCCTGGTCTCATTGTGGATTTCGTCATTGGTTTACCCCCATCCCAAGGCAGCACTGTTATTTTCACAGTCATTGACCGTTTCTCCAAAGCTGCTCATTTCATCCCCCTTCCTCAGCTACCTACTGCCACAGAAACTGCTGACATCTTGGTCCACCATGTATTCCGTCACCGTGGGATTCCGGCTGATATTGTGCCTGACCACGGTTCACAGTTCATCTCCCAGGTCTGGAAAGCCTTCTGTTCAGCCATGGGAGCCACAGTCAGTCTGTCTTCTGGTTATCACCCACAGTCCAATGGGCAAGCGGAACGGGCTAATCAGGAGTTGGAGGCAGCTCTCTATTGTCTGGCAGCCCAAATCACCATGGACTGGTCCAAATACCTGGTGTGGATTGAGTATGCCCACTATGTTATCCGTCCTCCGCCACTGGGGTGCCTCCTTTCGAGGCCTCCCTCGGGTACTCACGACCTCTGCTTTCTGGCTCCTCTCTCTCTGTGTGAGCTGGGTGGTGTGTGGCCTGGGGTGTCGGCGCCTCGGTGGATGGGACCCCTGCACTGAGGGGACCTGGGCCCTATGCTGGGGGAACGGCTGTTTGACCACCGGGGGACAGTCTACCAGCTGTCCTCAATTTACCCCCTTCCTCTTATAATCTCATTTTAGGGTGAGGGGGTGGGGGGTTTAGCCTGTGATGCACCTTGGGGAGAGGAGTTACTTGGCAGTGGTCCCCCTCACATTGTTGCAGTATGGAATGGGCCCCCTTTCTCGGTTTTATGTGCACCTTAGACATGTAGGGCCCTTGGTGGGGGGGGGGGGTGCTTGGGCATCACTGCCAGCAAGCAGCAGATGTCCTCTTAGCACCCTACTTGCCAATTTTAACCTTAGACATTTAGGGCCCCTTGGTGGGGAGGGTGATGGGACATCACTGTGAGTAATCAGGAGATGTCCCCTCAGTGCCCTACCCACCAATTTTAACTGCACCCCCTTAGTAGACACACCCTTTAATCCTCAAAATATACTTTCCAACATAAACACACACATATGCACACACACACCCTCACAAACACACACACGCATTTCGCAAGGAAGGTGGGACCTTGGACCAGCTGTCCCCTACCCCATCCCTGGTAGGGGGTATTGGGCCCTTGGCAACGGCGGCCGTGTCCCCTGGGTACCGGTTTCCTGGGCCCGGCGGTGCTCTCTCCACACGGGGAGAGGGATCCCTGAGCTTTCTGGCAAGGCCAAAAGCCGGGGATCACATCACCCCCCTTATCTCCTGGGTGCCCTCCTCCTGGACGGGGACGGCTGGCCTCTGCCTTGCTCCTTCCTGGACCAACCGTGGGCCGGGTGGGTGGCTGCCTGGAGCACGGAGCGGGTCTCCCTTGGGGGGTCCTGGCTCGAACCTGGGGTTGGGGCGGGGGGATGCCCAGAACTCCTTGGTGGTGATGAGGTGCTCGTCTGGGGCTGTGGGCACCTATCTCATTGGGCCCTCCCAGCGCGGCGAGGGGGCTGCGCTCCTGGTTGGGCTGGAGCTGTGCTCTCTGTCCCCCAAGGCCTCCCTGCTATCTGGGGGCTCCGCGGCGGTCCTGCTGGCCCTGGCCTGTTTGGCGTATGTGATCGCCCGGGGGGCGGTTGTTCTTTGCCTGCTGCCGTGTGGCGTTGGGGTGTTCTGGCTGTGGCGGCTGCTGCGGCGAGGTCTTGGTGTGGGCATGGCTGGTCACCCCCCTCCTTCTTTTCACATTCCATTAGAACTGGGGTCGGTCAACCCGTGGCCGCATGCGGAGCAGCGGCTCTTTAGCGCTGCCCTAATAACATCAAATATAATATTAAGGTCTAAGGTCAGTGATCCTTCCAGCAGCTATACTCAGTGATTGTGAGTCCAGATCATTGGTTGCATTTGGTTTTAGTCTTGAATTCTTGTCTGGACTCACCACTGCTGTTTCTCTGTCCGCCATTTTGTCCGCATGCGGCTGTTTAGCGCTGCCCTAGTGGCTCCCTGGAGCATTTTCAAAAATGTTTGAAAATGTAAAAAGATGGGGGAGAGAAATATATTTTTTGTTTTAATATGGCTTCTATAGAAGGAAAAACAGGACACAAATCTTCTTCACAAATATACGTTTTCCAATGCTGTAAAAGCGTGTAGAATTAAAATTGTAACTCCCAGCAGGTACGTCACTTTCAGCTGGTCAACGGGAGCTGAGCTACCTATAAGTTGAGCTGCGCTGGAGAGCAATCTGTGTCTCTGACTTTACATGAATCCACACAGTCTCAGAGAGGAGGGGGTAGAAAGGGAAGCTGAGAACATAATCTCCTTTCCGACATTTCAAGCCCTGTTTCATTTGAACACACAGCACTCATCAACCTCTCCCCCTTCCACACTTATGGTGCAACAAAAAGAAACAAACATGACAGGAAGAATAAACTAAGGTGGAACAACAAAACTGCCACATAAAAAGAAACGTGGGCAAACAGAAACGCTCATGCTGAGCCCTAATTAGATCAGGGGACTGCGTCCCACAATCCCTTGCTGCTAACAGACCTAAAATGCACATGACCGCCACTTCAATATTGTAGTGACCTGGGGGTTAGCCCTGCCTTCAGCCCCTAAGGCTCATGGGAAGTGGGGAGTTTTGGGGTAAAACCTTGAGTAAGAGTGTTGTGAACTGAAGTAAAGGCCATGCTGTTTATGTGTGATGGCATAAATGGGCTTGTTACTTAAAAGGAGATTTTTCCTCTCTGGCCATTAGTTCGTCACTAAGACTGTCCGGGGTTGTGCGGTGTGTGAGGCACGGACAGCTCTCCAAAGTAGCCTCTGGATAGCAGTTTGGCTGCTTCTACCCAGCTTAGGAGATGGTCTGGCTGGGTCATTATAATATTAAATTTCTACATTTCTGTCAATGGAGATTTGCGTCATAGCTTACGACACACATTTCTACCAGCAGGGCTTTTTATTTTTTATTTTTAGCGGACTGCTAAACAGGTTGCTGATGTAAATGGAACCACCATCAGTTCCGTGCATTGCTTGATGAAGTTGAAAGCTAATATTCTGATCTCCTGCACACAACAAAGTCCGATGTCTGTTTAGGGGTGGCGTTATGCGTTACTTTGTCGTCTGTTATGAACACGTGAAAACATTCCTGAAAAGCAAAGACCTTTGTTGAACTACCCACAACTGGAAGATGCTGAGTGGCTGGAAAAGCTGCACTTTTTGGTGGATATGACTGTGACAAGACACCTGAACGAGCTGAATGAAAGTCTGCAGGCGCTGCAAATGCTTGAAGCTGTTCTGTCATTCTAGCGCAGCTGACTGTCATGGGGCATGCACGTTCCATTTTATTGTTTTTTTGTTCTAATCCTCAAAATAAAAATGACATCAAAAATCGGATTTCTTTATTACATTTCTTTAATTTTATCAAAGAAATGAAAATAATTTATTGATATTGTAATAAAGTTAAACTTGCACAACAGAGCAGTCACGTGACGTGTCTTTTTCCGCAGAATGCAGTGCAGGGCAAATAAACATTTAATCGTTAATGCTCATTATGTATTTGTAGCAACTTAGTCATTTTGATAGTAGGCTAATATAGCTAATATAATATAGCTAATATAATAACATGTTGCATATGTTGCCCTCATTATAAGGCTTAAATGGGGCTTTTAATATTTTGCTCCAGACATTGTTTTTTTTCGTCCAATTTGGCTCTTTCAACATTTTGGGTTGCAGACCCCTGCATTAGAAGAACATGAACACTCACTTGAGCACAGGTGTTAGCTCACCTTTGCACTAATAGTTTGCGTGATTGAATGAAATATTTCACACTAGTTGGTTTGAAAGCATAAGTATGCGTGTGTGAACAATATTTGCATTGTGTTCATGTTGACATGTAGACATTTTTGCAGCTAATAAGTGTGTTTATAACATTTGAGTGTGTGTGTGGACATGCCCCGCCCCTGTGAGATTTGTATTGCATCTGAACCTTACCGTAATGAGTATAACCATCCAAAAACTTGTTGCTTTATGCTGCTTCATGGTTTTACCCCCCCCCCCCCCCTTCTATAATCACTCTCCTATCCCCCCCTCTCTAACATCCCTCTCTTCTTCCCTCCTTTCATTTTCCGTCCGGTCCAACACAAAAGATTTTCAAATATGATTAAAATGAATAAAGTTTGGCCTGGATTCCAAAAGGGGTTTACTCAGACATACCTCTGGTTTATCAAATTATTCATAACCCCTGTTGTTAAAGTAAAATATGTCCAACACAAGAGGCCTTCAGCTCTCATCTGTTTGCCAGCTGTTGGACAGGACAAGTAAAAAAAATAAATAAACAAAATAAAAACTTTGCCAGTACCTCCCGCCATGCCAAGATTCCCAACCACGTCGGATCTAAATAAACCTAATTGCTTACCTTACTCCTTACCTGTGTCCTCCTTCCGGGTTTCAGCATCTGGGTCTGCCTCGCCTCCGAATCATGACACTAACCAACAATTCTGAACTGGAAATCAAAAAATAATCTTAGCATTAATCAATAAAAATCTCCTGTAAGGTAAAATTAGTTTAGAGATAATATCTGCTTCTTCCACACATATTTTGTCTGCTTCAGTCTCTCCCCATGGTCCCAGCTGATTAGTCAGATCACAGAGTAGGGGTAGGATGCTTATGGCTGGGCCTGGTCCTGGCTGGGGTGAGTGGATGGACTGCACAGTTGACTAGCATTGACACAGGGGTACCTGGGTCGATTCCCTCAGGGCACAGGGCAGGCAGCGGCTGCCGGCTGGAATCGGTGGCCAGGGGCTGTGTTGGGTGTTGGCTGCAGTGGCGTGGGTCGTGGAGGGGGGGTTAGGGTCGTTGGTCGGTGTTTTACCATTTGCCTGCTGGGACGCCTGTGTCTTCGGCATTTTAGTAAATCAGAGCAAAACCAGTCAGCATTTATTGATATTCAGCCTAGAGCATGGGTGCCTAAAGTTGGGCTCACGGGTGAAAGGTTGTCTTTTGGCCCACCAAGTCTTGGCTGCGGAAGCCGCAGAGTGTTTATGTAAAACCCCTTAACCTCCCATCGAATGTCTATGGCAGGGGTGGCAAACAAGTTTGACACCAAGAGCCGAATTTTTTCACTGTGAGAGTCAAAGAGCCACACCACACACTGACCTGCCAAAACGTACACACACAAACACGCAATGAAAGTGATCTGCGGTCGTTTCCGTTCAGTTGCGCAAGCAGCGTCACGTTCTGTGCTTCATTCATTTGGATTGCAGCTTCTGCTGTGAGCTGCGCAAAGAAGGAACGTGGGATGATGGCCGTTTTGAATGTGCACTTGATTTTGATTTGATTTGATTTGAAATGGTTTATTTCAAGCAATCAAGTAGGAACAATACACAAAAGCAATACAATCTGCAGTTTTACATTCATACAGTAACTAATCAAACTTAGGATAATTAGACATATTAATAAATATTGCTTGAAAGGGAGTGGAAGGAAGCGAACTTATATAATTCCACCCCGTTATACTATAACCATTTTAATACATAATTTAATCAATATCCGGTTCCCAGTTTTTATCAGACAGAATTAAAAATCATAACGTATCAATAAAGCACATGACAAAGATGAATTACTTAATTATTATGTTAAAAATAACTATTTTAGAAATCAACATGGCAAATGCAGATCAGTTATCTAAAATATATGTTTCTCATAAAAGTCATTCATATGATTAGAACATAATACTATATCAGTAAAATAGACAACACTGAAAAAACAGCTGATCTTCTGGGTTCAAAACAGTTTGTAGTCCTCTTCCATGTTATGTCTGCAGACATTAGATTCAGGTCCATATCCTTCTTCAGCTGATATCAGCTCGGTGAAAGTTGAGGTCAAGTTGTCTGCAGGTCAGAACTCTCTGCTGTTAATTCAGGTGACGTCAGACGTGTGGAGAAAGTGATGAATCCAGGTGTCATATTTCTTGAAATTATTTGACTCTTTGGTTTATTACTCCATGCTGATTTAGACGACCGTGATCAAACACTTCTCAAAGTCCTTCATGGTGTTCACAACCAGAACCTTGGACCGGTCCGGTGGACTGAGTGGTTTGACGTAAATCCTGCAGCCTTTAACCCAAGTGTTCTCAATCTGCTTCTGCTTCCTGAGAAGCCGTGCATGTTTGGAGATTTCAGCATTCCTCCTGGTCAGATGGTCGTTCAGATAAGCAGCAGATCCTTTGAGGTTTTTACGTTGATTCATCAGAGCTAGCTTGTGTTTGTGATTCACAAACCTGATGAGGATCGCTGGTTTATCCGTCTCCTTTCTCCTGGGGAGTGGGTGGCAGGTCTCGATGGTATTGAGATCCAGGGAAATCCCTTTTGATGTGAGAAATGAATGTATTTGCTGCTCCAGAGACTCTGCACCGCGCTCCGTGTTAGCACTGCTAGCTACGCTAGCGCTAGCATTAGCATTAGCAGTGCTCGATCCTGCTGTTAGCTTCGCTCCAGGCTTGATCGGTACTCCAGTGAGAATGACATTATTCATCCTTACTTGCTGTTCCACATCGTCCAGTCTTTTCTCCAGAATGTCGACCCGGTTTTCTCGTTGCTCGTCTTGAGCCCGAAATCTTCGGAAAAGCTTCAACTTGTTAATAAAGGAGACAATTTGTGCCAGATGATCAGGAAGTTTTTAATTTTCTCCGGGATACGTTTTGTTCTTTTCTGCCATGACCAATGTTACTGCTTCCAATAGCTCATAATAATAAATATCGTGACTTTCCATTCTGTTTAGTAAAAAGGAAAAATCTTCCCGTTCTTCCAGAAACGTCCTGTGTTTATATTTATACTCTGAATTTCACCATTTTGACCATGAGGGTAACAGTCTGCACGCACATCAAATCTATATCTATGTGTTCCGACATGGGGCGTAACCCGTGCAGATGATTGGCGGTCACGTATGTGTCAGGAGCAGCATCGAACACACACACACACACACACACACTGCCAAATCACTTTTATTATTATTCATTATTTATTTTTAACACCCACTGATGGTTTGAGTGTGGTTTAAGAGGGAAAAAAAATATGAAATGAGGCACAGTATATAGAAAATATGATGAGACGCAAAGAGCCGTACGCTCATTGGCCAAGTGCTGCATGCGGCTCGCGAGCCGCGTGTTCGCCAAATTATTTGGTGTTCTAAAACTTCAAAATTCCAGTTTCTAATCTGGAAATAAGATTAGAAATTTGTGCTTTTACTTTGTCCGTTATTTTTCTCCAAGCAGAAACTCTTTTTGCATTTTGCTGATGATGCAGCCGAATATTTTTTTTTAAAGTTATGATGGGCTTATACTCTTTATTTGCTGTCATTAAAATTTTAGACTCCGTCTCACCGAAGTATAAAGCTCTTTTTTTCTCCACGTGTTTCCATGGTGGCTCCGGAAACCTGCAATCTGTTGAAAATGCCTTGTTGTTAATGTGTGCACACACATTAACCCAGGGTTACCGAGAGTAGGTTAATTAAACAAACTCGTAACCAGGGTTTTGAAACAGACATACGCACAGTAAGCAAGTTTAGGCTGACTTACACAAGAGTTCAGGGTTAAAGTCAGTGGAAGTTTATACATGCTTTCTGGAATACCTCCCTGGGTCAGCGGTTCGATCTCTGCTCCATCCAACCAACTGTCGTTGTGTCCTTGGGCAAGACACTCCCTCCCTGCCTCCAGTGCAGCTCCACTGGTGTGTGAATGTGTATGAATGACCCGGTGATGGTCAGAGGGACTGTAGCCGTGAACTTTTAGCCACGCCTTTGTCAATCTGCCCCAGGGCAGCTGAGGCTACATCAGTAGCTTACCATCTTACCAGTTTACCAAGTATGAATGAGGAGTGAATGAATAATGGACACATTGTAAGCGCTTTGAGCATCTGGAAAAGCGCAGATAAATCCAATCCAATATTATTATTATTATTATTATTAACATCAGCAGAATGGTTTGGTATTTTAAACACTGTCCTAAACACTAACAGTCATGGCCGAATAAATCTGCACTCTTTGTTATTCCTTCCACTATGCAGCCCCTCTCTCAGAAAATTGTTCCAATGTTTTGGTCTTCACAGGTATATTGTTGTTTCCACTGAAACAACACAAGTGAACATAGAAGAAAAGTCCAACATGACAAATCCCACATAAATCTAAAAAATTACATAAACTGAGAAGCATCATCAAGAGGTTTACAGCCCACAGCTCTGTGGCTAACTTTGAAGAGGAGTTGGAATGGTGCAAGAAGAACGCTGATCTGCACATCTGGATAAAATGAGATGCAACCATAGGAGACCCAGGAAGACGTCGCTGCTGACACAAAGGAAAAAAAAACAACAAGACTGGAGTTTGACTAAAATTATAAGACAAAACACTCTTTCTGAGGAAAGATGAGAGAAAAGTAGATACGACTTAAGAACATGTTAAAAACACCATAAATGGGTCTTTGAACAGCATGACTTTCAATATTAGCATCAAAAAATTAAACTGGCATTTTTAAACTATTTTAATATACATAAAATGCTATTATTTAAAGAAATAAAAATGAAATCTATAAACTAAAACGCTTGAGAATTCAATTCAATTTTATTTATATAGCCCAACTTCACAACAACAGTCGTCTCAATGGGCTTCGTACTGGTAATTGTAAATGTGGCAGCACAAGAAAAAAAGTTGACAACGCCACCAGGGGCGCTGAGCTCCAGGAAAAGATTTTAAAATAAGGCAGGTGCAGTTCCTGCTCTAAACCAACGCAGAGGCTGGGATTTGTTTTAAAATATAATTTATTAGATTTCAGTTAAAAACAATGTTAAGAAACCTTTTAATAAAACAATCCTTGATAAAAGTCAGTTAGAAATGTTCTGAAGGAGGAGCTTACCAAGGTGGCTCAAAACAGCGTAAAAACAATGCAAACACCCCTTTGTGAATCACTGCACACGTGATGGAAAACCACACAGCACACTGGGACCTGCCACCTGACACAGCAGTCCACCACCTCGGCCTTCTACCTCCTGAAACAAGAATAAAATCGACAATATCAATTAAATACACACAATTAAAAATAAAGATAAAAAGGTGATTAGTGTTCAGGGGCGCTGGTAAGCCGCCCAACCACCGCCAATCAGCTAGTGGGGGTCGTCCACAGTCCGGTGAGATGCCACCGCAACGAGAGGTCTCCTTGAGCTGGGCGTTCGCTCCAACCGGTTCCATCGTGGCGGGGGTGGGACCCAGACAGAAATCACAGTAAAAAACAATAAAAGCAAAGCAGCAGCTCAATTCCCTTTTTGCGGGGAGAGAAGGGCGTGCAGCCCAAAACACTTTCCTGAAGAAAAAGAAAAATAGTTTGCAGGAGCCTTAAATTGTATGTGCAGGTGGAAGCCAGTTAAACATACCGGTCACTGAGAGGAGGGCGGATCTAGGTGAACAGAGTCACGTCACGCTTGCAGATTATTGCCGCTACGCTGCAGATGTGCCAAAGTCTGGCCGATTTCTTATGTGCAGGGAGCTGTGAACGAGTCTGCTTGTCAGCTCCCACTCCCTGTTCGGTTCAGAGAACTCAAAACCCGGCTTACCTGCCTGCCAACCCCCGTGCCACTACCCTATCCCTTGGATGTACTGCACAGCACAAGTTCATGTGTGAACGAAGAGGAGGAGAGCTTTTAAAGCACCGCCACCAAATTAACACAAGTGTGTTACTGCTGCCTCATAATTAGAGGGCGTGTCCTACTTGTCACAATCTACCCCTCTTTCTTTTGTCATCGTCCCGATGTCAAGTTCAATCCCAAGGTCTAAACCAAGCAGTAACTGTATTGAAAAATGGCTGACTTCCTCTAACAGTCTCTGCTACTGATCTTGGAAGGTGATGGGGATTTTGATGCTGACCAGCAGTGGCCCGGTTTGACTTGCAAACTACATGTTCCAGTAAAGCAGGACGGGTCGGTGATATTACGGGTGGTACCGCCTGCTCGCAAGCGTCACTCTGTAGGATGGCTGTGGCCTCAATCGTGTCGGGTAACAGAATTGCCGCTGGCGGGAAATCTCAGAGACCGCCACTGGTGGGACAACTGGCCGTTCTATAATGACTGACGGCTGAGATGCTCTCTGAATCGCCAGGTCAAAGTCATTCTCATGTTCCTCCTCTAAACTAGAGCAAGCTGAGGTTAAAGGCTCGCCAAGGCCAGCATCCTCCACCAAAGGCTCGCCTAACCACACCTTTAATAATAAGCGGTGGACTTGTCTCGTTCAAACCAGGTTGCTAACTGGAGCAATGGTGTACACTGACCCACTCTCACGTGGTGCTTTAATGACCTTGTGCACCACAGAAATCCACAAATCCTGAATTTTGTGGTGGCCCCTGGCACTAAAGTTTCTGACCAGTACTTGTTGACCTTCAGTCAGTGGAGAGTCCTTTGCATTTTGGTCATGGTTATGCTTCCTTCGGGATGCAGATGCTTCTAGGTGCTCCTGGGCTCCCTGATAAGCCACCTGCAACCGGGCCTGGTGTTCTTGAATCCAATCATGAACACCACTCCCACCATGATCATTTACCCTTCCCAGAAGAAAATCGACAGGGAGCCTTGGTTCCCGCCCAAACATGATGAAAAAGGAGACTCCCCTGTTGACTGATGTGGTGTGGTATTATAGTAATATAATACCTGAGGCAAACATGCATGCCAATCCCTCTTCCTGGAAACAGGCAGAGTACACAGCAAGTTGTGCAGAGTCCTGTTAAACCGTTCCACCTGGCCATTCCCTGCCGGATGATACGGGGTTGTGCGGGACTTTTGTATCCCGTAAAGATGGCAGAGCTGGGCAATGAGAGAACTCTCAAAACTGCGACCCTGGTCAGAGTGGATACGGGCTGGGACACCAAACTTTGTAAACCACTCCTGCTCCAGCACTTGGGCCACCATGGAGGCACACTGGTCCCGAGTTGGAATTACTATGGTGTATTTGCTGAAAACGTCAGTGATGACCAACACATTTTCAACACCGTTCCTTGCTGGTTCCAGGAGGATATAATCAATGGCCAAAATTTAATTAGGCTGTGATGCCATCAAGTGTCCCATTAGACTAAGAGCTGGCTGGGGGGCATCTTTTCCCAATTGTCACCTTTCGTATGCTTGGCACCACTGAGTGACCTCCGTCCGTGGCCAATACCAGCGCGATCTTAAAAGTGACAAGGTCCTCTCGATCCCCTGGTGGCCGTGCTCCTGATGAACCTGAGTTAAAACCTCATTCTTCAGAGAGCTTCGTAGAACCAACTGCATCACTGGTTCGGCCCCATCTGGGCGCAACACCTGGCAGTATAAAACACCATTGACTTCAGTAAGCTGATTCCACTGTTTAAACAGAGTCAGCACAGCGGGGGACATTTGTTTCCGCTCTGCTGCATCCGGACGTCTCTGGCGTCTCCAAAAATCCAAAACAACCTTAATCACGTGGTCCGTTTGCTGGAACTTACCCAGCTCCACAGGCGTTAGTTCGACAAAAGCGGCAATCGGAGCCTGGGCAGCCTCAACTAGGGTTGGGTACTGTGCCCCGGTATTGAACCAGCCCCAGGGCCACATTCTTCAAGACCGCAGTATCGTTAAGATCTGACCTGAGCGGTTCTGCTATCGGTACTGGAGACATTACTTTTTTTTTTTTTTTTTTTTGTGTCCCACAAGCGTTATCTGCCATATTTAACTCACCAAGTCAGTCAATTTCCATTAATTTATGATGATAATAATTTCGGTATTCTCGTTGAAGCGGAGAGCTCCGTCTGTCTATTTGTGTGCACGGGGGGTGGGGCTGTTCAGACAGCACACGCCGCGCGCGCACACACACGAGACACAAGACAAGGCACACACAGTCAGCGATCTCAGGGGACACGTGAGACTCTAGACTAAGAACACCCGTTTCTGTGTAAAATTAATGAAGTTTGCATCAAGGAGCCCCCACCATCCTGTCACCTTGCTGCTACGATGACCGCATGTTGCGCTGTTTGTGTAGAACAGGCTAGGGCGGCGTGTTCTACACAAAACATAAAGGTAGAGAGGCGGGGCTTAGATTCACTGCTTATGATTCCAGACCCGCAACAAACTATCAGCTGCTTCCTTAAACTTAATAATAATCAATGACTAATGATAGTTGTTATCCGTAACATTTATATAATTTATTGGGTTTACTCGATTTAAAAAAAAATAAATAAATAGAAAGGAGTCTGCATCAAAGTGAATTTGTTTCCATCATCTCACTCAATCCTAACTCTGGTGTTTGACAGACAGAAAAGTCTATTCAAGGTTGTGGAAAATTGACAAAAGATCAAAGGAAACATCACACTTATGAAGAATGAAAATAATTAGATTAAATAATTAAATGAATATCCTGTGTGGAACATTCTCATGTATAAAGTAAAATGTTTTGTTAAAATACAGTGTTGTTGCACAATGAGGAAATAAAACACTTTATGTTCTTAATTTGTTATTTATTTATTTCTTTTTCGTCCTCAAAAAGTATCGATAAGAGTACCGATAAGAGTAGCGGATCGATAAGCAGTATCGATAAGAGTGGTAGTTCCGTTAAAACCTTAACGATACCCATCCCTAGCCTCGACTGACAGCGGCCCCAATGCTTGCTGTAGCGCTGGTGGGACAGAAGTACCTGGAACAACAGAATCAACATCCACACAGTTCAGGGAGTGTTGACGTGACAGCGCGTCTGCATTGCTGTTGCTCCGACCGGGCCGGTACTTTATGTCAAAGTCGAATGCGGCCAGCTGAGCTGCCCAGCGCTGTTCGGTGGCACCCAGCTTAGCTGTAAACAGATGACTAAGAGGGTTGTTGTCTGTATAGACAACACACCTCTGGCCCAACAGGTAGTCCCGGAACTTCTTGGTCATGGCCCATTTCAGGGCCAAAAACTCGAGTTTCATAGAGCTATAATTTGACATGTTTTGCTCCATGGGCCTCAGACCCCTGCTAGCATATGCTATGGGTTGCACTTTCCCATCCTGCTCCTGGTAGAGCACAGCCCCAAGGCCTGCATAACTGGCATCTACCTCCATTATGAAGGGCAGAGAAAAATCTGCATATGCCAGTATTGGAGCGGTGGTCAGCTTTACCTTTAACATGTCAAAAGCCTGTTGGCATTCTTCTGTCCACATGCCAGTGCTAGTCTGGGGACTTCGCCTGCTGGACTTCTTCACACCCCACTCAGCTGCCAACCTGTGAAAGGGAGCTGCCAACTTGGCAAAACCCTCCACAAACCTCCTGTAATAGCTGGCAAACCCTAAAAACGAACGTAGCTCTGTACCAGTGGTTGGTCGCGGCCATCTAGACACGGCCTCCAACTTCGCTGGGTCAGTGGAAACACCCTGGTCTGAGATGACATGTCCCACATAATTCACCTCCCAGTGGAGGAAAGAACACTAAGACAGTTTTACCTTGAGACCCTCTAGCTGCACCCATCCCAGCACAACATCCAATCATTCTAAATGCTGGGGAATGGTAGACGAGAAAACCACTATATCGTCAAGATATAGTAGCAAAGTCTGGCCCTGTTGGTCACCAAAAAGTCTCTGCATTAGACGTTGAAATGTGCTGGGAGCATTACAAAGCCCAAATGGCATCTGGTTCCACTCAAATAGGCCGAATGGGGTGCAAAAGGCAGTCTTCTGGCGGTCAGCTTTAGTTACTGGCACTTGGTTGTAACCACTGACCAGATCCATGGTGGAAAACCAATGCGCACCAGCCAGAGAGTCCAAAGTCTCTTTGATCCGGGGCAAAGGAAATGCATCTTTCCGGGTCTTTGCATTCAAGGGACGGTAGTCAACACACATCCGAAGGCTGCCATCCTTTTTTCTTACCAGCACCAGTGGAGAGGCATATGGGCTGCTACTCTCCCTAATGATCTGCATTTTATATATCTTAGAGAGAAGTTTCTTTCTTGAGAACACGAGTTTCTTTCTTCGACACGAGTCACAAACAGCCTGCATCTGAATTGAATAAAAAAGCTTCCTGTTAAAATAAGAAGCTGGATCTTCTTTTGGAGCCTTGATTCGTATGTGGTAGCCATCAATGCTCCCCACGACCTTTTGGAAGGCAGCTGACCCAGCGAGCTGCTCAAAACCGGAGGCGACTAATGGCAGTTCAGCCCTACTGGGAAGCCGGATGACCCTGCGAATCAGCTGGAGGATGCGGTCTGCCGTCCTGTGGACAATGTCACTCACGGTGGACCGTGGCATGTCAAAGGTCATGGCTACCACACCGTAAGATGTGCCACAGCCCAGCCAAAAAAGGAACACCAGGACCTCAGTCTCCTGTGCCCCCCCCTGATTGTGAGGAACCCGAAGCTGCTCCACCAGATGCTTGATGGTCCTGCGGGTCAACCGGAAATCCTGTCTTGTGTCAGACTGACCATCAGCGTAGTTGGCCAGGACGGGCACCTTTATGTTGGGAAGGCAGATACACGGAAGACCCTGTAAAATAGAACATTATTTAATTTTTTTAATTAAATCTCAGTTTTGGAATGTTTCTATTTATTCTGATGTCTTAAATTATGTTAATAAAGTGTTTTTGAATGCTGGAAAATCTGGAAAATCCAAAAATGGGTTTTTGGGTTTTCATATTAATTTTTAAAAGTGAAAGCAGTTTTGTATAAAACAAGTGTGCTGTAAATCTTTTTTCTAAATAAACTGCTATAGAATACTTTGTGTTGAAGGCTGATATGGTTTGACTCCGAAAAAAAAACACACATAACTTTCTCTGTAGATGGCGTACCCCCAAATGCTAAAGTTTAACTCACCAGTTGTTCATGTCTGGCTAGGGCAGCCAGAGGAAATCTTGTGAATATGAGACGTCTGCTTCTCTTTGCCGCTGTGAGACGCCTGGTTCTCCTCCTTGGCGCCCTGTGTAGCAGATCAGCTCGTTTTTGGACTGATCTCACAAAAAACAATCGAATTATTGCCAACAGGAAAACGGCCAGACTGATTTTCGCCATTTTCAGAAAGTGGAACAGAAAGAAAAGCCACTTCGCACGAGACAGTAAAGGGTTCAGCGGCACGAAAATAAATATAAACATTGCCGTGGACTTGTAAACTTGCCGCTTTATTTCTTAACAAATACATTAAATCCACACCAATGTGTTTGTAATTTTATTATTTATAAATCAGTCCAATTTTACACAGCAGATTCATACATAGTCTTCGTAAAATGTTTATATATATTTTTGCTTTTACTTTGGAAAATTGGTTTCGTCCTAATCTGTCAAAGTATAACTAGTTCGCCTCCAGACCAGGTGGTGGCGGTAATACGCCACTTTGTTTTCGTGCCGAGCGCCTTATGAAAAACACCCGAAAGAGAAAAGTAGTGAGCACGGGTGTCCGAATTGCTATTAAAATTCAGAGAACTATATAGAGAACTATGTAGTGCAGCACTATATAGGGTTTTAGTAGTTAGGGTGGTAATTCGGACACAGCCTTATGTGAGCAAATCAAAGATAGGAAAAAAGAGAGATTACACACAACGCATGCAGAAACTTTTGCTTTGTAAACTTAAAAATATGTTTTCAAACGCAAAAACAAATTGAAAGCAAAACATTTTTTTTCTGAAAGGAAATATTTAATATTTTCATTTGCAAATTAGAAAGTTTTATGTGCAACGTGGTGGCGTAAATATCTCTCCATACCTTTAGTCTCAGCACTGTCCTCTCACTCAGCCAGTTGCAATTATGCTTCATTTGTTCACTTCATTTTGAAATTTTAAAAGAAGACGACAAAAATACAGTCCTCTTTAACACGAATAATAAAAAAAAATAATACACAACTATGGACGTAGACATCAACCCAGATACCAATTTCTTTGACTTTGTAAATAACCACTGCAGTTATTACACAGAGGAAGAATACACTAGAAACACAAATCCTAATCACGAACTCTCAATGATACATTTCAACAGCAGAAGCTTATACGCAAATCACCAAACCATTGAAGAATACTTACAGCAATTTAACAAACCTTTCAAAATAATTGCAATTCAGAAACCTGCTAAAGGCAGAAAAGGGCTTCCACTTCCAGCTTGAGAGCTACGATTTTAACCATGTGAACAGGCAAAATAAGCAAGGTGGGGGGTGGCTCTTGATATACACAACAGTCTTAAACACAAAGGTGTGGAGACAATGTCGGGCTGTATGTCGGGTTAATCATAAGGTTTTGTAAAAAGGGGTGGGAGCAGACAAGATTTTCTCTTCAACCCACTCCTTTTCAAACATGCTGTATTATTTTATGTCTTTTAAACCACTGGACTTTCTCATTTGTTTTGGGTTTGAAATAAACTAAACTGAAACTGAATTTTGCTACCAGTAGATGGCAGCAAATACAAGGCCTCAGCGCACCAGGGTGTCACACTAGTTCACTTTCACTTCTGTTTGTGTTTGCAATTACACCGTCATTAAGCCTGAAGCATTCAGGAGTGTGACTGTTTCCAGCAGATCACTGGCTGTGTGTGTGTGTGCGTGCACAGCTGTGTGTTGCAGATCAGCTTGAACCAGCACTGGAGGAACTGTGAGGCACTGTGAGGAACGGCATGTAGTTGGAGGCGAATGTTGAGACAGTGGCACACACACGAGATGCAGCCGCCTGAGGTAATTTGGCGGCACTAATGAGATGATGAGTGGTGAGGTGATTAATGGGTGTCCTGCCGCAGAGATGAGCAACCAGCAGCCAAAGCTCTGCTGTGATAGCATCGACACCATCGGTTTGTGACAGTCAGCCCATGCTGCCAACATCCCGTCTCCTGTCTACATTAACACAAGGGGATGGGTTCCATTTAGGCCAAACAGACCAGCAGGGGATGCATCAGAATGGAGCGGAGCTGGAAACCTGTGGCCCGCCAGTTGTTGTTTGCACATTACAACTGAGAGCATGTTTTTGTCTGCTCCTGATTATCAATAGCTGCGTTTACATGGGCAAAAGTAATCGGAAATAACGCCTGATCTGAAAGAAAATGCGTCATGTAAACACGCCATTCGGAAAAGTTTGCCCCGATCGGATTCGTTCGGATCAAAACCCATTCACCCATTCACTTTCACTTTTTCACAAAGTTTAACAAAAATCTTTTCTCATTAACTGATAAAATGTACCAATTGACGAATAAGTTCTTAAAAACTCAAGACACTGATTCCAATCAAACTTTCAAAGTAAAGCCACAATGTTCAAAATAAAATCATATTTCTATTATTGTAAACCCACCCATCTACACAGCTGTCCTTATTCCATTTACTGCAGTGCTGCTGCAGAGCACACTCTGCTTTTTGATCCCTGCAGTCTGCAGATTTCTTTGTCTAAATCAGAAAAATGAACCCTCCTGTAAACTATTTCACAAATGTGTTTTTTGAGGAAAGTTTGTACTGACCTTCAGGGAAAAAAGCCTTGCAAAGGTTTAGAAACAGAAACTTTAATTCTTCCTCACTGGCCTAAAACCATTTTGGTAACGGTTTCGGGGGTGTTGAAAATGAACCAAACCCAAAGTAAATAATAATCTGCCATCATGTCAATATTTCAACAGACAAACACTTTTTCATTTATTATTTATTTGTTACAAACCATGACTTTCCTTTAAAGCAAGTGATAACAGCTGCTAATTAGCAGATTAAAATGCTCATATGGAAAGCAGTAAACATAAAAGGTGTATTTTGCACTGAGAAGGGGAGTTCTGCGCTCAGAAAGTTGAACCTTATTAGGAACTAAAAGCTGAAGGTGTTCCTGTCGCACAGCTGAGTTCTAGTTTTTCTACGCTAACCACAGTCGTATGGCAGTTCCCGTTAACGGATGTCGGACTGTCAAAAGTGTCTTCAACGCACGAAGTAGCAGACAGCAGTGATTGCCCAAACCACACTTCTCTCTGGAAATAACCCAGAGTTTGTGTGGATCCCATTTTTACCGTGATCATTTCCTCTTCATCCTCTAAAATGTAGTGAAGCTCAGCAGCTACCTATTCTGTCCTCAGCTGTCCATCGCAGGGGTGAAGCGAGCTGTTTCTGCAGACATCCAGATCAGATAAAGCTCTCCAAGCCTCCATAGGGAGCTGTTTGAAGCCCTCCCCAAGCCTTAGCCTCCTGTTCCACAAGCGCCGTGCAAGTGTGTGCGTGGGGACGAGGTCAGGGTGACTGGTCTCCTCCATTTCCATATAGGCTGTAGGCTACAGCTGCTCCTATGAGATTGCTACCTCAAACACACACACTGAGCCTCAGATGTTTCTGTGTGTGTGATAAGGGCCAGAGGAAAGAGACATCTTCATGGAGTAGAAGTAGAAGGATTATCCCAGCACATAGATAGGGATGGTGGGGCAGTTAAGCATGTCCCACAAAAGCCCTCCCCTGCAGTCATGATGGAACACAGCACATTAGGTTTCTGTCACGTTTCAACCAAAACTGGAAATCTTTCTGCTGAAGAATTGCTCTTAAAGGCAGCATGATGCCAGCAGTCCCAGCCGGGGCTTTGATGGGTCCAGTCCAGGTTTCAGTATCTGAAGTTAAAGGTTATTAGAAATTGAACTAATTATTTTGAAGGAGTGAATATGTCTGTATAAGCCAATCCCCAGGCCGTGGACCACTACCGGTCTGTGGGGCATTTGTCACCGGGCCACAGACAAAACAAAAAAAAATACTGTATCTTACATTATTTCTATTTTGTTTATTTTCAGATTGTGAGGAGGGTTTAATTTGGAAAACTACCAGATTTTTTCCACTAAGAGAAATGCACTATGAATAAAGATTTAATAAATAACAAAATAGGATTAAAGATAAAAGATTAGATAGATAATCTTTGTCTCTACAGACCAGTGACGTGCAGTGAGGAATGTGGCTGCTGAGGCACTGACTCTTTCAGTCAGATATACATCCAGATAATATTTATCAATATATATATATATATATATATATATATATATATATATATATATATATATATATATATATATATAGGTTTTGCAACCACGCCACGCGCACGCCGTTCAAAATCTACAACTTATAATTCCATGGTTTTTTCCCCATTTGCCTGCCAATAATGCTCCAGAAGTCAGGAGATGATCAAGGAAAATACCTAGGACGAGATTAATTTGTAGCTGGTAATAAAAGTTTATTTTATTTTTTTTTATTTAAGATGGTGGCCTATTGTTGAGGCCAAAGGTCAACAAAACTTCTGCAGTGGTTGTAGACCCAAGCTGGCAGCATGTTTGTGAAAGAAGATGGTATGAAGATCGCTTGGACAAAAGTTTCCTTTTTTCCATATTCAGGGAAAATGTGAAAATCTCCCACCCAAAATAATTTCTGAACTTCCTTTGATATCCCGACAGATTCATTAGTGTACTTTAACCCTTGTGCTATCCTATGACCCCCCCTTCCATTGACATGTTTTCCCCAACATGACAAAGGTGGATAAAGGTGTAAAGATTTCATGTAATCCATGGACACCAGTGAAGATCAAGAATCATTGAAGAAAAAAGGTTCAGAGCTCTGTCTAGTGGGTCTAGATGACCCCACTCCCAATGTTAAAGTGCCTAGGATAGAACAAGGGTTACAGTATGCATCTTGGCTCCATAAATGATTTTCAACCTTTTCATCTTTTCCCGCGCTTGCCATGATGTCAACGTCTTCTGGGGGGGGGGGGCACTATGCCCAAAGTGTATTTTTGCCGAGTGTGTGCAAATGTGAGCATGTGAGCCACCATCAGTGTGTTCTTGGGTGAATGGGACAGCGACTGTAAAGCACTTTGAGGGAGAAAAGTGCTACACATGTATTTGCCATTTACTATGTAGCAGGGGTTATATTTTTCCTCAAAAAGTGGAGAATTCTTTTCTGTCTGCAAAAATAATCTGGTCCTTGCCGTCAGTGATTGCTGCAGGTCAAAAGGACATTTTTGTGCTCATTGATCATTTCATGACATTAACATTAACTATCCTAAAGACTCAAGACGTTGCAACTTTGTTTAAATTATTAAACTTTGTTTAAATTAAATTCATTTTATGACTGTAGTTTTCATTACATTCTGCTATGATCTCATTAATTTTACAAATTTAGAATAAAAACCAAAAAACAGGATTACAAGACTTTGAGTTTTCTATGAACATGTCTTTTACTTTAACTGTTTCATTTATCTCAAATCTGATATGTTTACTTTTTGTTTGCTGTTTTAGATTAAACCGTTTTCATTTTTTACTTTCCATTTACATTAATCATTGCTCATTTTGCTTGTCAAAAATGTAATTCGTCATCAATGTGGTATCCAATTTATTTCCTGATTCCAGTTTACATTCAATATGGTACAGTCCGGAATTTTGGATCACAAAACTGGAGTATGATTTAAATTATTCATTATCAAAAAGATATATATTCAAATGATCAACAATTTTTCAAATACTGATCCAGCAAAGCATGCAAAACAGTAAGTACTAAACTGTAAGAGTAATACCATAAAATCCAGATTATTTATGACAAATTGACAATGACCATTGCCAGGGTGTATTAAAAAGAGAACCATGACTGTTGCCACACATTCTACAGCAGGGCTGCTAAGTGTTTCTAGATACGAAGCGGCAAGTCAGAGCCTGTCTGTTTTATCATACTCATTATCCCAGCAATCGGCATGTGGCTAAAATGTATCCTGACCTCATCAGTATTTAACCATCACTGTCACTGACTGTTCATCATTCTGAACAAACGTATGGTGCAGGCACGAGCACACACAGGGCCCTAGGGTGTTTGAGCACCAGTCCTTTTGCTCCTTATCAAAAAGTGCCCTAGTACCTATAGTTTTTTATTTATTTTATATTTTTTATTAACATTAATAAATTCCTGTAAGAGATATTAGAAAATAAATTTGCTAAAAAATATTGTTGTCTTGAGGTTTTAATATTGATTCTTGGTTAGTAGATGGGTCCTGGCGGAGCTGTGGCGTCCCTGGGGAAACCGATGGCGGGGATGGTTCGGTCCGGCGGCCCGTGGCATCACTGGTGGAAACGACCGTAAGGAGGCAGAGGCTCGTGGTGAGACAGGAGGTTTTCTGTGGCTTGGATCCGAGGGGAGGATGACTGCTGCAACCACTCGTGGTGAATGAATCCTGGAGACAAACGGAGAGCAAGGCTTAGAGAAGAGCAAAACAAGGACTGTGGCTAAGAACGTGGCGGCCATGCTCTGCACCATAGAGGAGCGACGAATTGGCACTGAGTCTGGGTCCAGGATCTCCTTATGAAGGCCGGTGAGTGGAAATGTCTAATCAGGAGCCAGCTGCCACTTCGGTCTTTGCGCCTTCACTCAGATCCGGAGCCACAAAATAGAGAGTGTGAGTGACAGTTAGAGAAGCTGCTGCCCCGTGGAGAACTGAGGAGATGTGAGAGAAGGTACTTGAACTTATGAGTTTTAGTCTAACTAGTCGCCGTCCACTGATTGAACAAGCTTAAAAATGGTGACCATTTCAGAAAAACACTATATGTTAGTCAAGGAGTCCGTTTCTACTTTTGCCAGAAGTCAGAACACAGTGCATCAATTCAAGACAGTGCAGATCCTGCAGGGACAGGAAGTTGGTCGTCGGCAGCCGTCCGTCTCGAGAGACGATGGTGTAGCTCCTTGTTGAATCTACCTGCACCGCCGAGAGTGGCTGTGCAGTCCGATTCTGGAATGGCAGTCCCTGCCACACTTGGTACAGGTGAAGGATGATGGCTCTTGCAGCTGCTGCTGCCGCTGCTTCCTCCTGGTTCTTTTCTGTACAGCCTTCTCGTTCCGCTTGAACTCAGCATTGTACCCTGCCTGACTGCGAGTCTCCAGTCTGAAATGTCTTTTTACAGGAATGGTTTAGTTGCCTCTGGCATCTCCCCTTTGAATTGGTGTTTGTTTGTTTGCAATATTTTAATGTTTGATTGAACATTGTCAATAGAAAAGTTAGTTTCAAGTTGGTGAAAGGAATTTGAAGTTGAATCACAGCAACTGGACTTAAACTCTTCTGCCTTGAAACATTTGGATGCTCAACCGAGAGGCTTCATCAGTCTTCATCAGTAGGAGTTTGTGAGAGGAGTTCACCAATTTTTTGTCAAATGTAGATAAATCAAGTTCAGCAGCAGTAAGAGTAAGACATCATTTTCTGTATTATTTTCTTAGCCTTTCCAGGTTTACTGTAATATTTTCTGCTTAGAATTGCCTTCTTTAAATTCTGCAAAACTCAGTTTCACAATCTTTTGCATTAAAATTTTGCTGTTCACTGTGGTTTTGGTCTACTGGTGCAAAATCAGTTAAGAGTACCCAGCCTTCTTGGTGTCTTTTGGAGGGATAAAGGAAAGCACCACAACGGGGCACTCCAGTGTCCTGGGGAACTTCAATGCCCACATGGTCAACATTGGTGATACCTGGAAGGCCATGATTAGAAGGAAAGGCCTCTTTGATCTGAATCCTAGTGCGTTTTTGGACTTATGTGCTCTGTCTTTTCGTAACAGTTTTGCCTATTTCTTCTGCACAAACCATAGACAAATCTAAAATGTCATACGTCACCTTGTCATCTTCACAAATGTATGTGTAGATTCTGTTTTAGTCGTGTCTTGTGTTAAAATTGAGTTAGGGATTTTAATACCACGTTTCTCCAAGTTTTCCATGTCTTTCACAAATGTAAACAACAACATTTAGTTCTACTTACTCCACTCCTGGCTAGCTCAACGCAAATTATGTAACCTATATGTACAACAATGCCTTAAACAGTGTGAGTATTTAGTAGTAGGCACAGAGGCACCAGCTAGATCAGAAGACCTCTGGTTCGACTCTAGGAGTGGAGAAAGAGACTAAAACTGAAATGCATTTGATGGTACCATATATGGGGAAAAAAAAGAAACATTTACATACATAGAATGGCCACACAATGATTATTAACAACAAAAGACAATTCACATTTGTAAATGACCCCTTTTATAAAGTTAAAGTAAAATCAGTTCCTCAAGGCTCAACACAACAGTTCTCTCGCAAGAGTTCATAGTCAGTTATAATGGCCAAGGTGTCCATCAGAGGGTATTCCAAAGTATAGGAGGGGAATTGTGTAAATGGATGCTTGAACGGCAGCGTAACTGAGTAGCAAGGGAACTTATGGAGAGAAAAGTGGGTGGCCGTAAGAAGCCTCCTACCAGCCCGACCAGAGCAGGTGGAGTACGCAGATAGGGCGGCTGCAAACTAGTTGTCCGAAGGTTCAGGCTTGGGTTCTGGGTCCTTTTTGGAAAGCGAACAACAACCTACCAAGACAATGATATCACAGCAAGCAATACCGTAAAAAGAGTGAATGGGCCAAAAGGCGTTTATGTGGCCAAAAAAAAGGTGAAAATACCATTACGAAACCAAGTAGTTAAAGTAAAATGAATTGGAAGTGTAAACTATGTGTCCACTCTTCAGACACGCAGACAAAACTATTGAAGCACTACAATTTAAAACACGTGCATTATTCCAAAGTAACACCACTGCCATGTATTTTTGAGAACTGCATTTGTACATTTGCATCATTTAATGCCTTGAAAATTCACTTGTCACGTTCTCACCAACATAAAGGTGATGCTGGGGTACACTCAGGTATATCACTGTTTACCTGTTCATTGTGTACATTCAGTCAGCCTTTATCAAAGGAAAGCTTGTTTTGTCATTTGAGAGGACACTTGAAAAACCATGAGACTGTACCATGTCCATTTAAGAACTGTAGGTATACCACAAATGTTTGCTCATCTTTCAATGCCCATAAGAGTAGGACTCATGGTAGCGATTCAGATTTCAGTGATGATGTTGGGTCTACAGAAAACATGGCAGCTCAAACTACTGCTGATTTTGATGAAGAGCATTGTCTTGATCCACAGGAAGATTTGCCTGCTTCTGAAGATGAGATTTGTGACACTGGTTTGTTGGAAGCCCAGTTGCATAAAAATTTGGCCTCTTTGTTTCTTAAAATGCAGGCAATTCTTCATGTCTCTGAGAGAGCTTGTCAAGATATTGTTGATGATCTGAGAGAGATGTTTCTTTTATCTCAGCCTCTCTTAAAAGATGCTGTCAAAGAAATATTGCAAAAGCACTCTGTTCCAGCTACTGAAGTTGTTGTAAATGAATTGGTTACTTCAGTTGTGAACACAAACATTTTTGTCACTGAAACAGCCAAGGGTCAAGATTTGTCATCTGCAAAACGCAGAAAAACATACATTGAGAGGAATTTTCCTGTTGTCATGCCAGTGCAATATGTGTTGGAGGCAGGGCACACTGCAGTATATGTGCCAATACTTGAAATGATTCAAGAAATCTTTAAACACACTGATGTCATTGACCTCATTAGCGAAACTAAGAACTCACAAAAAGGGCATTACAAGAGCCATAAAGATGGCTTGTATTACCAGGAAAATGAGTTGTTGTCTTCTTCAGAGTTGACATTGCCACTAATGTTGTACATCGATGACCTGGAAATTGCAAATCCTCTTGGTACGTCTAGAAAAATCCACAAACTCTGCTTGGTGTATTGGGTGTTTGCAGACCTTCCTCACAAATACCGATCAGCACTTCATGTAATTCAACTAGCTGCACTTTGTAAAGTGACAGATGTTCAGAAGTATGGCTATCAAAAAACCCTTGGTCCCTTGTTAAAAGACTTATGCACTCTTGAAAAAGATGGTCTGTATATTGAGCCCCTTGGTTGTACTGTTCATGGCACTGTTTTGTGTGTCGTTTCTGATAATCTGGCTGCTCATTCTTTCGCTGGCTTTGTCCAATGTTTCAGAGCTGGCTATGTGTGTAGATTCTGCAAAGCAACACACAACCAGATTCAGTCTCTTGATGTTTTCCAGGGTGACTTTAATCCTAGCACAAAACCCACCCATGACAGAAATGTACAGGATGTGTTGCAGGGTAATCTTTCCAGTCTGTGTGGTGTTAAAGGCGACTGTATTTTGCAAAGCACTCTTGAGCATTTTCATCCAGTCACTGGCTTCCCACCTGATGTCCTGCATGATCTTTTAGAGGGCATAGTGCCACTAGAATTGGCTCTCTGTATTGATCGGATGATTAGCCTCAAATATTTTTCTCTTAATTCTTTGAACAAAAAAATCGAGTCCTTTCCATACAAGGGCTCTGATGCCACTGATAAACCAAGACCCATTGCCAAAACCTTTGCCCCCAAGAGAAGCATTGGTGGCATTTCAAGAATGTTCTTAAAACACTTGCAACTAGACATCAGTACATGATTGCATACCACCTTAGCGCCAAAGCTTTTTTCAAGCCACATCAACAAACATCCAGTGTTTCTTCTGTTCTCGTTTCACAACTACCAGACGTGGCAAAACAACACATACATCACATAACAGACTCTGACATCATTTACGCAGCATCTAAGATTGTTATTGATGGCACTCCGTATGATGTTGGAATGTTTGTTTCAGTTGGTCAGGAAGGGGGACTACCGCAGTTCAGCAAAGTTGAAAACATCCTCATTGTCAACAACAATGTAACTTTTCTTTGCAATGATCACAAGTCCTTTTACACAGAACATTTGAGATCATTTGAATAGTTCCCTGGAAATACTGCTGTTCATAGTCTAATGGAACTTAATGACAGTTTGCCAGTCTATGCCTACAATGTCAATGGTAAACTCTTGTTGACACCAAAACGATTTATACTTCCACTTAGGAAGTGATGTTGCTGTGAATTAATCAAAATGTGAAGTAATGTTATTTTTCTTTTTTTTTCTTTTTTGTTTTTCTTTTTTTTATTCAGACAATGACAGAACCCCCAAAGTTCATACTACGCATTTTCATAGCTCCAGAAATAGCTGTGAAGTTGACCCTCACTGAGCGTCCCAATTCAGTTGAGCATCTCATCCAAACACTGCAAGAAAAGTGTAGGCCAAGACTTGACCATGAGTTTACACTCAACTATGAAGATCCAGATTTTGATGGCCAACTCTGTTGCTTGGTTGACATTGAAGATTTACCAGAAAAAGGGACACTCCAAGTTGTCAGATCTGAAGTTGTCAGATCTGAAGATGAAAACGAGTCATTAAGTTCCAACACTGAAATACTTCCTCATGTGCCCATTTGTGACCGACTGAAATCCTGGCCAGACATCTTCAATGAGCCTACTTTCTCTTATGAAGTGGAACATCTTCTTCTAGAAGGAAATGCAGCTTATGAACAGTCATGGAAAACAGTCACTTTGACCAGATCCCAAAAAAGTAGCATCTTGGAAAGCATGGCCACAGCAATGATGAATTATAAACCCTATCCTACTGAAAAAAATATAGCCATGGCAGCAGAAGCTCTTGTGACGGCTCATCCATGTCTCAAAGAGAAAATTAGTGCAAGTGGTATGGATGGAAGTGGAGCTTGCAGTATAAAATGGGGAATTTTCGTAGTAAGCTAGCCAAAGCTGGATGCCTAGAAGTCGCTGTTAATTCTGGCAGAAGAAGCCACAATAATCCTGACAAAGAGCATCCGCATCACAATATAAAAAAAGCCAAGCATGCTGAGGTGAACTACCTGCCTGACTTCCCTAAGGGACATGATTCTACCAGCCTTGAGAATGTTAGAATCCAAATCATACAAGAAGTTGAGAGAAGTCAAAGAAATCTCCTGTTGATTGACAAACTCATGCAGATGACCTTTGCACTTCGCCGCCTAGAGATCATTAAAGAAGACCCAATGATTGGAGAGTTCTTGCAAAAATGGCCTGCGCTCCGCATTGATTCACAGGTAAAACCTTTCTTTCGGTTCTTTTAATAGATTTTTAAGAGGTGATTAACAAATTTTTTTTTGTAGATCTGTGCGGAGTTCCATCGCATCACTAATGTTAACCTAAGAAATCAGTTCTATTCTGAACTAAACAGATGGACACCAAGGATGCTGATTTTGTTTAGACAAAAAGCGACACGAACCGGTAGGGGTTCAGAGGTTCTACGGAATTTTCTGAACCTCTATGACGAACAGGTGAGGTGTAACTGCATGGCATTATCAACATTATGCATTAGTATAGCTAAAAGAAAGGACTGACTTTGGTCGGTTCATGTTGATGACCAAGCGTATCTAATTCAGTGAATGAAATGTTTCCATCAGTAGTATCAAAATGATCCCAATGCGTTGGTAAATATGAATGTAGTGTCATAGTATGTGCAGTTTTTTTTCCTTTTTTAATTAATGTATAACTTAAAGAAAATTATAAAAATAGAAAAACTGAACTGAGGTAGACCAAGAGGTGCAGTCATTTCAAATATATTTGCCATATTAATTTGTATGCATCTCTGTGCAGCAAGAGCAAGATGCCGATGTCAAGCGTACTCTGGTCCTGCACGGGCTTCCAATTAGGGGTGTGCCAAAATATCGATATGGTGATATATCGCGATATTTAGTCCCACAATCGATTATGGATACGTCTTCATCAAGTATTGACCTTTTATTTACGTTTAAAAACCCTGTAAAACGTTATATTAACCATCCTTTGGTAAGACAATTCCTTGGAGGGTCGATAGGGGGCGCTCGTTGCGAGATTGGCTGTTGCGGGCAGACGAAGAAGAACACACATTCAAACAAAGATGGCGGAGCGGGAAAACAATGAGAGGCGACGGCAGTAAGTTAAAAGACACGCCGGCAGCATTGAAGCTGCATCACCCAGAGTTGTGTGAGAAAGCTGTGGCTGCTGCTGCCTGAAGCCGACACAGCCCGACGCGGATACTTTTTTTCAGACGAAGCTACCGCCGTCTTCTGAGAGACAGAGCAGCGGCAATAACAAACGGAAAACGGTCCCTGCAGCGCGGTGGAGAACGAGGGATTTGGGTTTTTATTGAATGCATTAGAGTTTTGACATTCTCTCTCAGAAATACTGAAAAAGGATCCCTGTACTGTACGGCCAGACCAGAGTTATGGCTGAGATGGAAACGGAAGAAAGAGGCATCCCTGCTCTTAGACCCCCCTTCTCCTCTAAGCAGCGGTAGATGAGCGGCGTCTTGATGCTAAAGCCTGTGGTTCTCCAGAAAAACATGAACATAAACATACATCACATGCAGCTTTACCCAAATGTGTTGTTCACAAAGACGTTAACTTTTAGATACCCTTCAAGTTCTTTATGTATTTTATCCCTGGTTATTTATTCTGAAAGCAGTTTATGTCTTAAATAACTTAAAGGAAAGGTCCTTGATACGTGATTTTTATTTTTCTGTGAGAATTATATTTTTGTTTACACCACATTTGCACTAAATGGTGTCATTTATTTTTTAACAAAGACAATATAATTTGTTCACAGAATAAATATCTGATTTTCAGCTATTTTTTAAATTAAGGAATGGCTATGGTTTTGTTTTTCTGAAGTTAATACCAATGTGTCTGGCAGCTACTTGACTCATTCATTTTTTATCCTTTTTACAGCAATTTTGTACCAAATAATAGCACTGCTGTTCATGTTCGCTATTGTTTAAGCTGAATTTTACAGATATTTCCAAATGAAAATTGTCATTGTTTGTCAAAGACAGAGTATTTCTGATTTCAGCAATGTCACACAAAAGTCTGGTATTCATTACACCAAATAGGACACAAGTTGTTTATTATCACGGTGTTTAAAAAATAAAAAATAAATGGGGAAACATTTTCCGAAAAGCTGTTTTTAATGTTCTTCTTTCTTAAAGTTTGATATATCGTGAGTTGTTAGAGACGAGATATATCGATTATAGCAATTATTCTTGTATAATTGCTATTCGTTATTTTTACTTTATTACTTTATTTTATTTCCCAACTAATGACTCATCCGCGATGATCCAGTATAAACTGAGGGAAGTGACTTTAACAAAAAAAGTAACAAACAAAATAGAAAAGAAGTGTAGTCCGTTCCAGCACTTAACTAGCGAAGTGGACCGCTTTGTGTTTGAGGGGAGGGGGGGGGGGGTACATGAGCGGTATGTGTGGGAGATTTAAGACTGCGATCCGTCCCGCAGCTCTAGGGGTACGAGCTACCGAACTCAGAACCGGGTCTAAAAGTGTGTGTCTGAGCACAGCTCGGATCGTCAGCAGACACAGCGGTTTGAGCTATAAAGCAGAAATGTCGCTCAGTCCTTAGAAACCATTCAAACAATCACGTGGATTTGTATTTCCAGTCGTGTCCCTACTAAATAAAGGCTGATGTTATTCCCACATGTTTACGTGCAGCCAGGATGCAGATTGCAGCGCCACCCAAAGCTAATGTTGTTAGCCCGTGTTAGCATACTGCTAATCCTGGCTTCTTTCCGGCTCCTTTCAGAAAAAGCACTGACCACACGGATTAAAATTCAAATGATGAGCGAACAGGTGTTTCATAATAACCGTAACATTATTAAAAGCACGTTGAGAAGATCGTCTCGTGTAATACCGAGCTGACATGTCAATGTATATGGACGCTCGGCGCTGTTTAACATTATTTGTAATGAATTGTTACATTCAATAAAGTTTTTTTTTAAAAATAGCCGCTCGGCGGAACTTATATCCTCTTCCGGTTTGTCAAACCCTACTGCGCATGTGCGAATGATTTATTTTGACCGAAAGTGTGACCTTAGTGAACGTTTGTTATATTCTGAAAACATTTTTCTGGGCCCATGTACACGGTTGGATTCTAATCCGACCATTGATCCCATCAAGATATTTTGCACATGTAACCACGGCTTATGGTGTCGACTCGCAACGTGGCAGGGCCGTGGCGTCACGATGGTGTCTCTCCATCAGGATGTCAGTCACCCATCACGATGGACGATGGTATCGTCCATCGGCACAACCGTAGTATAAGTCCAGCTGCCTTTTTTATTTTTTCACACATTTTTCTTCCGATCAGGTCTGGTTCGGGCCGGCTTTAATGCCTGATTAAGTGATTTTTTAGGCCCGATCTTCCCTCTAGTATTGATCTACAGCCCCTCAACAATCTCGCAAGCATTTTGTGATCATTGTGGCAGAAAAAGCTGAAAGTTGCAGCTGTTTTTTCTAAAAAATGTAATAAGAGTTAAGTTAGAAGATTTAAAAACTAGTTGATATGTGTTTCGTTGTTGTTTCAAGACGTTAAGAAAAGACACCCATTGTGTGCCGTTGTGAGACGTTGTCACTTTAACCCAATGCATCATGGGAGTCGTAGTGCAAAAATCCGCCGAATGCAGAAAGACTAGCGTCTCTGAGCTTCATTGTTTTGTTTACTTGTTCCACGGTCTGACACAGGATTCTGTGGAAAAATACACAGCTAAAGACGAGATTTAGCTGGTATTTTTGTTAGAACTGAGCGACTTTACGAGCTAAATCGGGACAAGGAAGTGACGACTTTAACCACTTCTGATTGGTCAGACTGATGACATGTGATTAAGCCTTCTAGAATGATTGGTGGAGACAGTTAAAGGGGCGGGAATTTTCCGAAAACAGCTGAAGCTATGGCTAAATCGCGGTAATGTCATTCTTATCAAAATGTCTTTAATATAATAAAATAAACCGCAAAGAAAGTATTTTATGATCTTTTATATTCTTAACTACTCAGTGTTTTATCAGGATGTTTGGATGAACACAGGGCTGAAATCCTGGAGATGGAAAATGTTTTTAGATCAGTTCATGAGGGCAATTTCACATGGCACACTAGTGTGCTGCGGCACGCTGGTTGAAAAACACTGTTTTAAAGATGTAGGTGAAAAAGGTCATCACTGTCTGTCCGCGTTGCACTGGATCTGACGAGCTGAGGGTAATGTTGGTGAAACTGGTTAGGTGGACGGAGGGGTGGGGTTTGGGTGAAAGAATCTGATTGTTTTCAGATTATCATGTCTTAAAAGTTTTTTTTATTTTTACATACAGTGCTTTGAGCTGCCTTATGGAATGAAGAGCAGTCTTATACAAATAAAGTATTATTTTGATTTCTTTGGATAATTTTCTTTATGTAATTTCTGACATGCTTTTAATGTCATTCAATTTTAGGTTGTAGGTTTTGATAAAGTTTTCATTCCTGAAACGATCAATTTTCTCTCTTTAATACTACATTGTTTTTGTCCTTTCCAGATTGAAGAGTCACCAGAGACAGACATCAAAGCACCTCGTTTGCCATTCTGACAACTGTCAATGAGAACAGTTTAATCCATCTCAGTCCACTCAGTGCAGCAGTTGTCGTGGAAGATGAGGTTGTGGTTAGTGACATTTCTAAATGGGCTGATGCATTTGTCTTGTTGTTTGGGTTGATCTATGTCCTGCATTTGGACTATCCAAAAAGACTGATTCATACATTCACATTCATCCAAAAAGAACTGATGGGCCTTGAAGATGGGAAACAGTTGAAACCATGTCTTTTTCGTCTCAAAAACGATCTTTCACTGATAGAGTAGCATATTACGGTTTTGGCACATGCATAGTTAGGTTAGTGTTCCAAATGTCAAGCTGTTATACTAGGAAATACTCGCAATGGTATTTTTAGTCCATGTTCATGGTGGTTGATTTTAATTTCCTCTTCTACTTAACTGTTGAAAATATTGTTATACAAATCTCACTGTTTTCCATTCCATTTCATTGATGGCTGTTTAAATTGATTGGCATTTTGTTGAGTGTTAGTTTGTCAAGAAAAAGCAGTTAAAAGACAAAGTTTTGTGGGAGAATTTAAAAAGACTGATGCACATTTATTTGTTTTTTAAAGGTTGATTAATTTTTTTTTGTTGTACAATTAATTGTTCTAATACATTCATGCAGGTTAAAAAGTAATAAACATGCAATTGCAATTCTGCCTCCGTTTTTTTTTAACAGTAATCTTGACTAAGAATATAAGACTTAGTTTATACTTCAAAGCATTAAATTAGAGTTGAGATAAATTAATGTTTTTCAGTTAATTAAGTAATGTTTTAAAGTTCAATAAAATCATAATATGCTATTTTAATAAAGTAAGAATCTTTAAGTTGGTTAAATAAAATGTTATAGTTTACATTTAGTTAAATTGTTTTATTTTATTCAACTCAAAAATTTGAAGTTCAAATGAACTTATACTTTTTAAGTAAGATAACTCAAAAATTATGTAATCTGTTTCCTCAAAATTTTTGAGTTCACTGAACTTATTCGGGTTTACAGTGTACCGTCACTGTTTACTGAAATCAAGAATGAATGTTTTCTGAAGAAAATCAATTATTACTAGGCACTGGATTTTGTTACTTAAAAAGAATCTATCGGATCAGAACCAGATTACAAAAACTATGTAAAACTATCTGTCATGACGCTCTAGGCGTGAGGACCCAGACGCTGGAACCCAGAAGGAAGACAGGTAAGTGTTTTAGGCGAGAAAAAGGATTTATTGTTTCTCCAGGGATGGTTGTGGTAATAGTTGAAGGAGGTCCGGACTTGAGGACAGCTGGTGGCGTGGCTGGAGGACTTTATGCGGTTTGTGTGAGCCGTGGAACCTTCTGGCTTTTCTGAGCAGCAGAATGGCAGGAAACGCTGACGTCACTCGTGAGATGGTGATGATGATCCATAAGGGGGTAACGAACTGGCGTTGAACTGATGAGTGAGGTCTCCTTTTCAGCAGCATGACAGATGAGGTGAGTGGCGTCAGCTGGTGGCAATCAGGGAGCAGAGCAGGCAGAGCTGGAGGGGGAGGAGTCTGTCAGGCACCATGACACTATCAAATGAAATAACTCAGTGGGAATATATAAGCCAGCTTCTTCTCACTCCTTCTCAAGCAATAAATCAAGCTCATCCTGTCTTTAGTTAATGATCACTATATTTAATTAAGCAGATGTGATTTGAGAGTGTCTTTTTTCTGTTTTTTATCTATGCATTTCATTATTTCTGTAATGAGTTTGATAAATATGTGTTAATTCTTTATTGTATTGATTGAGTGTAAAGGCCCGTACACACCGGGACGAATATCGGCGCACGTTATTCGCCAGCATTTTTCAACACGTTTTTTGTGTTCACACCCAGGCAATTTTCGCTGACGATAAGCCGAGCGAACATGCAATTTCATTCCCTGACATTAGATGGCGCTTAATGTAAAACAGAAATACTCCTGTACACAAGGTGGCACTGCGCAACTCTATGCTTCTTAAACTCGCTTTTCACTCAGAAGAAGAGAGCAAGTATTTCCGCGCTTGTCAGAATCATACATGAATACATGAATATTTCAAGCACCAGTAGCTCCAGCTCCAGTTCCAATGATGAAGAAATTATTGTTCTGTTGAATGATGAAAGACGCCGATTTTGTGTACATCCCATAGTTACTAGAAGAGAAGAACATGGGGAGTTTTATCGACTGGTACAAGAGCTGAAAATGTATCATGAGCGTTTTCAGGGATGTTTTAGAATGTCCGTCAGTGAGTTTGAAAATTTACTTTAACAACTGGCTCCCGCGCTGACGAAAGACACACTACCGTAAACCAATTGACCCAGAACAGCGTTTGGCCGTGTTTACGGTGAGTTCATTTACATTGTTATTCACTTCAATGAATGTTGTAAAAACATATGTGAAGCGTTGTTAAAAACTAGCATGCGTCTATTTCTATTTCAGTTTTCTAAGCACTGGGGACTCGTACCGCACTACTGCGTCCAGCTTTCGACTTGGTGTGTCAACTGTGGCTTCGATAGTGAGTGAAACCTGTGATGTATTGTGGCACTGCCTCAGAGATGAACATTTGCCAGTGTCTACTGAAGAGATGTGGAGGAGTACAGCCAGGAGATTCCATGAAAGATGGAATTTCCCTAACTGCTTGGGAGCCATGGATGGGAAACACATATTCATCTAGGCCCCTGCAAACTCTGGTTCTCTCTACTTTAATTATAAAGGTACATTCTCCGTTGTATTGCTGGCCTTAGTTGATGCAGATTACCGCTTCCTGGTGGTTGATGTGGGGAACTATGGCAGCAACAGTGATGGAGGAATCTTTGCCAATTCTGTACTGTGAAAGGCACTCAGAGATGGAACTCTGAATGTTCCCCCACCGAGTAAACTTCCAGGTGCTCCTGAGCTGGGAAAAGTCAACCATGTCATTGTGGCAGATGAAGCTTTTCCGCTGAAACCATATCTCCTCCGGCCATACCCTGGACGCTGCCTCTCCACAGACAAGAGAATTTTCAATTATCGTTTGTCTCGGGCACGGCGCATCTCTGAAAATGCATTTGGCATACTCAGTCAACGCTTCCGGGTTTTCCAAAGAACTTTACAGGTTCAACCAAGTGTTGTTGACAAAGTTGTCAAAGCTGCTAGTGCATTGTACAATTATTTGTGCCCGGAATGAGATGACCAGAATCGTGCCACAGAAGATGACCATGATTGTGAGCAACCACTACAAGGCTTTGAACATTTTAGAGGGCAGCAGGCATCTGTGGAGGCCCAAAATGTCAGAGAACTGTACAAAGAGTACTTTAACTCACCAGCAGGAGACGTTGCTTGGCAGTATGACCATGTGAACCATGCTCTGGGGAACAGATAATATCAACCTATAAATTTGAGCCATTTTAATTACATTTTCCTTTGTGAAAACCGCTAGTGTATGTGTATATATACAATTTCTGTGAACTTGAATACACCATCAAATCTATTGCATCTGATTCTTCATTAATTATTATGGCAGCACTCATCACAGCAAATTTAACATTTTTGATATAACATGTTCTATCAAAGTTAAAGTGTAGTTTTTTTGTAAAATGTAAAGTATTTGGTCACTTCAACATATACTTATTTACAACTAAATGTAAGGTGTATTTTAAAAATGTGTGTTTTCAATAAACATTTTTACTCGCTTTTTCTTTAAGATGCTCTCATTCCCTGCACAATGCTGTGCTCAAAATGGTTATGTTCCTGTTGATTGATAACTGTTGCCTATAAATGCAGTGACTCCATAATTGGGCACATAGCTATTTCAATGAGAGGTCAAGAATACTCATGTCCAAAAATGTGCCAAATCCCAAAATGCTACATTAATTTCAAGTCACTGATGCACAATTTCTTTTGGAAAAATGAAACTTTTTATTTTTAATTAACTACAAGTTGCAATAACAATCAATCACAAACATAAAGTAAACAAAGGAGCCAGAAAAGGTTGTGCAAATAAGTCACAATGACTGTAGTGCAAGTGAACAGTAGTGCAAATAAATATTTATGAAATAGCCATTTTCAAATAAAGTTCTTGAATGTAAAATATATATATATATATATATATATATATATATATATATATATATATATATATAACAAAAAAAAACGCCCCTCTCACCCTCCGCGGGTGGTTTCTCCTCCAAGCTCGGGTCCTCTACCAGAGGCCTGGGAGCTTGAGGGTCCTGCGCAGTATCTTAGCTGTTCCTAGCACTGCGCTTTTCTGGACTGAGAGGTCTGAGGTCTTTCCAGGTATCTGTTGTAGCCAATCCTCCAGCTTGGGGGTTACTGCCCCGAGTGCTCCAATTACCACAGGCACCACTGTCACCTTCACTTTCCAGGCTTTCTCCAGTTCTTCTCTGAGTCCCTGGTATTTCTCCAGTTTCTCATGTTCCCTCTTCCTGATGTTCCCATCGCTTGGCGCTGCCACATCCACCACAACAGCTTTCCTCTGTTCTTTATCCACCACTACGATGTCTGGTTGGTTCGCCATTACCATCCTATCAGTCTGGATCTGGAAGTCCCACAGGATCTTTGCCCTCTCATTCTCTACCACCTTCGGAGGTGTTTCCCATTTTGACCTTGGGGTTTCCAGTCCATACTCTGCATATATATATATATATATATATATATATATATATATATATATATATATATATATATATATATATATATATATATATATACAGAATTAAAATGTATAAAGTAAACATCTATTAGGGTAGCCAAGAAGTTGTAGAGCAGCCATAGTTTGGTGGGGTCTGCGGGGGGACCTGATGGTAGGACACAGGCGACTGCTGTGTAAAAAAAGCAGAAGAGACCTTGTCAAACTTAGCATCATGCAACAGCTGATATATTTTTAATTTGACTGAAGACTGTACGGCTGGTGACAATCTTCTTAGTGCTGGTATCAAGCCAAGAGCAAACAAGTAATTTTCATCATTTTGTTGCTCTCTTCGTTGCTCTCTGCGCTCCTCTTTCTCTCTTCTGCGTTCCCCTTT
Organism: Oryzias curvinotus; assembly: GCA_023969325.1. Classification (NCBI taxonomy): domain Eukaryota; kingdom Metazoa; phylum Chordata; class Actinopteri; order Beloniformes; family Adrianichthyidae; genus Oryzias; species Oryzias curvinotus. Next base: position 5,106,351 of record CM043716.1, on the reverse strand, counting down.
CTCATTTTTCCTTGCTTCTTTTGATAAAAGGTACCGGTCCAACAAGTCTGGTGTCTCTGGCCGTTTTCTTTTGTTTGAAGTAGACCTTGTCACAGATGGGCTGGAGAAGGTTGATCCTGGAGACGTGCTTGCTGATGCTTCTTCTGTCGCTGACATCTTTTTGAAAGCCCACTTGCTCAACCCCTTCATCCATATTTTCAGGAGAAATATTGCTGTGAACACTGTAAAGACAAATTCTGTTTACATCAGAAACAATAACTCACACTGTGGGCCATGCCACACTTCATACCCATTTTGACAAAATACTCCAGAGCTTAATGTTTAAATACTAATAGATTCATACTAATTTTAATGTACCATATGTCAGGCAAAAAATTTCAGCAGAGGTTACCTATACACAGAACATAAACCTATATATTGAACTAGATGTGTGATCGCATTGTGAACAGGGAACATGCAATGATATCATGTATATCTATGTTTAATGTCAATGCATTATAGCAGAGCTCACACAGCTATGTATTGTAATGTTCTAATGATAATACCTTCGAAATTCTGGTGATGTTGTGAGGAACTCCATCACCTTCATGAATTTCCACGGCTTCTTGTTTTTAGCAGCCTGTTTACTTCGGCAATAATCTTCGCGCTTTTTTTGTGTGTGTGTATCTCGCAGGTTTTTCCATTTGTGTTTTACCTCCTCCGCTACAGCACAAAAACAATGGCGATTGGGAAATGTTTGTAGGAACATACATGAAAGACAATTAAATGAAATGAAGCTCACCATCAAGGCCCATTTGCTGTGTAATACCACTCCATAACAGTTCTCTTTTATCAAGATTTTTGTAATCGCTGTCGCGTTTGTCATAAAGTTCTTTGTGTTCTGACACCAACGAGACCAGCAACTCTACATTCATATTGCCTTGCATCTTCTTTGTCTTCTTCGCGGCAGTGTAGATGCAACTTAGCGTGTACCTTCTTCGCCGTTACGTATGTGTGCCCAGCAAGACAGTTTTGTGTTTGAGCGCCCCCAAGTTGTGATTTACTGTAACTTCAGAAGCTCCAGATACTTGTGCAAAAGCGGCATTCTCATTGGTCGTACCAAACCAAAAAAACGAACCCGAAAGTGACGCTTTTACATGTGGCGTTTTTCGCATCGGTATGCACACTCACATTCGTGCCCTTTGTTTAGTCACGGGGCGTTAAACGTCAGCGAATATCGCGTGCGAAATTCGTCCCGGTGTGTATGGGCCTTAAGGCTAAATAATGTGTGTGTGCCAGTTCATGTGCACGTGCCCGCTGCGCAGAGGAGCGCTGTGTGTTTGTGCGCGTGAACATTTCCTGTCTGTCAGTGCGTTTGCAAGATCGCGTGTGCATGCCTGTGTGTACGCTTGTGTGCGCACACTCATAGCTATAGATACAGTGTAGTTATAATGCATCCAATAGATGTTGATTCATGGAGGCCAATGCCGTTTATCTTTAGCAGAGGACTTTCCCACAGCTAATTGTGCCCCAGGCAATGTAAGCAAGTCGCCTTTTCTCTCAAGCAGGGTCAGGGTTAATTAAATAGGCTAATTACATTACATAAACAATCATTTTGAAGGGTTAATATGGTGGTTTTGTGTGCAATAGAGACAATCTTTAAAGTCCAACTCCGATGATCTTTTGATTTACTCTCAGTGTTCCCAG